>CM031242.1:706562036-707762036 GCA_018340775.1 Taxus wallichiana var. yunnanensis | reverse complement strand
AGAGTAATTTTGAAGATGGATTTTAATTAGATGTGAAGATGGATTTTCTTCATTGTGATTTGGATGAAGAGATTTATATGCAATAGTCACTTGGGTATGAAGTCAAGGGTAAGGAAAAATTAGTGTGCAAGTTGAAAAAGAGCCTATATGGGCTCAAGGAAGCTCCAAGGCAATAGTACACAAGGTTTGATAGTTTCATGCATGAGCATGGTTATTTGAGACGTGAATCTGACCATTGTGTTTATTTCAAGAATCTTGAAAATGGGAGCTATATTATTTTGTTACTTTATGTGGATGATATGCTTATTGTAGGATCTAGTATGCAAGAAATTGGTGAGCTTAAGGGAAAGCTAGCTCACACATTTTATATGAAGGATTTAGGAGCTATAAAAAGAATCCTTGGCATGCAAATACACATAGATAGGAAGAATAAGAAATTGTATTTGTCTTATGAGGATTATATCTACAAGGTGTTAGAAAGGTTTGAAATGTAAAATTTAAAAGCTGTAAGTAAACCTATGGCTAGACACTTCAAATTGAGTAGAGATCAATGTCTTTCATCACATGAGAAGGTCAAATACATGACACAACTACCATATACTTCAACAGCGGTTAGGAGTCTCACGTATGTTATGGTTTGTCAGACTGCACATTGCATAGTACAGTAGTGGGAGTTGTGAATAGATTTATGGCCAATCCAGGTAAAGAGAATTGGAAAGTAGTCCAATGGATACTCAAGTATTTGAGAGGTACATCTAGCATGCAGTTATGCTATGGAGGTTTGGATATTTCATTATGTGGCTATGTTAATTCAGATATGGCTAGAGATCTGGATGGTAGGAGGAGCACTACTAGATATATTTTCATAGTAGGTGGAATGGAAGTTAGCTAGATATTGAGATTACATAAGGTTGTGGATTTTTATACTATAGAGGCATAATATGTTTTAGCTATAGAGATGTTTTCATACAAATGTGCAACGAGGAAATTGGAAGTTTCCAAGCACAACAACTATACCCATGTGCCGAAATTTTCATTCCTGGGAACCCCTGAGTCAAATCCATCAGTTTGTCAACCCCTATTTGATGTCAAATTGGTCCCATAGGTGATTTAGGAAATTCTATTAATTTCCCTAGGTTATTTTAGGGAGTTCAAAAGATGTTATCTTCTAGCAATATTGGGAAGGGCTATCATTGGCTTTCCAAGGGTGGATTAAAACCCACCTAAAGCGGAACGGAAGGGAAAAATTCAACATGGAGGTGAATTGAAGACCTTAGAACATCATGGAAATTATTTTTAAGGGTTTGGGGAAGTTTTGAAAGACTTGGAGCGATCGAGTAAAAAAGTGTTCGCAAGCCTAGGAAGTTCACAGGCTTAAAACAAATGGCTTTGGGATTCGAGAAGAAGATTCTAGGAGCTCCAGATAGAGTTAGAAGTAAAATGAAACATCAAAAAAAATATGATTCTAATACCTACATGATGGTGAAATAATATTTTTCACAAAACCTTGGCGCATAGGATTTGTAGGTAATTTTTATCAGGCACAAGTGGAGTCTCAAATAAAAAATCTGATTTTTAGGGATCATATGGATGAATCAAGACATGAAACCCCCACCATTGGATTCAAAATTCCATTTCCATTCAGGATCATCTAAAGTTTCATCAAGAAATTCCATCGGGAGCTCAAGTTATCTTCGTTCCAAGTTATCCTCTCATAGGCAGGCGATTAAGGACTTAATCATTTTTGGGAGGACACGTGTCAGCACCGGGGAGCTTGGCGGGATTTCATGTCCCCGATGTCCCTGAGGTCAGGTATACAAACCATGTAAAAATTTTCCCTGCCCCATGTGACCTCTAGGACCCTCTTGTGACCTCCAGATTTGACAATTCAACTCCTAGGTGCATTGTTGGAGCATCCATTCCCTGCCATCAAATCAAGCGCCACATGTCACCTCCAGGACAACCGTGGAAACTGATTTCCTCATGTCCCCGAGTTCAAGGACATAAACCATTGGAAAATGTTACCAACCCCTATAGGGAGTCTTTTGGACACCCACGTGACTGACTTTCAGCCCCCAAGTTCATTTTTGGAGCATCCATTCCCTACCGTCGGATCAAGCGCCACGTGTCAGCTCCAAGACCACCGTGGAAACCGATGTCCCTCATGTCCCTAAGTTTAGGGAAATAAAGCATGGAAAAATGTGCTCAACCCCTATGGGAGTCTTTTTACATCCATGTGACCAACTTTTAGCTCCCAATGCTTTAAAATAGCTTTTCTCACCTTCATTCCCTGTCGTCGGATCACCGCCACGTGTCGTCCTCTTGACCATCATGGAATTTGATGTCCCTCATTTCCTTGAGGTCAGGACATCAAACATGAAAAATTGTGCCCAAGCTTCTACATCCATGCATTAAAAAATTTAAAAAATCTAACTATCGCTCAGCACTTCTAGTTGCTTCCACTCCTGTGCACAGACAAACTTCATCCTTCCTCTGCAAATTTCTTCCATCACTCTGCCATTGCAAAAACTCAAACCAGATCAAGCAAGGAACTGAAATTCCTTTCCCATGGCAATACGCAGGTCTCAGAAGGAATTCTCATCAAGCTAAGAAGGAGAAACGAAGAACAACGAAGAAGAAAACAATACAATCTCCATAGCCAAAAAATGGAAATATGAACAAATCTTGCAAACCAATGCATGAATAAACGAACCGTTTATTTCTATTTTTTCCTCTATCCAAGACCACTAAAAATAACCTCAAACTATCCTCTCATGCGATAGAGCATCCATAACGAAGAAAGAAGTGGGATTTCCCGTCAAACTAGTTGTCGGATTGAAGTAAGATCACACGTGAAGCACCAAAAGAAAAAACACACATCAAAAATATAATTTTCTTCACAAATGGAGGAGAAAAACAAACCTACAATTTTGAGGTCAATTAATGGTTGCCGTAACCAAAAACACTACCGGTTTGAACATTGAAACTTTAAAATCTCTGGACTATTAAGCGGGCCCGCCGAAATTTTAAAGGGGCGATATAGGGAAAAAACCCATATCAAAAAACTTTGTTGTGTGTCAATCCAACCTCCAAAAGCTAACTTTCTAAAAATAGTACGTTTATCACATAGGGACTGCTATTTTGGTAAATTCATCGACAAAAGAACCTGTAGAGGAGGCGAAGAAATTGGGGTGCACTACAACTGAGAATTCACTAGAAAAATAATTTTGGCACTTACTAAAAATAGTAAGTGGGCCCACGAGCACCTGCTAAAAATAGAAAATTGATCTAGAAGAAATGAGTAACGCAGGGAGAAAGAGGAAAATAGAGTCGCAACATCCACTTGAAGATCGGTGACTTGATTTTTCATACTTACTAAAAATAGTAAGTTGCTTTTTCTAAGGGAGACAAGAAGCCGAAGTGGACAGGTCAGAAGCCGACACAACCTTTTGCCTACAAGTATGATGTGGAAGATAGTGATGTCTTATACATGGACCTAAACAACCTTAAGACTCACATGGCCTCCAAGGACCGAAAGAGGATCAAAGACCAATTATTCACAAGTGGTTTCCTCGCCGCTGCAGGACACCCAGTGTCTGTGCAGAGTATCGAGCTAGTCCTATCCTGATCTTTCCACTACGAGCCCGAGACATGAGCCATCCAAAGTTGACAACAGTACAACAATGGTGGTCATCAGCCCTAGGACCATTTCAATCTCTCTGAGATACCGACATCCCCCAACATGGTCGTCATCTCAAAGGAAAGGTTCGTGCATGATTGGGAAATAATGGATTCATATGTCCAAGGAGTAGTGCTTAGCTCATGGTTGAAAATAGGAAGAAAGCCTTCCAGGATGCCCAAGAATCTACCAAGGTGTGAGTTCTGAGAAGGGTATTCTGATGTCATCACTCTCCTTAGTAGAGTTATGGGCGAAGCAAGCATGAGAGACTTCTAGGACTAGATGGGCCTTTTCATCTTGACATTGACAAAAGGAAAGTAGAGAATTGACTGGGGGCAGATCATTAGCGACAATCTCCATCTACAATTGCTCCAAGTGCCCGTGACAAAGAAGTTCCACATGACTTCTTACCTAGTTTACCTCATCGCAATCTCAAGATCATTCAAGGGATTGGCTCTCATGCAGAACATTGCTTCCAAGGTACCTGCATTCGAGAAACTTCCATTTTGGTAATGGAGGAGAGCAATAAGCATTTCACCCATGTGAACGATGCGTTCACCATGTACATGGTCCAAAGCTTAGAAGGGGATCTTGAAGCTAGGATGTCACAAAAAGTGGCATCCCTGATTAAGGAATATGACTCCTTCATATAGTTCTCAACATTCTCCTACATATGATTCATTGGCTTTGACCAAGCTCCGTTCAAACTACCTAAGTACCTCAGTGACCAGATTGTATTGTTCGAGATCTACAGGAAGATCACTCAGGTGAATAACAAGCTCATAAGTAGGAGAAATAAATTGATTTCATTCCCTATATCTCTAGGGGAGTTCACGTGCAAAATCTCAAATGACGCATCTCACCTAGAGGCCACTTTTCGCACATCGACTTTGCATTCCTATAATGTCGGGACCAACTTTGACATCCGAGAAGAGCCGAATCGTTCTATGTCCTAGAATTACAACATTATCCACAAGTTGAGGAGTACGGGCCCAATTGTATTGTGAGTTTGAAGTACATGAAAGGGACCACATGAGGATGAAAATCGGTGAGATGATGAAATTCAAGTTCTCTTGGTACGAAGACATCTTTCATGATGATGGAACAAAGATGTACAATCCTGAGTACGTAATTGTCAAGATGTTACCAATGCCCCAAATCAACCGGCATGTTTGTGAATCGGGAGATATGTTGTAGTGTCTGAAAAGGTGGTGAGGAGAATGAGGAACTGGTTTTAGAAGAAGAGGACTATGATCATTCGGTCATAAGAAATTTCTCCAAGCTAGAAGCAAGCTTCACATCATTCATCTTCAAAAGTGGTAGAGGTAACTTCTAGCTCTAAACACTGGAGCGAGTTAAAAAAGGAAGGCAATGGAATCGAAAAATTCTCTCGTAAGAAGAAACCCAAGAAAGTCAGGTTAGAAGAAGGTTCATTGGCATCGCCGCAAGAGGAAGATGTGATCTTAGTAATGTAAATAGAAAATCCAATAGCAAATGCATAGGTGAACGATGAGTACATGGTTCATGATCCAGTCTTTGAACCATTGCAAGAGGTCTCGCCTCTTGTTGACACCAACGCCCCTCTCATTCAAGACTTGCCCCCTCCTTCAGAACAAAGAATGGTTGGTGTAACAATCATTGAGCCCAAATCCGGCGAGATGTTTTTCGTGGATGAGATGACACCATCTGACTATAAGATGAGCACAATCTAATTGGGACCAACTACTCATGAGGGAGATTTACACATATATCAACAATCTTCTACTCACATGGTGGCAAGGAATAAAGAATATAAAGAGAAGATTGAGGTACTAGAGGAACAAGTACAAACTCTTTCAGCTTATGTGCAACACTTGGTGGAACCAAGAACTACAACACTTCCTATTGAGAAAGTGGTGCCCATCAGTAGCTTCGATCCAGAATCCATCAAAAGAACGCATGAGCTCCAAATACAATGGTGAGTAAACAATGAATGGATCGACTCAATCTCTAAAAAAGGAAAGCCAACACTCTAAGAGGAAGTCAATATCTTTGCGTACTTGTGAGCCACAACCAATAGAACGCGAGCACTCAAAGAGGATGTGAGGAAAGAAAGAGATTACTGGGAACCTTTGGGACTAGTAGTGAGTGAGATGAACAACACCCATCATCAGGAGTTGTTCAATAAGAAGGTTTTTGAAACTCCAGAAGACTTGACACGCGTATGGACGAGGGCCTTGCCAATCAGATTTGAAGCAATCAATCGGGCCTTCACAAAGCTAGAGGAGAAAGAAGAAAAACATACAAGCTGCAGGATAGTATAAATAAAAAATTTCAGAAACTTGGAGTACCTACAATGAGCGAACACACAACTGCTAATGAGTTGATCGGCCCTTTCAAATAATATGTCAAGAAAGGGGTGGGCAACCCATTGTCCTTCACTAAGGATACTCTCAACTTCTTCTCAGAGATCCGAGCCTCATTGCACTTATCACAAGAAAAGAATTCATCGTGGTTCAAGAAGTGCAAGGACATCAATAGTGTGACTGATGGATGGACTAAAACCTTGAGCTGCATTCACATCCCTCATGCCGACAAAGTAGAACCAGCAATGGCTCGTTTCAACCAGAGCTTGGAAAGATAGAAGCCTTCTCAGGATCACAAAGTGGAGAGCAATCAGAGAGCAGAGCCAAGTCCACCGCAGCAGCTCATCCTTCAGCATAATTCTTCTTCTTCTTCTTCTTCCCTCTTCTTCTTCTCTCTTCTCTCTCTCTCTCTCTTCTCATACAACACTCTCTCTCCTCAATGTTATATTTTTGCATTGAGGGTTGCACTTTTTAATATGACTTAAGTGACTTTAGAAATATAATGTAACTTTAAGTCACCTTGCTATTATAAAAGGGACTTAAATATTTAAAGTGGAATATGAACAATCTTAAGTCATATTAAGGTATTTGAAAAGTCACCGGGAAGATGAAGAGTTTCCTCCTCTTCTATAAATTGTAACAAGCTCCTCATTTGAGCTTCTTCTTAAAAGTCTTCTTAATTTTACTTCTTAGATGTTAGAGTTGTTTTTTATGAATTCATGAGAGAGATATCCTTGTGAAGAGAGAAAGAGATAGCAATTTTCTTCCATTTCTCCTACTAAAAATGTCTTCTACTTCTCACACTATATACAAATTCTGCTTGAGCTTCAATAAAGGAAGAAGGAATTTTAGCCTCTTTGATTGAGGAGTTTATTGGTACTTTGTGTTCATTAAGCTATATTTAGTCTTGTTATTGTTTTGCAAATTTGTTTTCTTCTGAAATTCAAGTGCATGTAATGAAACTTCTGACCGGCGTGTGCAAGTCTCTGATTTTCTACTTGTGACATTAGTTTCTCCTTTATAAATATTCTCACTCCCCTATCCCACCTTCATAAACAAATTCCTCCCTTGCAGATACCTGCAAGTATTTTCCACAGGTTAATGGAGTGCCCATGTTGGATCCTCGGCCGAAAGGCCACTAGTATAAAACTCACATTTTACTCATGCATGCACATACGGTAGTTGCACCGGTTAAGTAGAGGGACTTAGAATCCCAAAGCATTAGCAAGATAACCACCAATTTATCGCCAAAATTTTTCTTGCTAACAGTTTTGGTGCCCACCATGGGGCGATTAAGCAACATCTCGCACCTGAATATGACCAAAAGGTATGAAAATACAAACAAAATTTAAAAATTCAAAAAAGAAAAAAAAAAAAAAAATTGGAATTTGAATAGTTATATGAGGCACATGTCTACAAACCATGGCTATCCTAGGATATCCTCCTATTGAAAGAACTGGATTTCTCTTCCATATGCAACAGGATATCACTTGATTTGAGAGAAGTTATCTAGCATAACAAGCAAAGTGTCATTCACTACTTCATTGCCACAAGAATTCTTTACTTTGAAGAAGAACGACCGCTGAATTGGAGAGGCAAAAAAAAATTCCAGCACCGCAAAGAAGAGCATAGATTTTCAAGCTGGTAGATAGAAGATACACCCGGCAACAGAGACAAGGAGGACAAACCGACACTGCTTTTGAAGAGCTTCAAAGAAGGCAAGAGCTTCTCATAATTATGTCTCATTTTCATCAAACAACCGGTCACATTGGGAACCTGAGTGTTGTCAATCCTTTAGATAGTGAATTTATGTACATCAATGAGAACCTTGAAGATTTCACTAATGTGGAGACAAAAGAAGAAGCTAGAGAAAGAGAAGTAAGATTGAAGAAGAAATAAGAGCTCAACTTAAAGAAATTGAAAGACTTCAAGCCAAGGTGGATGAAAGAGCAACATGGCAGAAGTCTGAGCCTTAACAAGGTTGGAAACTAGAAACATAAATAGAATGGGGGATCGTGAACATCATCGTGAGGCCCGTAGGCCTAATGTACCATGTGGAGGAAACACCGGTCAACTTGATCTTCCTAAACCACTCCACGAGCTACCGAGAGGCTCAAGAAAAAACTTTCCAAAATTTAGAGGGATGGTTCTCAACTCCCCGAAGAGCATGTAGCAACATTTATCACCTCTTGCAGTGTATTGGGCATTGAGGAAGAAGATGTGTCACTGGACTCTTTGTGGAGTCACTTCAAGAAAAGGTTATCGAATGGTTCTACATACTACCCCCAAGGTCTGTCACCTATTGGGAAGATTAAAGAAGTGCATTTGAACACAGGTTCAAGACCACAGAAGATAGTCAGGATCTCTTGGTCCAATTGGTACAAATGAAAAAAGAAACCTCCGAGTCAATGAGGGACTTCATAGTGAGATATAACAGAGTGATAAGAAGAATCCCTAAAGATGTGGTGCCTCCTAAAAATAATTGAAGAGATTCTTCATCAGTGCAGTTGCCATCATAAATTGGTTTCTTCTTAGAATAACCCAACCACGAACATTGAGGGAAGCTCAAGACCATGCGAAGAAGCCGATGATGATCTAATCCTTTCTGGTAAAGTGAAAGGCCCAAATGGAAAGCAAAAAGGATCGAGTTTAGGCTCAGTCACCATAGACCCAATGTTCCAAAAATGGCGAATGACTTGGTTGCCTTGAAGAAACAACTATCCCATATCACAATGTGGAACACTCCAAGGAAGCCAAACCCTCCCAATAGACCAAGGATTGCTCCACCTCCTCTCGTTGGCTCGCTCTCGAAGCACCACCAATCAATGCCATATGTGACACCGAAGAACCGGAGGAGGATGTAGAAATTGAAGAACCTCAAGAAGAAAATGTGGAGGACTATGAAAACTATCTTGAGGTTGAGAAATTTGATGGTGATACACATAATGTCCTAATTGAGTACGTTGATGATGAAGATGATGATGAAGAAGAAGCTCTAAGTTTCTCATGTGTAGTTTTCACTCGTGCACAGTCCAAGAAAGGTGCTTCATCCACAACGAATGTGGTAAAGGATAAGAAAAAGAATGAAGATTCTCCTCTGGAGGTCCCACAAAATAAAATCATTAGCAGAGGATCACCATTAACACCTTTTATGGAGTCGGCCAAAGAAAAACCAGACTCACTAGTTAGCAAGGATCATACTACCATACCAAGTAAGTCATCTAATCCTTCTCCCAACTCAAAGGTTACTAAGAATAATTCTCCTTCAAATGTTGTTCCTGTAAAAACATCTAAGGTTGTATCAAACCCCGCATCCTTATCTCCTACCAAGCAAGTTACTACACTGTGAAGGAAAATTAAACACCCAAAATAGCAAAACCTTCACCATGTAAATCTTTCACATTCTGGAACCTCTTCCTCACCCACCATAACCCCATTTGACTTTGTGGAACACACAAGCAAAACTAAATTCTAGCTCTCAAAATTGAATACCTACAAACGCATCCCACCCAATTTGATAGGTTCATTGATGTAGTTCATGGCGGTAACCATATAACCTTAGGTCAAAGTTCCAAAGGCTTACTACCCACACCATCCACACCAGCTTCTCAAAACAAGCTAGCCCTCAGTTCCTCCAAAACCAACATGGTTGAACCTTTCTACCTGTCATTTCTCATTAAAGGCTTCCAGCTAAATAATTATATCATAGACTTTGGAGCCTCATATAATGTGATGCCCGTGAAAATTACAAATGCTCTTGAGCCTCATTTTCCTGAGACCCAAGAAAATGGCACCTATTATTCAATGGAATCCAAACAGAAAAGTGCCATATGTAGGAAAAATCAAAGTTTATGGGATGATTTTGGCCCAATGGTTAATCGACCATGGTGGCAAACATCCCAACATCTTTTGGCATGCTATCTAGTCAAATGGTTTTATGCATATGGTGGATAATGTAATAAATATGTGTTTTGAATGTGAATTTTGTAGAGTTTGTTGAGCATAGCTCCAAACAAAAGGTAGATATGAGAAGTTGTTGTTGTAAGAAAAATGAAGTTCAAGTGATTCTTGGTGATAGCCCAAATTGGGTGAAGACGTTAAATAATATCTTTTGTGTTATGTTATTTTATTTTGCACTTTTATTTACTAATATTTTCCTCACATCATAAAAGGATGAGAACTTTCACATATTTTATCCCTTATTTCCTAAGAGGAAGAAGATCAAGTTTGGAGAAGCTAAGATGGAATTTGATGGTATTCATTCCAATGCAAGGTTGGGAGTAAGTGTTGTAATCCTTTAGATGGTGAATTTCCAAACATCAACAAGAAACTTGAATATTTGATAACGTGGAAACCGAATAACATGGTAGAGAGAGAAGCAGATCCTCTAAATAAGAGGCATGGGAAATGTGGCAAAGACTTCAAGGAAGCCTTAGAATGGAAGGAGATGAAATAGAAGGGGATCGTGACGTAATCATGATCGTGATAAAGCAAGTCCATACCATGGGAGGAAACATTGGTCAAGAATCCACGAGCTACCACCGAGAGGCTCAAGAAAAAACTTTCCAAAATTTAGAGGATGGTTCTCAACTTGAAGAGCATTTGATGCATTTTCACCTCTTAAAGTTATGGGCGTTGAGGAAGAATAATGTGTCTGATCGGCTCTTGTGGTGTCACTTCAAGAAAATGTTGTTGAATGGTTCATCATCCTTCTTTTGTCACCTATTGGGAAGATATAAGAAGTGTGTCGAACACAGGTTCAAGACCACAGATGGATTTCGGGATTTCTTGGTCCAATTTGTACAAATGTAAAAAGAAATCGATTCAATGAGGGAATTCTTAGTGAGATATAAAGATTCATAAGAAGAAACCAAGATTTGGTGCCTCTTGAAAATTTTAAAAAGATTCTTCATCGGGATTTCAATAATTTCTTCTTAGAAGAACCAACCAAAACATTGAGGAAGCTCAAGACTATGTGATAGAAGAGAGACGATGATCTAATCCTTTTGATAAAGTGAAAGGCCCAAATGGAAAGCAAAAGGGTGAGTTTCAAATTAAAAGGGAACCCAATGTTCCAAAAATGGCCGAATGACTTGGTTGCCTTGAATAAACAACTATCCAAATCACAAAAGGAACGCTCAAGAATCCAAACCCTCCCAAAGAAAATAATCTTCCACCTCCTCGTCGGCTCACTCTCAAAGCACCACCATTCAATTCCATTTGTGACACCAAAGAACCAGAGGAGGATGCGGAAAATGAAGAACCTCAAGAAGAAAATGTGGAGGACTATGAAAACTATCTTTAAGTTGAGGAATTTGATGTTTATACACACAATGGCCTAATTGACTACGTTGATGATGAAGATGATGATGATGATGAAGCTCCAGGTTTCTCATGTGCGTTTTCACTCGTGTGCACGTCCTAAGAAAGGTACTTCATCCTCATTGTTGTGGTAACGGACAAGAAGAAGAAAGAAGATTCTCCTCCGGAGGTCCCACAAAATAAAATCATCAGCAGAGGATAACCATTAACACCTTCTATGGATTTGTCCAAAGAAAAACCAGACTCACTAGTTAGCAAGGATCATATTGTCATACCAAGTAAGTCATTTAATCCTTCTCCTAGCTCAAAGGTTACTAAGAATAATTCTCCTTTAAATGTTGTTCCTGTAAAAACATCTATGGTTCTATCAAAAACCACATCCTCATCTCCTACAAAGCGAGTTACTACACCCATGAAGGAAAATTAAACACCCAAAGTAGAAAATCCTTCACCATGTAAATCTTCCATCATTCTTGGAACCTCTTCCTTTCCCACCATAACCCCATTTGACTTTGTGGAACACACAAGCAAAACTAAAGTCTAGCTCTCAGAAATTGAATACCTACAAATGCATCCCACACAATTTGATAGGATCATTGATGTAGTTGTGGTGGTAACCCTATAACCTCAGGTCCAAGTTCCAAAGGCTTACTTCCCACACCATCCACACCACCTTCTCAAAACATGCTAGCCCTTAGTGCCTCCAAAACCAACAGGGTTGAACCTTTCTACCTATCACTTCTCATTAAAGGCTTCCAACTAAATAATTATATCATAGACTTGGAGCCTCGGATAATGTGATGCCCGTGAAAGTTGCAAATGCTCTTGGCCTCACCTTGACCTAGGAAAATGGAACCTGCTATTCAATGGAATCTAAACAAGTGCCATTGGTAGGAAAAATCAAAGATGCTCAGGTAGCACTAGCTGATTTTCCTGACAAGAAGGTGCTCCTTACCATCCTGGTGGCAGACATCCCAACATCTTTTGGCATGCTATTGAGTCAAAGATTCTACAGAGACTTGGGTGGAGAAATAAAAATGGATTGGTCATCAACAACTATTCCATTGAAAGGTGAGATGAAGAAGTTGTTGTCAGTAAGAAAGATGAAGTTCACAGTACGAAAGTCTGATGATCCAAAGGCAAAAATTTTTTTTCAAGATAACATGCTAGGCAACTACTTCCTCACATCAGAAAAGGATGAGAAATTTCCACTTCTTATGGAAGAGGAAGAAGATCAAGTTTGGACAATGGAATTTGATGGTATTTATTCCAGTGTAGGTTCGGGAGCAGACGTGGTGTTGTATTCTCCTTCCGGTGAATTGTACCCGTTTGCCTACAAGCTGCAATTTGATAATACAAATAACAAAACAGAGTATGAAGTGATCCTCTTAGGCATGGGTGTGGCACAAGACATGGGAATCAAGAATCTAAGATGCCGAGGTGATAGTTAATCAAGTCTGTCAATAATATCAGGTGAAGAATCCAAGACTCCAAAGCATTACGTAAAGCAGAGTATGGGACTGTATTGAATCTTTTGATGCATTTTATATGAAGCTATCCCAAGAGAAAATAATGAAAAGGTTGATTCTCTTGCGGTGTCGGCTTCCCTAGTGACACCTCATCCTTCTTTTGGTAAAGACAAGGTGACCATTGAAATGGTATTCAGGCCTAGTGTACCACATAATGCAAATCATTGGCAAGTATTTAATGATGATAACCAAATTCTAGCATTTTTGGAACAAAGGGATAATTTCAATAATATCTTCTTTGAAGGAGGTGAAAATCCACACCGAGAAGCAGTTTTCAAAAGAGAAAGAAGGAATTGAAGGGATTGATGATGAGGGAGTGATCAAATTAAAAGGGAACAAGATTCCCAAAGGCCTAGTTTATTTGGAAGACCTATTTGACAAACACAAAAGATTCATTCAAGAGAAAGAAAAACAATATTCTCGGTGCCCAGCTGATTTTGATAAGGAAAACATCGGCACCCCGAGGAGCCCAAGATGGTCAATATTGGAAAATGTTTCTCTCCCAAAGAGAAGAGAAGATTTGTTGTGTTACTCAAGAAATATTCAAATGTTTTGGCCTACTCTTATGATGAACTCAAATCCTTCCAACCGAAGGAAATGCATCACTCGATTCCTTTGAAGCAGGATGCTAAGCCATTTAGGAAGAAACAAAGGCCATATAACCCAAATATTGCTGATACCATCAAGGAGGAGGTAATGAAGATGCTTAATGCAAGAATCATCTTTCCCATCCACCATTCAACGTGGGTGGCTAACATTGTGTTGGTGTGGAAGAAGAATGGCGAAATAAGAATATGTGTAGATTTCTGCAACCTGAACCAAGCATCATTGAAAGACAATTATCCTCTCCCTATCATGGACCACATTTTGCAAGAAATCACTAGATCTTAAATGCTTTCATTGCTTGATGGATTCTCAAGATATAATCAAATCAAAGTGGCGGAGGAGGATCGCACCAAGACAACCTTCACAACTCATTGAGGCACTTTTGCCTATAGTAGAATGCATTTTGGCCTGATCAATATGGGAGCTACATTTCAAAAGGTGATGGATTTGGAATTCAAAGATCTAAAACATTACATTGTCATATATCTTGATGATCTCATGGTGTTTTCAAAGAAGAGGGGAGATCATATCCATCACTTGGAACAGTACTTGCAAGGTGTAGACAACATGGCATATCACTAAATCCAAAAAGTGCATTTTTAGAGTCACGGAAGGAAAGTTATTGGGGCACATTGTGAACAAACATGGAGCACACATTGATCCTAAGAGAGTACAAGCCATTCAAGCATTATCTCTTCCCACAAGCAAGAAAGGAGTTCATTCATTCTTCGGAAAGGTGAATTTTCTTCGTTGCTTTGTTCCTGAGTTTGCTAAATTGACAAAGCACATCACCACCATGATGAAACCATAGGAAAACTTCAAATGGAACAATGAAGGGAAGGAAACATTTGAAGAAATAAAAATCCATTTCCAAGGCTCCGACTCTTGTGTCTCCATATTTTAACAAATAATTCATCATGTATTGTTATGCATCAGAACATACCCTCTATGTCGTTCTTGTCCATAAGAATGATGAAGGCGTAGAAACACTTATTGCTTTCATGATTTGTCCTTTTAAAAGCACGAACTAAATTACATACAATTGGAGAAGCATGTTTATGCAGTGGTCAAGGCTGTAAAAAAATTCAGGTTTTATATCCTTAATTCTCATACGGTGGTGATGGTCCCCGACAGTGTAATTAAGTCCATCTTGACACAACATGATTTTGGAGCTAAAATAGGAAATTGGATTGCAAAGACTCAAGAATATGACTTGGAGATTTGACCCTCCATCTTGTAAGGGGAATGGCTTGTGCAGGTTGATTTTTAAAGATGAAACACTCAAAGCTCAACACGAGGAAGAAAATTACGCTTGCTCAACTTGTTCTGAAGACAACCCACAGGTTCTCTTTCTCACCACTACTAATGAGTGGTATGCTTATATTGCCTATTACTTAACTTATGGAGAATTCCTCCTCATCTTGATTACAAGAAAAGGAGAACACTCAAGCTAAATGCAACAAATTTTGTAATCTGGAATCATGCACTTTACAAAAGAGGCCTGGATGGTTGCTTCCTCAGGTGTGTAGATAAAGAGCAACAAGAAAAGTTGCTTAAAGCATACCATGACCAAGCATGTGGTGGACATTTTTAGCGATGGTCACTACACACAAGATCCTCCGAGGAAGATATTATTGGCCCACCCTCTTTGTAGACACTAAAGATTGGGTTTCCAAATTCAAGCCTCCCAACAATTTGTTTGAAGAGACTGTTGCCACAACCGCTCAAAGAGAAGTTGGAAGAACCATTTCAGCAGTGGGGGCTAGACTTCATTGGTGTTATGAATCCTCACTCAAGTGTGCAGGGCACACCTATGTGCTCACAGCAATAGACTACTTCACCAAGTGGGTGAAAGTCATTCCGTCCAAACAAGCCAACACCGAAACAATATGCAACTTCATCAACGATAATATCATAGTCCATTTTGGAGTGCCATAGAAGATTAGCAGCAATAACAATACCTATTTCTCTTTGAGGATTTGATCGAATTTTTTTATGGCTACGGAATCTCTCTATCTCATTCTTCTAAATGCTATCCACAAGTAAATGGACAGTTGAATCAAGCAACAAGAACATTGTGACCATCCGCAACTTCAGAGACAAGAACCAAAGGAATTGGCACAAAAAGGTGTTGATGCATCATGGGCGAGATAGGATCACTCCCAAGAAGGCAATAGGTATGTCACCATTCCAACTACTATATGGAGTCGAAATAGAAATTCCTCTCACGATCGAGATGTCAGCTCTCAAGTTGCTACAAGGAATAGAAGATGGTCAAGTACAAGGATTCCAGTGACAAGAGGATCCTCTTTCTTGAGAAGCTAGAAGAAAATAGACTCTAAGTGGTGGACCGCATCAAAGAGCACCAGTTGAAAGTAAATATTTTTTTAATAAGAAGGCCAATGCAAGAGAATTCAAAATTGGAGACTCCATCCTGCTATGGGACAAGAGAAGGGAACCAAAAGGTATCCATGGAAATTTTGATTCATTATGGTTTAGCCCATTCTAGATTCGCGAAACTTGCGGAGAGGATGCTTTTCTACTCTCATACTTGGATGGAAACTACTGGAATTGCCTCGTAGTGGTCAATACTTAAAATGTATCATCGTGAAAGCGGCTTGTCCCCGCCTTGTACCATAGGTGATTTCTAGGTGTTTTTTCCCTTCATTGTGTGTCGTGTGTTTCCTTTCCGTCATTTTGTGTGTGTGTGTTTCCTTCTTCCAGTCTTTCTTTTTAGAAGTTGTAAATGACTCGCAAGGCCCAATGGATAAGGCACTGGTCAAAAAATTATATGGTCTAAAATTGAGATTCTGTATTCCCATGTCATGTCTTCACTGCACTCATTCCATGTCATGTCCCCAAGCTAGATCCAGTTGTTGTCGTGTAAATGTGCAATAGGGAAATTGGAAGTTTCAACCACGACAATTATAACCATGTGTCGAAATTTTCATTCCTAGGCACCCCAGGTCAAATCCATCAGTATGGTCACCCCCTATTTGATGTCAAATTTTTCCCCTATGTGATTTAGGAAATTCTATTCTTTCTCCCTAGGTGATTTTAAGGAGTTCTGAAAAGATATTATCTTCTGGCAGAATTAGGAAGGGTTATCGTTGGCCTTCCTAAGGCTGGAGTAAAACCCCCTAGAGCAAAACAGAAGCGCCAAATTCAACATGGAGGTGAATTGAATACCTTATAACATCATGGAAATTATTTTTAAGGGTTTGGGGAAGTTTTGAAATACTTGGAGCAGTCTAAGTAAAAATAGGGTTCACAAGCCTAGGCAGTTTACAGGCTTAAAACAGCTATTGGACTTCGAGAGAAGATTTTGGGAACTCCGGATGGAGTTAGAAGTAAAAAAATGTCTAGAAATAGGATTCTAATACCTACATGCTGGTGAAATAATATTTTTCACAACACCTTGGTGTATAGGATTTGCAGGCAGTTTTTATCAGGCACAAGTGGAGTGTCAAATAACAAATCTGATTTTTCAGGGATCATATGGATGACTCAAGACATGATACCCTTACCATTGGATTCCAATTTCCATTTCCATTTAGGATCATATAATATTTCACCAAGAAATTCCACCAGGAGCTCAAGTTATCATTGTTCCAAGTTACCCTCTCAAAGGTAATTCAAGACTTAGTCATTTTTGGGAGGACACGTGTCAAGCACTAGGAGCCTGGCAGGATTTCATGTCCCCGACATCCCTGAGGTCAAGTACAAAACCTTGGAAAAATACATCCATCCCCCATGTGACCTTTGGGACCCTCATATGACCTCCAAACTTGACAGTTTAGCCCCTAGGTGCATTTTTGGAGCATCCATTCCCTATCGTTGGATCAAGTGCCATGTGTCAGCTCCAGGACCACTGTGGAAACTAATGTCCTCATGTCCCTGAGGTCAAGGACATCAAGCATGTAAAAATGCACCCAGCCCCTATAGGGATTCTTTTGGACACCCACATGACCGACTTTCAGCCCCCAGGTGCATTTTTGGAGCATTTATTCCCTACCGTCGGATCAAGCGCCACATGTCAGCTCCAGGACCACCGTGGAAACTGATGTCCCTCATGTCCCTAAGGTCAGGGACATCAAGCATGGAAAAATGTTCCCAGCCCCTATGGGGAGTCTTTTGGACATCCATGTGACCAACTTTCAGCTCCTAGTGCTTTAAAATAGCTTTTCTCACCTTCATTCCTTGTCGTCGGATCGCCGCCATGTGTCATCCTCTTGACCACCATGGAATTTGATGTCCCTCACATCCCTGAGGTTAGGGACATCAAACATGATTTTTTTTTCCAAGATTCTCCCTCCATGCGTTCAAAATTTAAAAAATCTAACTGCCACTCAATGCTTCTAGTGCTTCCAGTTGCTTCCACTCTTATGCACAGACAAACTTCATCCTTCCTCTGCAACTTTCTTCCATCACTCTGCCATTGCAAAAATTTAGACCAGATCAACCAAGGAACTGAAATACCTTTCCCATGGCAATACATAGGTCTCAAAAGGAATTCTCATTAAGCTAAGAAGGAGAAATGAAGAAGAGAACAATAAAATCTCCATAGCCAAAAATGGAAATTTGAACAAATCCTGCAAACCAGTGCACAAATCAATGAACCATTTGTTGTTATTTTTTCCTCTATCCAAGACCATCAAAAACATAACCTCAAACTCTCCTCTCATGCAACAAAGCATCCACAACAAAGAAATCTCCTTTCCAGCTCAACGAAAAAAGAAGTGGGATTTCCCATCAAACTGATTATCAAATTGAAGTAAGATCGCACATTAAGCACCAGAGAAAAATCCACATCAAAAATATAATTTTATTCACAAATGGAGAAAAACTAGATCTGCAATTTTAAGGTCCATTAATTGTTGCCACATCCCGAAACACTGCTAGGTCTAAAAATTGAAACTTTAAAATCTCCTGGACTATTAAGCGGGTAGGCCCGAAATTTCATAGGGGCAATATTGGGAAAAAAAACCCATATCAAAAAATTTTTTTGCATTTCAATCCAACCTCAGAAGCTAACTTTCTAAAAATAGCAAGTCTACCACATAGGGACTACTATTTTGGGAAATTCATTGATAGAAGAACCTGCGGAGGAGGAAAAGACATTAGGGGTGCACTACATCTGAGAATTCACTAGAAATGGACATTTTTGGCACTTACTAAAAATAGTAAGTGGGTCCATGAGCACCTTATAAAAATAGAAAATTGATCCAGAAGAAATGAGGAATGTAGGGAGAAAGATGAAAACAAAGTCACAACATCCAGTTGAAGAGCGGGGACTTGATTTTTCACACTTACTAAAAATATTAAGTTGTTTTTTCTAAGGGAGACATAAAGCCGAAGATGATGGGTCGAAGCCGACATAGTGTTTTTCCTATGAGTATGATGTGGAAGAAAGTGATGTCTTGTACATGGACCTGAATGAACTTAAGACTCGCATGGCCTCCAAGGACCGAAGGAGGATCGAAGACCAAATATTCACAAGTGGCTTGTTTGCCGCTGCAGGACACCCAATGTCTGTGCAGAGTCTCAAGCTAGTCCTTGCCTACTCTTTCCACTATGAAGCTCGAGACATGAACCATCCAAGCTGAAAATGATACAACGATGAAGGTCATCGGCTCTAGGACCATTTAAATCTCTCTACAGATACCAACATCCCCCAACATGGTCGTCATCTCTAAGGAAAGGATCATGCACGATTGGGAAACAATGGATTCATATGTCCAAGGAGTAGCGCTCAGCTCATGGTTGAAAATAGAAGAAAGCCTTCTAGGATGCCCAAGAATCTACTAAGGTGTGAGTTCCGAGAACATTGATTCCAAGGTACCTATATTCGATAAACTTCCACAGTTGGTAATGGAGGAGAGAAACAAGCATTTCACCTGTGTGAACGATGTGTTCACCATGTACGTGGTCCAAAGCTTAGAAGGGGATCTTGAAGCTAGGATGTCACCAAAAGTGGCATCCCTGATTAAGGAATATGGCTCGTACTTCATATAATTCTCAACATTCTCCTACATACGAGTCACTGGCTTCGACCAAGGTCCGAAACTTCCTAAATACCTTCCAATTTTATAGGAAGATCACTCGGAGTGAATAACAAGATCGAAGTAGGAGAAAGAAATTTATTTCATTCCCTATATCTCTAGGAATTTTATGTGCAAAATCTCAAATGACGTATCTCAGTTGGAGGGAACTTTCACACATTTGACTTTACATTCCTACATCGTTAGGCCTAACTTTGACATCCGAGAAGATCTTGACTCATTCTATGTCCCAGAATTGCAACATGAGCCACAAGTCGAGGACTACTGGGCCAACTATATTGACAAGTTCGAAGTACATGAAAATGACCACATGAGGATGATAATCAGTGAGATGAGGAAATTCAAGTTCTCTTGGTATGAAGACATCTTGCATGATGATGGGATAGAGATGTATGATCCTAAGTACGCAGCAGTCAAGATGTCCCCAATGCCCCAAATCAAATGGCATGTTCGTGAATCAGGAGATATATTGGAGCAAATGAAAAGGTGGTGAGGAGAATGAGGAACTGGTTTTAAAGAAGAGGAATATGATCATTCGGTCACGAGGAATTTATCCAAGCCAAAAGCAAGCTTCACATCATTCATCTTCAAAAGTGGTAGAGGTAACTTCAGCTCTAAACACTCTGGAGCAAGTTCAAAAAGGAAGGCCATGGAATCGGAAACTTCTCCCGTAAGAAGACACCCAATAAAGTCAAGGTAGAAGAAGGTTCATTGGCATCACCACAAGAGGAAGACGTGATCTCAATAATGCAAATAGAAAATCCAATAGTAGATGCACAGGTGAACGATGAGTACATGGTTCACGATCCAGTCTTTAAACCACTGCAAGAGGTCTCACCTCTTGTTGACACCAACGCCCCTCTCATTCAAGACTTTTCCTCCTCCTTTAGAAAAATAATGGTTGGTGCACCCATCATTGAGCTTGAATCCGCGAGATGTTTCCATGGATGCGGGAAACGGTCATCCTCGACACTCGCACTATGCAACAAGTAGCAGCCCTTGATCTATCAGTGATTGTCTCATTGGCTAAAGGAAAAAGGTCAAGAAATATTACACATACAACATCACAATTCTACAGTGGGGAGACAGTAATCAATACATCGAAGTAGCTCGGCCAAAAGTAATCAAGCCAGTGGATGAGATGACACCGGCCGACTACAAGATGAGCACGATCCAATTGGGACCAACTACTCATGAGGGAGATTTGCACATATATCAACAATCTTCTACTCACATGGTGGTAAGGAATAAATAATATAAAGAGAAGATTGAGGTACTAGAGGAATAAGTATGAACTCTTTCAGCTTATGTGCAACACCTGGTGGAACCAAGCACTACAACACTTCCTATTGAGAAAGTGGCACCCATCAGTAGCTTCGATCTAGAATCCATCAGAAGAACACATAAGCTCGTAATGCAAGGGCGAGTAAACAATGAATGGATTGACTGAATCTCTAAAAAAGGAAGCTAGTACTCAAGAGGTAGTCAAGCTCTTTGCGTACATGTGCGCCATGGATAACAGAACATGAGAACTCAAAGAGGATGTGGGGAAAGAAAGAGATTAATGGGAACCTTTGAGACTAGTAGTGAGTGAGATGAGCAACACCCATCATCAAGAGTTGATCAATAAAAAGGTTTTTAAAAATCGGCAAAAGACTTGACACACATATGGGTGAGGGCCTTGGGAATCAGATTTGAAGCAATCAATCGGGTCTTCACAGAGCTAGAGGAGAAAGAAGAACAAAAATACAAGTTGCAGGATAGTATAAATTAGAAATTTCATAAACTTGGAGTACCTGCAATGAGTGAACACACAACTGCTAATGAGTTGATTGGCCCTTTCGAAGAATATGTCAAGAAAGGGGTGGGTAGCCGATTTTCCTTCACTGAGGATGCTCTTGACTTCTTCTCATAGATTGAGCCTCCATTGCACTTATCATAGAAAAGCATTCATTGTGGTTTAGAAGTGCAAGGACATCAACAGTGTGATTGATGGATGGACTGAAACCTTGAGTTGCATTCACATCCCTCATGCCAACAAAGTAGAACCAATAGTGGCTCTTTTCAAGCAGGAGCTTGGAAACACAAAATCCTTCTCAGATCACGAATGTGAGAGAGCAGTCAGAGAGCGGAGCCAAGTCCACCGCAGCAACTCATCCTTCGACATAATTCTTCTTCTTCTTCTTCTTCTTCCTCTTCTTCTCTCTCTCTCTCTTCTCTTCTCATACAACACTCTCTCTCCTTAATGTTATATTTTTTTGTTGAGGGTTGCACTTTTTAATATGACTTAAGTGACTTTAGAAATATAATGTAACTTTAAGTCACCTTGCTATTATAAAAGGGACTTAAATATTTAAAGTGGAATATGAACAGTCTTAAGTCATATTAAGGTATTCGAAAATTCACCAGGAAGATGAAGAGTTTCCTCCACTTCTATAAATTGTAACAAGCTCCTCATTTGATCTTCTTCTAAAAAGTCTTATGAATTTTCATTTTTAGATGTTAAAGCTATTTTTTGTGAATTCATGAGAGAGATATCCTTGTGAAGAGAGCAAGAGATAGCAAGTTTCTTCCATTTCTCCTACTAAAAAATGTCTTCTACTTCCCACACTATGTACAAATTCTGCTTGAGCTTCAATAAAGGAAGAAGGAATTTTACCCTCTTTGATTGAGGAGTTTATTGGTACTTTTTGTTCATTAATGTTGCTCTATATTAGTCTGGGCGCACAAGGTTGTTTTGCAAAAGAAATAGTTTGTTTTCGAAAGGAGGCTGGGACTTAGTCAATTTGGGCACATGTAGAAACGTGAAAGCTTCCAAGATAAGATGGTGTGTGTGTAAATGCCCCCCTTGGAATCTTCTAGAAGATCATCATGACATTAGCTTTGGAGGAGCATTTCATAAAAACATTCTCGGATCCCCTTTGAGTTCATACAGAGAATTATAAATCTTCCCTGGAGTAAAGAGAAGGGAAGATATCTAGAAGCCACTGAGGTAGGGTTAGAGAGTGGAGTGCCCCGTGAGGGGATATTTGTATTCGGGAAAGAATGCACTAAGCATGGGATTGTAATTTTTCTTTTCTGTTAGCTTAGTTACATACGCCCAGTGATAGGCAAAGTTTGGTCACGGGGATAAAACTGACTCTTTAATGAATTAATGAATATGAGGTTATGCACATATACAGAGTATGGATATCAATGGTTTTAATTACATCTAGATGGACTTGAAGTATAACTCTGTCATAAAATGCTGGATTTTGTTTGGCAAGATAACCACCAGATTTGTCCCTATGGTTCTTGTTTGTCTTAACTTCCCTCCGAAAACTCTTACACTACTCACAGATGATGCTTCTCGCTAAACTTACATAAAAAGAGAGATGCGCGTGCCTGGATGAGCTCAGACTTTCATGGGTGAAGAGTGGGGTTCCTTCCTTTTATAAAGGAGCAAGACTACAATTAAGCTTTATTTAATTGTTTTCTTCTCAAATTCAAGTGATAATGAAATTTCAACTTATGTGTGCAAGTCTTTGATTTTCTACTTCATGACATTAGTTTCTCCTTTCTAAATATTCTCACTCCCTTTCCCGCCCATAAGAAAATTCCTCCTTCGCAAATACCTACAAGCATCGCCGTAGGTCATGGAGTGCCCCTTTTCGATCCCCATCCGAAACACCACCAGGATAAAACTCACATTTTACTCGCACATGCACATATGGTAGCTTCACCGATTAATTAGATGGAATTAGACTAGAGCGTTGGCAAGATAACCACCAATTTGTCCCCAAAAAAATTTTAGAAAAGAGGCTAGTAAAGAGATGATATGGATGAGCGAAAGTTCTTGGAAGAGTTGGGAAAGGAACAAGATGATTGTAAATTAAAGGAACAAATTTCAACTCATTTGGTGAAGGACTCAATGTTTCAATCTAGAATGAAACACATTCAGTTGAGATATCACTTCATACAGTAGGTATTGGAGGATGGGTAGCTGAAATTAGAGAAGATTCATACGAATGAGAACCTTGCAGACATGCTAACAAAGCCATTGGAAAAGAGAAGTTGGAGCTACACTCCACTTCTATTGGTCTTCAAGTTTAAGACTTGAAGAGGAAGAAACAAAGCTAAGGAAAGGATCCAAGAATGACGTTCTATAGGTATAGTGCAGTAATTTTCTCCAAGTGGGAGATTGTTGAGTTTTGGAGCTCAATTACTTAAGTTTAGCATGCTTTATCAACTTACTGGAAAACACAGTAACCAGCATCGGTTATGTAGGGACTAACATCGGTCACCTATGACCGGCATGGTCGTGCAAGGAGAAACCATCATTAGTTAGGGCTAACCAGTATCGGCTACCTGTGTGTGAGTGTTTTATTTAACTCACGAGAATTAGATCTAATTTTAGAATTAAAGTAGATATATTGATTGTAATTACATGGCTAAGTGCCCTAAGTTTGTATAGGGTATTTATAAGCTATAAAGCTAGGGTTAGAAGTAAGGATTCATGATTATTGTGAAAATAATGATGTGAGAGAGAATTCTTGGAGAAGGAAAAGCTTGAGAGAAAGAAAGTATTGTACTTCATGAGAGGTGTGGAAGATTGTAAATCTTCATTATATATCTTTTGAAAACTTTTGATAATAGATTGGCTTGTTTCTTAGTGGATGTAACCCACATTGGGTGAACCACATTCAATCGGGTGTTGATTTATATTTCTTGTTTTGTATATTTCTTCTAGTAGAATATCCGCTTTTATTGCATGTATGCTTGGATCTAATATATTATTTGTACAACCGGTGTGCTAACCCTAACAACTAGTATCAGAGCTTTGTTTGAGGGTTTTGTGTGTTGATAGATTTACTCACAGAGGGTTTTCTCGATTGAGTGAGAAGATACAGTGGTAGCAGAAGAAAACAAATACAAGGTAAGAAAGTTTGATGGCTGAAATTATCAACTATGGAAGATGTAGATTGAGGATTATTTGTATCAAAGAGATTTGTACTTACCATTGGATGAAAATTCTATACCTGAAGATGACCATTAACTAGCATGACTTTCCTTTCACCATCAATTAGAATCAACTGGATGGTCTCATTATCATATACTTCAGCAATTTGATAAGGACCCATCCATCTCATCTGTAGCTTCCCTTTGAAATCTTTGTATTTTGAATCAAAGAGTAAATCCCATCTCCTTTTTGAAATTTCTTTGGCTTGATTTGCTTGTCATGTCATAGTTTTCTTTGTTGTTGAATAATCTTCGTCTAATGCAATTCCTGAAGCCTGATCTCATCCAGTTCATTTAATTGAATAATTCTTTCTTACTGAACCTTGGTTAATTATATTCCCACCTCAAATGTCATCCTTAATGTCTGGATTTCAAATTCTATGGGCATGATAGGTTTCTTACCATAGACTAATTCATATGGTGTAAACCTTGTTATCATTTTATATGCAGTATTATAGGCCCATATTGCTTCTGGTAATTTTTGTGCCCAATTTTTCCTTGAGATGTCCACCGTCTTTGTGAGTATGTTTTCCAACTCTCGTTGGTCACCTCTACTTTCCCATTTTATTGTGGATGGTAGGGAGATGATTTCTTGTGTTAAGCTGATATGTCTCTACAAAAGAGTTGATTACCCTTGACATAAATTGTGGCCCTTGGTCTGACACAATTGATCTGGGTGCACCAAATATTTGGAAGATTCATTCATAAAGAAAATATGCAACCTTCTCATCTTTTGCATGTGATAGTGCATGCACTTCAACCCATTTGGTAACATAGTCAGTACAAACTAATATATATTCCTTACCTTGTGAGGTTGGGTCAAATGGCCCAATGAAATCTAGTCCCCACTTCTCAAATGGCTCCAGAACAACTTGTGGTTGAAGTGGCATCTCTAATGTGAATGTTGGTTTCCCCATTCGCTGGCATTTATCACACCTCCATACATATTTCTTGGCATCCTTGAACAAGGAAGGCCAATAGTATCCGAACCCCAAGATTTTATGAATGGTTATTTGCTACCAAGTAGTTGCCTCCTGATGGTTCATCATGGCATGCCCATAAGATGTCAGCTATTTAATTTTTAGTAACACACCTGCGTAACACATGATCATGACCACATTTAAATAATATGTCATTAACCAAGTATACATCATACTCTTGCTTAATTAATTGTTTCTTTTGGTTGGGTGTGAAAAAGTTTGGAAACTTCCATGTGGCTAGATAATTAGTCATGTCTGCATACCAAGGAGAAACAATGGATAGTGCAAACAAATGTTCATCTAGGAAGTCATCATTGAATTTTCTTCTTCCTCTGAAGTTGTGAGCTTAGAGAGGAAATCAGCCACAACATTGGACTTTCCTAGTTTATCAACAATTTTAATATTGAATTCTTGCAGTGGCAATAACCACCTGACAATTTTGCCATGAACCAAAGGTTTATTCATGAGATATTTAATGGCAGAGTGGTCAGTATGTACAATGACTTCATATCCTATGATATAATGTCTAAACTTATTGATTGCATATACCACAACAAATAATTCTTTTTTTGTGGTTGTATAATTTTTCTCAGCAGGAGAAAGATTTTTACTAATATAGTAAATCGCATGCATATGTTTCCCTTCCTCTTGTTTTCCCAGAACAACACCAATTGCTTCATTGGAGGCATCTGTTTGGATGTGAAATGGTAACTCCCAGTTGGGACCTCTCAACACTAGAGTACTGATCAGTTTGTCCTTAATTTCATCAAAGGCTCCCTAGCATGCTTCTGTCCATTCAAACTCAGAATCTTTAGTTAGTAGGAAAATAATGGAGAAGAAATTTTACTAAAATCGATATGAACCTACGGTAATAACCAACATGACCGAGAAAACTTCTTACTTCCATTTGATTGGTGGGTGAGGGAAACTTCACAATGATTTTTACCTTGTTTGGGTCAACTTTAATCCCTTCAATTGAAACGTGATGACCTAAGACAATACCTTGTTCCATCATAAACAAACATTTCTCATGGTTTAATGAGAGCTGATGTTTTTCATAGTGAGAAAGAACTTTATCTAAATTACTGATTGCTTCTTTGAATGTTTCTCCATAAACTGTAAAATCATCCATGTAAATTTCTACACAGTCATGAGTGAGGTCTGAGAAGATAGCTAGCATAGCTCTTTGGAAAGTGGGGGCATTACATAACCCAAAAGGTAGCACCTTGTAAGCAAAGGTACCCCAAGGATAGGTGAACGTTGTTTTGTCTTGGTCTTTAGGTGCTACTGATTATCTGATTGTATCCACTAAATCCATCCAGAAATGAAAAGTATATTTTACCTGATAGATTGTCTAGGACCGATCAATAAATGGTAATGGAAAATAGTCCCTGTGAGTGGCCTTGTTCAATTCCCTATAGTCCACACACACTCTCCATTTCCCATTCTTTTTAGGTACTATGACTAAAGGAGAAACCCATTGACTGTCTGAAATTGGGTAAATAAAACCTACATTCAAGAGCTTTTCAATTTCATTCTTAACAATGTCCCTAAGTATCAGGTTTATCCTTCTTTAAGTTTCCTGACTGGTTTGACTTCAGTAGTGTAAATGTGATGTGTATAGATGTTAGGATGTATACCTTTCATATCATTATATTCCCAAGCAAAAGCTTGAGGATGAGAGCAGAGGAGTTTAAACAATGTGTTTTATTCTTCATCCTTCAACCAGTTGTTTATTGTCAGAGTCCTTTAGGAAGTACAAGTAATTGTTTTGTATTAGGTTGGATTGAATTGACATCTGGATAACTTCTTAGAAGTTCATTTAGTGGGCATTTATGTGGTAGGATTTTGTACACTGAGGTTATGTTTTGAAATAAGCATTTTGTTAAATTGATGTTCCTCGCAAATGGAAAAATAATAGGTTGGTTATTCTCGTTTATGAATTCATTCCTAATCTCAGTAAGTTGCAGCACTGGACTAGCACAAGAATCAGTGATTGATTTAAGCATAGGACTTGAAATGAACCTAGCACAGGACTCGAGCTATGTACAGGATCATTATCATGGTAGTTGTATTGAATATCATCTGAATGTTCTTGAATTATTACCATGGCAAGGGAAGAGATAATATTCTCATAACCATCAGAGTCATCGTTAGACCAATGTTTGTTGTCTATGGCAAATGGTTTAGTCAGTAGGTACAATGACAATTTCTTGGAATGTTGACCATTGGTAATGACCATATTTCATATCCTGCAGTCAATAAAGAGCAACAGGAATAACTAACCAAGGATGTCCCAGGATTATGGGGTACCCAATCTTTCTATTCTTTGTTTTGATTATCATGAAATCTACCACATAGTCCCATAATCAATCATAATAATAACATCTTCTATTATCCCCTTTGGTTTATTCACTGACTGATCTACCATCTGCAAGACAATGTGTGTTGTCTGAGGTTCAAGGAGTGCTAATGTAGATAGAGTATATGTAGTCATGACGTTTATGGCAGCTCCTAAATCAATAAGGACATTAGGGATTGAACATTTCCTATGAAAATAGTGACAATAGGGATGTCGGGATGTCGGGATCCCCGTACTTAGGAGGAGGATTAGTTCCTTCTAAAATGCTAGCAAGTTTCCCATCAACTTGAATGGTTTTGGTTGATTCTTCCTTCTCCCTAGAGTCTTGAAACAGCTCTTTAATGGTTTTATTTAATTCAGGAATATCCTTAAGAGCTTGTAGCAAAGGAATACCAATACTTAACTTCCTTAGTCCTTGAATTAATTATGACTCTGGATTCTCAGGTACCACGACAATTTGCTTCTCAGCTAGTCTAGATGGGAAAGGAATGTTAGTGTTTGATTGAGGAGTTTCTTCTACATTCTCAAACTACAATTTCTCTTAATCTTCATTGTCTTTAGGGATCTCCTCAATGATAGGGAAGGAGGTTTAGATGTAACCTTCCTGAATGTAGCATTATGTTCTTATAATCCAAAGAGTTTAATGTAGGGTTTTTCTTAGATTCTACTATATATGTTGGATTTCCTTGCCTTATATTTTTAGGGTTTTCCATAGTCTGAGCAGGTATCTATGGTTGGGCAGGTTGATCAGGTTGGGCAACATTACTTGGTCCATCCAAAAGGGCTTATTGACCTTGTGATCTTCATTTGTTGTAATATTGTTGTCCAGACCCTTGTGGTGCATTCCACTGTTGTTGGTACTGAGGATTATATTGTGAATATTGTGGAATGTTTGGATGTGAAGCCCATGGTTGTTGATAAAAATTTGGTTGTGAATATTGTGGGCTCCACTCCTATGGAACTTGTTGAGCCCAAGGAGGTGGATACAACCAAGGTCCATTCCATTGGTTTGGAACCCATTGTGCTTTTTGGTTATAGTTTTGATTTTGGTTGGACTGAAAATTTCCTCCCTACCTCTGACCCATGTAGTTTAGTTTAGATTATTTGTGATTTTTTTTTTAAATGATTCTTTAGTAGGGGAAGCATTCCACATTGATTAGTGGTATGCTTACGTTCGCAGATAAGACAAATTTTTGTCTTGTCTAACAGAAAATCCTTTAATCCATGTTTCTCCCTACACCTTGGGTAGTAAATGAACAAGGGCTTTGTATTTCTAGCCTTTTCTCTATCCATGGTAGTGTTGAGTTGAATTAAGAGATCAGTTTTTAAATTTGTAATTTCTTCCCTTAATTTGGATAGGTCTCCACTAGCCATTTTTCCTTTTGCTTCCTAAAATTGGGGTGAGTTCTTGAGTAATTTCTGTAAAGGTCAATGATATATATGAAGTCTAACTTGTTCATATCTCCCTTCCCATTAGGTTGAATGTTTCTTGAGTTTCATCATATAATCCTTTGAGAAATAAAGTTTTGAGTAGGTTAATGTCTAGGCCATCTCCACACCTTCTATGAAGAAAAAGGAACTTGTCCAAGTAGTCTTATGCACTTCCATCCTCTTTCTACTGGATTCGGAATAATTCTTCTTCCCTATCCCTTACTCGATAGTAGTCCTAGTATTTATCTAGGAAAACTCGTTCCATCTCTTCCCATGCATAGATCAAATCCGAATTCAATCCCATAAACCATCTCATAGCTACATCTTTTAAAGTAGAGGGAAAATTTTAAGTTTTTGGCCAGTAGAAGTGTAGTCATAAGTTTAACCAAAAACCTTAAATTCAAAAAGGAATTGATCAAGGTCTTCTAAAACTAGCCCCCAAAAGTTTGGAAAAATTGAAGGGATATATTTTTCATAGGAGCTTGATCATCAGGATCCAACTGGATGGGATAGGTAAATGTTCTATCTAGTGGATTTTCTACACCATTATCTCCACCATTGGGGTCAACCATCCTGTCTTAAACAACAGGTTGTTCCATGGGTTGGTTTTTTGGGGAGTTTTGAATGTTTATTCTAATAAATCTTCGTCTATGGTCTCTAGGTATAAACATGCAATCCTAACATACTGGAAATGGTTCCCTAACTATTGATACTAAACTTGGTTGTGTGTGTTCAACATACTCACCCTGGGGATCCTTGTTGTCACAAATGGGTTTTTTAATTTTTTTAATGAGAAAAAAAAGAGTTACAGAAATGAAATTTCTAAATAGAAACTTACCAAAGACCCATGCAGTATCTTCTAGCTAGCACCTTAACCTTTGATGACACCTTTTCAAGTAGGAAATATATCTTAGTGCTCCATTTGTATGATGGGTGAATAATAATTACATGTGTAATTATTATTATGGTAAATTAGTGAAAGTACATTTACTATGTAAATGTAAATAGTAAATGTAAAATGTGGTTAGTATATGGTAAGTTAGTAAGTTTAATAAAACAATTAGTATTGTTTTATTATTATATTGGTGAGAGGTTGAAACCATATGGGTGTATGGTTGTATATGAAGACAAATGTTGTTGTAAGGATTGTTATTTTACATCTCCTATATAATGGAGTGTATTGAAATAGTGAATTAATGAAAATATAATATAGATTTGTTGATTTCAATTATTATCCGTGTGTATCTATTTCATGGATTCTTTGTATTAGATCGATTAATTTCTACATTTGGTAAGCAGAGTTAAATCTGTCTCGAAGATGATCTCGTAACTTTAGTTTCGCGATCTGGGTTTCTCCAAAATTTTGCGTGCAGAATGATCTATTATACAGGAAGCTACAGTAGAAATTTCAGAAAAACCCAGTTCACAGTTTGGGAGAAACATGCAATTTACTATTGGCACATTGATGTCATTGTTTTTGAAGAAATCGGAGAATCGAGGTAATTTCTCGCATTCAATTTTTTTTTGGATATTTAGATTCAGTAAAATGGATACACCATTAGATAAATTTAATGGGCTGAAATTCCATACATGGAGAGTAAAAATTCAGATGCAGTTAATGAATAAAAATCTATGGAGGATAGTAGATGGAAAAGAAAAAGCACCTACTAGATGTAAGAAAAATTGTAGAATGGGAAACTAGAGATGAACAAATAACAGATAAAATTGACTATAACTATGAAGAATTTCTATACTAAGTGAAGTTCTTGGAGGAAGGAGGCACAGGAGGTTGGAGGTCATTCAACGACCTCTCGTCAGTCACCAACGACGGGGCCGTATCAGCTATGGTGATTATTTTTTTATACAGTGTGTTCTGTTGTTTCTTTGTATTTCTGGCAGAGTGTTTGGTTGCAGTGTTCCTATTGTGGTTTTCAAAATAAAGGAAATTTCACATTGAGGGGGGAACATGATCTCAATGTTCCATTTCCAAGTATGTCACCTTTCTATGTATGTAAATGAGCAAATGAGAATTTCCTATGTTATTCCCATATGCGTGTGAGATTGATGAGAACTACCGCATCATCATGATATCGTGGTTGTTAGTTATGAAAAACTATCCAGAGGTTGTTGGTACCTGTCCTCAAAACCATCTGTTGTGTGGTTGTTGGTTAACCACTTGGAAAACCATAGAGGTTGTTGGTGAAACCATCCAGATCATGAGCATGCTACGTAGCGGCACGTTGCAGTACAAAGCAGGTTTTCCCATGTTCGCACTAAGGGGGGGAATGTTAGGAAATATATCTTAGTGCTCCATTTGTATGTATGGGTGAATAATAATTACATGTGTAATTATTATTATGGTAAATTAGTGAAAGTACATTTACTATGTAAATGTAAATAGTAAATGTAAAATGTGGTTAGTATATGGTAAGTTAGTAAGTTAGAATAATAAAACAATTAGTATTGTTTTATTATTATATTGGTGAGAGGTTGAAACCATATGGGTGTATGGTTGTATATGAAGACAAATGTTGTTGTAAGGATTGTTATTTTACATCTCCTATATAATGGAGTGTAAGTGAATTAATGAATATATAATATAGATTGATTTCAATTATTATCGTGTATCTATTTCATGGATTCTTTGTATTAGATCGATTAATTTCTACATTTTCCCAAGAAGGGCACCAAAAAGTGACGAGTGTCATCTAGGCTCATACTTTAATTAATTTAATATGTCAATCCGGGATGGTGTCCAACGGATGTTTTGCAACAAAGGAACAATAGAAGAGACTCAAGATAGGTTTCTACCTTAAACTAAATTTATTAAACTGGTCATGATTACAAATGAAATGCATGACGTTACAATACCGGAATTGAAAACAAAGACAAAAGTTTAACTAAAGCATTAACATTAAAGACTGAATTGCATTCCAAAAGAAACACTAATCGATAACAATAACGTTTTAAAGAACAAAGCAATAAAAGAACTAAAATGAATCTCCCTCTCATTGGGTAGGAGTGGCCTTTCTCCCTCCCTTCGATCAGGTTTATATTGAGCCCCTTAGCAAGACAAACTTCTCATGAATTTGATTTTTATTCAATTCCCAAAATGTTGCTACAATGAAAAATAATATCAAACATCTAATTCTGATTACATTCTTCCTTTTTATCTTAGCCTCCTCTAAAGATCTAATTATTCTAACTGACTAATTCCAAATCTAACTAATTGTTTGAACTAAACAATTCCCTTGATTCTTGGTAATACATTAATGGTGGGAACAGTTCGTAAGTGATTGATCTTGAAGCGTTTAGGATAATTGAAGAAGGAATCCATGATTGACTCATTGAAGGAGTCAATCACTCTCAGAAGATTCCCCAAATCATAATTGATTGAAGAAGATAAAGTGATGATGAGTCTTCAGTTATTTTCACTGCACTTTCCTTACGGTTTGAATGTTGATTGATAGATGTGACGATTTCTGGCAGAAAATGATGTTGACAGCTGGACTTCCATAATCTTATTATTTGCATGCATACAAGTGTCACCTGTGGTTTGAGGGATTTGATGAGCTAGATGTTTTGAAGGTAATATCCTCTAGTCTTTATCAACAAGGAAGAGAGTCTTGCACCAACACACAAAATAGAGTCTTGCACCACTCACGAAACAGAGTCCTACGCCAAAGACCCAAAACAAAGTCTTGCAAAGACATATCCTAAGTCATGTGCTCATTATAACTTTTCAACACATGCATTTTTTCACAAGGATTAGTGTTTATCCATATCATATTTAAGCCATTCATGCACAAGAATTAACAAGATGAAACATCAAAAATACACACAATAATTACCCATAAACATTTCAAAGTAGTAAATATAAAGTATGTATTTGTCCATCATGCATAATAATATCGAAAATAATATAAGTTCTCGAAATGGCTTAGACATAATTACATAAGGTTTGACAAGACAAAAATGGGGCTCATTAGAGAAGATAGTCAAAACATTCGTTGTGAGATAGTGATCATGCCTCCATGATTGGGAGATTGACCCATGCGGTCTAAGGCTAGCTTTTCTTACTTGTTTATTTTGAAACCCAAAATGTTAAAAGTTGAAAATATTTGTGTAGAAGGGGTTATTTTCAAATTTTCTTGTGTTAAAATAGTCTTTAGGGGGTGCCATAGGGTAGTCATTTATTTTGCAAAAAATGGTGCATTTTTTGTGTTTTTGAGCATTTTAAGGGCAATAAACCGTGCGTGGTGATTCTATGCGTAATCGCCACCATGAGTAGGGTAGTGGTTACAGGATTGCCACCTTGGCAAGGCAACGGTTGGAAAACCACCATTACGACAAGGCGGTGATCACAAAACCGGCACCATGCACAGGGCAACAGTTTGTAACAGAATGTAAAAAAACTTACTTAAAGCCAATTTTTTTGAATTTTTAGTGTTTCGTCATGTTTTTGATGAGCTTGTCTATTGGAATATGTCACTAACTTGCTATTTTTCTGTGTTTTGGATGCGGAAGAAGGAAGAGTACATCGTTGGAGTCACAAGAGGGAGTGTGACTAGCTCCCAGAGATTTTAGATAATCTGACTCAGGACGAGACTAACACTCTACAGAGAGCGGACATATGGAGGATTACATGGATGCCCCATGTCACTACTACTAATCATATACTATGCGACCTATTTTCTTATTGGGATACAAACCGGAACACTTTCCGGTTACCAAGTGTTAGGGGTGAGTGGACTATCACCCTAGAGGATGTGTACCATATTTTGGGGTTCCAATACTGGGCAGATGGTTGACTTTGGAGACAACATGGTCCAGAGCCACGATGACTTTGTGGGTTACTTATATGGGTGATGTTGTGGTGTCAGTTGGTTTGAAGAAGGGTATGAAGGTCTAATCTATTGGCACTTCTCCCATCCCCACTATCTGTAAATCCATCATGGGTATTTTGGCTTCACGTGGTTGATCGGGACAAGGAGAGGTGATACATTGTTATATTGTTGAGCTCCCTATTATCACACAGATCGAGGCATATGGTCATATCTACGCCTGGGGGGAAGATATCCTCAACAACACTTATCATGATTTATATTAGATTGTCAGGTTATAGGGACATTCTTTGAGCCACCCTACATTGGTAATGAGTTGGGTGTATGAGCGTATTGATCATCCCCTATGGTAAGGAGTACCGATGACATGACCCGAGGCCCGTCGTCAGGGATGCTAGATGGATGGCGCGATGTCAATTCTCAAAGGGCCTCACCAACCAGTGGCTTCATTAACTACTGAGCACCTAGTTGTTACTCCTTATCTTGATATGGTAGGAGTGTGGGGACAGGATGGGACCATAGTGGTGGCTTGTACCACTATGGGTCATTTAGTTGAAAGGATGGGAAGGTGGAGACTCAACCATTCAACCAATTTCCTTAGTAGTTTTTCCTCCCGTATATTGACATGCTTCCTCCTATGGCACTCATATATAGGAGTGTCAAGGAGGCTCGACACGGTCCTAGGGTGACCCAGTTGGATAATAGTGACTCCAGGGGTGTCGATTGTAGTTAAGCGTGTTTTTCATGCTCGAGGGGCAACTACCACCACTCCTACACCTTTGTTACAGATTGAGGTTGGTTTCACCCATGGGGGAGGAGGAGGATGTGCCTATTGATATTGACTCTAAATATGAGGAGTATACAAGGTGATGAGATTGGAGAGGATTGGGAGATGAGGAGGCTGGAGGTGAGACTGGGGATGATTCTGGAGATGAGGGGATGGGTGGTGGGACTGGAAAATCATCCCACATGGAGGAGGACGACAGCAACCCAGAGTGGCATGACACCCTGGAGAGATTTGAGGTAGAGAGAGAGGAGGCAGACGCAGAGATGGAGACACTTGTCTCTGAGGGACCACTTCCTCATGATAGAGAGGGATATGATGAGTATGTGATGGGATAATGTCTCACCTTTGGACTTAGAGAGGCCCAGGAGCCATCAGCAGTAGCAGCAGTAGCCACTGACCCTACATGGATGCTTGGAGATCCGAGTATGTTAATACTCTTCTCTTGACTTTGTTAGCTGGAAATGTTAGTTGGTATTTCTTTTTTTTTTTTCATATTTTCTAACTCGTCATTATTTCTTTGTTTGCAGTTATTGCTCAGGGATGTCAAGATCTTATTCTTCGATTGTGTGTGGACACCTTGTTGATCCCTTCGGGGAAGACATGAGCCAAGTTGACCGAGGAAACATTAGGTAACCATTATCAACGGTGGCACACTGATGTGTTTGCACCTATCTGAAGGGCAAAGAAGATCATGACTTCTCTCCACACTCAAGTTGTCACATATGAGACAACCGAGAGATTGATGAGGCGGATCCGTTCTTGTAGTGATACCACATCCAACAACTTCCATCATGAGCATTCCCACCATTCAATGCATTCTCGATGCCACAGCCACAGTAGGAGTCTGGATGCATTCATGCACCATCTCAAGGATCCCATAGGGACTAATAGGCCATTGGGCCTTTTATTTCTTACCATTTTACGGTGAATTTATATGATTTTTTTATATATTTAGGGTCATTGCAAGCGTTTTGACCATGCCTAGTGCATGATGGCATTGTACAAACTTGACTTATTATGATATATATACAGATACCTCTTTTTGGTTCGGCTATTCTTTTTATAGAGTTAACTTTCATTTATGGTTTGATTCACATGTGTACTCTAGATATTTAGAATTTCCACTTTTTTTCTTTTCTACGCTGTGCAATGGATGAAAAATGTTAATAGAATGATTAAACTTTGCTAACAAAATGACGTTTTGATATGATTATCATTTTTGTAATGTTTAAACTTTAGCTTTTCAAGTAAACTTTAGTACTTCATTTGATATTGGCAATATGTGATGAATGATGGTATGATAATAAAATGAACTCACTCTTCTTCTAGCTCCATGCAACCAGTTAGATGTGAGGGCTCAACATCGAGAGTAGAAGAGACGTGATTTATATGAGTTTGTTGAATGAGCATGATGAGAGTAAGACAAGGTTTTGACAAAAACCCAATTGAGAACCTACACCCTAGTTCTACACAAGTTTTATACATATTTCAAAGTGTAATTGCTTGCCATTTTATCTAGACTTAGATCCGTAGATGGCCACTTGATTGAAAAATTTGGTTTAAGGCTTAAAACTCTCTTTGAAACTTTAGACATCTAATTCACTTTGTTGGGATTTATGATTTCAAAGCACCTTTTATTGAATGAATTGATTTATGCTTTTTAATGTATGCGATGATGAAAATGCTCATCACCAAGGACACGTAATATTAAATTTTGTTGTTTTGTAGTGCCACCGTGTTGATAGATTATGGGTTTACATGTTGCGATGTTTAAACTTTAACTTTTCAATTAAACTTTAGCACTTCATTTGATATTGACAATACGTGACAAATGATAGTGTGATAATAAAATGAACTCACTCTACTTCTAGCTCCACACAACCAGTTAGATGCGAGGGATCAACACCGAGAGTCAGAAAAGACGTGAGTTATATGAGTTTGTTGAATGAGCATGATGAGAGTAAGACAAGGTTTTGAAAAACCCAATTGAGAACCTACACCCTAGTTCTACACAAGTTTGCTACATATTTCAAAGTGTAATTGCTTTCCAGTTTATCTAGACTTAGATCCGATAGATGGCCACTTGATTGAAAAATTTTGGTTTAAGGCTTAAAACTCTCTTGAAACTTTAGACATCTAATTCACTTTGCTGGGATTTGTGATTTCAAAGCACCTTTTATTGAATGAATTGATTTAACTCATTAATTTATTTGCAAAGACCCCTACATCTTGCCCCATGCTACGAGTAGGAAGCATGGGCTCATCACCAAGGACAAGGCATAGTGAGTAAGGGCACTCCCCTCCTTTCCCAACCTCATGCCACTAGTAAGAAGTGTGGGTTTCACACCGAGGATTGGTAGGGAAAGGAAGTGTGTAAATGAAAATTTTGTATTTGATTTTGACTTGACATATATACTCATTTTTTTAAAAAACTTTAAGTTGTGCTTTTGGGAGGGATAGTTTTCCCTAGCCTCAACCCCACACAACTAGTAGAATGTGAGGGCTCTACACCGAGGGTTAAGATATGCGAACAAATAAATATGTAAAATTTTTAGAGTGTTTTGTTTCAAAGACATGTGTATGGGATAGATGTGACACCAAGAAGCTTTTAGAAGAGACTATAGGCAAAGACTCCTAAGCTAGAAGAAAACTAAGAGAAAAACCAAGTATGCATGCCTTGGTAGGATTAAGGTCAAAACTCTGTCTCAACTTGTCGAACTGATGAAATGATAAGAAGTATTGATGATAGTATTGTGAGTGTTTGAAGAGTCATGATTTGAAAGATTGCCAATGTTTTGAAGAAGTTTTTGAGAGTTACTTGAAAATAAGTTTCTTAACTACAATTTTTACAGAATGAGTTTACAAATGGTAATGTAATGCAAATGCAATGGGAAACAAATGAGAATGCTAGTGGGCTATGCGTAGTATCTCTTCAGATGAAGAGAATTGATGGATTCACTGAATTCTTCACCCTCTAAAGTACACAAATGATATGCCCCATTTTTGTAGTCCTCTATGACTTCGGTATGGGCCCAACCACTTGGGCCTGAATTTTCTACCTTCACCAAGTTTTCTTTTCTATCTGACTATCAAGCCTCAAGACCAAGTCTCCTTCACAAATTTTATGTTCATGGACTCATTTATTGTATTGTCGAGCCATTCGGTTAGCATATGCTCTATGTCGTTATTCAACATGGAGTTGAGCTTCATCAAGACTCTCTAAATCTGAGATTCATGTTGCTTGGTATTCTTCTTCACCTAAAATGCCTTGTAAAGAAATACAGAGACTAGGAAACTTGACTTCGAGTGGTAAAACCGCTTCTGAGCCAAATACTAAAGAAAATGGAGTTTCCCCCATTGGCATTCTGATCGACGTCGATAAGCCCATAAAGCTAGAAACAACTTTAGGTGCCAATCTCTTTTATTCTCCTTGACGGTTTTGAGGAGAATGGACTTTAATGTCTTGTTTGTGGCCTCATCCTATCCATTGGCTTGAGGATAATATAGGGAAGCCGTGTGATGATTTATCTTGAATTTCTCACACAATTCATGTACTTCCTCATTCTTGAAAGATGTGCCATTATCAGAGATAATGACTTGTGGGACACCATACCTACAAATGATCTGGTTCAAGATAAACTTTGCAATAATGGAACCTAGTATGGTGGTAAGAGGCATGGCCTCCACCCATTTTTGAAATACTTTGTGGTCATGATTATAAAATTGTGGCCATCCATCGATGAGGGAGAAAACTTCCCTATCAAGTCTAGACCCCATGTGGAAAAGGGCCATGGTGTTGCGATTGGTTATAGAGCCTGTGCAGGGTATATGAATCTCGTGAGAGAATTCCTAACATTTATGGCACTTGCAGTACATATTCAACTACATCATGCTCTAACGTGGGCCAAAAATATCCCATCCGATGTATTTTATGTAGTGGCCTCTAAAGTGGCCTCCACACACTCTGTTGTGGCACTCATAAAGAATTTTTTTAATTCTTCTTCATCAATGCATCTAAGTAGCATTCCGTCAAAGGCTCTGCGATAGAGCACCTATTCCATAATCACATATTTAGTAGCTATGATGTGTATCGTCTCCTTTGTTGAGATGTAGCCCCTTTGGGGTATGCCTTGTCTACAATGAGGTTGATTATGTTAGTGTACCAAGGGCATGTAGTGATAGGGGCTTGGTTTCCACATAGTATATACATTCATCAAGAAATTCTAAATTGACCAAGTCACCTCTGTCCAATGGGTTATCAGCTAACCAATCCGCAATAATTTTTCCTTTTACGGACTTTTGATTGATGAAGGTCAACTCAAATTCCCATTAGTGTTATAAAGTGTCCACCTTTTTAGATAGTGAACCTTGCATTAGAAAAGTCACAAATGATCGGTTTTGACAATCACTCTTGTTTCTAGTTTAGCATATAATGTCTCAATCATTTTGTTTTGCAAACACTATAGCTAGGCATTCCTTTTCTACCTGAGTGTAGCGTGTCTCGTAGTCAAGTAGTGTTTGACTGATAAAATAGATTGCATGCTCATGTTTATCATCATCTTCTTGAGCTAACATGTAGGCTAGCGAGACATCCATGGCCCTTGAATATAGAATGAGGGGTTGGTTGACTTAGGAGGCATGAGTGTAGGAGGTGAAAGTAAGAATTAATTTTATGGATTCAAACACTTCATGACATTCATCCATCCATGTATTACAACAATCCTTTTTCAAAATATTATTTATAGGGTGAATAAAAAAGGTTAAATCGGGTATAAACCTCTCGGATTGCACCGAGTTTCCAAGAAAATACCTTATGCCTAGATTCATTCGATGGTGGGGTCATTTCTAGTACAACTCAGATTTTTGTTGGATCACATCAATCCCTCATGAAGAGATGATGTACCCGAGAAAATTTTCCTCCTGTTACACGAATACACATTTCTCTGGATTTAGCATGATGTCATATTCGATTAACCAAGAGAGGATGATGTGAAGCACCTCGAGGTGATCACAACATTTTCTAGCCTTGGCTAGAAGGTCATCAATGTAAGACTCTACAATCTTGTGAATAAGATCATGGAAAATATACGTCATGGAACGTTGGTAAGTTACACCAGTGTTCTTTAGCTTGAATGGCATGACTGTGTAACAATAGGTTCCCCAAGGAGTGATGAAAGTTCTTTGTCTGATCCTCCTCAGAAATCCTAATTTGGTTGTATCCAAAAACCCATCCATGAGAGATAACAACTCATAACTAGTTGTTGCGTCAACAATAACATCGATGGAGGGTAGCGGAAAATCATCCTTGGGACATGCTTTGTTAATGTCTCGAAAGTCAATACAAATGCAGATCTTTCCATTCTTTTTTAGAACAGGGATGATGTTGGATACCCATTGTGAGTAGTCAACCGGTTTGATGAACCCTACTTGCAAGAGTTTCATCACTTCCTCTTTTACCATGAGAGCCACCTTTGGCTTCATAGGCCTTGACTTTTTCTTAATCGGTTTAGCATCTAGCTTGGTGATGAGATTATGGACTACAACATCAAGAGAAATTCCCATCATCTCCTTGTGTAATTAAATGCGAAGGCTTTTGAGTGTTCTTTAAGGATTTATGTGTGTATTTTTATCTCCTCTTCTATTAGAGAAGATCCTAGCTTCAAAATTTTGGTTCTTCCTCCATCCCGATATTTATATCAATCATCCCTTCAATCAAGGAGGTGTTACCCTCCTCAAACTCAGGTGGGGCTGGAGGTAGTTCAAAGTCCCCCTCTTCTCCTACCTCATAAATTTCAAGACCTTCCTTAGGGAAGACTCTATCATGGGATTTCCAAAGTAGGAAGAAGAGTGTGGGATAAGAGAAAGGTCAATCTCATGGTGAGTGAGATGTAATTTTGCGTAAGCGTTCAAATACCCAAGAGTTTCTTTATCATTTTCAATGTGGTCTGGGGTGGTAGGCTCATTCTCAGCTTCTACATATGTCAACATTGGAGTTTTTGGTATTTTGTGAACCAAAGGTTCAGCGCGTGAACTAAAACCGTGAAGCTTGTATCTTCCAACTCACTTGTTTGGGGTGAAGCGGGAAGTAGAAGTTGTTATAGAATCATGAGAAGGTTTTGTTCTCGTGGAACCACTTAAATCGATATGAAGTCAAAACCCTTTGTTAGATTAAGAACTACCATTTTGTAGAGTTGTAGATGTTCGGCCCTAGTCTTATATACTTCAGACACTTGATTTGTGACTAGTTGTGAATCACCTAGCACTCTAATGTTACAAACACCCATCCTTTTGGCTATAATGAGACCAAGAAGAAGGGCTTCATACTCACTTTGTTGTTTGTACATTCAAATGTTTAACTTGAAGGTGAATGACATAACCCTTCCCTCAGGAGAAGTAAGGATCACACCTGCCCCACACCGAAATGAAATTTTGCTCCATCAAAATGGAGATTCCAATAGTTACTTGGGAAGATGGATGTTGGATCATTCTTCATATCTTCTTCCTTCACTTTTGTTACCTCTACCATGCAAACTTTCATTTATTGGGAGAGAGTCGAGTCTAAGGCATGTCCTATGCCCATAGAATCAAATAAAGGAGAATGGGTAGATCCTTCTCCAACAACTCGACAATATTTTTCATGGTTCCTAATGACACTATCTCTATGATGACGGTTTCATCCTTGACCGTAGGATGCCTTGATCAAGCCCGTGACTTCTAACTCTATTGTGGGAACCAATTTTGTTTCCGGTTTTGAACAATTGGTTTGTTAAGTTGGTTTGTTGGAAGCTCGAACTCAGAATGGACTCTGGTCTCTTCTTCAAATTTTCTAGGTGTATATCGAAAGGTTTTGGGTCACCCCTGCACTATGAAGACCTTCCCTAAGTGCAGGAATCTTACTTCTGAAACAATGTGGATGGAATCACCTTCATGCGATGTATCCATGGATGGTGAGAATCATATTATAGTTGGTTTCTCGATCTATAATATAGAACTCAGTGAGAACCGTCTTGGGTCCTAAGGTAACCGGTAATACTATAGTCCCTATTGAAGTTTCTTGAGGCTATCATAGCCCCTCAACGTATTTCATGTTGAGGAACAATTTGTTTCTCCATATCCTAGTTTTTGGAGAAAATTGAAGGGGACTATGTTAACTTCCGCCCCATCATCAACCATTGTGCATTTAACATAGTTATTGTAGATCCATACTTGTAAATGCAAGGTTGGGTCACCTCTACATGTAATTTCGGCATCTGTTTGGCATTTTGCTAATGTCAAACACAAATCCAACATCCCTCTCTAGTTTCCTAGGAGGATAGACGTCAAAGTCTATGTGGTTTACTTGTGCTTCCAGAGGGGGAGTAACATTGATCAAATGACCAAGACCTAGTGCTTCTAACAAAGCATCTCTATGAGCGGGGAGTTCTTCAACAAATCCAAAAAGGAAATGTGAGAAAAGGTCTTCGTTAAGTCATTGATTAGATCATATGCCCCTACCGGATTTGTAAGTGTTTTTTGAATGTCATCTCAATATCGATGGGTAAATGGGTGTGGGTTGTGATGAATAATCTCGAACCCTGGTGGTAGCATTTACCTTAGGCTCACTTTCTAACTCTACGAGGCCCATAATTTTTTTTTGTTGATGAGCATCCAAAGGAGGTGCCACTAGCTGGTTTAATGAAGTTGAAGCTTCATGATCATTGGCCCCCACCAAAGTACCCTTGTTTGAACCATGGGGATCTAGTTTACCATCCTTAGGGCATGTGGGGAGAGGATCATTAAAGATCCTAAGTGGTGTGTTTTGAGGGGAAACCAGACCCTACGTACGTGTTTTGTGTTGGTGTTGTCAGATTTTCCAGAAACATATCCACAAAGAGTTGTCTTTGGTCTTTTGGAAAACATTGTAGAAACTTGTTACAATCGTGGCATGTTCTTACGTCATGCCCCCGAACCCTATGAAAACCGTAATATAAATCGGGATCGTAATCCCGAGGTCTTTGGTTTGCATTTTGTTGTGGTCAAAATTATGATTTTTTTTCACCTGTTGGTTGTTATAATTAAAATTTGGGGCCCATTGCCCTTGATTTTGAAATTGGTTTGGGTACCCATTTGGGTACTGACTAGGACCTTGGGTCTACATTTTGTTGAGTGGGTTTCTGTTGTTGTTGTTTGTTGTTGTTGTTTATTGAGGACGATTAAAGTCCATAGCATTGATTGAAGGTGAAAAGTTATTGTTTCTTTGGTTATTGCCATTCATATTTGTTGTTGTTGGTAGTGTTTGCATTGGGAGAGCTAACAACATTTGGCTTCTTACCCTGATCGGTAACATCATCAGTTGTAACTCCATGATTCTTGTTGAGGACCTTTGGTCCCTGATTATTGTTCATGTTGTTGGGAGTAACCGGAGTTACCTTGGTTAGGAGTGATTAACCTCCCATTTTTTCCATAGGTCTTATGACCTTTGTCTATGGTTGTTTGATCGATTCAGAGAGCACCCTCTAGTACCTCTTCGTAGCTCCTTAGTGGAATTTTTGGACTTCTTCCTTTGTTTCCTATTAAGGGAGTGAAGAAATAGGTCACAAAGCTCCATTTGATCCATATTGGGAGCGTTAGTTGAAGAATAGAGGACTTGCCACCACCTTTGAATAAAGTTGGGCAAGCTGATTCATTATGCTCTTGTTTATGTGAAGGAATTCTCTTATTCATATTCTCAACAATTTATTCATGTCAAAGGCTTTCATAAAATCTGACACAGAGAGTTGCTTGAAAGAGTGTATTGATGCCTCTGTATCCTATAATACCAATCGAGAGAAATACCTTCTAATGTCTTAGGGAAAATCTTTGTAATAACTGCATCCCATGGGAGTAGCTCTCAAATGGAAGTTGCGTAAGCTTTGATGTGTGCATTAGGATCACCCTCCCCTTGAATTTTGGAAGGTATGGAAATGGTCTTGGGAGCATGACACTCATATGGAGAAATCGAGAGGCTCATTGAGGTATTTGAAATAAGTTCCCATTGCGTATGACTCAACCATTGACGATCCCAATTAGGGAGGTGGAGGTGGTATCGGTTGTTGAAATGGTGCAAGCATATACATTTGTTGGGGCATAAGTCATCCCCTATGGCTGACCATATGGACTTAGGTAAGAATACATGTCCCCTGTGGTGATTTAGAATACATGTGCATGTAAAGGGGGTGGATTGTTTTGATATGGATTTTGAGGCACAAAGCCAGGGAACGTTGCATTTCCAGATGACATGGCGTTTGAGAACACACTTCTAGTTGGTGCATGTGGTGGGTATCCGTATGTAGTGGGAGGGGCATACCCAAGGTGCCTGACCCAGTTAAGAGATCCCGGGGCTAGGAACACCTGTGTAAACCGGAGGATTCTATGTAGTAGGCGCTTGGCCATAATTTGTGGATAGAAAGGAAATTTTCCTTGTCCAGTATGTGAATTTTGAGTGTTTTGAACAAGTTCCAATTCTTTGACTTTGTCCACTAACGTCGAGATGACATCACCCGTTGATGGAGTGGTGTTTTGTTTTGGTGCTTGTTGAACTTTTGGAGGTTGTTGAGGAGTGTGGTATCCTGCTATAAATTGTTGTTGTTATTTTTCCACCCCTCATTAAAATGTTTTCCATTGTTGGAGGGGTAGTGTTATTGTTTTGGAGCAAGACATCAACATGTCCTTGCAACCTATCAAAATCCTAGTTTATGTTCTAGAAGCATTGTTCACTTCTGGCATATTGTGCTAAATACTCCTCATCTAGAGGTGGGAGTTGGTTAGACTGCATACTAATGGGTTGTCTAAACAAAACTCAAGGAGATGAACCTGTCTCTCTGGTAAAAGTCATTTTGTTAGAGCTTGAGAGCTCAGGTTGTTGTGTTTGTGTGATTTGATGAATTTCCTCAATCCTTACTAAGGAACCAACATTGGTTCCCTGAGGAGAGGGTTTTGAGCATGAGCAGTTGAATAATTATCCACCCATGTAGAAAGTGAGGGTGATTGTTGTTGTCTACCCATTTGATAGTTATACGCATCAAGACCCGAGATGGTTCATTCGTATTTCATAGTATCCCGACATATTTGGGGGTATAGGAATACCCACAGAATAATGGGAAAGAGGAAGATGGATGAAGAAAATGGATATGAAAAGAGACTAGCTCTTCACGTTGGTTTCACCAATTTGTATGGATGAAAATCAACACGTGACTTTGACCCGCACTCGACCTCCCGAGTCGTGTCGGGAAATGGATGTGGAATGGAAATGTGTGTGTGTGTGTGTGTGTACGGATGATTGTGGAAGTGATCAACAAACTATTGAGGCAACCTAATGTCTTCAACACACAATATCAGGATCTGTGATTCTAAGGCAAGGAAATCCTCTCTAACCTGAGGTGGTCTAATGGATCAGTCGGATAGAATGGCTACTCGGAGGCTCCAGTCAATATCGAGCTCCGGTGAAATTTGGTCTACTAGTTGTGGAACACACGTGGGAAACTGAATGGGGCCTCGTAAATCTATCCAGACAAGGTCATGGAACAAGCAAGAGTGAGAGGCGTGATTTCGTTCATCTCTATGGATGATTAGCTAGGTTCTATCCAAAATGAGAGGGCCCGATGAGCTTGCTTGTTTAGGACATCTAACTACCTAATGATGTCTGGTGGGAGTGGTGATGATCTAAATACTAATGCTCTTAATCCAAGATCTATGTTTGATTGGCTCTCGGTTCTGTTGGTTGAGGAACCGTAGGATCACAACCATAAACTCTCTCTAGTCATGGCCTTGTTATGGTCATACGAGTGGCCTACGCCCAAGGGCGGTTAGATAATCTCCTCTTAGGTGTGGTCCAGAAATCTTAGGCATGATTGGCCATGATATTTAAGACGTTGAGTTGTTCAATTTTCTTAGAATACCTAATGGTGTTTTTAGAACAAGAATGCATAAGTTCGTATCAATGTGGTCAACAACTTGGGTTCGTTTGGTTGTGGGACCAATGGATCACAACCGAAAGTTTTCTCTTGTTGTGGACCTTTGATGGTCATGTAAAATGGAATTGATTTGATTTGTTAAAGCAAACTAACTATCAAAAGAAATTTGAACTATTTTTTTGGTATTTTCACAGTATATCTGAACAAAACAATGAATTAAACTAATCTAATGAAAGTAAATATTTTTGATCTTTTTGGTATTTTAAATAATGTTTCTAATCTAATAAATGAAATCTAATACAAGTAATCAACCGGATGTAGCTAATTACTTGTGCAAGTATGTGAATCTAAATCTAAAACAACTAACTAATTCAATCAAGACCCTAAACCCTACCTCAGAGGTAAGGAACAAATCACAACTTTGAAAAGAAGCTATTTATTGAATTCCCACAACAAATAAATTCAAAACATGACCCCTAAGGTAATGTTGAAAGTGAGATTTCTAATGATTTGATCTATTTGTAATTTCTTGAATAATCGAAATGAAAGGATTTCACTACTCTATTTGATATGGATTTAGTAACAAATAAATTCAAAACTTGACAATTTGAACAAATAAGGCAAAATAAATAAATAATTCCAACCTAGATAAGCAAGAGCTTTGGCAAATCTGATTGTATCTATGTTTGTCCCCTCAATTTATCCTTTCTTTCTCTATGTGTCCATATGAGTCCAAGGAATTGGGAATGCAAAGGCAACAACAAGAGAGTTAATCTTATTTGTTATATTTCTTGTTTTTTCACAAGGAATCCCTATTTGCATGTTTAAAGGCACTTGAGAGCAACTTGTTTTCCTCCTTGAAGCCAAATCTGCCAAGGTTGTAATGAAATAAAATAGAAGAGAGATAGCACAAGTGAACAGAGTTTGGCTATGAAATTTCCAGTAGGATTGTTGCAACAATACTATGCAAGATACACAAAATTCTCAAGCCATTTGCTTGAATACAAGCATTGAATATATAGGAATTAGTTGGGATGTGCCTTCATGCACAAGGCAGCCTTGGAGTGCCAAATCACTGAGTGAAGAGGCAATTCAAACTAATTAAATCTATTTAAAAATAGAAGAGGGAAGGAACAGCTTTGGCAAATCCGATTGAAAACAAGACTATTTTTAGGCAATTTGGCGCACCTTGGAAGTCAAGTTAAGTGAAACGTCGTGTGTTTAAATCACGCATGAAGAGTTATGGAAAAAATGTGTAGGATCGATGCCCATGTGTAGGGTGACGATCGCATGAAAACATTTCGCCTTGTCTGGGCGAGTGGTCCATAAAACCACCACCCTCTAGGTGGGTGGCGGTTACAAAACTGTCGCCCAGGAAGGGTGGTGGTTTTGACACTAAAGGCCAAAACATAGGGAGAAAGAAGTGAGAATCTGGAAGGAAACTTGGAAAAGCTAAGTACAAATGTCTAGGCTACAAATATACACTGCGAATGAGTTTAGGAACTCGAACACCTTATGAAAGGATATGAATCATCATTGGGGAATTTTGTAACCATTTTTCCGACAATGTAGCACATGTAAAATTGGATGTGTACAATTTTTGCATCTTCAAACATACCAGTAGGGCCTCCTTTGGATAGTTGGAAACAAACCAAGATCATGGGTCTTTTCGAGTTAGATATGGAACTTGAAGTTAACGTAACTACAAGAACTCATGATTATTCAACGTAGCCTATTCCTATCTACCCGTCTATGTTGGAAGATACTCCAATACGTCCAAAACCGGCAAGGGCTTATGACTTGATCACATACCTAACCAAGACCTTTTCTCACATCTCCTTATTGGAGTTTTTAAGAACTCCCTTGCTCATTGAGTTGCTTTGTTAGAAGCATTGGGTCTTGGTCACTTGATCAATGTCACTCCTCCACCAGAAGTATAGATTAACCACATATACTTCGACGTGCATCCTCTGGGGCAGCCCGAAAGAGATGTCACGTTTATATTTGACATTAGTAAGATGCCCACATATGCTGAGCTAGCACATAGAGGTGACCCAGCATTGTACTTACAAGTTTGGATATATAACAATTACATTAAGTGCGCGATGATTGATAATGGGGCAGCTATCAATATTGTCCCCTTTTCATTCCTCCAAAAGTTGGGCTATAGAGAAACCAATTATTCATCAACGAGAAACACGCTGAGAGGTTATGACAGTCTCAAAGCAACGTCCATAGGGACCATCGTGCTACTTGTTACCCTAGGGCCTAAGAAAATCCTAACTGAGTTTTATATTATAGACATGGAAACCAACTATAATATGATTCTCAGCCGACCATGGATCCATCGTATGAAGGAAATCCCTTCCACTTTGTTTCAAGAAGTCATATTCTTGCATTTGGGAAAATTCTTCATCGCTCAAGGTGACCCAAAGCCTTTCGACATCCACCTAGCCAACTTAAAGAAGAAGTGTGGGGTCCATACTGAATTTGAGCTCCCTGTTAGTAAGCTAAACAAACCTAACGATACAATGCCAGAGTCCAAGTTAGTTCCCATGATAGAGTTAAAAACCTCTAGTTTGATTAAAGGAGTAGTTAGTTAAGGACGAAACTGCTATTGTTGAGACCATGTCAACAGAAATCACGGCGAAGATTGTCGAGTTGTTGGAGAAATATCTACCTATTCTCCTCCCCTTCGATTCCTTGGGCATAGGACGTGTTCTAGGACTCAACTCTCTTCCAACTGATCGGGTTTGCATGGTTGAGGTCTTGGAAGCAAAGGAAGAAGACATCAAGGATGATAAAGCCTACATCTTCCTAGAATTGTTTCGATGCTCAACTACGATGGAGTGAAGTGTCATTTGGTGTTGGGCTGGTGTGATTCTCACTTCTCATGAGGGGAAAGTCATGTCGTTTGTCTTCAAGCTGAATTTATAATGCACAAATAATGGTTCCGAGTATGAGGCTCTTCTTCTTAGTCTCATTGAGCCAAGAGGGTGGGTGTTAATAACATCAGGTTCTTAGGCGACTCTCAACTAGTTGTCAATCAAGTTTCAGAAATCTATGAGACTAGGGCAAAACACGTGTAGCTCTATAAGATTGTTGTACTGGACCTTAGTAAAGGTTTTGACTTCATATCCATTGAATCCATCCCACGTGAACAAAACCTTTTGGCCAATTCTATAGCTACTTCCTCTTGTCGCTTTTTTCCAAATGACAAGTTAGAGGATACTAAGTTCACTGTTTCAATCCAAGCCGAACCACTAGTTTGAAAAGTGCCAACGAATCCTATTATGGCATACGTAGAGGCTGAGAACGAGCCCATTACCTTAGACTATGCGGAAAATGATGAGGCTATCCTAGGATACCTTGATGCTTACACTGATTTGCATCCCATGCATCACAAGAGAGGCTTCACTCTCATTCCTCAATCTTCCTCCTATTTTGGAGATCCTATGATGGGTTCTTCCTCATCGGAAGGCCTTGAGATTTACGAAGTAGAGGAGGAAGGAGAACTAGAATTGCCTCCTGCCCCACCTAAATTTGAAGAAGGAAACGCTTCTTTAATTGAAGTAACTATTGATATAAACATTGGGACGGAGGAAGAGCCCAAAATTTTGAAACTTAGTTCTTCTCTAACTCCAAAAGAGGTAGAAATTCACACGAAGGTCCTCAAAGAGCATTCAAAATCCTTTACGTTTGGCTACAAAGAAATGATGGGAATTTCTCCCCACGTTGTAGTGCAAAACCTAGTGACTAAGCCTAACGCTAAGCCTATCAAATAGAATTCGAGACCTATGAAGCCAAAGGTGGCTCTAATGGTCAAAGAAGCGGTTATGAAACTCCTATATGTGGGGTTCATTAAACTTGTAGACTATTTAATGTGGTTATCAAACATTATTCATGTTCTTAAAAAGAATGGAAAAATTCGTATATGCATTGACTTTTAGGACATAAACAAAGTGTGTCCCAAGATTGATTTCTCATTACCTTCCATCGACGTTATCATAGACGCAACAAGCTGGTTATGAGTTGTTATCACTCATGGATGGTTTCTCAGGATATAATAAAATTAGAATCTCCGAGGAGGATCGAAAAAGACCACTTTTACGACTCCTTGGGGTACCTATTACTATGCCAGACATGTCATTCGGTCTTAAGAACACTGGTGTAACTTACCAATAGGAAATGACTTACATATTCCATGATCTTATTCAATAGATTATGGATTCATACGTTAACGACCTTTTGGCTAAGGCCAAGAAGTGTAGCGATCACCCTGAGGTGCTTCGCATGATCCTCTCTCGTATCATTGAATACGGCATAACGTTGAATCCAGAGAAATGCGTATTTGGAGTGAGAGAGGAAGTTGTTGGGATACATCATCTCTTCACGAGGGATTGATGTAGATCCAGCAAAAATTTGAGTAGTTTTATAAATGACACCACCAACAGACAAGTTAGGCATCAGGTCCTTTCTCAGTAAGCTCGAAGCAATCCGTAAGTTCATCCCTGATTTGACTTGTATCATTCACCCAATCAACGAGTTATTAAAGATAATTTCTCCAAGGATTGGACAACAGAGTGTGACGAGGCATTTGGAGCAATAAAATGTTTCCTTTTGTCACCACCCACTCTCATGCCTCCAAAGGTGGATTATTCTCTTATCCTATATTCTTGAGTTGTTGACATCTCTCTGGCTTGCATGCTAGCACAAGAAGATGATGACAAACGTGAGTGTGCGGTCTACTTCATTAGTCGCACCCTGCTAGATTATGAGACACGCTATACACAGGTAGAAAAGGAATTCCTTTCTATAGTGTTTGTAACAAAGTGGTTAAGGCACTACATGCTTAACCAAGAAATGCGAGTAATTGTCAAGATAGATTATCTTTGGAGGTTTCTAACACAAGGTTCCTTGTCCAAGAAATGTTGACGCTTCATGACTCTAATGTGTGAATTTGAGTTAACATTCGTTAATCAGAAGTTTTTCAAAGGAAAAATCATTCCAAATTGGTTGAAAGATAACCCATTAGATGACAGGTATCTAGTAGACTTGGATTTCCATAATGAGTGTATATACTACATCGAAACCAGACCTCCCATTTCCATGTGTCCTTGGTACACGGATATAATCAATTTCATTATGGACCGCACGTACGTACCTCGAGGAGGCAACCTCATAGTAGAGAAGACGACTATGTGTCATAACTACCAAATATGTAATCATAGAAGAAGTAATCTATCGCATAGCCTTTGATGGAATGTTGTTAAGATGTGTCAATGAAGAAGAATTTGAAAAGATCCTCTATGAAGCCCATAGTAGAGTTTGTGGAGGTCATTTTGGAGGACATGCAACCGCTAGAAAGATACATCAGATGGGCTATTTCTGGCCCACCCTTGAACATGACGCAATAGAGTACATGTGCAAGTGCCACTAATGTCAGGAATTCTCTCGTGAGATTCACATACTGCCCAAGCTCTACAACCAATCTGCAACACCCTGGTCCTTTTCACATGGGATTTAGATTTGGTGGGGAAGTTTTCTCCATCATTGACGGATGTCCACAATTTTATAATTATAGCCACATAATATTTCACGAAGTGGGTTGAGGCCATGCCTCTTACTACTGTTCCTGGATCTGTAATTTCCAAGTTCATCCTTAATCATATCATCTGTAGGCACGGGGTCCCACAAGTCATTATCATAGACAATGGCACATCTTTTAAAAATGAAGAGGTTTGTGAGTTGTGTGAAAAGTTCAAGATAAACCGCCACATAGCCTTTTTATACTACCCTCAAGCCAATGGATAGGTTGAGGCTATGAATAAGACATTGAAGTCCATTCTCTTAAAAACTATTAAAGAGAACAAATGGGATTGGCATTTGAAGTTATTTTTGGCCTTGTGGGCCTACAAAACTTTGGTATGAACACCGACGCAGTGGAAACCCCATATTCCTTAGTGTTTCGTTCTGAAGCGATCTTACCGCTTGAAGTTGAAATACCCAGTCTTTGGATATCATTACAAGGAATCCTAGGAGAAGAAGTATATCGTGAGGCACAACTCGTTGAGCTAGAAACCCTCGACAAAACTCGGCTCAAAGATGAGCAGCATCATAGAGTATATGCTGACAGGATGGCCTGTCAATATAACAAAAAGGTCTATGAGTGAGAGATAAGCAAAGGATATTTGGTGTTAAGACTTGTGATCGGATAGATAAGAAAACCCATGAATAAAGGAAATTCAGGGCCAATTGGTTGGGCCCATATTGATTCATGGAGGAATACAAAAAATGGGGCATTTCACCTATGCACACTAGAAGGTGAATAATTTAGCGAATCCATCAATTCTCTTCACCTAAAACGATACTACGCAAGATCCATCTGCATCTCCATTTGTACATTACTGCATCTGCATTGCATTTTCATCTGCTAGTTCATTTTGTAAAATGTGTGATTAAGAAACTTATCTTTCAAGAAACTTTTAAAAACTTCTAAAGACATTGGCAAATCATTCAATCGTACTTCTTCAAAAGTATCCACAATATTTTCATCAAGCATTTCTAATCATTTCATCAATTTGACAAGATAAGAAATAATTTTGAGATTTATCCTACAAGGCCTATATACTTGGTTTTGCTTGTAGTTTCTTTCTAGTCTAGATGTCTTTTTCCCATAGTTTGTTCTAGAAGCTTCTTGGTGTCGCATCTATCTCAAAACACCTCTTTGGAAACAAAAACATTCTAAACATTTTTTGGATCGCTTGTTCACCTATCTCAACCTTCGGTGTTGAGCCCTCGCATCCTATTGGTTGCGTGGGGTTAGGGCTAGGGGAAATTTCTTCCTCCTAAAAGCACAACTTAAAGTTTTAGAAAAATATATATATGTCAATTCAAATCAACCAAAAAAAATCATTTACACACTTCTTTGCCTCACCAATCTTCGGTGTTGAGCCCATGCTTCCTACTGGTAGCATGAGGTTGGGAAAGGAGGGAAGTGCCCTTACTCACCTATGCCTTGTCCTTGGTGATGAGCTCGTGCTTCCTACTAGTGGCATGGGGTAAGGTGTAGGGGATATCTGCAAATAAACCAATAAATCGTAAGCAATTCATTCAATAAAAAGTGCTTTGAAATCATAAATCCCAACAAAGTGAATTAGATGTCAAAATTCCAAAAGAGTTTAAACCTCAAACCGGAATTTTTCAATCAAGTTGCCATCTACGGGTCTAAGTCTAGATAAACTGGCAAGCAAATCTCATTTTAAACTATGTAGCAAACTTTGTGTAGAACTAGGTCGTAGTTGCCTAATTGGATTTCTGTCAAAATCTTGTCTCTCTCTCACCACATCCATTCAATAAAATCATACAACTCTCTTCCCTACTAGCTCTCGGTGTTGAGCCCTTGCATCTTACTAGTTGCATGGAGTTAGTAGTGGAGTGGGTTCATTTTATTATCATTTCACATTCAACATTTTTCCAAATAAACTTGAAGCATCAAATATTGTTTGAAAAACCAAAGTTTCAAACATCACATTGTGCTTGCATATCATATATCACAAAAACAACAAAAAGAATCATTTTGTTTAGCATATCATCATCCATTGCATGCATTCTAAAAATCAAATAAAATGGGAAATTCTAAAACATCTAAGAGTACACATACGAAGTAAACCATAAATGAAGTCAACTCTGGTGCAAAGGAATCAAAAAGATAATATATATATATATAATATATAATATATATATATATATATATATATATGAATGTATGTATGTATGTATATAATTCCATATGTATGTATGTATGTATGTATGTATGTAGGTGTGGTATGTATGTATGTAATGTATCATGTAAATGTATGTATGTATGTATGTATGTATGTATGTATATGATGTATGTATGTATATATATATATCATAGTGAATATATATACAATTCCATCACACATTATATATATATATATATGCCTCATATATAATGCCTCACAAAATGGCATCAAAGCAATAAAGGCTCAATGGCCTATCCCTCTCTACAGAACCCCGAGATGTGTGCGGTTGTGATTTGGGACTCTTGTTGCGGCTTACGATGTCATGAATGCGCCAAGAGGTGAGAGTGACCGTGAGGTCGACCACTAGTCGTGGCCTCGCTGCATGAGTGGCTCCGCCTCGCCATCCTCTCCATCATCTCAAACGCGGCAATTTGTTTACTCTAAGAAACCAAGAGCTTTGCGGCCTTCCAAAAGGCACACAAACACATCGGTGTGTCGTCCGACTGCAATGGTTTTCCCAAATCCTCCAATAGGTCCGCACGAGTCTTCCCCATAGGGATCAAGAAAGTATCAACACTGATCCGACAAATAAGATCTCATCACCCGTCAAAGAAGTGGCGCAAAAAAAGAAAACAATGACAAGTTAAAAAACATCCAAAAAGCAAAAAAAAGAAACACAATGTGTAGTCTACTAACAATTCTAGCCAACAAGGTCGAGAAAAGAGTATCTACATACTCGGATCTCTGGGAATCCACGTAGGATCAGTTGGTGCAGGTGGTGGTGGTGAGGTCGCTGCAAGCACCTGTTGTGCCTCCCCCTCAGCCTAAGGCAACGTGTTGTCCCATCACAGACTGCTAATCACTGCCTCCCTCGTGAGGAAGTGGCTCCTCAGAAGCAAGAGTCCCCGCTCCGCCTCCGCCTCCGCTCTCCTAGCCATGGATATCTCCTCGAGGCCCACCACTTCGTGTCATTATCCCCCTCCTCATCATGCTCCTCCTCTCCACCATCCTCGCCGATCTCACCCTCGGCCTTTGTCTCCGTATGGGCCTCCTCCTCCTCCTCCTCCTCGTTGTGAGCAAGTGCGACCTGATCGAAGGAGTGTTCTCGGCCCTCAGGAACTGGGACCCTATCCACACTAATAGGTACCCGGTGTAACAACAATCTAGCCATGCTCTCCATTAGGGCCTACTCGAGCCTCTCTGATACCACAGTAAACAATGGGAACAGTCAGAAGTACATCATCATATGGATACTCGGACTCTTTGAGGACTCTATCAATCGGGTGTACCTCCACCCTAGTTGTCTTGGTAACTAGTTGCCTCACACCACTACAAGCAAGTAATACGGTCTTGTCATCGCCCCATTTCCCAATCAAATCCTAGTAAGGTTGGGCAATAAAATCATCTATGGTCAACGAGGCTACAGGCTGATGTGCTCCTCAGAGAGGAGCCATAACAATCCACCTGGCGGCTCTGATAGCCCCTGGATCTACTATCCCAACTCCCCTTTGGTAGGGGATGATCCTCTCATAAACCCAAGTCATCACCAAGGTAGGATGGCTCAGGGATTTCCCTTGAAGCCTAACAATGTGGTACAGATCATGATATGTGGATCCAAGGATGTCCACACCCCAAGAAAAAATCATCACGTGCTACTTAATAGCCACGATAATCGTATGCGAGTAATCCATAGGTGGGGACAATAATTCCCTTAATGGAGCTGAGTTGTACATTGGAGATCATGAATAATACTTGAGGCTAAATCGATACCCTTGGTATAACTAGACCCCAAGATATAACCAACACCATTTGGACAAGCCCTAATTTTATTTCTTGTCTTGAAATCGGCGTGGTGAAACCCATGGTTAAATACCTGAGTTTGGATTGATGTTTGCACTACACAAAGTATACGTATCAACTCAAAATATTTCATGTGTGGTGGACAACCATCATTAATGTTTATTATAAGATACTTTCATCAAGCCCTAACCTCTCCTTATAACTTAATCAAAAAAATAACTCAAATTTTGTCGGGTTATTGATCTAGCTAGTGTATTATTTTGGATCATAAAACAATGGGCATGACACCCTTCACAAGTGACACACATCCTGTTGTGAAAGGGTAAAAAACTTTAGCAAATAAGGTATTATATGAGACATGCAGTGAAAAGTTTTAATAGTTGGATTGAATTTGTATGTCAACACATTCAATATTAACGGATCTTATTGACTATAATGTGTCAATTACAGGCACCCTTGGTCCATAGTAAAACACCTATCGACATAATTATTGATGATAGAGTGTTGCATGTGGGTCTTGATTCATAAATTTGAAATGGGTTCTCATTATCATTATTTGTTTTGGCACCAAAAAAATCTTAAAACATTAAAGCTTAAATTCCATCACTAAATGTTTGCAAGATTAAATTTTGAGGATGATATTAGATTCCTTTGTTATTTTATGAACAAAGTTTCTTTTTGAATCGCCTCAACCCAACTAGCAGATCAAAAATTATGGTAGTTTGAAATTATTTATTCCTTAAATGTGAACTTGCTAGAAATGGTTCAAGCCCATCTCACGACCTAGATGTGAGAGGACAAATTTCATGACTCGAGTTGGTTAGGAAAGGTCATTCGGGACAAGGTGGCAAGTTGCAAGCACTATGTGTGTAGGGACCTAATTGAGAAAAGCCTCGATCTTGTTGGAAAACTCAAGTTGAGCACAACATATGATAGAATGAGGTCAACCTCGATCTTTGGTCGACTTATCATTGAGTTGTATATGGAGACCCTCTTGAATCTTTTGGTATGAGTTCTCGAGTGGAAAAATAGCCTCACAACGAGTTATGCTTTGGTCCTATTAGAAATTTGGCTTGGAAATCCAAATCAAGTCCATGAGGGCATGTCAACCAAATTTGGGATCCTTTAGGCATGAATTTCTCGATGTAAAGAAAGAATGCCTACAAGGATTCGAACCCGAGTGACTCACTTGTAAGAGAGTGTTGGGAATCTGTGTTAACTCAACTCACATCACTATGTGTCATGAGCCACGAAATGGGCTCAACCCGAAATTGGAAGTTGAGTTAGAGCTTGACATATAAGAGCCACGTCTTTCCTTAGGATGCACAAGAGGGACCTTACCTATGGATGGTGTATTAAATGTGCATATCACACATCAATGAGGTAAGAGGGATCTCTGTATGGTAGCATCCAACAAGACAGCAAATAAATTGAGCCTTATTTTTGGAATGTAGTGTTCTACTTAAGGATCTAAGAGATAATTGGGCTTGTCTCGAACCTAACTTGGGAATTAGTAAGGCTATGGGGTATGTTCACTCGAGGATGATACTTCGAGTAGGGAGTGAGATCGTTTAAGAACTTAATTGAGCTCGACAATCGACTATCAAGAAATCACATCGCAAGGGAAGCTCGACCTCAAGTTGAGAGACTATATATTTCTTTGGGCATTAGATCTTTGTGAGTTCTTTAGAATAATCCAAGAGATTTTATTGAGGGACTTGGATCAAGTTCAATGGGAAGTTTGTTTAGGAACTTGAGAAGGGTTGGATCTTTCGAAAACTTGGCAATTAACTTGTGTTCAAAAATAGTCTCCTTTGGGAGACCAAGTCACGATCGGGTTCGAGCTCAAACTTGATGTGAGAGCATCGAAATTGGGCCCTTTGACTTTGAGTTCAGAGAATTCCTTTCGGTTGTAACTACTTAGATTAAGAGATCGTCACATGGTATTGATTATTCTAAAATTTAACTTTCATGTTTGCATTTTAACCCAAATTTCCACAGTTTTTTTATATTTATGCTACTCTCTTGGTTGTCATGTGTATTATACTCCAAAGCCTAAAATCCAAAACAAAAATCATTCCTCCAATTTTAAGGCATCATTCAAAAAACACCCAAACCTCTATTGTAGAGATATTAAAACATCCATTTAAGGGGAAAATCTTACTATTTTGAACAACCCACTAACCCCTTGCAACAAGCACCTTATTAGCATATAGAATTATTGAATACTAATACATGTATCTTGAATACATCTATATAAAATACATCGAGAGATATCAATCTCAAGGTTCTTATCTTGAACCTTTCACATACCACATTGATTAATAACTTCATTACCTTCTCTGTCATTTTCCCATAGCTAAAGAATAATGGCGTCCATCTAGCTACAACATTGTCTCGGGATCAAACAAATCCAAACTCCGCCATATGGCCAAGTTATTACGATTTTTAGATTGACCTCTCCATGCAAAAAACACTTCTAAGTGATGGTCGAATTGATCTCAACTTTAAGGATGAACATAAAATGAACAAATAACTCCATTAAGCTCCACCCCATTGTCATTGTAGAACACCTATCGACTAATAAAATAAAATATAAAATATTATCATCAAAAAACTAATACCGAGTTAAAACCACAAATAATCAATGTCATACAAAAACACATGTTTTAATTAAAAGACTCTTGCTTCCACTCCTATTATTTTATTTTATTACTAGGAGTTATGACTATAAGTTAATGTTTTGTACATAATATTTTCATCAAAAGTTCATATCGTTTGAGGACTTTTAACAATTATTTTATATTGAAATTTTGATAGCTAATTTAAATTATTTGTTATTATTTCCTTTATAATTTACTTAAATAATATATATTTACAAAAAACAATTTATAAAATAGGTTGCATTCGATGCAAAGTCATGTCTATAAAAACAGAAAAATATCACTAACCCTTACCTTCTTTTCATTTTAGAAAGAAAGAACAATATTACTAACCCTTAACTAGTTCCTTTTATTTGTATTAGATTCTAAAATTCTCTCAACTTTCCTATTGGCAAAAATTGGACATAATGTTTATCAAAAATAATACATAACGATGACTGAGTTGTTACTTTTGTGTAATCATAAGTATTGGAATAGAAAAACTAGCAACATCACCAAAAGTGTTTGTGGAAGGCCGATAGGCACAAGGTAATTAGTCTAAAATTACTATTACATGCACAAACATCATATGAACGTATTGATATAGATCATATATAAATTGATATAATCTTAACCATATGAACGTATTGATATAGATCATATATAAATTGATATAATCTTAACCAATAGTTAGATCATTTGGGCTTGCATGGGCTCTGGACAAATAATAGAGAATGATATCCATTCACACGACTCGCTAGATCTAGATCATATTTTTATATAATATTCCAAAAATATGCATTATGTCACAAAAGTACATTTTATGGGATTTAATTAAAAACATTTTTTCCTTCATAATAATATAGACTCGGAAGTATTGATAAACATTAGATATTGCTTTTAAGGTATTTGTATCTTAAAATTTTGTGTTGAAAAATTCACATTCCATCGATAAGCTTCCACATTTGCACACATCTTTATGACGGGGCTTCCAACAATAACATGTGATAAAAATAAGTTTTTAATTATAATATACCATAACCCATTTTAGATTTCTAATTTAACCATTTTTCAAAAGGTTTTAATAATATAATATAAGATCCTATTCATCAAAATAAGATTTTAGTAATACAATTTTGAGTTATTTTAATAATAACTAAATTTGAAGACTTTCACAAATAACACAAAAATAGACTTTGATTCAACTATTTATATTGACCACTAATTTTGAGAATACTCAATACGAGTATAGACTAGCAATTGCACCTTAAGTGTGCAATGGAAATGAAAATAGGTGGGCATGACGAAAGATGTGTGTTCAATGAATGAGTGTGGTTAGAATTGTCAAAACAATTAGAAGCAATAATGAAAGTAATTATATTCCAAGTTTTATTCCTTTAACAATAAGTCGTGTGTTTTAAATTCTATTTCTTCAATAGCAGCTAGCAAAGTAACATAAGTGTACAATGTTCGATTTTTTGTACACATTTTGTTAATATTGTCTTATTATAATTTGTATAGTGAAGATTTTACTCACTATAATGACTATTGTTCTATAATTGACGTGTATATTGCCTAAAAAATGTCATTGAATATTTTGTAGCAACATCAAATACATAAAAGATATGATAGAAAGATCCTTCGAATATTTGGACAATAAGTTTGTGAATATTGCATATTTTAATGATGATTTCTTAGATCTAGATTCTTATTTAATTTACACCCAATGGCCATTTTGGAGCTATTTATCCAAAGGAAAAATAATGCATGATTGCTCATACACCACATAAAGCAATATTAACTCAATTGAAGAGAACAAATATTAAAGTTTCAAAATAATGGAATAATATATTTCAGTAATCAATTATGTGTGAGTAATAATGTAAAACATGATTTTTGTTCACATTTTAGTAGACAGACATCCTCTTCCTAAGAGATAAATACACATTGTCCTTCATCTTGGAATAACACTCAAAAGACAATGGAGGAGATATACGTAATTTGTTAACAGATTTGACTCTTGTTATTGTCGTGAAGGTCAACCTTTGTTGTTGCCTGCCACCTATGTCAATTATTGCTCTATTGAGAGTGATTCCTTGTGACTTATGAATTGTTAAAGCCCATGAAATTTTCAAAGGTACTTGTCTGCGACATCCCCTTAACACCAGAGGCACATGTACATGCTTCGGGTGATTCAAATCCCATGGGATGTCAATCTAATTCTGTAACTCTACTACCACAAATATAAGTAAATCAGGAGGCTTTGTTCCTGGAAAAGTTCTTAAAAGATATGATGTTTTTTAATTGCCTTCTTTATATTAGAGGAAAACATAAATATTAAATATATGTACATTTTAAAAATACTTAATCTTTTTCAAGCATAGTTTAATGTATTCATCACAAAATTAGAATAGAGTATCTATCAGATTTTTCTCAAAATGAATTATTAACCATCAACAATGTGTTGTTAACTATTTTTGATCATTGATTGATCAACAATTGAACTTACTAATATATGTAATGTTTAGACTCACAAGAAAATACCTACCCCAAATTTAAGTGCTTTCACTTTATTATTTACCCAAAAAAAAAAAAATCAGTATCGGCATCTGATGTAAATTAATGCCAAGAGAAGAGAATGGCATCGGCATTGTTGTTTTGGCCTTCTATTCTTTCATTCCGCAGCTTGTTGCTATGCGCAGTTCTGGGAATCGTATGTCCCAAGTCCCCATTTGCTACTGCAGATGAAGCCATCAACTTACAGGGTCTTTTATCATTCAAGAAATTCATTTCTAGAGACCCCATGAATGCTCTGTTCAACTGGAACAACAAAGCCCATCATTGCAATTGGTCTAGCATAGCCTGTGATTCGCTCAACAATGTTATTTCCATTACAATGAACAACCAACATCTGGAGGGAGTCATCACCCCTTCCATTTCACATATCTCAAATCTAATTTGTCTTGATTTGGATTCAAACTCCTTTCATGGCCCCTTTCCACCACAGCTCACAGGATGCTCTAGCCTTGCCAACTGGTGATGTTGGTCAATAATCTCATACCAAGTGTGGGCAAATTACTACAGCAGGGGATTTAAGTTTCTTTGCATTTTGCCTGGGAAGTTGTTGGTTCAAATTCTTACTGAGGTGCCATTTATCTTCTCCCAAGATTTACCTATTTTTTTAGATAAGAATTGCCCATCGGCCCTCACAATCGATCTTCTGGTGCGAAGTCCTGAGTCTTCCTCCACCTTTTGACCACCTTGAAACCTGAAGAAAAAAGAATTCTGTGAATTAGACGCGCACAATAACCCACCTTATTAGACTTGAACACAATTCCCACCTCATCATTTTCGGCCGTTGCTCTTAGTAAGAATTTGAAGCAACAACTTCCCAGACGAAATGCAAAGAAACTTAAATCCCCTGCTGTAGAAATTTTCTGCCATAACAAACCAGCAGAAGTTATTTAGCTGCAGTATTCAGAATAACTATAATTACAAATTTATAGAGATAATTTAAGCATAATTTATAACATAGTCCTGTATTTTTCCTATACAGTGCACTAAATTCAGAAACAAATGAAATAAAATCCGCATCATGATTAGCCTCTAAACATCTCTGGTATAACGGAGGAGGGAGAAGCGTCTGCCTTGTTAATCGGTGGCTTCCAATGCTTAAACACACGGATAGGGCTGTCAAACGCCCAGGTCCAGCCCCTGCGGCTCCTCTGGTGCGGCTGCTGTGAATCTTCTAGATTCGAACCGAACCTTTGACCTCACCCACCAATTCCTTCTCCCTCGATGGCGTACAGTACACATTGCTATTGTGTGTGCCCTTTTCCCATACATATCCATAACCAGAAAAGCTCCTCCTTCCCATGCCCATAGATCACAACTTCATCAGCCTCTCCACCACAATCCGATCTTCCTAGCTGCAAGATTTTCTAGGCTCTTCCTTCAAATCCTCCGCCTTTGAATCACTCTTCGGAGCTTTTCTCTTACTCCTGAAGAAAAAGAATGACCAGATGGTGTAGGACTTTTTAGCTGCGGCGGTTTTGGGGGTCGGGGGATTGATTCTCGGGGGCGTCATGGGGGCAGCAGATTTGCTTCTCCAGAGGAAAAGAAAGCGGCCTCGGCCTCGGCCTCGGAGGATTCAAACTCGGGCCTCTCGCTGTCAATGAGAAACGATATTCTCCCCATGCTCCCCACCTTCACCAATATTCCTCCAAGTGTGGGCAAATTGTCCAGTCTACAATATTTGGACCTGGGCAGCAACTATTTGGGAGCAGTATTCCTAACACCATTGGCAACTTGCATATCCATACGCGCGGCAATTTATCAAGGTATATGCAGTGTTGTTGCTGTTGAAGGAGACCCAAACTCACAATTACAAGGCAGTGAACTGTGGAGTCAGAAAATGAATTTAGTAAAGATTCGGCTATGCTAGGCAGATCAACAGCACCGGCATTTGGAGGCGGAAACACATGCACCAGATCAAAACCTAAGAGATTATACTTTAGAGTTCTTTTCTGCGTTCTTTTCTTTTCAGGGTGCATTCAAGCAATTGGTATCTAGTTACACAGAAATACATTTCTATATTTACTAGTTACATATCAAGACTGCTCAATTAAAACTCCAAAAATGGGATGAGCACTCCTGATTGGTAATGTATGGGATGAGGACTCCCGATTGGTACTGTAACGCCGAGCCTCTGAATGAGGACCAACACATCATGTAAAGATGTTTAGAGATTCTTTATTTTCCAGCACTTTAAAAAATACCCAATAACTAATAATTTCATCTAATTCAGATATTAATTTCCATGCTGGCCAAGAATGGCCAACGGAAATTTCATAGTCTTAAAGACTAAAACCTGCGTACCAGGGGAGTGCCCATTGCATCTCCAATAGACTGGCACAAAACTGAATAGAACCAAAAAAGAAAGCAATATATATAAAGTTCAATGCCTAAAAACCCAAAGGCAAATCAAGCAGGCACTCTCCTGTCATTGACCTTTTGGTCCTGACTCCATAGAGGACCTGAATAACCAAATTGATGATGCTGAAAAGGGATACAGAGATTCATGTCCTCATAGAACTTGATGTTAGAGAAAGTAGCCAAATGTGGAATTCAAACAGTTGAAAGAATCAAACAGTGTAAAGAAGAAGAACAGAATTGAGTAATTAAGACTTCATCTAAATTAATTTGCATTCAAACTAATGAAGTTAGAAATGAAAATAATTTCCATTTGCTTTGTTTTCTGGCTTTTTCTTCTATAATGGTTTTGGTTTTATTTGCATTCTGTGTTTTTGCATAGGGTTTATGATCAAGTAACATTGTAAGCAGTGGGATAACCATTCTTCTAAGAAGTTTGAAGGTAGAGACATGACCACAACTGTTGCAAAAGAATCTAAGGGAAGGGTAATGATTTGAATTTTGATGGTACTCAATTTCACCTTTGGAAATCCAAAATCAAGATGTTGCCACTGGGCCTGGGCAGCATTTCACTTTGGATCATGGAAGCAAATGCAATGAAAAGAAGCAAATGCAGGACAGGAATAAAATCAACAAGTAGAAGGCTAGACAAAGTAAACTGCTTTCCTGCATATTTTTAAATTTAAATGAGATATGATATAACATGTCGATGACACAAATACTTCAAAAGAGGGTTTGGATCAATTGATTATTACATCTGCAAAGCTTTTCTAGCTGAAGAAGCAGGAAACTTGGAGCATGGGACTCCACATCAGGCAGTTTATGTCTCTCGACTAATACTTAGCAGCAGGAGGATCAGAGGTTTCAAATAAGCATTTTGTTGTGACACTACTTTGAAGGTTATGTGAATACTATGGGGTAACTTTAGCGCTGAAACATTAACGCATGAAGTAGGAAGGAAATATGCAGGACAGAATACAGAGGACTATAGATCTCCTTGCAACACAAGGTAATGGCAAAGTAAGGAAGAATAATGAAGATTGTTCTAAGTGGCAATGGAAAATACTAAGCCCCTCCAAGAATAATGAGGACACAAAGAAGAAAAGAAATAAGGGCAAGTGATTTCATGTGGTGTTAAAATACATCACAAGAAAGAATGCACGAAGTCAATTGGATAAATGGCTGAAATAATGAGAAAAAAAAACTGAAGGTAATCCAATCTCATTTACAGTTATTCTAACCAAAGCAATTATTTTTGCAGCTACAACACTTGCAAATTTCTGCCCTTCAAAGTGTAGGCACTTGGACTTGGAAGCTACTTAACATGTGACATAAAATGGCATTCTTGGAGACGATAGAAAGCATGAAATGGTACATTTAAAGGGAAATGACTCATTAAAGATGCCTGATGTAAATAAGGAGATTCACGATGTATGCGTGCCTTGGTTGATAAACTATTGTGTAATGTCCCCTTTCCTTCACAGAGGGCCCAAGGGCCAAAATTTGGTCTTAGCCTTGGTCATACCCAAGGGGCTAAAGACTTTAGAGGCTATTGGGTATTCCACCTTGCTTATTTGTTATATTTTTACGTTGGCATGGGTGTTAAGTGGCTTGGTGGGGGCAAACGTTATGTTTTATCGTTAAGGGGGGTGACTAATAACACTTTAATGTTATATTCTTTCATTGGGGTCACTTATGTCCCTATGGCGACTAGGGGAAGAAAAGAAACTTAAGTTACTTTATTATTTGGTGGTCCTCCCTAGAAGAGGTTGACTTAGGGTTTTTGGGCCTCTTGTTGCTTGGGGGAAATTATAAAAGGAGATTGGGAGGAGAAAGAGAGGTTATTCTTGCATACACACTTATGATTTCCTTTGAGCAACTATTGTTTGTTTTTTCTAGCTTGTGGAGTAAGATCCCACAGGAACCCTAGTTTCGGTGGTGAAGAGATTCATTACTAGCTAGCAGGGCATTCTTCGGTGGTGGAAGATCCACCTTAGCTTGTCAATTTGGAACTAATTCAGGGCTGATTTTTAGAGTTTTCAAACAAGGGTTTTTGGAGGAATGTTGGGCTTTTTGTGGAGAAAAATTGAGGGTTTCCGGATCTGTTTTATTGCAGCGATTAGAACAGGTTTGGCGCCATTTCTAGAGGAATTTTGAAGGGTTTTTGGTCTCTTTCCAGGTGGAGCGACCCATTTTGGGATTTTACAGTGATTTTTGGAGGGTTTTCAAAGTGCTTTTTCTAGGTCTGGCAATTGGGATTTCATTCATATTATTAATAGATGTTATTTCCAAAATTTCAGAATTTTATCATAAGTATTTGAGAAGATATGAATTTTTGAGGTTTTCTAGCTGTCTAGGGTTTTTTATAATTTTTTGGCAGTCATATACGATTTTTAAAAATTCCAAAAATATTGTTCTAGTGTTCTTTATTATCATAGCAAACTTCCTACAAATTTTCATGGTTTCTGAGGCAAGTATTTTGAGAAATATAAATAAAAATCAGTTCGCTGCCCTAGCTGGGTATTTACTGCAGAAAATCAGATTTTCTATTTGTTGCAATTTATCTATATTTTGTGTACTTTTGTGTGGTATCCCACAAAGGATATTTCATATTGGCAATACATTTAAACACTGTTTTTGGAACAATCTAATTCAAATGAATTTGCTCCTAACAATGTTGACAGTACACTTGAAGGCATAAGTGAAGGCAACTTGTAGAAGTTATGTAAAGAGGGGCTAAAAGCAGGGTTCAGAGCTGCAGATAATGGAGTTTCTTAAGGAGACACTTGGCATCATAGAGTTTTGTACGTAAGTTCACAATCGCTTGAAATGTCAGAGGAATGTGCTTGTAAAGGCCTCTACTCGCATTGCCAATGAAGTTGGGCATTTTTATGGGTGGTTAAACTTGAATTTAGGATGACCATCTGAAGATATATTGTAGCATAACTACTGATGGGGAGGCCAGGGGGCTCAGTTTCTCAAACATACCATAGGTCTATTGGCTACACTGCTAGTGGATCTCCTCATTGATTCGTTTTTCTCAGGTTTACTGCCTTCCTAGTCCCAACACATTATTCATCCAATTCATAAGTTGGGTGACATATTTGATCCTAATAACAGGAAGACAACTTTTTTTTATAAAAACATTTTACATGCCCCAATGTCTAAACACACCAGGCATAACACAAAAAGAGCTACAACCAAGCAGTCCACAAATTCCCAACCACAAATGCAAGACAGTTGTGACTATCACACCCTTGCGAAAATGCTATATGCTACTTTTTAGGATATGTGCATGTTTGCTTTTTTGGACAGGACAGGTTTAGAGGTCAAAATCAAGCCAGCTTCAGAAGAGATCACAAAGTAGCTGACCATATTTTTACACTTTGTCTTATCATCAAATCAAAGCTCAATATTATCCTTTACAGTAAACTGTTCTTATGTGGATTTTAAATAAACATTTATGCTTCCTCTTTGAGAATTTAGATGAGGTTGGGACATAAGATAGAGCCTTTATGAGATATTTAGGATGTGGTCCCATGGAGAGGGGTACTGCTGCCATTTTGCCGTGTTTAAGGGGCCTCCTTAACCCTCTGAAACACACAAATCAGAAATAAAATAAAATCTTGTCAGCATATATGTAGTCATTCTTCTTTATTTTTTAATTATTTTTCCAGTCACAATCTTGAGTGCAAATTCTGAAAGATTGTGAAGGAAAACTACAAATTTCATGTTTCATGGGACCATTTCACAGAAAATGGCTCCATGATTTTCTCAGCAGCACCTGCTCAGAAAAGTCTGGTAGCCCCCTTCCATGGTACCATTAGGAGGACAATTACTGTCAAGCAGGCATAACCACTGACTTTGAACTTGTTTGGCAATTACATAAGGTATAACAGAGTCTAAAGAAACCATGCAAGCCACTTGGGATTGTTTTCTGCACCACATTTTAATCTATGTGCTTCTCTTTTCTAACATGGTTTCCTCATATAGTTGGATTCAATGAGATATTTGTGATAAAGCTACATAACTTTAACCAGCAATTGGTCAAGGATTCAAGTTCCCGGCCCCTAAATACACTTACCAGAGTGAAGAAAATAACCTCTAATAGCCGATTAATGCATTAACTTGAAAGGAAAATACCTGCAGGCTGCAGGAATACGTCCAACCCGTCATAAAAATGTACCAATTTTTCTTTGTGGTCGGCAAACACCTTCAAATGAACTTCGAAATAAAAAGCTAAGCTTCTTTTCTAGAAAAAAGGTTCTACTTCAAATGAATTTTCCAGCTCTTCTCCAAGCTGATAAAAAGAAGCTTCTGCAAATACTTAAGTATCGACCCTGGCTCAGAAACAGTTAAAGCAGAAAGAAACTTCTGTCACATGACATCAAAGCATCAAACGGGAGAAAAGAAATCTTCACTGTCTTGCAGTCTGCAGATCTACTGAAGGTCGTTGTGTTTTTTGGGGTCTGGAATTAACCGAATCTGTTGGGATTTGAACCTTCGACCTACGTTATAGACGACAAGTAGTAATCTTTTTTGGCTGTAAGAGTTCGAATATTGAAACCCTGAAAAGAAAAAAACGCAGAAAAGAACTCTAAAGTACCTCTGCACTGGTCCATCGGACGGGGAAAGAGGAGATTGCAAGCAGCGAGGAGCAAGATGAAGAGGGTTTGATTAACGGGAAATCCGAGGAATTTGTGCTTGGCGAAGAGCTGGCACAGGCAGGTGGCGTCTCAGGTTCTCATGCTTCCTTGAGGCTTCTTCCTCCTTAAGTAAATCTCCTCACACCTCCTATATTCTTCTTTCTGCCATCGTCCCTCCTTTTATTTAAATATCTCCTTTTCTTAAGCCAAAATAAAGGTAGTTACATGTAGGTATTTGAAACTTAACCATGGTAAAAACTGACTCAACAGAGATAACCTAGCTTAGGTGAGTGACAATACCTTTATACATCATATGAGGCCCTTAATGACCTTCCTACATCATTAAATGCTTTCACACTTTACATTAAATCTCTCAATTTAGAACTAAGAATTCAAATATTCGAAAGAGGGTGTTTTGGAGGGAAAACCCAAATTGACGCCTTTAACACCTATGGAGGAACCTAGGAAGGTGAAGAAGCTTAAAAAACAGCTTAAAATGTCTAACAAGACTCTAGAATTCCAAAATTGGTTGAAATCCAAAAATTTGCCATTTCCATGATGATGTTCCTGCATCGAAGGGTCATCAAGTCATGGTGTCTGATCAATTTTGAATTTGGTAAGTACTGTGATGAGGTATTGTGTGATACGATTCCAATAGACTTGCCATGTTCTTTTAGGAGGGCCTTGGCAATATGATAAGAATGTGATACATGATGGGAGAAAGCATACATTCACATTGACAACAGATGGCAAACAGTAAGAGCTGCAGCCTATGAAATAAGAAGCAAAAGAGGCTAGAAATGGAATAGTGTAATTATCCGGTACACAATTTTTGAATGAAATTAAAATGACCGAGGTGTGTTATGTTGTGTTTCCTCAAGAAGAACCCAAGGAGAATGAGATTCCAATAGAAGTTGCAGATATACAGAAAGATCATGCAGAAATTGTCTCTAAGGACTTGCCAGCAGAGTTGCCACCTTAGAGAAAAATATCACATTAGATGGATCTGATCCCAGGAGCTAGTCTATCCATTATTGTCTCTAACGTGGAAACTGTGTTTACTCTCACTGTCACCTTTCTTGGTTCTTGAACAAGCACCTACAGGTACTGTTATGAACTGTCACGTGCTTCTTACTTCTGAAATGGCTTCAAGAGCTCTTGGCCATTCTGTATCATCAATTCAAACCTTTATTTACTTCTTTGATCTTTACAAAGCTTACCATCACCCTTAACTTCTTCTAATTCCTCTGCTCCACAAACCCTAGCAAGGGTTTCACTTAAGCCCAAGAAGGTAGTATTTTGCAACAAAATGATGAGTTTACACTTTCATGACCTGAGTTTGTTACTAGACTTCTCTTATGACCTTGTGCAAGTGTATGTCCTAACAGTGTAACCTCCTAATCACCTCAACTTCAAATTTTGGTTTAAACTTCTCTGCCCCTGAGAGTAGGTTTTCTCGGCCCTAGAGGGCTCTGAGTCAATAAATGGATCTTTAGATCCTCTGTTAAGCTTGTGTAATGTTTATCCAAGTTTCAACATATCACCAAGTCACTCTCCCAATCCTTCTTGAGTCTTCATTCAAAAGTTTGCTATCACTCACTTCCTTATCCCTGTACACAAGCACTGAATCACAGAATAAGACTAACCTCAACCTTTTAAACATATGCAAGCATAAATTTCCTTGATTGTCAAAAGAAATGCACCAAATGGGGTTCCTAATTATGAATACACTTTTCTAGGTTGCATGCAACTGTTCAAAACTCCACAAAGTATACAAAAACAGAGAAATGTCATGACAAAACTGTGTGCACACCGGTTTTCTGGATTCAAAACTTCCTGGAGTTCCTTCTTACAAACTCGATGATTCGAATGATGATCAATTAGTTACAAGGAAAAGGCTTAAATATGCTATTTAATGCCTTTCTAACCGATTCTTGCCCTTCATGACCCTTCTATTACATGTATTGTCTAGATTACATTGATTTTTTTTAGAAGCCTTTCAAAGGTTAAACCCAAATGTTGCCTTCTAAACCAAAATTATGACCTTTAAGTCCTTAATAGGACTAGTTAAGATCTTACAACATATCGAGTACTCCAAGAAGACATCTAATTGCTAAAACAAGCCCAAAACTGCCCTCATGATTCAAAATAGAAATATTCAGACATTCAGACATTGAAGAGATGGTGGCATTATTTGTTGCCTAACGAGTTTAGTATGTGAACAGCCAAGCAAAGTTGAACCAAAATTACCTTTCCGTTGTGAGCCATAAGTCCTCTACATCAATCATGATGAGAAAGCTGATACAATAAGCAAAAGGATATTCTTGTTGAAGACTATGGAGGTCTAGACTTTGTTTTATCAATATACGGGGCTTACAGAGAGAGACAGATTTCTTCTTAGACAAACAAATCCTTTTTCAAAATTAATGCATTTTTAATCAATCCAAGCAGAATAATCCAAATATCCTAATCTCCAGCTTTTGACATAAAAAGCCAATTTAAACAGCCAAACCCTTTCTTTCTCTGTAAGCCCTGCCTTTACTGCTTTGGTTCCTTGTTGTAAATGAAACCTACCTGTTGGCAGATTTTGAGTACCTCGTCTGAAGAACTTTTGTTATTGTTATCATGGCATCCTTTCGCCAGTCTTCTCCAGATCATTCCGTCTTCGAGACGCATGATTGATTGTGTGGCCGGAAGGCCCATCTCCTTCAATCCGTTACCGATCTCCGTTCCGGCGGTCGTGAGTCCATGTCCAACTACTTCTAGTCCACGTCCAACACAAACACCGGCGATAGCAACCCCTATACCCAAAACAGAGACACCAGCGACACCAACCCCAAAACCAAGCCACCAATGCGCTCCCGCCATGTTGCTTAATTTGCATGCATTCTACTGTACCGCACTGCACTAGGTACTGTTGATGAAGGAGAGGGTTTCCTTGCCGTCGGGGATTAAATGTAAAATATTTTTTAAAAACCTAATATTTTTTAATGATATTTCATTTATATGTAATCAATAAAAATATATATATCAATATAAATATATATATATATATATATATATATATATATAGAATAACTTTTTATTTATTTTATTAATGGTATATAAAATAACACTATTTCATATTTTCGAAGGGAAATATTTTTTTTGATGAAAAAGATCTTATATTATATTGATTCAATACAATACAAGATAACTTTTAACAAAAAAGCGGGCGGTATGAGAGCATAAAAAATATAGCCCCAAAACCACAAACAAAGAAAGAAGGACAAAAAACTAGGCCAAGCTTAGGAGATTACAAAAAGTAGGCATCGCCTAAAAACAGCAAACAACCAAATCACGCAGCAACAGTAAACATGCCCGAAGTGGGCAAATCATGATCATCCGGCCAACCCGAGCTAGGTAAGTCTTTGCCAGCATCTGGGATCTCCCATCCAGCAGAACTTCTTCCTCCTTGTTTGCCTCCTCGCAAGTAGGAATGGCGAGGTTGAGGCGAGGGAACTTGTCAGATGATGGCGGTGGCGGGGGTGGATTCCAACCATCAGCAGTATGAGGTGTGGCAACAAGAGGAGAGCCCCATCCATGTTAGCGAGGCGGTGATCCCAGCCCTGCTGGCGAGCTAGTGAAGGACTCTGCGATGATGAGGTGGTGAGCCACAGCCACGGCGATGAGCTGGCAGTAGCTTCGTGGTGCGAGAGGGCCAGGGGAGCGACGAGTGCGGCTAAATGCACATCGTTGTGAGTAGTTGCATCACCCACCATGAGTCGGAGGCGGGGAGTGCCTAGTAGGAGACGGAGGCACACGAGCAACATTGCATGGGGCTTCCCCAGTGTCGCAGTAGGGTCTGGAGGTGGTCCACCTCTAGCACCACCTTGTTGGCCTGGACTTGAATCTGCAGAAGCACATTGGAGATCACCATAGACTTGTTATAAACTAAGAAAGATTGATCAACTGCAAAATTAGCAAAGAAAAAAGCATTTCTTTCTTTCCAAATCCAAAACAGAATCTCCCCTCTAAAAACATGTCAAATCATGGGTGAACATAGGCAAAAGCTTGGGATTATCTCCCAAAAGGATATGTTGTCAAGTAAAGCAATGTGGCCTTGAAGGAAAGAAAAATGAATGAATCAATTCCAGGCAATTTGTGCTTTAGGACAAAACCAGAAGATATACAAGATAGTTTCCAAGTGACCATAGAATGGGCACTTGGGGGTTGGGATCCCGATTTGAACAAGACAAGCCCCGATAGGAAGTCCTTGGTGCAAAATACACAGAGAAAGTGGGCCATTTTGGGCTCCACACAAAGAGTCCACATAGCGGCAAATCGCCTACTCTGAGGTAGACGGAGTTGAGTGAAGCCCCCATTGCAAATTGAGTTTATCCACCATGGGCAATGAGGCAAAGCCAACTAAGCAGCCTTTACGGGCTTTGTAATTGCGAAATGTGTTGGGGATGGGTCTACCCAGAAACATTTCGCAACTATAGAATATCAAATCCAAACATGCAAATACGGATCTAACAATCCCCACAAAATCTACAATAGTGGAAGTATAAACAAGAATAATCCAAATCACACAAAAGTTTATTGGTTCACCAATGTGGGCTACGTCCACCAAAGATAGAGATCTTATATATATAATATAACAAGAGATTACGAAACTCTTCGCTCACAAGAGTACATGTATCTCTACAAGAGTATCTCCTCCTCCTGCATCTCCAACCAAATTTGCTGAGTCACTAAACCGTGCCTCCATACCGTTGGTGTTAAATAGGACTTTTAAGAAGAGCATACAAAGGGACAAGAAGTCCCTCCTCTTTAATGGGAGAGGTTCCCTTATTTCGAACCTATTTACAAATATACAAGACGTGATTTTATGTTGAACTGGATATTACGAAAGTGTTTCCTACAAGGAATTGTTACAAAATCGAGGAAAGGGAAAGGATGAGCAAAAAAGAATCCAGAATAATCTTTATGTATACGAAGTTGCAGTTGAATTTAAAACAAGATCATGTGCATTGATAAGATGAAATGTAAAACACAAATCTTGATTCATTAATCAAGGACACAAAGTTCCTTCTTGGTTATACAAGATCACCATACTCGCATGATATTTAAAAATATGCAATCATGAGACTAACAAAATAGAGCAAATGATCTTCACAAAATTAAATGAAAACACAGGATAATAAGAGATTAGATAGACACAAGAATAGAAGGTCGTATTGATTTCTTTGTGATCTATTTACACTTTTCGGAAAATATACAAGTTCTTCCTCCTCTAGAATGGCGTAAAGAAGACCATTATATAGCTTGCTTACTCCTCACTAAAGAATAGTTAAGGGCGCAATTACAATACCTTAACTAATTACAAAGAATACGAAAAGAATGGGAAGAAGAGAGAAGAATCTGCCATCTTGGGAGGGACCCACGATATCAAAATATGCCAATTTCTTTAACGCTCAACTATATCTTGCCACGAGGGATCGACGTGTGAGGCCATGCCATCGAGCCAAAATCCAAGTCTCCAAACTCGATATGAGTATGATCTCTTCAATGGCAGATTGAAGAGAGCAAATCTCCTTCATTTTCTCTTTGGAGATGGAGCTTTCCTTGAATAAATTATCTTTCCTCCCAGCTTTGATCTCTTACAAGGAGGGCACACGGAAGTTTCATCCCGAAGATGACAGTGTATACTTTGAAAGTTGAGACAACCCATCAAAGCTTCACCCCGCCACCCATGGACTTTGATCTTCCATATTGGTATTATCGAGCCGCAATCTAAACTTGGGAAGGAAATGCGAGAAAAAGAGATACACGCAGAAATTAGATCAGCAAGGGTTCGACAAGATAATCGTGGAAACAATGTAAGAATGCAAGGTGGCAGTACACAGCCATTTAGGAGAGAGAAAGGCCATGAATGTCATACACAAATTTGAATAAGTAGGATATTCGGGTAGAGCAGAAAACTAAGTATCACCAGCTGGGACATGTGAGGCGAATGCGCGAAACACGCACTCAAATTGATCTTAATATGCACAAATGCATTTTGGGACATTCAAACGAAACGCACCAAGGAGGTTCGGGTGTTTCAATGAAAATCAACTTTGGGACATTCGGGACAAAAGTTATGCAACTGTTCGAAAAATGTTACAATAGGTCTACAAGAAGTTTGGGACTCTGGGACCTCCAGCCAAGTACCAAAATGGAACCCACGCGACTCGGGTGTTTAATCAAATTGAACAACTCCATTAACTTGGGACATTTGGGACAAGTGAAGTACGCTGTAAAATTGAATCACTCGCACGTTAAGTTTGGGACACTTCACGACGGCCGGGCGAGAATGGGACAACTTTGGGGAAATGCCTGATCGGGGAACAAAACGCACTTTTAACTTGGGACACGCGGGACAAAAATGTCCCAAGCCCGAAATACATACAAAATGACCCAAAACTACCATTTTCTCAATCTGACTTTTTCACACTACCAAATGAAGAAAAGACACTTAAACTCGAAATTTTTTTAAAATGACTTCAAGAGCAAGGGGAATTTTGAGTGGACAACTGTCTCCTCCAGATCTCTAACCGATCTACATGCACAACAATCATGCCTCTCGAAACACCACCGAGATCTCACATACCGAAGCTACCCTACATCCGCCACCTGTGCAACCAAATGAATGCAAACAAGACCTCTAGAAGGGTCTACCAATGTGCAACTATAACCATGCACCAAGAAGTAAGTCTTTCCTCCATCACTGCATCAACCTGCAAACATGAAGACAACTTCCTCTACCATGCTAGATTCTATGGATCAACAATACAACATGATCTCATGGATCTGCAATACAAGATCTCACAACATGTGGATCTACAAGAATGAGCAATAACAAGATCTCACAACAACCTGTGGATCTAACAAGAAGAAACCCTAAGTGTTTTGCATACTATGCAAGCCATTACATGAGACTAAACAATACAAAGGAAATACAGTAGAAGATAATACCATCTTCTCACCAATAATGTACCTGCACTTTCCTTTTGTTCAACTTCTCTCCATGAAAGCTCTTGTCTTCATGTAATTTGCTTTTTCTTCTTCTTCATCATCCTTTCAACAAAGGATTATGCTCTTCTTCTCATCTCATCATCTCATCTCATCTAACCTCTCTAACCCTAGTTTTCTAGCTTATATAAGCTTAACAAACTTAGGGAACCTTAGCCATGCAATTACATCCAATAGATTTGCTTTAAAACAAAAAACAATATTAAAATCCATGACTTAAAAATAAAACACTTCGCACAGGTAACCGGCGCTGGTTAGACCTAACCACGGTCGGTTGCTCCTTTTCCTAACCGACGTCGATCCTTCTTAACCGATGTCGGTTCCACTCATAACTCGATGTGATTATTGTATTTCCAGTCACTTTCCATTGCATGCTAAATGTGAAGCAATCTAGCTCCACAACCTAACAAAATGGAGTGTTTGTATACCATTTCCAGTCCATCCACCACGGGCAAGAGGAATGCACAACAATCTTTTGTAACATGTGATCAGGAACCGAGTCGATCACTATAATATAAGTATCTTGGTCCTGGTTAGAGAGTCGAAAATGGGTTTTAAATGTCGGCCAAGAGAACTAGGATTGCGTACTTTTTCAAAATAAGTCCTTGATGGTGTGAATTTTGTGTTTGAATAATTTGAGCGCGGAGATTCTCGAGACTTTGCTAAGCACTTATCTTGCACTTGAAAGATCGGTGACCACCAGAGAGATTGATGATTAACAGAGAGCCCATTTTGAAATCCATTCCCTTTTCCATAAAAGTTGGGGCTTAATGCATTCCCAAGCTTTCCAAATGCTCTTAAGCACAAAAGTGCCGACAATTTTGACAAGCATGGGGGTGATGAGAAGATTGACAAACCCCAATCCTTTCACGTAGGGCGGCCATAAGGAGAACCTTCAGCAATACCATGCCATATGAGAACTTTCCAAGCTTCTTGGCCAATAATGCTTTTGATTATCCATTTTGCGCAAAATGTTTGCCCTTGACGTTAAATGTCAATAAGGTTGAGCCCTTCAGAACTGCGTGGAAGGCAACATATCTCCCAAGCCACCCGATGAAATCCTTTTCCTGTAGAAGCATTAGCCCATAGAAAGGCTTTGAGCAACTTTTCCAACTTCTGAATGGAAGCTTTAGAAGGAACCCAACATGACGAATAATAAACGTGTGTGGCCACAAGAACTTTGGAATAAATTTGGAATTTTCCAGCCAAAGATAAGGGTCTAGTGAGATAATACTCCATTTTTTTCCACCCTTTGAATAATATATTGCCAGAGCTCAACTGGGGAGGCTTGAAAGGAAAAAGGAATACCCAAAAACTTAAATATCTCACCATGTGCTAATATCTTCCATTCGAAAGTGGCTAGCCAATCGAGCGCAGGAAGGAAGGATTTTCGATAACACTATGTTTTTCGCCATTGAATGGACAAGCCAGAAGCTAAGCAGAAAGCATCCAAGCATTGCATGGCATTGTGAATGTTGGCTTCATCTTCAATGAGCGTAAGGAAAGAGTCATCCACAAAATGCCCATTGAGAATTTGAGAGTTGGGCAAAGCAGGAAGTGAGATTCCCCTAACAAGACCCTAGGATTTAGCGTGGGTTAATAAATACCCAAATCCTTCTTCCACGAGCACATACAATACGAGGGCAGAGGCCGACCTTTTTGAATAGAAAAAATTCCAAATGGTTCCGAGCTAATTCCATTGATATAAATCGAGCAGAGGCATCTGCAAAAAGCATATTGATGGACTGAATAAAAATGGGGCCAAAGCCAAGGGCTTGAAGCATGGAAAGAATAAAAGGCCATTCAATTCGATTGTAGGCTTTCTCAAAATCAATTTTTATGAACATGGTGGCCTGATTAGATTTGCAGGCCCATTCCATGCCTTCCCACACAACAATGATGTTATCCAGGATATATCTACCTTGTATAAATCTTGTTTGTTCTGGTTGAATAACATCCAGAAGGATAGTGCGTAGCCGCATAGCCAAAGCTGGTGATGATTTTATATGAGACATTTAGCAGAGTGATCGGCCACCAACAAGTGATTTTTAGGGTCTCCTTGTTTAGGGATGAATTTGATGTTTCCCTTATTGATTTGAGGCCCTAAGGATTGATTCTGAAACCCTTCGAGGTAAACTTGGAGCAAGTCATTCCCAACCGAATCCCAAAGGGATTTATAGAATTCATGGGGAAACCATCACATCCCGACACTTTATCATTGGCCATCTGTATGGTGGCTTCATGGAGGTCCTCGATGGTGAGCATTTTGTCATAGATCACCTTCTGAGCCTCGGACAATTTACACGCACAACACCCAAACATTGATCAAGAGCATCTTGGCGAGCTACAAAAGGTTGTTGAGCTTAGAACATGAGCTTGTAGTGGCGTACAAAAGCTTACAACATAAGTTGTGGGTCTGTAATCCGAGCACCACCCTCCATGATAGCCCGAATTTTTGGGAAGGTTTCTTGGCTCTAAGAGAAAGAAAAATTCTTTTGAGACCCGATCTCTAATTTTGAGCTAGTGCATACGGGCTCATTTGTGCTCCCCTGACATTGTAGTTGTCCACAATTTGAATTTGTTGGCGAAGCGTTGCAACATGAAGTTGTAGGGTTTTAGAGAAAGGATCACTTTGAAATGCCACCACCACATGGCTAAGAGTCGATGTGTTAGCGGAGTATGAGCGGTGCCGAATTTTGGTCAGTGCTGTCTGCCATAAATTATGAGGAATCTAGTTGTTTGAGTCAGTGCATCCTCCCACCATTGAATCCAATTGGCTTGCATAGGTGGATGATACCACTGGCAGTGACTAGGATGTGGAATTAAATTCCAAACACGCTTGATATGATTGATGATGGGGCCATGTTGCATCAAGGCAATATTAAGAAAGAATTGGCCTTTATGGCATAAAGGGCACGAATCCTGCCAAGTGATACGAAATCGTATTAGAGAATGATCTAAAAGGACAAACTCAGGCATGACCTCCACTAGCAGGGAATAAATGTTATCAAACTCAAAATAATCTTGAGCTGACAACATGACTCTATTAAGTCATTTAAATATGTGATGTCCCTCCACGTAGATTGGTCCACGTAAACCAAATTGCAGAGGTGGGAAAGCAAGATGGGTTAGGATCAAAGAATCTAAACTTATCACGCATAAAGTACCACACTTCCCTTTCACAGTGTCCACCTCATTCAAGCAAAAGTGGCCATGTTTATCATTAGATGAATCCACCATATTAAAGTCTCTACTTATGACCCAAAAGGCATCGGGAATGGAGTTGATAATCCACCGCCACAGATCGGCCTCTTCACCGCATCATTAGAGGTATAAATATTAATGAGGCCAAAAGGACAACCATCAACATTAAATAGGACCCATATGGCACGGTTGGTGGGGTCGATGCCATGGTCAATTAATAAAGGTCATCATTTGGGAGCAAAAAGTGAAATTAATCCCCCATGCCCTGCTTCATGATTGCTACAGAAAGCCAAGTTGTCAGGCCAAATGGACTTGCAAACCATTTGCAAGTGAAAACCTGTAATTTTCACTTCCTACAAAAACAAAATGTCCAACATTTGGATTCTCGGAGTAAAGGTTCAACATTTGGATTTAAAGGTTCAACATTAAATCCAAATGTTCAGATTAACATTTGGATTCTTAGGTAAAGGTTCAACATTTGGATTTAAAGGTTCAACATTTGGATTCTCAGGTAAAGGTTCATCATTTGGATTCATATCAATGTATTCATCCATACAAACATTATCATTCAATTCAATATCAATATTCATTAAAAAATCATTATTCTCTACATTTTCATTATGTATTTCATCCTCATTTTCTAAAAATCGGTACATTTGATATAGCAGATGTACCTTGCCCTACACAAAGTTTTTGCATCCTCTTCACTTTCTTTATTCTCATCTCTTCCAATTGTTCTGGTGTCTTGTTCTCAAATTTCTTCTTGTCCTTACGTTGTCTTTTTTCGCCCATGATTGCAAAATATATATATAGTGGGGTAGGGGACAAGATGAACTACTCAAAATTTGCAAAGAATGTACATGAATCTATGCAGACCAGATAGAAAGAGGGCAAAAATCCCGTGAAAGAGGTGAAAAGGATGTTGGGGCCCATAAAATATGTAAAGAGCATAACACGTACGCATTATAACACGTATGCGTTATGTTATTCCCCTTTTCTAAGGCATGCCTCTAGGTTTGGATCCTTAAGCCTGAGGCATGAACCTGCACAAACACAACAAACAATATGTTTTTGTAGAAAAATGCTAAAATTCCTATTCCGCCATGATAAATCAAATTAAAATGATTGATTCATTTAATAAAAATATGACTACAACGTAGGGAAAATTTCTTCTTTCTAAAAATATAATTTTTCAAATTTTTTGACTAATATAAGGTTTCCATATTATTTATTTTCTAACTATGCCTTTTTGTAGCTATTTTTGAAGTTTAAACATGTCTATCTTTCATCGTTTATCTCTTTTTTTGGCTCATCGAAATTGAAAAAAATTATACTAGCCCAAACTAGGCTCGATTCTATTAAAAATATATAATTTTTGATATTTTTGAGGTAGTTAGGGAGGGGGCACGGTTGAAGCTCTATTATTTTTCAAAATTTAAAATTTCGTACTAGAAAAATCATAAAAAAAATACTCGCTAAAAAAATCTAAAAAAAATGGAGCCCAAACTAGATGCTCCTAGCTATCTTTCTACCAAAAGGTTTTCAAAAAATACTAGTGCTAAAAAATGGTGGGGGCACGAAAGACATTCTATTATGTTTTTAACAAAAACATAAAAACCTATTGGTATTTTAGTTATTTTTCCCACTTAAACTTAACCATTTTCAATAAAATTTAGTAGCTTACAAACTAGACTCAAAATTCTACAATTCATGTTCTTACAACATCTTCCAATTTTGAGTGTAACTATTTCAAATAACTCATAAACGTTAAGATTTTTAATTTTCAGAAAAAAAAAAGTCCACTTAAGACCCCCTTTTAGCCCCCTAGATTGGTGTGCTTACCCATAGTTGAGATGAAGAGGAAACATAAGCAAAGGGAATAAAGGAAATTCGATCACTTGTTCTAGAGAGAGTATACGAACTAGTAAATAAGAATAACCATTTTTTGAAATGAGGATGTTTTCCCAATTTATAGCTTTACATTGCAACTCTTCATCTACTCCCACATGACCCTTCATGTATTTATTTCATTTGTGACTCTTTGTCTTCCTAGGAAGTGAGAAAATAAGTCCCTTTTTTAATAAATTAAAAGGGACTTTCACATTGCAACATTATAGAGTCACTTACGTGAATAAAACAAAATATAGTGATTGTTTACAACGAAGAATTAAAAAGGGGGGAAGAGAAGATGGGAAACAAAAAGGGAAAATAAAGAAAATGTTCAAAAGCATTAATGAATATGACTCCACTTTTGATGAAAATCATATTCAAAGATGTTAAAGATGAAAACTTGACCCATGTTGACTTTTCACTGTGATGCACTAATGAAGAGTCCCGATGAAGACCTTTTGAACACTTTGCCCCATTTTGAAGACTCTTGAAATGTTACACTTCTACACACTACTGGATACACCGAGAAGAGGAATTTTTATCCAAATAACTCTCCTAGTTATTTGGACAACTTTCATTCACACTCGGTCTCCGAGGTTTTACACTGTAGGTTACGCACGTATTCTAGCCTACCTACCACGACACACCTCCTTGGCTGTAGTTCCTCACGCGCCTTACGCGTTTTGCTCCTACACTTCTCTCCCTTCCATTTTCCTTTTCCTCTTTGTGTCGGCCTTCCACACTTACCGCACACTCGCCTTCTCCCAAAATTTATTCCCCCGCACACGCCTTGTACTTGCTCCAAAATCAGCTAAGTCCCTAGCCCTCTCGCACACTCGCACATTACTTTGTAATAGTTGCGCCTTGACCATACATTTCCCACTCACTAGTATGCCACATTTCCTCACATGCATTGCAATTGCACACACCTTCCTTCTATCTTTCTCTTGTGCCTCATTCTTCCGCGCGCATACTTTTACACCCTCCTCTACACCTTTATGTGCCATGTCATCATCTGACAAACTTGAGTGTGCTTCATGCAACCAATCAAAGTGCACTAATAGGGTGTTGAATCCTTACAACAAATCAATGAGTGACACATGGCAGAAATGACAAAGCGTTTGCACATTAGCCATCCTTTTAGCTAATCAACGCATGCCACTTGTTTTGTGTGCCTAAATGGCTCTAAAAACTTCTGATAGTCATAAATTTTGCGTCAATGCTCAGATCCTTGCATACCTTATCTCATTCGATAGATGCCAACATAGGATATAGCGCTAGACATTCAAATTCAAATTATTGGTGGATCTGGTAGGTGAGAAATGGGAAAACGTAAATTTGGGCATTGATGAGCAGATCGGATTGCTCCAACCACTTGATTTGATCCGATCTGCCTTCCTTCTTTCTCCAGCATGCCAAACAGACTTGGGGAAGTGCATTTGACAAATTTGTAGACATTGAATGCTTATTGTTGTTGGTTGTATTTCAAATTGGGTTTTCCCTCCTTTATTCTTCTTCTTCCATTGATTAATCTATAAATATAAGAGTTGGGCTCATTCTTAATGTTAGACATTTTAGATCCTTAAGATTTTGCTAAGGACTTCATATATTTTTATTTTGAGTTGCAGACCTCTAGATCTGGCTCGTGCATGTGGATATCGATCTCTTGTGCTATTGTAACAGATTGTGCATCCTTGGAAGTAATAGAAGCATCATTTTGTGGCTATTCCTTATCTTAGCGTGTTTGTATTCTTCTTTCTTTCCTTCCTTTTACTATATGTGTTTGTTGTGTCATCTTATGTTTCTTGTAGTTCCATTTTCTGGTTGTGTTTCATGGAACTGATTGTGTAAATGTGTGTTGGTATGTGCTACGCATGCCTAGCCTCCTTGACGATGAATTTCTATTCGAAAAGATAGTGTTCATCCCTCTTTTTCTGGTGCTATCACCTCCTTGTAAGTTTTATTTTCCTTTTTGTTATCCTTTTATCCCTGGTCCATTGGCATTGTTAGCTTATTTTCCTTCCAATAGTGGCAATATAAATAGATAGAGGAACCGGCCTTCTATAGAGATTTGTCTCAAGCGTGCAAGGTCCCATAACTTGGATACGACTCCATTGTTGTCTCAAACAACTTTGTTCCTCGAATCTAAGATGCGGGTGCATGTTTGAACGACCAACAGTTCCTAGCACGTACAGTGGGAAGAGCGGTGAAAGCTTAAATTTCATATTGCTAAGTTCTAGTGTATGGAATTAGTATTTCTAGCCTTTGGAGGCCCTTTCAAACACATCTGGCGACTCCCAACACCTCAGATCTCATGTTTTGCAATCATGAGCACCTTTTATGAGAAGAGTGCATACCAAATAAAGTGTTGTAGTTGAAGGATCCTTTGAATATCTCCATATTTCACCAAGAATCACACACAACAGATCTTTACACGCACATCCCCATCTCCAACACATTGTGTGCTCTCTACTCCTCAAAATAGACCTACGCAGCAACGCGATGACATTACAACCTCCTCCTCCTTTGAGGAACTTTGCCAGCTTTATTGGTGGAGGCCCGATCAATCTCAATGCTTAGCATGATATGCCAACAGTTGCGCTCAAGAGTATCCCATACTTCATGGGAGAAAATCAAGTCACCCCTGTTAAACACATTCAAGATGTAGCCAATGTGTGCTCTGTCTACCTGATCATGCATGATGATGTAGCTATTAGGCTACTTGCGGCCTCATTCAAGGGAAAAGCACTCCAATGGTATTGAGGCTTGAGACCTACATCTATTGCTACCTGGGATGAGCTTGGAACAACTCTATGCAACTACTTCGAGGACATGTCAGATCACCTGTCTTTGGTGCAAAGCAAATGACCCAACTAAAGTGCACCCAAATGAGGATGACTGATTTCAACATCAGATTCTAGAAAACTTGGGTCATAATTCCTCAAGTGGTAAGGCCTATAGTTTAACATGCTTTCCTGTATTATTTGAGGGCTTTGAATAATGACATTTCAATCATGATTCAATCCATGGGAGGTAGGACCTTACTTGTTGCATACAACATTGCAATAAGGGCATAAAATAGTCTCATTCAAGTTGGTAAGTTGGCTCCTAGAACTCCCACACCCTTAATTCTAGAGATGTCTCTAGTGCCCCAACCTTCTATTGCCCCTATTTCGTACGGAGCGTGTAACCCATTGCATCGACATCTTACTCTCCCGCACAATAGAAAGAAGATGAGGAATTAAAGACCATGATTAGAAACTTATCCAACAAGGTCATATCATTAGAGAAGTAGTAGGTGCAAGCCTATAGAGGCATTTCTAATCAGGCACAAAGCCAGAGAAATCAACCATGGTGAAATCAATATGGAAACTAGAGATACAAGTAGAACTAAGAGAATGATAGATGGCATGCTAATGCGCACTTTCCTCTGTAAGTTATTCCTCTTTCAACACCTCTCCTAGCGCCCAACACAAGCCGGACACTTTTCAGTTCAAAACAAAATGGCGCAGGAGTTAGAATGGTGTTTTCTAAGCAACATGCCTCATAGTCAATATCATTGCACCAACGCTACGTGCGCGCATGCCTATATGATCCAAAATGCTTCTAATTGTGAGCCTTCCATCAACGCAAGTGAGCATGCGAACCAAGAAAATGTAGAAGATCCTCTTGAAGCCAACTTGATAGTCTTTGGCACCTAAGTACTTTCACACAATCATCAAGTTGGAGATGATGCAAGTAGACCACGTGCCCAGGTTATGGACAACGTAAGATACAAAAAGAGAATGCTCGAATTTGGCACGTAAATTTCAATTCCAATGACATAAGGTCGATCCTCAAAAGCAAAAGGAAGCAACTAAGGCATCAAGAAGTAAAATTTCCCAAGTTCCAAAACATGCAAGCTCCACGTAAATCTCCTCCTGAAGTGGTGTGCGCCCCTCCTTTGGTAGGTCAAACATCTGTGCCAGTTAAGGCCCATGCCTCCATAGTTGAACAACTAAGAAAGAATGTTGTTGTTCCTCAAATGCATAAGTCAGTTGGTCTTCCATTCAACATTGTGGATCAGATGAAGAAAACAAACATAAATCTCATAATGTTGGATGCGCTGACCATTCCATCCCAACGCGACCTATTGCATGAAGCCCTAGACCAAATTCCATGCATAGACCTAGCTATCTAGAAGTCGCGCGCTTTTGTCAATATTTACAAAAATGAGGAGAAGCAAGTAAGATTGTCAAAACCCAACCCTTCTATATGTCCTTAATCATAGGCAAACATCTTGTCCATAACTGCATGATTGACTCAGGTGCTAGTACTTCTGTCATGCCTAAGAAAATCATTGATGTCTTAGGTCTTAAGTATAGCCCCTTAGCAAAGGAATCATGCAACATGATGGTTCAACTATCACTACTCTAGGAATCATTAAGGATATTGAGTTAACCATCCATGCATGTTTAAGCCTCATAATAACTCAAGATGTGTCAATTATTGACCTACCTCCTTTGTTTGCCTTATGTTTGTCAAGAGATTTTACTGCTAAAGTAGGTGGTTACTTGTCTTCTGATTGAACCCATATATTACTCAAAAAAAGGTATGGTACCTGATTTACCATACAAGCTCAGCTAATATTTTCTTATCATGTAGAATCATATGTCCCATCCCTCTCCAAACCAAATGTCCTACCACTATTCACATGGTTTTGACTTGCAAACAAACTAACACTCTAATTTTTTAAGCTAGTCGCTAACCACTACCTCCGAGTCCTTCACCACCTTCTATTTCTTCACCCATGGACCCCACCTCTCCTATTGATATACATACAGGTGACAAGGAGTTTGAAAAAATCTTTGATCACAATCCTACCACCTTGCAGTATTACCTCACCCATTCATCCATCCACGACTTGTCAGGACAACTCATATACGAGATGCTTATCTCCATTCCTCTCACTCTTGCCCCCACTTTCGTATCAGCCACCACTAGTGTAGCATTACTTGCTTTCACCTTACCACCCATCATTTCTTAGATCACCCCTACATCTTTGATATCTTCTGCACCTTGGCATCTATCGCAGCTTCGACGCTATCCCCCTTTGATGACCGCCATGCCATCATCTATAGCTCCTAGTGTAGGGATTCCAACATCATCAGTCACTATTACCTCACAACCCCCAATTGCGTCGACCCCTTTTCAGAGTTTGGTCATGTCTATACCTACTACTCTACCACCTATCGCTACGAGGGTCTCTACACAGTCCCTCCCACCTATACCTTGTCTCAACTACCACCTATCACTTATACCTCCCATTCAGGGTATATGCCATCATCATCTGCTACTTATGTTCCCCCTTCTCAGTTTGCTTACTCGCACCTCCATATACTAGTGTGCCTTCTACATCGTATCCACCTCCTTATACCACGGGAGGTGCGTCTTAATCTAATCCAACCATGGATCTGATCAAAATGATGATGGAAAAGATGCAAACCCAGAAGCATCTATCTCTGGCTCATGTAATACATTGACTTACGTTGAAATCTGTAATGAGCCTATTCATCCTTCCATACCTATTCATCCTTATCCCCCACATTGGGAGATGCCTAAATTCAACTGATTTAATAGCAAGGAAGATCCACAACAAGATTTGTGATCATTCAAACACGTATGTTATCTGATCGCCCACGATGATGCCTTGCTTCTTAGGACTTTCCCCATGTCTTTGACATGACCTGCTTTAGATTGGTACAATGCTTTACCTAGGCACTCAATCTTTTCTTTCAATCAATTGGCTCAAGCCTTCCTTGACCATTTCTCCATCAACATCACTAAGAAGGTCACCATGACTGATTATATTCGATGCATCAATATGAAAACAAATCTATCGCAGATTTTGTCTCACGTTGGCGAGTCTTACCAATCAGCTCACCTTTAAACTTCGTAAACCGAGATGATAGATTTGTTTAATAGGGCTTGTGTCATGAACATCTCTCCAACTCTTCATGTCCAAACATTCTGGACATTCGATGAGGCGTTCTATGGCCGGAAGATATACATCCATGTTATGAAGAGAAGAAGCTACAATTACGTAACAGAGCACTCCATTTAAATAAAATGACTCTTCTTCTTCCTCTAAACCACAAAATACTCATGCTAAAGAAAAGGGATCCATCAACATGGTGGTCTTGAAAGCCAACCCATCTCATCCATCAAACCAATCAAAACCTCATTCTAATGTTTCTCTTGTTCGAGAACTTCCAAGACTGCAAGGGACCAACGAAGATATACCCCTATATGAGAACCTTATTCCTTAGTGTTGGAAAAGCTATTAAAAGCAAGAGCCATCACTCTTCCACTGATCAAACCACATACTGGCTTTGACCCTTCCTGTCCTATACCTACGGTATAAGGAGAATGATTACTGTAACTATCACTGCGTTAGAGGACATAGTAACAAAAATTATAAAACATTCAAAAACATCATCTAAGAAATGTTAGATAATGGAGATCTCATCTAGACAACCCTAACACATTGGTAAATCAAAATTTGTAGGCATTTAAGAAACCTTTTCCAAACCATACCCATTCATCGAATCAGGTTGGTTAGACTTCTAATAATAACACCCATGTCCACGAGGTCCATGTTGTCTTTGACACAATACTTGTCCCTTCTACTCAGTTGCCTTCCATCCCTTCTATTGACTGAGATTCTTGCGCGAGATCCTCTACCCATGGAGGAGCCTATTTCACCTACTCCTCTACCCACATAGTAGCTTACCTCGCCTACTCCTTCATCTATGAGATGCTTACCCCACTTATTTTGTCACCTATTGAGGAGCCCGTATTACCCACAATTTTACCCAAAGAAGAGTCTATTTTATCCTCTTCTCCACCTAAGGAAGAGTCTACATCACCTACCTTGCCCCCTCCTTAACCCATAGAGGAGCCACTTTTATACTCTCTTCCGGTTAGTGATGCATCTCCTAGGGTCTACCAGGATCCTGTTAATCTTCTCGCATCACTTCTGCCTATAGAGTTAGAAGCCAAAAACTTCCCTATTTCACAAACCTCAAAATTTTTCACAGGGATCACCACCAAGTCGTCACCATCTTCCTCTACTTCTATGCCATTCTCCTGTTTGACATATTTCTTGGAGTATGTCGACTACTCCATGCTTTGGGATGCCTTCGACTTCCCGTATCGACTCAAATGAAAATATTGTCCACAGACACTTCAACGATTTATCCTAAAGTGTTCAAGACAACTAAATTTGTCACCTGAGCCGATTATAATAACCTCTTCTGCATCATCCTCACCTATACCCAAACCTTTACCATTACCCCAACAACCACCTGCACCCAAACCTCTACCTACACCCATACCTTCACCTACACCCAAACTTATCACTACATTGGGGTTGTGCCGATGCCCGAGTCTAATCCATCCTCCATGAAGATCAATTTAGCCACCTCTTCCCAAACTATCACAGGCATATCCCCCACCTAAGAGGAAGGCCTAACCTCATAGGCCTCGTACCCTAGTTTCTCCCACTCATCCTCTTTCACCTTCGTCACTTCCATCCATCTTAGGTCCCCATCCATCAACCTTGGTCAAACAACCTCCTACCCAAGGTAAAACTAAAACAAAGCAACCTACATCCTTATTACAACCTCCCATTCCACCTAAGCCTTCTACATTGCCCATGCCTACTCCATTGCCCAGTCTTTTACCTTCTCTTCAACCTACACTTTCTGTATTACCTCCGCCACTATATTCACCGCACCTCCACTCTCACCTTGGTTGACACATCCACTTCCATCTTCCGCATTCCCTTCTACTTCACACACTACCCCAACACCTTTACCCAAGAAGGTGTAACCCAAGCCTAAAACTACACTTCCTACCAAAAAGGTATTCAAACCTAATCAACCTCCAACTCCCCCTCCAGTAGTACTTCTTCCACATAAGTCACCCAAACCTCCATCCAAACCCACTCTCACTTATCATGTGATCCCTTGGCAGGATCTTACGCTAACATTCTCACTCGGTTGTTAGAAACCTCTGCCATTACATTTCCACCTCTCAGTCCTTATGATCCAATCAAACCTAAACTAGAAGGGTTTGACGATACCATGATTTACGCTTACCATCGTGTGCCGGGCATGATGTTGAAAATTATAAGGCCCTTAAAAATATTCTTATTCAAATGTGTTCTCCCGAAGAGATCTTTGATGAAGATGACCTTTTGGATGAAGATATCATTCCACCTTCGCCTATCGCCATGCATCCTCACCCCATATCTATTCAACAACGTTCACTTCCACCTCCATAGCCCTCTTTTCCTCCTTCGACCTTTGAGATCAATATGGTCCGGATCAGAGAGCTAGCCTAACCCCCTCCCAAATGCCAATGTGTCACACTCATTTCACATGACTCTTATCTTGTACTAGGTTTTTGTCCCTCCCACCATTATACCTTTCATGACACATCTCCTCCAATTCTCGAAGTCAATATGGTTCGAGTTGACACTCGATCATAGAAAGACAAAGGAAAAGAAAAGACTGATAACCCATCTAGTGCACTTGTACCTACCATTCCATTTGCACCTTCCCCCATGGTAACCATCCATGCGTTGTTGTATCCTATTTTTGACGGAGTCACACATCATACTATGATCAAACAACTTCACCAATCTCCTCTAAAAATGTCTTTGTATGACCTTATTCAAACCTTTGAGTCTCATCGCCATGCCCTCCTTGAGATCCTGTAAGCTATTGAGGCTCTACCAAATGACCCCTGCCACCATATTCACACACCATCATGTGCTGCTCTTGACCTAAAACTCTCTATTCACCACACCAAATTTCATCATGTCTCGACTCGGATATGCTCCTCACCATTCAGACGATCTTGATCATGCCCTCTTCATCTTTGTCCACATTGAGGATACTCGTGTCTGAAATGTTATGATTGATAGAGATGCGAGTATTAAACTCTATTATGATGAAAAAATGTGCATACCTACCAATTACATACATAATAACCCAATTATGTTGTGTTCTTTCAATGATGCTTTCTATCAGACTGTCATCCTCCATATTTGCAGGGGTCCCGCACCATTCCTCAACTATATATATGAATTCCAATATAACTGATATTACTCTTCACCATTCGACGATCTTGATCATGTGTGTACCTTCGAATCTTCTTCTTTCATTTTGTCATTCACTTAGGATCCTCTTTTGCGGTCATCAAATTCTTTATGATCTGATACCCATTTATTTTGAGTATTAATATTATTTCATTCGACGTAAACATTTGGATTACATTCCCCAAAGTTTAAGTTTCCATCTTCTTTTCGACATCAAAAAATGTGACAGTAAAGCTCATCCCGTGTAAGTGAGATCTCGAATTCGAAATTGCAACCACTTAATGAACATGTACGGTTTTGTTGCGGAAAATCGAAATGACTCCATTGGATTTGAACATGTGACACCGACACCCCGTATTCAATGCCCAGCTGCAGCAAATCCATGTCTCCCACCGAGTTTGCATGGGGAAATTTAAATGATAAGGGAACAAACTCCACGGGGTTTTAAAATATGGGAAAATTACAGTTAAACTAAGATCCGAATAAACATATATCATTGCTACATATTAAGTTATGTTAGTTTAATCCCATTGCCAAATATTATGTAGACTTAAGCCATTGCAATATATTGAAGAGGTTTTGAGTTCGAATCCCATACCGATGAGAAGCACATGGCCAAACACAGAGGAAATAATGAGCATCATAATCTATAGAAGAATTCCCATGCCTACCGCCTACGTTTCTATGACTTGCTTGCCAGGGGCATCAGTCAGTGTAATCTGCAGCTACGCCATGCCTGTAAAACACTTTTGATGTCCACGATTGAAATATAATAACAATTTCTGCAACGTTGGGGTGAATTCTGCGTGAGAATATTGCACCTAAACGGCCGGTCTACTTTTTTGATCTTCCAAACTGGGATTAAACTGTACGCAGAGTATCTTCCTTTGTTTTTTTAACTAGTTGACTAATTCTTGTTTCCGGAATACGGTGTTTGAAGAGGGGCCAGTTTCATTTTGTTAAACGTGGTACTGGAAGGGTTGTTATGATCTTTTCTGACATATTTTATTGTTCTTGGTCGATTTCAAGGCGGATTTTGTATTAAAATGTGTTCTTAGAAAGTGGGAGAATAATTGACAGAAATGAATAACCTAAACGATAACGGAGTTCGGGTTTCTATGCCCACATTGATTCCTTCTTATTTATTTATTTGAAACCGTAGGACTAGGGGGATTTTAGTTTGTATGTTTTGTGTGTGGAAAAATGGATGCAACATTGGAATCATGGACAAAAGCGGCCCCCCTTTACTGATTTTCAGCAAGTTTCGCCCTTTACATGGGAAAAAAATACAATCACGCCTAGTTTCAGGGTAACACCAGCGATTGAGCATTTTAATACTAGCAATCATACGTAAAGTGTGCGATAGAAATGTCAAAGGAGATGTATTGGAAAAGTTAAATTGAAGGGAGTGAAAAATGGATGGAGTAGAATGTGCGGTGAAGAAGGGTTTTAAGGGAGGAGAAGTCAAAGGGGGGGAAATGTCAGGGGGAAGCAAATAAAAATCTTATTTCTTACGGTGAAGCGTATATGAAGCATGTCTCATTTGTGTCAATCATTCGAAGGAGAAAGGGGTGAAATCTCAATGAAAGGTAATTTAGACACTTGCGTGAAGTATATACCATGTTGGCTCTTTTGTTTACCTTGTTATTTGTTTTTCTTCCAAGCCTACATTATTAAAACACATAAAAATGTGATTGCAACTATTTGTAAAAGTTAAAAATCGAATAAAAAGTAGGGCTTTTCATGTTGGCGATGATTAAGACATATTCATAAACGACCACAGTTTGGAATAAACAACCACATTTTCATATCACATTCCTACAAACTTGCACCATTTTCATTATAGGTTTATATCCTTTGAGGTCCAGATGCGTTGTGTTATACATTTTATTCAATTTTCTATAAAATGAAGAAACTATAACAAGCTTAAACATGACTACCCTTTCATAATCTAGCCCTTTTATTGTCCTTAAAGACACATCTTGGTGCCTCTTTTTAAACCCCACCCACCATGATCTACAATGCATACCACATGTGAATGGAGTAGACATTATTTCACATATGTGTACCACATGATAGTTTAATGAGCTTATTTGCATACCATGACCCATGTTAATCATATATTTCCAATATTGTATGATTTCAAAATCTTCTTGATCTGTTAAAATGGTGGGGTCCTTTATGTTTTGTGGTTGTGATATCATTCAACTAGTTTGATAATGAACTTGCTGAGACTCCCCACTTTTTTGCAACAAGTCTGATGGAAAATCCATTTTCTTCAACATCTCTTATTTCTCCGACCATATCTTGATCGTTTACTCTATTATGAGGCAAACTTTTTTGATGTTATTGTGCATTTTCCACTAACATTGATGTCTACCTCAATTTGTGGTGTTGGTTTTGACTCATGTTGGTGATGTGGACTAGTATGAAATTATTGCTTTTGATTTTCTTTTGCTAATTATTCCTCTTAGTCGGGTATATAATCAAGTTCTACATCCCTTGTTAGGGTCCATTCATGAGTTCTCCTCTCCGCTCTCCTCTTAAATGCCATGAGGGCCTGTAATTATTTTGGATAAATTAACATGAATACAAATGTTTTGAAATGTCATATAAACAATGCTTGTAGGAAAATGTGATACAAATATGTGATATAGTGCTTTATATGTGGGTTACACTTTCAAGTATGAATTTTTCTATGCACATTGATTGTAGCATGCTCCTTTTGTCCAAAATATGGAGCATTATAAACAAATGGGGGCGATTAATGAAAACTTTGAATGTGAAAATAGTGCACATTTACAAATGGTGGAGGAGATAAGTGGAGTGTGTGGACACTAGAAAATGCACCTTTTGCATAAGGTCCCTTATTCAAAAATACATTAACATTATAAAACATAAAAAGACCAAAAAAATCATAAAACCCCACAAAATAGGGATAAAAGACAACTCACCACCCTCTCCCTCTCACATTTAATTCTATCCCATCACACCTACCCATTTGCATGCCCAATGCACATTGTACCCATGTGTGTCCCACTCCCTTATGCACTCCAAATCTATAAAACCACTCTCACCCACATCATTTCATATCTTTTAACAACTATTAACATCATATACTTGAGTTTTCTTGCCTGCATATCTCAATATTGCAGGTTTTCAAGAAGGAAAGGCGATGTAAAAATGATAGATGTAACTTGTTGCAACATTGTTCTAATGAAATATCAACACATGCGGGAATCGTAACTGCGATTGGCTTGCGATCTCTGTGTGATTTTTGGTGCAAAATGTTGTAACTATCTTGAAATCGAGTCGATTATACTTGTCATTTCATTTATTATTTTTTCATTTTACCTCAATAAAATGTATTTTATCTCCTTAAAAGGGTTAGGGATACTAACCACCAAAAACAAATAACATTTTCCAAGTGTGCTTGTGTGCAGGTTTAGATTAAGATCTGAAGAGTTTTAGCCACTTTATTCAATGAAAAAACCACAATTGTCCCTCTCTTCACAATGGCATCATAAGCTCATTCTATTTTAGTAACATTGATTTCGTGTTTTCACATAACTAATCCATCTTGTAGCTGATCCAAATATAGGCATATATTTTGGTGACCATGGTGGGACCCTTTTGGTTGTGGGTAAATTGTTTTCATTTTATGAATATAACAATGTTTATTTTAAGGTTTTGTACTCTTTTTAACTTGTTTTTCTAGCATCTCTTATAGGTATAACAATTAGTTTTTACAGGTCTCTTTGAAAAATCCAAAAACAAAAAAAATCAAGTTGCGAGTCAGTCACAACTACGATTGGGTTGCGATTTTCTGACACAAAAAACATTAAAATATGGTTACCAGGCACTTGCAATTGTGATTGTGTTGTAACTTTATTTATGAAAAAACCTAAAAACACTTTATTTTTATAAAGAAATGAATTAGAATGAACTACACATTTTATTATAGGTCCGGATAAGGGTAAATACTCATCCACATAACTGTGGGAAGTGCTTGGGCATAAGCTCTAAAACTCATTGTGAGGAATACCACATGAACCCCAAAGTAGTTGGCGCATTGATGGAATTGGCCAATTAAATGGGTACCCTAACCTACTTGACTAGTACACCCATGAGGATTAGCACCAAGGTTATCCTTAGTGACGACCCCGGTTTGATTGATTAAGCGGAGTAAAATCTAGCTTGGTTAATCAAGGGGTAAAGTAAATATGACAAATAGAAAATTTCTAGTGTATCGAGCTCATTCAGACAACTCTTGGTATTTAGGGAGAGAACCTTTTATAGGAAGCCAACAGACGGAGCCCTTTTATTCCACCTTGAGACAAAAAAACATTACTACATTCATCAAAACATTCGACTTCACTATTTTTGAGTCGCACCTGCAACTATTTCTATTCTTCACAGGCCCTTTTCACACTCTCATATGAGATTTTGTCATCCATTATGAATTCTGATTTTCCCAGTCTTAGTTATAATTGTGAATGTGCTACGATTTTCCACCCCATATTTTTCCCAGAGTCAGTCAAAATTGCAAGTGACATTTCACCTTCCAAATCATTCATTCTGCATTTTGTTCTTATTCCGATTCATCGAGAGCCAGTCGTAACTATGGTGACTTGTAATTTTTTCTAGTCTTACCATCTTGCAGACTTATTCTAGTCATATTCTTTGTCATTCCTCATGGATTCTAGTCATATCCATGTTCATTCACATTCTAATTTGCTTCATCAACACCTTCTTGATCGCATTACAAAACTTGAGTTCTAACACTTGGAGGAACTTCCGCCGCACCGAATTATCACACCATTCGCAATGATCCTATTCACCCCATAGTAATGTGTCATCCCTATCAATGCATTTCAAATTTCCCACATTTGAAAAATGATGGCACCAAGGACCTATAACACCACTTGGATCTATTCTACTATGCATGTCACCTCATTTAACATGATGAAACTCTCTTCTTACGCACTTTCCTAGTTTCACTTGTAGTTTGTGCACTTTATTGACACTCCTGCATCCCACAACATAACATTTACACTTTCACACAACTTGCAGACACCTTTTTATGTCACTTCTCCATCCATATCACACCCAAAGCAATGCCCGTTGACCTTCGCATGCTTTGACAATCCCATAATGAGTCCATCATTGAATTTTTACACGTTGGCATGCTCTTGTTCACCGCATTTGATTCCCCCTTGCCATAATCTAAGCTCATTGACCTCTTTACCAAAATTTGTGTCCCTTACATCTCCCACCACTTGTAAAATCATCACCACACACACATTTTATGAGGTTGTGCACATATCACAACGCCTCAAGGATGTCCATCTTGGTCATCCTCCCTCATTCCCTCATGTTTCTAATCCTCCACCACCCACCACACCATTACACTTCCATGTTCATAATGTCGTTCAAAATGGATCCTCCTCTTCTCACCTCATGCACCCACATCTTCACATTAATTTTTTTCTCCTAGAGCTCATAAGTTTATCTAACCCCATGCAAGTTTACACCTTTGACTGAGCCACTTTCTTCTATTCTTCATAAGTTGTTTGATGCCAATCTCATCACTCTCCCTCCCAAATCGCCCCCTCCATTATGGCGTTCCTCTCATGATAAGTGTGTTTAGCATCATATTGATGGTCATTCCACCGAATCGCGTACTCAACTCCACAACATCATTCAAGACCTTCTCGACAAGGGGGCATTGCGGTTGAACCTCTATCTCCTTCACCTTCATCTATTAATTCTAATCCAATCACTTCACACCATACTATCCCCACTTCTTCTCCATGTGTCATGCCTTCATCATCTGAATCATCACTTCCCATTACCACCCAACAATCATGTACATCTTATGTCTCTTCATCCACTTTATAACCCACATCCTCACATGCTTCCACCTTGAACTCAACACTATCATGTTCCCTTAATCAATGATTATCTATGTAGTCTTTTATTTCCCAATGCTTAGCTAGGCATCTTTGGAACGTCATCCGAGACAAGTCGGAAGCTCACCCAAGTGCGTGAAACCTCTAGATCTTTCCTTTGTTTTCTCAACAAGATGTCAGACATGCATATTCATAACCATAACCATTCATACAAGAAGATGCATCATAACAATTCAACAACACATATAACAAGGAAATTCAATCAACATAAAGGACAATCATCAATACTTGAATTCCCATAACTACATATTCAGATCTAGTTACTTTAGTTATCCAAACACAATTATCCATTACAACCATAATTCATTAAATAATAAGAGTTTGATTATAACAATACCTAGTATACCCATGTGTTGGACCATGCACGCTCTAGCATCGGTGGCGTGTCAAAAGGTCATATATTCTAGCTAGACTAGATAATACAAGAGTACACTACCTATTTATACATGGTGGGGACTTTCCCTTCACCATCTACATGTGCCTTTCTAATAGTAAGCATGTTATTCTTATCCTAAATGATTTTCTAACTTTTCTTTACAATAGTTCAAGCTATAAATAACTTTCTTTAATTCTTATATTTATCTCTTCTTCATGCATTGTCCTTGTCCTTATCCGTATGTGTTTTTTCCATTAATAAGACCTTGCTTGTGTCTCAAGTCATCCTAATTTTCTCTATTTTTAGCCCTTGTCCCAAAATGGCTAAGTCCTCAATATTCCATATGTTCCATGCATATGCGCTGACCTATTTTACTAAATGGTGCGTACCTCTACACACTATCATATCTTCCTTTTCTCCCTATGTGTGTGCTTCCATGTGGTCCTAAAAACCTATAAGACTCTATTTATCCTTTGCGTGCCTCCGTGTGTAACCCTTCACACATGAATGATACTTAATCATTTCTATGACCAACATTACCCCACACTAGGGATATTGTCCATCCTTAGCAACATCTGCAAGCAACATGTTCTTCTAAAGAATTCTTGAAGAATGAAAGAATAAAGAATCCAAGGAAGAATATGGTTTTCCACCCCAAGAATTAAAGAAACTATTGATGGTGAATCATAACACCCCTTAATGTCTGCAACTCGATGGGTTGAGACTCTCAGTGTGATTGCATAACATGGAGCTTCTCTCAAAGTGTGGAACTTTGCGATCGAGAGATCTCTCCGGATGAAGATCGGTTCCTATCCCTCTGTTCAAGTGACACACATGAAATTGCGGAGGATCTATTCCAAAACCTACTCTAACTTTCCAAGGATATAGGGTTAAGAATATTCATGAAAATAAACCTAAACTAACAAGGGTGATGCACCAAAGGAATGTTGAACACACCTTTTCCATGAACAAAAACCATTAAAATTGTAATGCAATTACCATGCACTGAATAACCTAAAAATGCAATGAGAGATCGGATGAAGACAATGAATACAAGAGGGTTAAAAATTATCCACAGACATGCATTGTTGCTCCACAAGGTTTGATACGATCCCCTTCAATGGCCAAGAGGAAAAAAACTTGCATTATAGTCTATATGGGAGGTCTGAAACTCCACAAATCCACTTTGAGACAAGAAGAGAAGGGAGGGTGCAAAACAAATTTTCCAACCTCTAGAAAATTGCCCCTCCTCTATGTTATATAGGAAGAAATGAGAGAAGGAGATCGAATAATTTAGATTCCTACTCCAACCACCTATAAAATGCATTCAATTCCTCTACCACGGTGATTGGAGCCACTCCAAAACACATACCTCCATGTACAATGCCTTACAGGGCAAGAACGAAGCCCATACCTTCATTAAGGTGGTAGGTGAGAAACCCTGGGAAACCATAAAATGGCAAACTATATTTTCCATTTTTGAAGAACTTAGTCTCACCCAAATCAAGATATCCGAGTCGTAGGTGTGTAGCAGACATCAAGAGCTTTCCAAAAATTCCTCTCTTTCTCAAATCGAGCTTCTAGTCAAAATATATGGCCTTCGAAGGTTGGGGTGCATTCTGTAAAAATGACGAATCTGTTGATCGAGAGTTTCGAAAGTCCAAAACCCGAAAGTCTAAAATTTCAGACTTTCGGACTTGAAATTTCATACATTTGTGTTTTAGATATTTTTTCACTATTCATCGCCAAATTTGTTTGAGAGTTATGAAATTCTGAAACCCGAAAGTCCGAAAGTTTGAAATTTTGGAGTTTTAGGTTTTAGAACTTTTCCTCCATTTTTCCATTTTTCTCGTCGAGATCTCTCGAAACTCAAGTACGAAACCCCGAAAGTTTGAAGTCCAAAATTTTGGACTTTTGGACTTTGGGTTTTGACTTTTTGTCTCCTTTTCCGATTTTGCACTTGAGAGTTCTGAAACTCTGAAACCCAAAAGTCTGAAATTTCACACTTTTGGAGTTTGAAAATTCAAATTTTTTTGCTGAATTTTTCTCCAAAATGCTGAAATTTTTGAAGCTAAAATTTTGAATTTTTTGCCTCCATCTTTTCCCGCTTGATCTTTGGTCTTCTTGATGTTCACTTGGCCATTCCTTCATCTTTGTAACAACATTTCCATCTCAAGCTTAATTGCAACTTGATTTTGAAATTGAAAGTGAGCTCGCATGACTGAAACACCCTCTCCATTTTCTGTGCAAGGTCGTGTTTGATCAATTTTTCCCCAGGGGAAAAATTGGATAACACTAACTTAATTGAAGATAATAGTAATAATGCAATTGTTGGGCTCATTTTGATAGTGGATATGGGTATGTTTAAGTTACATTAAACAATGTTAAGTTATACATTTCAGAATTTTAGAGCTAGATAAACAAATAATTCAAGCATCCAAACAACTTATTATTGATGAAGTTGTGTACTCCTCGAGTCAATCAACACTGTCACCTTTTGTAGTTTTAGAAAACCTACTACCATTAGGGTTTATGGAGTGCTAATGCTTGAAGTGCAAGGTTAGAAATAGTTGGTTGGGTTTTGATCCTTAGGCTCATCCTCACCCTTGCCTACTAATTCCCCATCTTCTTCATTGACACCTTCAATGTAGAACAATCTTCTCTGCACATTTATGTCCTTTGCTATATTTTTGTCACTTTTGAAACACAACCCTTTTGATTATTTCTCTTTCATTCATTGAGGAGTCAATCGGTAGGCTAATGGATTGATTGTGCTAGAGTAGTGTGATCTATATTAGTAGTGAATGCTCATATTTTGAGTAAATCTCTTTCCTTTGTTATGTGCAAAGAAGTGGACTCGATACACAAGTGGATTAAACATTAAGACATCGATTTAGATGTTATCCTTGAGCCTAAGCAAAAATAAGTCATCTAGGTTGTCTCTCCATGCATAATCTTTGACAGGCCCCACTTGTCATTGTCTCTCCAAACCCACTCTACTAAGGTGAGAGACTTAATGTATTTATGCACAATAACCTTTTTCCACAGGGATTCCGAGAAACGAGTCTCCAAAACTCTTAGCAAACAAGGATTTGCTTAAATAATGTATGTTTTTCAAACCCCTGACCCCCTTCTTCCTTTGGCTTTGCAACATGCTTCCATTTATCTAGGGCTATACCTTCTTTGTCCTTTTACTTGTCCATAGAAATTTAAATCAAATTTTCCTAAGCTTCTCTAAAACATTTATAGGAATATGTGCTAAGCCATGCTAATACACCAAAATTGCTTCTAAGACTAACTTCAAGAGTCAATCTTCCCCCAAGGATAACCACCGGTTACACCACAAGAAATTCCTCAACCAAATCATAAAATCCTAAATAGAAATCCATAGTCCACTCATCCCGACCCGACACTTTTTCTTTTATGTAATGAAGAGAATAATTTTTAGTTTTTCCTTAGGTGCCTCTTCCAATAACATCTTCTTATTTTCTTGATTCTAAAAATAGGGGAAAAATTAGTAAGCTTTATCATCTCTGCTAAATTTTTCCTTTACGGATCTTTAAACAAATGCTTGAAATGATTTACCCCCAAATCAGCTAGCTCATTGAAGGACCTAGTTTTAGAGCCATCCTCTTTAGGAATCTCCCATATTTTTTTATATTCTTCCTATAGTTGGCATAGTTATGAAAGAATTTTGTGTTTTCATCACAAGCTTCCAACCAAATTGCCTTGCTTTTTATCCTCCATTATGCATCTCGAGCTAACAAAATCACTTTTCTTTTTCTCCAATTCTCTAATCCTTGATTTAGCCTCCTAATTATAAACACCATCAACCAAAGCATCATAGATTTGAGCTCTCTCTTATAGTTTGTGAAAGGACATGATCCTTCCATCTTGATTTATTAAATGCCCCAATTGAGATAATGAACTTCACTTTATTTTTTTGCAAATTGGAAACAAGTTGAACTCCCAAAATTCCAATCATACCCTTTTCATTCATCTTTGACCGGGGGCTTAAATTTGTCATCTTCCAAACAAGAAGAATGAAATCTAAGGGGACATGGCAATTTACTTACCTCAACGCCAAGTTGCAGCAAAATGGGAAAGTGATCTCGAATCACTACTTATTTCAACCCAAGACTGATTCTTTCTCTCTCGGCCATGATATCTTTTGAGACTAAAAACCTATCAAGCGTCTTTGCTATAAAATCTCGAGTCTATTGTTCCTCCAAGTAGGAACAATTTGTATAGGCTCAACATCCACCAACTGATGCATGTGCATCAATAAGAGGTCATAGAGGTTGTCATGTGTGATTGGAGTCTAGGTTGTTATAGGAGTGTATGACATCATTTTCCCTCCAAAATATTGTCTTTCAAATATTCAAACTTGGCAATTTGTGTGTAAAATCCTAAATAAGGCCTATTTGTTGTATGAAGGCCAAAAATAAGTAAAATCAAAGCTTGGAGATTCTATTCCCACGTGGAATCAGTCTAGTAAGAAGATTTAGGAGTTGTTGAGGTATTTTCTCAAGCTAGGAGGAGGTTGAGTTGTCTTAGGAGGTTGTTGAGTGAAGGTAGGAAGTGATTTTTAGAATGCTAATTTGAGAGTTTTGGTCTATGATATGTAACTCTCTCATGGAGATGAATGTAGCAGAGGTAATGGAGCATGAATAAAGAAATGATGAAGGTTTGGATCGAATACATAGTGTATTTTGCAAGAATCTATATGTTTTCTCCATGCAAATAAAGCTTTTTCGGGTTGAGAGCATATATATAGAAATTAGGCTTAGGAGGAGTTCGAGGATATGTGAAAGATGGAAAAGGTGAACAGGAGTCTATGGAGTATCATCAAATTTTTATAGCCCTTGAAGACAAATATAGTTACTTGTAGATTGAGATTCGCCTCTCGAGCCTAGACTAGGGTGAGACCTATCTAACGTTCTAGCCATTAGAAATTTATGAAAAATTAAGAGCATCTTTGTCTGGTTAGAATCTAGAATTTTGTCAAATTTTAGTTTATAACTCACGTGTGTGAAATAGTTGCACCACTTTTACCAGTCCTGGTTGTACAAGAATAGTGAGAAGGAGAAATTGAGTGCATGCAGGTGTTACCTAAGGTGTCAAGCTTCCAAATTCAACAAGAATCATTTGGAAGACATTTCAGAGGTGTCCATATCATTTTCTAGGTGAAATTAGACCTAGGAGACTCATTGTCATACCTACAGGCGTGCAAGAGACCTAATTAGGCCTAAATGAGCCCTAGGATAGTTAAGGAAGTACCATTCCATACAAAGGACTAGTGATTGATCTCCATACATGAGAGATGTCTCCATAAAGGGTCTTAGAATCAGTCATAAGAAGGGGAAGTTGTTTCAGGAATATTGGAGATATACTGGTATTTGGGTATAAGAAGGGCTACTAGGGTATGAAGCTAATTGAAGGACTCAAGAAAAATACAAGGATTGGGATGAGTTTGAAGGACTAGATACATCATAACAAGTCAAACTAAGCATTTCATGGGTGTTGAGAATGAATCAAATCCCTAAGCACAATATTGGGCTATATAACCATTTCTACTCTATTAGGCTAGTCAAGAGAAGAATGTTGATGATGAAGAACTCAGGGGTGAGTATGAACCAGGAGTATGAACAATATTGTAGGAGAGTAGAATGTTTGGGAGTAAGGGTTTGGCCTATTGGAGCCATAAAGTTACAACATTGGTATGATGGAATCATGATGGTAAAGTATATGCATTGACAGTGGAGTATGGGGATGGAGCATATGTATGGGCAAGGTGAAGTGTGAGATGAGATTAGAGAGAATGAATGAAGTCTGAGGTGGTATAGTGGATGGAGTGCATAGTGAAAACTAGGTGTGAATCCATAGGGCAAGCTAGAGGGTTGATGATCTCATAAGTACATGAGACTTGCTTAGAGGAAACTACACCGAGAAGTATAGTGTTAAAAGGAGTTGAAAGAGGACAAGGCTTGAGCAGAGTATATTGGCCATAAAGGTGATTGATACAAGACAGAGAAGGAGGGAAAATAAAACCAAGGTATGAATCTCATGTTCTTATTCACATATGCTTGAATGAGTCTATATAGTGAAATGCACCTACAACATATACTATGTGCATACAATGATCTACATCAAGTAAGTGCCTTTAGATAGATCCTCAAGCAAGGGTGATTGATTAGATCCATTCATGTTAAAGAGATGGTGGATTACACACAAAAAGGTCAAAGTAAGAAAACCCTTACATCACCAACCCTATATCCTTTAATTTATACAAAAATATCAACTTGAGTGGAAATTCTCGTTGCTGCCCCCACACCTCGGATATGTTTAAAGTAAAATTTAAATTTTCTCCCAAAATAAACCTCTCATTTTGAAGAAATCCATGCCCATTAGAGTATCCGAAACTATATTTGGTTCTCATATGGCCCACAAATATTAACCATTGGAAAAGAAATTCCTTTTATAGAATGAAGTCGTGCTCCTAAACTGAAACAAGAAAAACAAATTAAGAAGCCTAAAAACCTTTTATTCTATCCAAAAAGCAACCCTCTAAAGAAACCAACATAATCCAATGAAATAAATTCCATATTCTTAGGAAACTTTTTGCAATACATCCTCTACTTGAATGACCTCTCCCATAGTCTTTAAGAACATCGAATATCCATATTGTGAAGCAAAGATAACCTTCCTAGACTATTAAGAGATAGAATTAACATTGGCTAACCTTCACAGGATTTGGCTTCCTTTAAATGCCCCACCAATAGTTTTTGTTTCCCGCTTTGTATCTCACTCTGTGCTTTATCTTTGGCATGAAAAAAGTTATAATTTCTCCTCGTGAAGAGTTGCATCTCTCCCTTTCTATAAAAAAACTAATACCCCATATAATTGTTATCTCTTCATAAACAACAACCAAATTTTTGGATATGAGATTATACTTATTATGGGCTTTAACAAAGCCCCCATCCTCTGTGGAGGAGGAGGATAGATTGTAGGACGTATCTTGCATTGCATTTTTACTAGATGAATAGTAGAGCTAATAGTGTGATAAATTTTATCCTAGGGATATGGACCTTAGTTTGACTATCCTTCTTGTTGAACCTCTCAAGATACCCTTCACCCTTCCCTTGATTTAATTGGATCACCTTTGATTAATCCCCTTAGGATGGCCTTTGGTCAAGGGGTAAATTTATTATACTATGGAATTTGAAAGGAAGTTTGGGGGTGTGGACACCAATAACATATTCGGATAAGAAATATTTTCTAGATGATTGATAGGAAGATTTAGAGGACTTAAGAAATTGGAAGAGAGGGGAGATGATGCCAATCTAGCTTAGTTCACTTGAATTTTAGCAACTTTAACTTTGGTGTATGATATTTATTTCAATTTTTCATAACTTGTCTTGACATAGATTATATCTCATCTACCTCCACTAGATCATATGATCTCATGAGGTCAAGGTTCAATTGGAGTGATCAATCAATCTCATTTCATCTACATGCATAGTGTCTACCTTTCTTGACATAGGATTAGAACATGAAACCTAGATAAATGGAGTTCTTTAATCTATCTTGACTACTGTTGGTTTTCAAATTGGTACTTTAATGGAAACAACAGTTAGGGGACAAAAATTCCCTCCTCTTTATGGGAGAGGTTCCCTTATTGGAAGCAAGCAACAAAGCTTGCATACAAATGTGCAACTTTCAAAGTGAGAATACATGATACTTTGAAGCATTTTATGCCCAAAATATTATCAATACAAAAGGATAGAAGACTTCGGAGGTGAGAGAGGAAGAACATAACAATAGTTTTAGGGAATATAGATAGCAAAGTATACCCATATGCGTATTGAATAAAGGAGATGCAGAATAGAATCATTAACCTTCATAACAAATATAATCCATGGACATAAAGTTCCACAAATCACACACACCATTCCATAGAATCAAATTTCTAGAAATCGTATCAACAAGAACAAAAATTTTCTTATCAAAAAGATTAAATGATTTGTAGATTTTATATAGGGAAAGAAGGAATGCGGAGGAAGAAAGGGAATTTTTTTTATTGACTACTTTTGAATCTATTACATTTCAAGAATGCCAAGATCCACTCTATGAGAGATGATCCTAACAATGGCGTCGAGAGCTCATAAATAGCTTCCAAGAAGTGGTTACATTTGGTTCAACTTCAAATAATCGAGAAGATTAAGAATGGCGAGAACCGGATGTGTTGTATCGTTGATTATTCAAATTCTGGTTCATGGAGGAGCGTTAATGGCGGTAGGAAAAGATGCTCTGCACCATAGCCATTAAAACCATTTTATAACTTCAAATATGAGCCGTTAAACCTGCATTGGAAACTTCAAATATGAGTTATCCACGTGGAAAAGATTTGCCAAAGCGGGCTTGGGGAAACTTTTGCATTTTATGATTTTTATAGAGATTGGCACTTCGGAACATTTGGTCCCACCCATCCAGTTTTAATATGGGCTCTCCATGTGGCTTTATTTGAGTGGTGGCGGAGTCGTGGCACACTTTTATAATTTTAAATCTTTTAGCAAAAATCTCAAAACTCAAAGTTCTTCGCAGACCCGCTTCCCCACTTTGACTTTTCAATGCGGGCTCAAGGCTCCCGTGGAGTCGTGGATCATTTAATAACTTTTAACTCTCATTTTGGGAATAAAACCAAAATTCCCAAAATGCTCCGATGGCCCACCTTCACACTTTGACTTTCAATGAGGGCTCAACATTTGACTTTATCTAGTCCCTGACAGAGCCACGACTCAATTTGCAACTTTACTCCCTTTTGACAAAAATCCAAAATCTTCAAAGTGCCCTGATGATCTGCCTTCCCGCTTTGAATTTTCAAATGCATGACTTAACATGTGGCCTTACCTGGGCATGAGCGGGGCATGGCTCACTTTATAACTTTACGCCCTTTTGGAAACAAAGGTAAATTCCTAAAGTTCTTGCCGACCCGCATCTCCATTTTTACTTTTCAAATGGCCACATGTCCTCTTTGGGCATTCGGTGTTCTTTTATACTTTAAGCCTTTTTTCCATATTGCCTTAAAACATAAAAAGAGCCCGTCTTCCTGTAACCTCTTTCCGCCAATCAGGATCTTTCGGGGCCACGAGGCTAATTTGACATTTTGTGAAAATAACCAAAAATGATAAGTTCGCAAAAAGGACCCACCGCTTCATAATTACGAATAGCCAATCGAGTCCCTCGGGCCATGGGGCCAATTTAACGCTTTTGAAAAATAACAAAAGTGATAAGTTCACAAAAAGAACCCATCATGCCGCATCCGATTAAGTATTTCCGCGTACCCAGTGGATGCTTGAGGCAAAAATTGACAAGGGAATACACCGTCATTCGTGATTGTGGAAAAATGAAGAGAAGGGGAAAAACTCCACTGTTCGCGCCCAAATCAAAGATTTCAAATTGTTTTCCATGGAAAGAAGAAGCGTAAATGATACCGGGATTGACATGATCCACAACTAAAGAGAAGGATCGAAAATGACATCGGATGAAGGAAAATATTTTCAATTATTCAGATGGGGAAAATGAAAATAGTTCCAATGCGAAGACTAAAGAATTTTCAAGTGAAAAGGGAGAGATTAAAACCGAGCATTAATGACTTCAAACCACGAATTTCTCCATCTCTCTAGAATTCTCACTATGTTTAAACATTTCTCGAAGGCACCAACTCAAATTTTTGATTTGGACTTCGAAAATGAGGGGGATTTTGAGGGTGACAATAGCTGGCTCCTTATGGGGATGACTTGACGAGGAGGAACAAGGTAAGATTAAGAACCATAGAAAAACTCCCGGGAAGCGGACCGAGTGTCTAGTCCATTGGGAAATGGAGTCAAAGGAAAAACCAATATAGAAGACAACACACACACAAGGGAAACAAACCAAAAGGAAAGACAAAAACAAAACACAACACACAACAAGGAACATGAAAGGAAACAAGCCAAAACTAGGAAAGTATATACAAAGAAAGAAGAGGATATTTACATGGGAAAGAAGAAGGACTACATGAAACTTACACAACTCCAGAGATAGGCTGAGAAAAGTAAGTACCTTTGTGGAACAACATGGTGAAAGTATGAGGCACCCAGTGAATTGAAGATGAGCAATTGGGTGTACCAAAATATCATGGGAACACTATGTGGCTTGAAAATAAAAATTGAGGAAAGAAGACCATCTAGATAGTGATACTCCATACTAAAAACATTCAGTCCTTGTGAAGAACTGAATATCTTCTTGAGGCTCCTCTTCTGTGGATGAATAGTGCCATACAAATACTTGTATGACCCTCAATTGCCTTCATATTGATTTCTACACATCACCAAACTCTGACAACTGGATCCATGAGAAAATCCAATCCCAATAGTGTCAACTCCTTGTTTTGATGGAATGATGCTAGCATATGAATGAAGATTGCAATTATCATCATGGCACATCTCATGAGAAACATATACTTCCATTGAATTTTCCTTGTAACCATCTTCAAGAGGAATTTGGGAAAAGGTACTGGATGATTTACCATTAGGTGTAATCTTTACCATGTCTCTGAAGAACATACTTGTTGCTTTTGCAAAATAAACACCCGATTCTAGAAGATCATGATTCTTAGGTACAAGTTGCATGGCTGATTTTTCTTCATGAATAGTAGGGAATTGAAATGATTTTGGACTAAGTAAAGATTGATCAACAACATCAACCTCTTCCTTTTGTTTTAATTCTAAACAAGGAGCCGAGACAGATCATCATAGTTGTGAAAAGAAGATTCTAGGCATTGCTCCCTATTTTCGGTTTGTTCTAAAGGATTGCAAGAAGAATCGTGTGTGCTCATTTTATCCACAAATATAACATGGGAACTAGTGATCTCATCAATTTCATCTCCTTCAAGTACATGCACTTGTTCATCTTTGAGAGAACTTAAAACAACAAGGGGATGGTCCACAGTGATCTTCATCTCAGTGCATTGAAATTCTTCAATCATAGGAGAGAGAGGGATCTTTTCCATTTTTCTATGATGAACATCCACTTCCACCAGCATAGGATCAGTTTTTTCAAGACAAGGATATTCAACCTTGGTACATGACATATCTTCCACATACTCTATTTCAGTGAAAGGGATCCTCAAGTTGTTTTTTTCTTCATTACTTGAAGGAATGTTAAATTGATATGCATCGGGTGGAGCAACAAGAAGACATTCATTGGTGGGATTGAGATACCGCTGAGGAATGAATACCTTATAATATGAAGAATCATCATGAGTAGTTTTAGGACTTGAATGTCCCCCTCTTTGTTGCAAGGTGCCTCAAATTCATTAAATGGGTGTTCTTTAGCTTGTTTTACCTCCTCACGTTCTGGAATTGCCTATATTTTCTTTTTATTACTCTCATTAATTGTATGGAACTTATATCATCTGCAGGTGCTATTTTCATTCTCCTGCCTTTTGCAGCACTTTCTTGATATTTAGACCACAAATATTTGATCACTGGGTCATCACATGTAGCAATTTGTTTCAGTTTCTCTTTCCATTCTGGCATTGGTAGTTTCTTGTTTGGAGATGACACGGGTGCAGTAGTGGCTTTCTTCTTGGCATATGGAATATTAGCACAATCTGGAGAGACCTTCCTTGCTTGCTTGTCTTCAGCAGATTGTAACAATGTTTGTGAAAACAAACTTGGATTTATACCTCCATAGAACCTCTCTGAACCGAACTCGTGCGGAGCTTGAAATATTTTAATGGGGAGATATCCATCATCATCCTCATCACTATCACTATCACTCGTTGGTGATGTGGGCCAAAAAGTATTTTTCATTTCACCTTCGTTCTTGGGAAGGTAGTGGTCTTTTTCCCACTTGTATACTATGGAATCGCCATATAAAAAATGATCTTGAAGTTATTCTTTGAAAGGTATATTTCTTCCCAAGTGGAGTCACCAAAAGCTGTTGGTTTTCAAATTGGTACTTTAATGGAAACAATAAAGTGGGGGACAACAAGTCCCTCCTCTTTATGGGAGAGGTTCCCTTATTGGAAGCAAGCAACAAAGCTTGCATGCAAATGTGTAACTTTAAAAGTGAGGATACGATACTTTGAAGTGTTTTATGCCCAAAATATTATCAATACAAAAGGATAGAAGACTTAGGAGGTGAGAGAGGAAGAACATAACAATACTTTCGGGAATATAGATAAGAGGATACCCTTATGCGTATTAAACAAAGGAGATGTAGAATAAAATCATTAACCTTCATAACAGATATAATCCATGGACACAAAGCTCCACAAATCACACACACCATTCCATAGACACAAAGTTCTAGAAATCATATCAAAAAGAACACAAAGTTTCTTATCACAAAGATTAAATGATTCTGATTTTAGACAGGGAAAGAAGAAATTGCGCAGAGGAAGAAAGGGGAAAAACTTCGGTATTGATTACTTTTGAATCTATTACATTTCAAGAATACCAAGATCCACTCTATGAGAGCCGACCCTAACAATGGCGTCGAGAGCTCAATAAATATCTTCCAAGAAGCGTTTACATTTGGTTCAACTTCAAATAATCGAGAAGATTAAGAATGGCGTAAGAACTAGATGCGTTGTATCAAAGCCATTTCAAATTCTTGGTTCGTGGAGGAGCGTTAATGGTGGAAGGAAAATATGCTCTGCGCCATAGCCATTAAAACCGTTTTATAACTTCAAATATGAGATGTTAAACCTGCGTTGGAAACTTCAAATACGAGCCGTCCACGTGGAAAGATTTCTTTGAAGCGGGCACGGGGAAACTTTTGCATTTTATGATTTTTATAGAGATTGGCACTTTGGAACATTTCAGCCCACCCATCCACTTTTAATATGGGATCTCCACGTGGCTTTATTTGAGTGGCAATGGAGTCGCGACTCACTTTTATAATTTTAACTCTTTTATTAAAAGCTCAAAAATCAAAGTTCTCATGAGACCGCTTCCCGCTTTGACTTTTTAATGCGGGTTCAAGGCTCCATGAGTCGTGGATCATTTTATAACTTTAACTCTCATTTTGGGAATAAAACCAAAATTCCCAAAATTCTCTGACGGTCCGCCTTCGCGCTTTGAATTTCGATGCGGGATCAACATTTGACTTTATTCCGGTCCCCGGCGGAGCCACGGCTCAATTTGCAACTTTACTCCCTTTTGAAAAAAGATAAAATCTTCAAAGTGCCCCGACGATCCGCCTTCCCACTTTGAATTTTCAAATGCATGACTTAACATGTGGCCTTACCTCGGCATGAGTGGGGGCACGACTCACTTTATAACTTTATGCCCTTTTGGAAACAAAGGTAAAATTCCTAAAGTTCTCTGCCGACCCGCATCTCCGTTTTTTACTTTTCAAATGGCCACATGTCCTCTTGTGGGCCTTCGACGTTCTGTTATACTTTAAGACTTTTCACCATAGTGCCTTAAAACATAAAAAGGGCCCGCCTTCGCAATGTTTGCTTTTCCGCCAATCATGATCTTTCGGGGCCACGGGGCCAATTTGACATTTTGCAAAAATAACCAAAAATGATAAGTTTGCAAAAGGACCCGCCGCTTCATATTTCCGAACAAGGAATTAGAGTCCCTCGAGACATGGGGCCAATTTGACGCTTTTGCCAAAATAACAAAAGTGACAAGTTCACAAAAAGAACCCGTCCTGCCGCATTTAATTAGAGATGTCCACGTACCCATGGATGATGAGGCAAAAATTGACAGGGGGAATACACCCGCCATTCACGATCTTGTGGAAAAATGCAAAGAAGGGGGAAAACTCCACCGTTCACACCGAATCAAAGATTTCAAATTGTTTTACATGGAAAGAAGAATTGTAAATGATACCGGGCTCGACACGATCCTGACCCAAAGAGAAGGATTGACAATAACATTCGAATGAAGGAAACAATTTTCAAGTATTGAGACGGGGAAAAAGAAAACACTTCCAACTGCGAAGACTAAAGAATTTTCAAGTGAAAAGGGAGAGATTAAAACCGAGCATCAATGACTTCAAAGCACAAATTTCTCCATCTCTCCGGACTTCTCACTCTGTTTAAACATTTCTCGAAGGCACCAACTCAAAATTTTCGATTTGGACTTGGAAAATGAGGGGGATTTTAAGGGTGATAACAACTACTAAGCACATTTCACACATATTCAATTGGGTGAGATTATAGCAACGTACAAAACCATGATTTGATACTAAAATGATACTTAGGTATTGCTAAGTTCAACTTACATGAATCAATGCTCTTACTCATAGTGTGTCTCCTTAGCTTGGTACGATAAGTCTAGAATTTGTTCTTTTGCCCATAGCCATCAATAAGACTATGTTCATAGGATCTTAACTTCTAATATAAACACTTGTTTGTTCCTTAAAACATAAATAAACCCTGTTTAAGGTTCTTTAGACAACAATGTGAAGAAACAAAAGTTAACAGTCTTGTTTGAGGCATAAATTAGAGTAACTAATTACAGCAGGGATAAAATAAACTCAAACTCCTTCAAAGACACTTTAAACAACTCCAAAATACCTTCCTCCTTACATACACGAATTTGTATTTTGAAAAATGTAAATTTCACCATAATTGCATATTTTCCATGGTGTTGTGTTCGGTGTTTTCTCCTACACGACTTGGAAATTTCTTCACAAAGATAACTTTGCATGTACAAATTCTTAGAGGCTGAAATTTGGTGGTTTTAGGTGTCTTACAAGGGAAAATATTAATTGAAAATTTCAGAGCAATTGGTTGGGTAGAAATTTTTTTGGAGCTTGCCCTAGATCAACCTTGAGAATGAAGAAATAACTCTAAAAATCACAAAATCGAATTTCAAAACTTGAAATAATTTTTCTTGGATTTGTCTTAGCCTCCTCCAACTATCTACTTTACCAGTTAAGAGAGAAAAGCTCTATCAAATTGATTGTAACCTCCTAGATTTCTGTCCTATCGTCAGAGAATTCACTACAGTCTTATTAAACTCAAGAAAATGCATGCAAACAATAGAATTTTACTCCAAGTTATTCAATCATTATTCTATTAATCAAACACACTTTATTTACATTAGTTTCCATACACCATGAGCTTCTCAAGCTTGAGTTCCCTTAGACACACTAACATACTTCTCCAACCTATGAATCTTTTTTTTAATCCTACTTTCTCTATAATTAGATCTTTTCTATATATGATCATGTATCTCTCTCCCATGCGGATTTTCAACTCTTAATTTTAGTCCTTGATATTTTCACTCAACTTCTTAACAAGAATCATAGGAGAAAATTTCTCCCTCTATTTATACATAGCAATCTAACCTTTGACATTTCCTAAAGACTAAAACCAACTTGTCTACGTACTTATCCCATAACAACTCACCCTTATAGTGTTTATTACATCAAAGTTACTTAGTAAATATTCAAACTTATAAAACAAAACTATCTTGGAGGAAAAACCTCTCCCATTATTTGAAACCAAATTATACACACACTTGTGAATGTCTTCATGACCTATCATGATATATTTTATTGTCCTAGAGCTCTTAAGACATCATTGGAGCCCTCTTATCTGCACTTAAGATGATGCTCTTGCATCAAATTCCCTTGGTGGGAAAATTTTGAGCTCTTGCTCAAATGCAATATAGAATTCTTCTTCCTCCTTATTTTCCAGTTTCTTCTTGTCTTCTTTGGTTTTACACCTTGATTTTTGGTGTCTCCCGCTCCATACCACCACTCTGAACCTGTACTTTCATTTCCTCTTCATAGGATTTGTCTCCATAATTGTTTCTTGCATTTATTTTATCTTCTTCATGAATCTTGATAGTGACTCTATTATGCCTCCTTGTTTACTTGTAATCACAAAATCCATAGTAATGTTAGATACAAAAGTATAAGGCTTGAGTGCCTTCTTCACTTGTTCTATCACCATCTTCTTTCCATCTTCTCCTATAGTTTCCTCATAAGCTTGTCTTATCTTGTCCATGAAGTGAAATTCTTCAATGTTGAAGTCTAACTCATTTGCATTCCTTAAGAATCCATATGGCTTCTTAGCTGAAACTTTATTCCTCTGTAACTGATGGTTCTTTTCTTCTTCATTGTATGAAACATCTCTATTTGTATTATCTCCTTGTGCTTTGATGTTTACTAGTACTACTAGCTTCTTAGCACCTTGCTTCCTCTTTGCATTTGCCTACCTCCTTGTACTAGAATTGTCATTACTTCTTGACCTTGTACTAAATTGTATTCCACCTAATTTCTCCTTTGTAGCCAACTTACTAGTTCTTCTTGATTTGTAGATAGACATCATTTCAACATTATGGCTGCTTGAATGAGTTTCCTTGACCTAATTTATGTCATATTCTTCGTATTTTAAGATGGTTTCAAGTATTCTCTTCCTCACACTATTTTCTTCGTGTTTTCATAGATGGTCCTAATATGTGCACTATTTTACATCCAAAGATATCCTTCATACTAGTTATCATCTTCCTCTTGTACATCCTATTATACATGTCATATTTCCAAGTTCATCAAGGTGTAGGTTACACGATCTTCTACTTTCTCTCTTTTTTCACTCTTGCAAAGAGTTTTCCTTGTCTCACAAAGCTATACCAGGTATATAGAATCTCTCTAAGCATAAAAACAATAATGATCATACCATACTTCAAAACCATGGTTAACAATGAACTCTACTTCCTAAACTACTATGTCATTTCCTAGACCTAATTTGATGTCTTTGTCTTGAATACCTTCTCTTCTTTTATGTACAATAGTCCTAAGCCATTTAGGATTCATTAGAAGATTATATTAAAGATTTTTTTCATTATTTCAAGTTTATCAAACCCCAAGTTTGTTTTTCTTCATGTCATATTATCCTCAAATCTTATCTCAAGTTTCATTGTCTTCTTCTTGAGTTGGTCTCAGTCCATTTTTTTGTATTGTCATCTTCTATGTACTAGTATGGTTTGTTCTCAAGCTTTCCTTACTTCCACCCACACTTCGCTTATACAAAAATTCAATCCAAAACATCATTAGAACACCATAAAGCTTCTTTCCATCTGCAAGCTTGCTTTGATCAAGTATATACATACCTTGGTTAGAACTGACTTCTTGTCAACGCAATTTGATCTTCTTGGACTCTTGTAGGTTGATCATATGGCTTTATTGTTCCTCATTCAAATTCAAAATTTCTCAACACAAATATTTATGTCCTTTGACTGATGTCTTAATACTCTTCTTGGGTGCAATTTATTTGTCTTCCTCATCTGCATGCATGCTTGAAGTGTAATCTTGATTTCTAGACTTCATTCTCTTTTTCTCAATCTGATTTCTTGGACTATGACCTACTTTTTTCTCCATTTAACCTTCTTGACCGAGGTTCCTGTTCTCAACTTTTTTCACTTTTTTTCTTCTAGTATGAGCATCTTCAAGTCTTCTTCATCATCATTCCAAACTTCTATTCTTTGTCTCTTTCCTTACCTCTGCATTGGACTACATTGTCTTTTTTTTCTTTGCTTTCAAATCTCCTTGATCATTACTTGGATACTTCTTGCATTGTTTCTTAGCTTCTTGAAGGGTTTCAAGACACCCAAATGCTTGCATAAGCATTTTTTTCTCTTTGTTTGTCTTTTTCACATGTAGTTTCTTTGTACATGTCTTCACTTGAAGCCTTATTCCTCACACCTACAAATATACATTTATAAAACCGATTAGTTTCAAAAACGAGAGTTTTTTTCCTCCTTAGATGCACTTAGCATCATTTGATCTTTCCAAGGCTTTCATTCTTTTTTAAGCTTGTCAAAAAGATTATTTCATCATCACCACCGCTTACTTTCTCTTGCCACTTCTTCAACTTTCTAGTGCCCTATTTTCCTCTTGTCATCTCTTTACTCCTTTTGTCAGTTGTTTCTTCACTCATTAGACCATCCTCTAGGCCTTGTTGTATTGCTTCATACTCCTTCACTTGATCATGTTCCTTATGACCTTCCATAAGGTCTTCTAGGACCAATGTCCACATTCTCTCTTCCTCATCACCACTCTGCTTTAGTTTGTTGTTGTCACATTCACTTTTGTGACTCACTTGACCTCCTTGGTTACCTTTCTCTCTCTTTGAGAACTTCATGTTCTCTTTTAGCCTCACTTGGGATTGTTCTCTCTCTCTTTCATATGATTTTCTTGATCCATTCCCGTGGATCCTAATTGTTTCTCTTTCTTGACAACACTTGCTTTACCTCCTTATTCGAAGGACCCACTCATCCTTTTTCTTCCTTCATGAATGTTTGGACCTAGTTCTTAGCCCTCTCAAAAATTCTTGAACTCAAACACCATACTCCTCTTTTCATCACTTGCATGTTGATCTATCAAAGGCAACAACACATGTTCTTGTCCATCCTTCATTAGAAAACATTTATTCATTCTTCCATTATATACTAATCTCTATCATACTGCTAGGGTTTACCTAGTAGTAGATGACACACATCCATAGGCATCACATCACATAAAACTTCATCTCTTAGAATACCAATTTGAAATGGAACCATGCATTGTTGATTAACAAGAATCGATGATTTTTTTGAACCCAAGCTACCCTATAAGGTGTAGGATGAACTAACCTTCCGAACCTAATTTACTAACCATTTCCTTTGAAACAATATTATCAGTGCTACCATTATCAATAATAACATTGCAACACTTACCTTTTGTCTTGCATTTGGTCCTGAAAAGGCTTCCTTTATAGATCTGGTTCTTTAACTTTTCTTGTTGTTGTAGAACAACTCTCCTTACCAACAATGACTTTCCATGCTTTAACCATCATATTGATTAGTTTTCCTCTCCATATATGAACATATTACCTCTAATTTTTTCATCCTTGACCCTAAGCCTTTGATCTCATACTCCATGTTCCTCTGAACATTCATCATGTCATCCATTCTACCCATCACTCCTTGAATAAATTTCATAATATCTTGTAGGGATGGTTTCTCCACCCTCATCATCATCAACTATCAAATTTCACACCTTTCAACCAATCTCCAAAGTTATACCTCGAACTCTTATTCTAACATAGCCAACCTACTCTAATACCAAATTGATGCCAATCTAGCTTAGTTCACTTGAATTTTAGCAACTTTAACTTTGGTGTATGATATTTCTTTCCATTTTTCATAACTTGTCTTGACATAGATTATCTATCATCTACCTCCACTAGATCATATGATCTCATGATGTCAATGTTCAATTGGAGTGATCATCAATCAATCTCATTTCATTTACATGCATAATGTCTACCTTATTTGACATAAGATTAGAACATGAAACCTAGATAAACGGATTTATTGAATCTATCTTGAATACTAAGCACACTTCACACATCTTCAATTGGGTGAGATTATAGCATGTGCACAACCATGATTTGCTACCAAAATGATACTTAGGTATTACTAAGTTCAAATTACATGAATCAATGTTCTTGCTCATAGTGTGTCTCCTTACCTTTGTACCATAGGTCTATAATTTTTCTTTTGCCCATATCCTTCAATAGGAGTGTGTTCATAGGATCTTAACTTATGATATAAACACTTCTCTTTGTTCCTTAAAACATAAATAAACCCTGTTAAGGTTCCTTAGACAACAATGTGAAGAAACGATGTTATTAACAAATAGCTCAAGTAGGTGAAAAATGGGATCGGCGAATGAGCTAGAGGTAGAGGATGGAAAAGGGAAGCGGCAGTGTTCTGACCGAATGGTCATTTTTTTCAAAATTTAACCTCTGCAACGGTCGATCGGCCACATCCCCCGTGATGCCGAGTTGGTGCCTCCTGCGGGCTAGGGCCTGCATCGAAGTAATGCCGAGGCATCCGGGTCCCTGAAAATCCATTACGGGCGGTGCGATCGATGAAATATGCACTCCTGGATAGAAAATCCTCCCCATGGACTCGACATATTTCATCTCGGTGTCCCTAGTGGACTAAAGACCTAGCCACCCAACTAAATCTTCTTGCAAATGATAAATCATCGCAAACTTTGTTGGATGTCTGTTGTCGGTGGAGGGTATTCGGAATTGGTACAATATTCAAGTGGGGTAGTGGCTTGAGTATCTGCTTCTTGGAAAGAGGATTTTTTCTGGTAATATTTCGTAGCGCCGCTCAAAAGAACGATACCATGGAGAGAAAAGACTTTCTTCCGGTGGATTCGAGGCCTAGCGATTCACGAATGGGTGGCTCATTTCAACCCCGCTAAAGGGGAAATGTAAGGGATTCAAGTTTGGGTAAGGCTCTATTTCACTGGTGAGTTTTGGTCTTCCCCATTCTTACCAAAATTTACGCTCTAGCCTTGGGCATGTTGTCCGCATTGATACCATCACTCTGGAAGGTACCCTTTTGTCCTTTGCCAAGATATGCATTTCGCCGATCACAAACAAAAGCTTCAAGATCTCATTGTTATTTCCACCTCATTCAGAAATGGGAGCAGAAAGTTGAATACGAAGGAGGTTCCAATAGCATTTGTTTTTAAATGCAAACAACTCCTGGTCATTTCAAAAATCTTGCAAAAACCCTCTGTTCCAAGCACAATGGAATGGAGGAAGAAATCTATTCCCCTCCTTCTTTAACTCTTTCCGCTCCTCCTCCTTTAAATAAGGATCAACCTACAGGTGAGGATATCAATGACCCTATTCTGCATTTGAGTCCATGACTTTGGATCCAAGTACCATTTCTTTGGTTAAAGAAATCATCACTGTAGTTAAGGACTCAACCAGGATACTATCCCTATTTCATGATGGTATTTCACTCGGCTGGGAGGGAATGCCGATTCTCTGGAGAAATAGGTGAATGAGAAGGATGAGCTAGTCCTTTCTATCGAAGGAGACTCTAGTGGATCTTTGGAGGTTGTCCCAGAGGATTCATTGTTAGATAATTTACAGTTGCCACCAGTTCTTCCGACGCTAGCAATCCTAAATTTGGATCTAGGGCCGAAAAAGGTTCTCAAGGTCGTCCTTCCAAGAGTAACATCTCCCTCAAAGAGATTGCAGTAGGTAAGTAACTGCAACTTCATTCCTTTTTCCTTCATGAGTAGGAGAGGTGAGTCCTCTCTAAAGATCAAATGATCCTCTTATCTTGGAATGTTAGGGGTTTGAACACCCTAACAAACAACGTCTTTAAGATGTTATGCTACCGATGCTACCGCTGATCTATGCCTTATTCAGAAACTAAGATGTCTATGGAAGGTTGTAAGAATGGTTGGTTTGAAAATGGAAAGGCTACTTCTCGATTCCCTTGGTGCTTCGGGTGCACGGGTTTATGGAAATCAAGCGCTTTCTGATTGAGCCCCCCTGGTTGATTCGAATTTCATCTGGTGCAAGGTTTTTATCAAACATTCTGATGAGTCCTTCTTCTTATGTAATGTTTATGGTCCCTCTAATCCGCTAAAAAAAATGGTCTAAACTTCATCTGGTCCTTGATTCGGCTGTCAATTCCAAGATTGTAGTTGTAGGTGATTTCAATGCAACTCTTTCAGACCTTGATAAATGAGGAGGTATTCAATGGCAACCACGTTCTCAAGTGGACTTCACCTCCTTTGTGTCTTCCACCAATTTGGTTGACGTGGAGCCGAGTTTGGGATGGTTTACGTGGAATAATCGGAGCACTGGTTTTGCTCAAGCGGTGCGTCTTGATAGATTTCTTGTCTCTGAAATCTAGTTGCAGAACAATTTCCTTCTCAAATGCTTTGTTCTTCCCCTTTCTAGATCCGATCATTTCCCAATTTCTCTCAACATTTCCTTTGATCTTCCCCCGTTGCTCGCCTTTCAAATTTGAAAACATGTGGTTGCAGGATCCTTCACTAAGGCCCCGATTAAATCATGGTGGGACTCCTTCAAAGTCAAAGGGACCTGGATGTTCAAACTTTCCAAAATCTTTCTCTCTTAAAAGATAATCTGTGAATATGGAATGTCTCTAGTTTTAATAACATCTTCTGGAAAAATCGAGTTGAGAAGGAGCTTCGAATTCTAAATGAATCTATTTTCTCACATGACATGCTTGGCTAACTTCCTTACGAAAAATGCTTGCTCGGGGAGCTTGGTGATCTTATCCTAAAAGAGGAAATTCACTGGCGACAAAAATCCAGGGAAGTCTGGCTGGCTGATGGTGATAAAAATACTAAGTTCTTTCATGCTTCAGTCAAATCCAGAAGAAATTTCAATTACATTTCTTCCCTTCACTGAAAACAACTCTATGGCGTCCACGCAAACTTTAGATCAAATATGAATCGGTGTCTTATTTCCAAAAGCTTCGAATGGTGATTTGGCCACCCCATTGTGTGATTAGTCTCCATTCTTTAATTAGATTCCTTTTCGGTTATTGCTTGCTGATAACGACATGCTTCTTTCCCCATTTACCAAGGAGGAGGTTTGAAAAATTGTTTTCTCAATGAACAGAGACAAAGTGCCCAGCCCAGATGGTTTCCTTGCCTCTTTCTTTTAGGACTTCTAGGAAATCATAGGGGATATAGTTTGGTGCGCGATGGAGGAATCACGGAGTATGGGCAAGGTTTTGGGCGCTCTTAATCATACTCTTATATGCATGTTCCCAAAAAATCCCGGCCAAGTCCTTGGGACGACTTCAAACCGATCTCCCTTTGTAATATAACCTATAAAATAATCTCAAAAGCTATTGCAAATAGAATGAGTCCTCTCTTGTCTAAATTGGTGGCTCATGAACAAAGTGGTTTCATTCCTGGGAGGTCTATTTCAGACGGGATCATCATCTCCCACGAACTGATTCACACTCTTCACTCCTCCTCTCGAGCTAGCATGATGCTAAAATTGGACTTTAGCAAAGCCTATGACTGCGTCAATTGGAGATTCCTCATTAAGTCTCTTCAAGCCATGGGTTTGGTGGCACTTCTACAATTGGATCTTCAATCGCATTGCTTCCCCTCATTTTTCCATCTTAGTTAATGGTTGGTGAAGGATTCTTCTACAACAATAGGGGATTGAGACAAGGTGATCCCCTCTCTTCTTTTCTCTTTATTTTGGTCATTGAGGCTCTTAGTCGAAGCATCAAATCTACAATTTTGGATGGATCCTAAAAGGTATTCAAATTACCTCTAATCTTCCTACCCTCACGCACCAACAATTTGTGGACAATACTTTCTTATTTGGCTAAGCATCCATCCCGAAGCTAGGTGCTTCTCCTCTATCCTGAATTATTATTCTTGGTGGCGGGTCAAATTATCAACTTTCATAAATATGTCATTTTCTTCTTTAATGTTGCCCCAAGATTGCAATGCAGGATCAAAGCAATTCTCGGCTTCACCGTGGGTGTTCTCCCCCACAAATATTTGGGTATACCATTTTTTATGGGCATGGTAAAGCTCTTCTTTAGGGCGGTCTCATTAACTCTATTTCATCTAGATTACTCTCGTGGAAAGGAAAATGGCTATCCCTGGCAGGACGAGCCCTATTGATAAATTCAGTTCTTCTAGCCATTCTGATATTCATGATGTCTGTCATGCAGATCCCTAAATCTGTTTTGCTCAAAATTGAGAAGTTGGTTAGAACCTTCTTATGGCAAGGAAACAATGAAGAGCGTAAATTTCACCTTACAAACTGGGATACAGTCAAGTTGCCTAAATGCATAGGAGGGCTTGGGGATCATTGATCTTGCTCTTTAGAATTAGGCTCTCGGCACAAAACTTGTCTAGAACTTCATCTTAGATGCCAAATGGCTTGCATTCCAAGTTCTTTCCCATAAGTATCTTGGGGGTGGCTGCCTTGAGCTCCTACTATCTAGTTCCGAACTCCTTAAAGGCTCACACATTTGGAACTTCTTCTCGTAATTCCACGATTGCAGATTCAATCTCTTGGAACATCAATAACGGTCAACTCGCCACCTTTTGGGAGGAAATTTGGAACGGATCCCCACCCCTTAATCTCACGCCTGAACTCAACAGAGTAATGAATGTTTCCAAAACTACTTGGGATCTCTAGTTGCCAATTATGGCTATCAAGCACCCGATGGCTCATCATCTTGGCTTTGGAAAGATATATCCAATATTGGGGCTACTATACATGAATCCACATTCTTAAAGGCACCATTCGGGATAGAAATGCTCACTTTTAAACAGTGAAGATCACATGATTTGGCTTGGGGATGCTACAAGTTCTTTCTCTATGAAAGTTGGTTATAATATTCTCATCTCACGATCTCGGCCTTGGTCTCCCTCGCTCCTTCGGATGTTGGCATCCTAGTATTTCACCTAAAGTGGCAACTTTTGGCTGGTTGGTCTGAAAAAGAAAACTCGACCTATGTTAGGCGAAGGTCTTGGGGCTATGCTTTGGTCCCTCCAAATGCGTACTTTGTGGTCTTTGTTGAGGAAGACCTTGATCATCTCTTTCTATTTTTCCCATTCACGTCCAAATTCTTTGGGATTTGCTCCTTATCAAATTAAAACTTACTTATGTCCCATGCAATAATATAGGAGAGACCCTTCTCTCTTGGCCGAGATATAACATCAATAGCTCCCTCAGTTCTATTTGGTACATAGCCCCCTTCTTCCTCCTGTGGCATATTTGGTGGGAACACAATCTTCGTCTCTTTAGGGAACAATCACCGAGTTGCACGCTTTTCTCAACAAGCTGGAAGTGGCCATCTCGGAGAAAGTTAGTGTTAATTGTTTGTCACAATCCACTTTCTCCTCTAGGGATTTTGATATCTTGTCCTCTTGGCCCCTCATTAAGAAGCCCGGCTCTGCTCTATCATTAAAAAAGGTGTCACACAGGTAGAAAAATTAATTCAAAGGAAAAGGGCTAGATGGAGAACCCCCAAAGGGTACGTGGAAACTTAATTTTGATGGCGCTTCTAGAGGGAATCCAGGTAAATAAGGTGCATGATGTATTCTTAGGGATGACTCAGGACAACTTATCAAGGCGAGCTCTTTTCCTCTTAGAATGGCTCATGCAATGCTATCAAGCCCAACCGCTTATTAAAGGGTAAAAATGGTGCACAATTAGGTTGTTCACATCTTTATATTGAAGGGGACTCCCAAATAATTGTTTATGCAGTCTCTAGAGGCACTTCCCCCTCGTGGAAAATCAACACCTTTATCCCCATATTTTCTTTTGGTTGGGCAAGATTGGCTCATGGTACATCACGCATAACTATAGGGAGACAAATCAAATGGCAGATTTTTTTGGCAAACTATGCAATTGATCACCCCGCCGCCATCGTCACTTCAGGTACTGATAAAGCATGGCAAGGTCTTTCAAGCTTTATCTCCCACGAGTGGACCAACTTGATTTTATAGATCGGATATGGCCTCACGCACGCAACATCCCATTTAAGGGCATGGGATGTCACCTCTCTGTTTGTGCTTCTCTATCTTTGTTTTCACGACTTGCTTGTTTTCCAACATCTTCCAATGGTGTATCTAGGGTTCCCGTTTGTTCTCCTTCAAAGATCGGTGCGGATGTCGCCTCGACTCTAGAGATTGATCACAACCACTGTCTCGAGGTCTTCCAATACTCTTCACACCAGAATCCAAAGTAATTGAGTCAATTCTCAGGTGACTCCTTTCATTTTCTCTCTTGTGTGCACACCAATGCGGACATCGCTGCAGCCTCCATCTCCTTCTACTCGCTTTTGGAGAAGGATCGATAGTCTCCGAATTCATTGCTAATTCTATTATCTATCCTCGCCACCAGTGTGGGCCTCTCCGTGAAGAATCGGCCGACTTCACCTTACCGGACCCTCTTCTTTGGATTAAAGAGGTCGATGAACTTGCAATTGGCTCGGGTCGCGGAGTCCGGTGGATCTGCGGCAAGTCTACAAAGACCTTCTCAAACTGCCCAAAGTTTCAACACTCTTTTTACGATGGGTCACCGATCATCATCTTCGCCCGAGGTGGACATTCGAGGCTATTAGCTTCCCTATCTATTCTCGTAATCGATCGTGGAATGAATTAAAGGATAGGGCTTAGGGTGGGTATAGAATCCTTTTGTGTGAGGCCAAGCTGTCATCATTATTTGGCACTAGTTTTGGTTAATGTAGGGGATTTTACAATGCCGTTTTTTTGTGTTGTTTTGGGTTTCGTTTGGGTTTTTGCTCTGTCACTTTGTTCACGCGCGCAGTTGCCCCTCCTCCTCCCCTTTCTTCTTCTTCTTTCTTCTCATCTTATTCTTCTCTTCTCTTCCTCTCCTTCACTATTGTAATGTTGGGGTCCTATCCCCACGGTTCATAGCTCGATCAAAAGTGTTAAATTATTAAAAAAAAAAAAATGTGAAGAAACAAAATTTAACCATCTTGTCTCGAGGCTTAAATTGGAGTAACTAATTACAGCAGGGATAAAATAAAATCAAAATCCTTCAAAGACACTTTAAACACCTCCCAAATACCTTCCTTCTTACATACATGAATTGTTATTTTGAAAATGTAAATTTCACCATAATTGCATATTTTCCATGGTGCTCTATTCAAGGTGTGTTCTCCTACACGACTTGGAAATTTGTGTCGAGGGAAATTTGCATGCACGAATTCTTAGAGGATGAAAATTGGTGGTCTTGGGCATCTTATAAGGACATATATTCCTAGAACATTTTAGAAAAATTGGTTGGGTATAAATTTTCTGTAGCTTGCCCTAGATCAACCCCGAGAATGAAGAAATAACTATAAAAAACACAAAATCAAATTTCAAAGCTTGAAATAAATTTTCTTGAATTTTTCTTAGCCTCCTCCAACTATCTACTTTACCAGTTAAGAGAGAAAAGCTCTATCAAATTGATTGTAACCTCCTAGCTTGTTGTCCTATCAGAGAACTCACTACACAGTCCTGTTAAACTCAAGAAAATGCATGCAAACAATAGAATTTTACTCCAAGCTCTTCAATCATTATATTAATCAAATGCACTCTATTTACATTAGTTTCCATACACCACGAGCTTCTTAAGTTTGAGTTCCCTCACACACATTAAAATTCTTCTCCAACATATGCCTCTTTTTTATCCTATTACTTTTCTATATTTAGATATTTTCTATATATGATTATGTATCTCTCTCCCATGTGGAATTTCAACTCTCAATTTTAGTCCAGTCCTTAGTTGAGATTTTCACTCAATTTCTTAACAATAATCACAGGAGAAAATTGTTCCCTTTGTTTAGACATAGAAAACTGACCTTTGATATTTCCTAAAGACTGGAACTAACTTGTCTACGTACTTATCCCATGACAACTCACCCTTATAGTGTTTATTACATCAAAGTTACTTAGTAAATATTCAAACTTACAAAATAGAACTATCTTGGAGGAAAAACCTCTCCATTATTTGAAACCAAATTATACACACACTTGTGAATGTCTTCATGACCTATTATGATATATCTTATCCTCATAGAGCTCTTAAGACATCAATGGAGCCCTCTTATATGTACTAAGATGATGCTTCTACATTAGGAGAGGATAATGTTATTTATATCACCAAGAGAAACAAGAACTGATAGAAGTAGCCTTGCTTCCTTTGTCTCTAAAAATTTTCCCTCCTCCCTTGCAAGCATATCTTCCTTCAATCCCTCAAGTAATAGTGAAGCTGATTTTTCTATAGGGTCATGCCCAAGTATAAATCCACATTTTCCTTCCCATGATTTTGGTCCTCTTCAACTACTTTGTGCTTTCCCTTTGATCCCATAACTTAAGAGGACTTCTCTGGATCTCTTAAAATTTGAAATCCAAAACCTTAGGTATCCATATTTGTCTTGTGAATTTCATAGAGCAATATGATCGACTAGACAATCGTAAGCATGATATCGTACACAATGAATGGGAACCTTTGAGTAGTCAAGAATGTGAACATATTGCCAATCGCTATGTCTATCTCATTAACTCAGCGAGTCCCTCCTATAGCTCCATGTCCACCAAAATATAGGCTATATAAGCGACAATTTCTCTTTAGATATCCCTCATCCCAAACCATAAAATGAGACTCCAAAAATTCTAAATTTTCTATAGCATTCTAGAGGACCACAAATCCATGGGGAAACTGTCAATTTAACCCATATAGGCTCTACCACTTTGGATTCCCTTGGGTCAAAGCATGGAGACAATCTCTTTTGGGACAAGGAAGAAGATCCTTAAAACCATCCTGTTTGTAAAATCCTCCCTATATCCTCTGCTAGTCTCGAAGGTGAAGGCTAACCACTTGTACCAAGGTGTTAAAAATATGCATATACCCTAAGAAGGGCCCCCAAAATTCTTCTATCTAAATCCCCACCATCTTTTCGAGCAAAATCTACCATAAATCCTCCCAATTAAGGCTTTTTATTCCATATCCAAAACTTTTCCCTATAAGATATCTGTTTGGTAAAATCAATTTTACTCACCCTTCTCTCGAGCTTCACACACCTTTTCATATTCTTCCTCAATACACCACTCACTACATTAGACATTATATTAACACTGCAGTTGACCTAGTAGATCTCCACTCTCTAGCCCCCAAAAATCTTCCTCGGTGTTCTCACCCATAACCCTTAATTGTTCAGTTATTAAACTTTTCTCATGATCTAATCTCCATAAACCCTAGTTCTATGTCCTATAAGCTCAACCCTTAAGATGCTTGAAACTTATGCTCCATTAATGAAGAAAATTTCTCCACCGATCGCTTTCTAGGATTTGTCCTACTAAATCATTAGCCATTTTTGCCAAATCCCGCTTTGATTTCCACTTATTGATAAGATTTGAACCTACCAGAAAATATTCTCACCTCAAAAAGGTAATGAGAGTAATCAATTAGATCATCATCAACTCCACATGACTTCCCGAGTCCATTTAAACAATAATGATTTTAGATCAATGTGAAAAAAGGGGCCAAAGAAAATTATTTGAAATCATCAAATTATTTGCACGCAACCTTGAGATAAGTTATGCTTTCATCTTTCAAGCTAATTGTTGGCACCACCATAACCAGATACCGATGTTGAGATCCCCTCAAGGTAATTTGTCAAAATAATTAGTTAGCAAGAGGAAAATAGTGAAAACCAACGCTCTACTTGTACTATTTATGTGCCCTCCTCTAATAAGGGTTTATAAATCATGGACAACCTCCTTTTGATATGTTTTTTTCCTTTGTAAGATTATCTTTGGTATTACTAAAAACTCGCTCTCCGATTCATTCACTACCTAGTGTTGGGATGAAATATTTACTCTATCACCAATTATAATAAATGTTGAAATTTCCTCTTACATCTTTTGATTGAGGAAAGACAACAAACTTCCTCAATCTCCAAAGATCATAAAGAATGGAATAAAATCGGGAGCCAACAACTTCACTTGTGAGCATGTAAAGAAATGATGGGAGGACATAATGATAATATTTGTCGCGAATTTGGTTTGACATTTTGACAAAAATTCCCATGCCATGTATCCTCTATATGGTCTGTTTCAAATAACAAGCGATTTGCATATGATTTTAGGCCCTTTTGTTGTCCTCACCTTTGTAGGACCGATTAAAGACTTCTTCCTCACTGTTCACTTTACCCCCAAAGATCAAAACTATTGTCGGTTCATGCTTGTAACCTTGTGAGAATTTTTTCAAGCAGTTTGCATCATGCAACCTACTTTTGGGGATTTCCATAAAAAAAAATTTGTACAAGTCATCCTCCATGTGAGGTGCCCTCGTAGAAATGTTTTTCCACTCTCTATGTTTCTCCTCTCAAATTACCACCCATAGGAAAATATCCTTGTATGCTAACTATCATTAATGACACTTTGTTTCACCCTCCATTTCAACCCATATTAGTGTGAGCTAGCCCCTTAGGTGCATTTAGTGAGATTTCATCTAATATATGAGCATGTATTGCTCAAGCACGTGAACAATTTATTTACAATATGGTGGTGTCGATTTACAATTTTTTTATCTACATAGTAGTGTGTTATTTCCTGGAATCCTCCCCTTATGCCATTCATAATGGTCTGATGGTGATCCCTTTACCGACTTGTATGCAAGTATTTCCCACTACTTGGTGGTGTTATGTTTGTGGAGCTTGTTTTCATGTTAGACTTTGGTACACCTTTCGTGTGTTACACTGGATATTTTTACGGCGATCTCGCCACTTTGGTGAGTGGGTCAGGGGGTTGGGGTGAAGCCCCGAAGAAAATTTCCATGGGTGGTTTATTAACCCATGGGTAATGGGAAACCGTTATGGGCTATTTTTGGGCCCATGGTTTTTTTCGGTACCCATTGTTTTGTAAAATCGCCTCTTCGGCTACCTATTGATGTACTTATAAATAGATGGACATACAATAGGATTTATATGAGTGTGTTTTGTGAAGGTGAATAGTGTGTGTGAATTCAAGTGTGAATTCGGGGGGGTTTGTTGAGTGCACCCAAACTAGATCGATTATTGTAATTGTGAAGACTGTTGGCTTGTAATAAAATCTGAGCAAGTGTTCTTGGTGGATGTAGCCCACATTGGGTGAACCATGTTAAATATTGTCTTCGTGTTGTGCATATTTCATTTCTGTAATTCTATTCATACTTCTTATTATTGTGATTCTGAGGAATTATTCCGCATTAGATATTATTGATTCCTAATAGGTGGTCGAAGAAGTCATCCTTCTGGGTGATTTCAATGTCCGCACAAGAGCACTCAGTTCCTATTCATGACCGCTTACGGATAATTTGTTCTGCAGATTAAGGCGGTTGATTCGGATACATTGTGCTTGTACATGAATTCAAAGGATGACTTAAGGCCTCCCTCGCATGGTCGAAACCTCCTAGAACTTGGAGAATCACATGAGCTAATTATCCTCAATGGGAGAATGCTTTGCTTTCCTAATTCATGTCTCTTCACATTTCGACTACATGGTGGTGGTGCAAGTGTTGTGGATTATGTCTTGTCAACTAGAGCTCCTTGTCAGCGATCAACCACTTCTTCAATTCTTTCATTCCCCTTTTCGATCATGCCCTTCTCTCTTTATCCCTCCATGATGACATTTCCACCCTCCCACCAATACTCCCCCTCCATGGCCCTTGTTGTACCACCTTCCATTTCACCGATGGGGATCTTAATACCTTTTCCTCTATCTTTGAAAACTTCTCCCCTCGGTATCAGTTCTTTTTCATGGGAAATTTTGTTGCGAAATACACCCTATTTTCCTCCATCATCCCGGGAGGCCTACCTCATGTCCTTCCCTAACTCCACTCGGCCTTCATCGCCTCCCATCAACGGAATGCTTACCTCATGAATAAATGGTATGATGATGAGTGCAAAATTTTCCACAGACGGTTATGACATGCCTTCAACTAGGACCTTCCCTCCTATCATAACTTGAAAGCCTTTTTTTGTTGTCTTCTTCATCGTAAGAAACACCTCTTCATTTCCTAGTGTAGACAATCTTTATGTGAGTCTCTTTGTCACTCTCCAAAACATTTCCGTCACACCATTTTCCCTCGCCACTCATCTCTTCTCCTCGATCTTAAACCCAATTCCATAGTCTCTCACACATCCAACCTTTATGATATTCTCAAACATCCACTTATCCAAGTTTACAACCCACATTCCTGTGTAACCTTTTCACCTACACTAAAATCACAAAGGCAATCAAGATGATTAATATAGTAGGGCATCGATGAGGAGGGGTTTCAAGTAGAATTCTTCAAACTTGGTCAAGGGGCTCTTTGTATTTATTTGACTAACCTCTCAAATCATGTGGCTTGCCCTAGTTTTATGTAATATTGGGCACACCGAAACATTCACCCGATTCAAAAATCGGGTCCCGACTCGACCCCAATAACTATGGGACCATTATGGTAGGTCATACATTCTTCAAGATTTATGCTACAATTTTACACATGTAGTTATCCAAGGAGTTAGAGTGGAGAAACATTAGAGCTGGGGCAAGTTGGATTTCGACATGATCACCAAACTACTGATCATATCTTCACTCTTTGGGCCATCATTGAGGAGGCACGTCATCACTCATCGAAGGTCTATTTTTGCTTTGTGGATTTTCAAAGCCTTTGAGTCGGTGCCACATGTGGAACTTTTTCAATGGTTTCGTGACATTGGCATTTCTGAGACCCTTCTCATGTTCATCATGCGTCTGTATGAGAATGTTTTGGGCTGCCTCCACACCTCCCAAGGTGATTGATTTCATCAGAGTACCATTGGGATAAAGGGGGTGTCCCCATCCCCAAAATATATTTGGGATCTACATTGAAAAACACCAAGTTTCGATATCCATTCTTCTTTTTGTTGATTATGTGGTTCTCCTAGCTTCTTCTCCAGAGGTTTTTACAGAGAAAACTCGATGCCTTAGCTTTATTTTGTGATCTTCGTGAGTTGACAGTTAACTCGGGTAAAACCAAGGCTATGGGTCTTCAATGCTTTAAGACCTCACATCTACACTTATTTTTCATAGGGGAGGAGATTTACATCACCACTCTATACATACTTGGAAATTTTGTTCTTTGGCCCTCGTTTCGGATTTGAGACATGCTCTCCAACATCGAGTCAACAAGGTCTATGGGTCCTTATCTCTTCTTGAGAGATAGCACTTCACCGTCACTTTTAGGACATCTCCCCAAAATGTCCCTCATGGAATCCCTCATTAGTCCCATGGTTCTCTACGGTTCCATTTCTTGTAGACCTCTCTCTGGGTAGTGTCGGCCGGGCATCCATTGAGAGGGTCCAGACTCTTCTCCTTCACCGCTTCATTAGGTGTAAGCAATTTTTGCCCCAACACATTATTTTGGTAGAATTTGGAGCCCATCGTTTCATCTTTGGAGACCATATTTAACTTGATTTATTTTGTACACCACATTCGGGCTTCACGGATAGTACGAGGGTGGGATAGGTTCTCATACTTGGCATACTTGCTCTTCCGAGTCTATTTCTCTTTCGAGTCCCTCACCAATGTCGCAGATTAATATGTCTTTGAAGTCTATGAAATTTTGGGGAAATTGGTATTCAAAGGATCATCTTCCAACTTTTGGGTACTCCTTGGACACTCCAAACCACCACATACGCCTATGTAAACAGGAGATGAAAAAGATCATCGAAAGGATATTTAAGGAAGTTCATCCATACCACTTGGGTAAACCCTGGGGTTTTACATCCCAAGATGGATTTTTATGATGAGGTTTTTTTAGAGCGAGGGACGGTCTCATTATCTTCCCTCAATACACCCTTCGACACTAGATGCATTCCCTTCGCATCCCCCTTGGGTAGTTCAAGTTTAGGTCTCATATGCTTCCTTGTGAGACGGATCACCATCTTGATTGTTTAGACAAGATTTTCCAGTTGTGTAGCCTCTAAGAGACCGAGATGGAAACACACTTTATCTTTCGGTGCCCATTTACTATGAGATTAGAGGGAGGTTTCATTGTTTATTTAAGAGGACACATGATCTTTTTTAACTTATTCAAGTTTGAGGATCAAAGTTGTTTTCCATTATATTTATAGGAGGATTTGAAGCTCCATGAACACATGCTTCATCCACACACTAGACCATAATTTTCCTAGCGGATCATTTCCTTCTTGATGTTTACAGTGAGAGAAGCACTAAGTTCCCTGGTGAGACCATCCTCACTTCTTCCTCTAGATTGGTTCGACCCATGGAAACCATCCATGGATCTCCGAGTCATCACGGGCATGTGCGTACTAGGCTGGCCTCGGAGACAAATGGGACCTACTAGACATTAGAGAGATAATATTGTTTGAGACAACGACATACTAGAAAAACTCTTTCTTCGCCTAGTTGACATTCTATTCTCGGCTTCTTCTAGTCAACCTTAGATGTTAGGAGAGTTGGATCTTCCATCCCCGATAGGATTTCCTCTTTTCTTCTTCTTTTTATTTGTCCTTTCCCCTTCTTTCTCTCATTTTTTCCCACCCCCATTTTGGGTGCGTGTGGTTTCTTCTTCCTGTTGACCACCTCTTTTGTGTTTTGTATTTTGTCTTTCTCAAGAACTCTTTGGTTTTCCCGCCTTGTATCGGTGCTTGATGTTTTCTAGAGTCTCTTTGATCTACCTTTGTGGTTAGTTGTTGGACATAAATATATTTATCTTATCTTATCTACACATATATTGTCATAGTTGCTTGACTTTATCTACGATTGATGCTAAAAAAATCATTGTTCATATACATGTATAAATAGACATCTATTATTCATGTAGGACACAAGTAAGGTTGTCTCTACTAAGAATGGACTATGTTATGTTATTGAAACTTGGGAGATTCATTAGCCTTCTAAGTTTAGAGGATCTTTGGCTATAAAAGAAGTGACATCAATAAAGCTAATCTCATATTAATAAAGCTTTTTTTACATTGCAATATTATTCATCTTTCTTTTCTCGTATGTTTTATTTCAACATCATTTCTATAATTGTACATCATGTTAATTCATTAAGTTTGATGTCCACTAGATTTTTTGAAACTTGAATTATCGGAGGGTACCGTCTTACCATGCTTGCTCCTAGGATTGTCTAGTTTGGCATCCTTGTTGTTAGACATTATTAGGTCATGTATGTCTCATGACTTGGTGGTAGATGATGATGTTGTTGGTTCTTCTTCTACTCGAAATTTAATTTACATACACGTCCCAATTATACTTCCCGCTTCGGTATCCAACTTTGGTTTTAATCAACTCTTGGTTTCATTGAGTAGTCTTTCCCAGCATTGCTCTTTGTATTTCTACTTGGATAATATGGTATAAGATCATGTATTTCCAATTTTGTGGTGGTAGATGTTGTTATTTAAAAAAACCTAGAAAATTGTGTTAAAGTTATTTGAAACACAATGTTTTAAGCCTAAGCTAGGCCCATTATCGTGGGGAGATATCCAAGAAATTTCAAATTTTTTCTTATGATAGAGTTGTGGATAGCTAGGTAGACTACTATGGTAGTGAGATAAGATGTACATGTGACACCTATGGATCCTTATCATGGTTCTAATAGGTAGATAAAGGGGAGATGGATGTAATGATTACATGGTTCCCATTGAGGAAGAACTTGTCCATAAGGAATATGCTATGAATAGAGCCGTGGTGCCCATATTCAAGGTCACAAATAGGAAAGTGATGGTAGACCACATAGTTCCAAATCATTACGATGAAAGATGGAAGAGGCTAATGATGGAAATAAGATCGTTGATATGACTAAGTTCACGTTGGTAGATATGTTACAGTAGAAGGGCCACAAGTGTAATGCATTAAGAGGTTTTGTTTTGGTTTACCATCAAGGGAAGCCAAATGATAGGCTCCAGACCCATATTTATGCATGATAATATAAGGTCCAATCCAGTTGGGAGAAAACTTACCACGTTGACTCCTTTCTAAAGTAGTGATGTTATGATTTTCTTTAAGGAAAAGGTCACCGATATTAAATTCACGTTATTTTAGATGTTTGTTATAGCACGTTTGATGTGCTTTTGGTAGACATGATGATGTTCAAGAGCTAGAAGGAGATGTCCTCTAATAACTCTAATAACTCAATTTGTGCTCTTATCGATAGTCTTCATCGAGAGAAGAGATGAAGTTAAGAGAAACATGCAAAGATGGGATTTGGACTTCAAGAGGAAGAACAACTTCATAGTCATAGAAAAGAGAGAAGGGAGTAGCACGCTCGTAGAGGTGTGGATGCTAGTCCAATAGGCCCAAAGGGAGAAAGGGATATGAAGATGCCAATTACATCCTGATTTATCAATAGTTTTTTGTAAGGATGTTACAAAGGGTTTTGTCAGTTTCTTCATCTTGATCGTTAGCTTGAGGATAATTTGGAAAAGAGAAGCTAAGATTAATATTGAATGAATCACAAAGCTTCTTGAGGTCTTCAAAATATTTTTGGCAATTATCATCCTAGTTGAAGTTGATGTATTTGCAAATAATATGATGGAAAGGTTTACAACAGTCATAAAGTTACGAGATGAAACAACAAACAAATTGAAGTCAACCTTGAAGACTACAAAGTTGTTTTAGATTTGGAGGGGGCATCTCAAGGATGACTTTGAGTTTGGTGGGGTCAAATTCAATACCCCTAATAGAGACGATGAATCCAATGAGTTTGTTGGTTAAAAATCCAAAAACACACTTGGTTGGATTGAGACAGAGAAAGAAAGAGATAAGGCACTTGAAGATAATTTTAAGGACATAAAAGCGATCGCGTCGATGCTTAGATTTACCCAAGAGGTCATCGACATAGTCCTCTATTGTCTTATGGATGAGGTCATGAAAGATGTAATTCATGGCCCATCGATAGGTGGCTTTGGTGTTTTTAAACCAAAGGGCATGACGCGATAGTAGAAAGTCCCCAAGGGGTGATGAAAGAGGTATTATGTTGGTCTTCTAGTGTGATGAGGATTTGATTGTACCTAGAAAAACCATCCATAAGAGAAATCATCTCTTGCCACTATGTAAGGCCGATGATCGATGTTAGGTGAAGATCGATGTTTGGGAGAAGAAAGTCATCTTTAGGAAAAGTAAGGTTCTAATCTCAAAAATTAGTACAGATACAGAGCTTTCCAGAAGATTTGGCAACGAGTGAAATGTTGGAACCCCATTGCGGATAGTCGATAGGAATGATGAAGTTAGCTAAAATGAGGCATTGTAATTCCTCTTTGACAAGGAGAGTAACACGAGGATGTATGTGGTGAAGCTTCTGCTTAACCGGCTTAGCATCGGGAATGGTGATGATATTGTGGACAACAATAGAAGGATCGATGCCCGACATGTCGGCATATGACCATGCGAAGGCTTTTCTATGTCTAGAAAGGAATGTAGTGAAAGACTCAAGTTCTTGAGGATCAAGGGATTGACCCACTTTGAGGATGCGAGGTTCTTATGGAATCCCTATATTGACGTCGATAGTGGAGTCATTAAGAAGGGTGGATGTGTCTCGTGGGAATGTCTTATGGGGATAGGAATATTACGCCCCATATAGGAAAGGATGGATTTTTCATCGATACATTGAAGAATTTCAATGGTAGGGAATCTTCTCTACATCTATGTGTGTGTGTGTGTGTGTGTGTGTGTGTGTGTGTGTGTGTGTGTGTGTGTGTGTGTGTGTGTGTGTGTGTGTTACCTTAGAAGTCATACAATGTACATGGTAAAGGCATCATTCACTCTCTTGAAGTTAAATTTGTTGTTCTCAAAGGTGAGTTGAGGATAGAATTCATAAACAAGATCATTATTTTTATCAACCTAATCGACAACCCCACCCATATCACTGTAAGTCAGTAATTATATACATTAGGTAAGAGGTCGTGTAGAATGTTTTGCTCGATGTACATTCACTAGTTGTTTAGTGAGGTTTTCACTGAGATGATTTCTCCCAATTTAAGATTTTTTTCCCTTCACAAATGATGTTGATGTAGACACACATCCAAAAATGAAACTCATTAGTGGAAGGGATGCCCATTAATCTAGCCAACAATGTGATCATATTTGAGAGTTCTTCCTTGAAGTCTAAATTATACATGACCTTGTAAGGCGTCTAGATCCTCTTTTCTTTGGGACTTTGAGCCAAGATTTATCTATCATTTCTTTGTACCTATCTTTATCTTGCTCGAACAAATTCGTGTTTGGGCAAGGTTAAGGTATTGGAATATTCAAATATAGGGATATACATGGCTGATTTTATGTAGCCAACATCAAGTTTAGCAATAATTTGGCCTTAGGGATCCCTAATTTCCTTGGTCACAGGGTCAAAGCATGAGGCACAAGCAAGAACAATATCAGTGCATTGGATGAGAGGGGAAAAACAAATGCATAGGTAATTCCACAATTACTAATACATTGGGCCATGGGAGTGGGAGTATCATCAATTATTTGAGCCCAAAAAACATCAAGATTGATGTGCATGATGTCACTATTCCCAATGTTGGGTACAAATGTCTCCAAAGAAGAGATATGTTCATACCCTCGCACTTGGAACTTCATGGTGGTAATATGGGAAAATAGACTTTGAGAAAGATAGGGCTCTACTAATGGTTTTTGGAAAACACAACAATAGGGCACAAAATTCATTTTGACACCAAATAAACACAGGAGGCTCTTGAATGGGTTACTTATATCACAAGAAGAATGACATTTTCAGGGATCCCAATGCACTTCAAATTTTTGAAAATGAGTGGAAACCGAGCAAGTTATGACTAAAAATGTACTTGGAAACACGGGAATGGAAAGAGCACAATGAACTCGTTGAAATCCTCGACTTGCAATGGTAAAAATGAGTTACTTTACCCCCTTTATACCTTTTCCATCCAATAAATGATCAATTTTAAGTGTTTCAATGAAATGCTGGAAACAAAAAGTTGTATGGATCATTTTTATCAATTTTCGTTTATGATGAGGATATGACAAGTTTTCAGAGAAATGGAAGCCCAAGGGAACAAGGGACACGAGGGGCTCGGACTTCCGAAATGCCCACAATACATACAAAAGCTTACGAAAAGTGCGGAAAAAGTGGGTATGCGTAGAATAATGGGCCAAAAGGAACATGGGTCCAGGGGGTACCTCAAACATCTAGAAACTCCACAACATAAAGGGAATAAGGAAGTGTGGGTAAAGCAAGGCTTCAGAGAACACAAGTCCCAAGGGAACAAAGAGTCACGGGTCGCAAGGTATCTCGTATTCGCAATACAAGGAAAACTTATTAAACTTAAAGCAAAGGCTTGTGGGATGAAGGAAAGTGCAAGGAAAATGGAAATGGGGGAACGAAGGGCCAGATGACACAAGGGTCGTGAGTTCCCAAAATACCCAAAATCTCTGTAGTATAAAGGAACACCGAGTAATGCAAGTAAATCGAGCTTTTAGGGAATAGGAAGCCCATAGGAACAAAGGGACTCGGGTTCTCAAAACTTTAGAGATACCCATGATGCAAACAACTAGTTCCCGAGACATTCAAACACCCAAAAAGTCAAAAAGAGTATTGTGGACCAAACAGGGGAGGCAAGGAACTGAGACTGAAGGAACATGTTCCATGTATTCCTTAAACACTACGAAAGAAAATACCGTAATACAAAGAAACAAGACCCAAATCCTCAAAATGACTAATTGTTTGAATTTTTTTACTCTTTGTGACTTATCAAAGGCAAACAATTGTGACAAAGGGATCACTTGACCAAATTTTTGAAAATTTTGGAAAATTGCACATTTTCTGGATAAATGACAACACGTATTATATTATGTTGATATATATAATACACGACATATTATATAACATTGTTATATAATATATCATTATAAAATACTGTTTAACGTGTGCATCGATATTATATTACGTTACTGTAAAGTAAGGTATAATGTTTCTTGGGAGACATTTGATAAATTTGGAACAATACAACGAAGATTAGCATGGCCAGGGTGACACACGTAAATCAAGAAATGGCCCACTTAACATCGTAACGGTGCATAAAAAAATGCATGGGTTTTGAACGGGTAGACGTGTAGACGTGTAGACGTGTATGCAAATGAATGTCGAAGCATGCTATTAGCACGCGAACTGATTGACTAAATGCCTGAAAGAAATGCGGCTTCATGGACTCAAAATGGATTTGTTAAAAATGATTAAAAAAAAGTAAAATAAAATTTCAAGCTACAAGTAATGACGGCAAGCTATGTACAGAATGGAGTTCTTGAAATCCTTTCAAAAATTTCAAACAAATGTCATTTGGCATGTTTAAAGCCAACTCTGAAACATTACCAACATCCTCACGCCTGTGTCTGAATGAGGAGATTTTTCAGATGATACAGTTGTAGGTGCTATGTTAGATTTGTATACAAATGTGGAAGCACATGGACTGTTTGACCTTGTGCCAAAACCAAAAAAAAGAAATGTGGCCCTTGATACAGTAAGAATTACAAGATATGTTCTATATACATTTGTTGTGAAGGTCTTAGAACCTTCCAAGCATACTTGGGCATCCAACACATACCTGAAGGTTTTTTGGAGACTCTAATAGTCATTGGGAAGCTAGGACAAGGCACATAAACCGTTCGATCAAATTCTTGAAAGAAACATGGTCTCATGGACTGCAATGATTATGAAATATGCACAAAACAGGTATAGATCTCTCTTTCTCTTCTTTCAAACTATGCATTTCATTATTTATTTTTAGTTTTATATTTTAATATATTTGAATATTAAAAAAGGTAATTATAATGAATGATACAACTTTTATCTTTCCTGAAAATGTTTTCAAATTCTTAAAAAAATGACCTTAGAAACTGTGCACATGGAGTGCCAAGTCAAATGGTTAATACCAACCAAAACCTCTAACATGATCCATGTCGACCCAAGACACCATGAAGTTCCTTAATCAAGTTGACAAACTCGATCAAATGTCTTAACGAGACAAAATTAGATACCCATTTAGCATTTCAATCACTGTGTATGGCATTCCCATTTTAAGAAAATGTGATCGGTTAAATGGCTTATGATTGTCGTATCGATTGGGTGAAACGAAAAATTGCCTCCGTCTACCCTTAGACCTCCAATGGGAGAATTGAAACCAACTCTTATTTTCATGAAAGCAATTTCGTAAGTTAGAGTTTCAAGTGGGTTTTTGGGCCCACCGGTTGTTATACAACAATAGTGTTTGACGTGTTTATGATAATTGGTCTCAGAGTCGCCTTTGTAATTTGAGTCATGTTTGTTGAATCGACTTCCGTTGAATCGATGAGTTATTTCTATATAGGAGTAATTAGGAATTGAAGAACTTTATGTTTGAACTTAAAACGAGTATTTTCGGGACCCATATTGTAAGTACTTTAGTTGTTTTGGCCAATTTTCACAAACTCACAACTTGAGCTAGAAATTCCTTTTGAGGCTCCCATTGGTCTTGTAATTACTCGTGAAACTTTTTCATATTGTTACAATGTTGTGTAGAGTATGCTTTAATCAATTATTTTTATGAATGAGTTTTGTAATTTATAATGTTTTATCTCTCCTCCCTCTTCTCTCTCTAGAAATAACTATGAAATTTTGTTGGTCTTGAAAATGTAAATGGTTTGAAAATGTAGATGGGGTTGAAAAAAATGAAAATGGATGTGAAATGTAAAATGGTTATGATATTTTGAATAGAAAAGAAAATGTCTTCTAGATTTTCTCTCTCTTCCTACTCTCTCTCTTGAATAAAAAAGAAAAGTGTAAATGAATGTGTGAGGAAACGATCTCTCTTTCTCTCTCTCTCTCTCCCTATCTCTATCTCTCTCTACTTTGTTTTGGATTACTTGAAACAATGAATGTGTTGGTTTGTGTTTGAGTGTAAGGGTTTTCCATACTGGTCCTAGGATTGACCATGCGATGGTTGTAGGTACTCTGGACAAAAAGGATAAGAGTGTGATATGTTGTAATTAGTGAGATGACATTGAAATATTGTACATTGACATATATTGCAAATGTTAAATGAAAGTGAATTAAAGAGAATGCATTATTTAAATTTGTGTTGAAAACCATTGTTTTTCTTAAATTCCTATGTATTAAACACTATATATGGAAAAACTATGTGGTTTGAATATGATTTGTTTTAAACTAACCTTTCAACACTAGTAGGAGTGACACCTAATGAATATAGGACCAACTATGTAGAAAACATGTTAATTTGATTAACAAAGCAGATAGTTGACAATGTAAATTAGGAAAAAGTGTATCGTTTACTTCGTGGGTTTCATGACTATTTGGATTTAAATGTGGTACTTATGGTTTAGACATTTGAAACAATCACTTGAAGGTAATTATTGTGGTTCATTCATAAACTCATAATGTTTGGTAGAAAACTTATCATATTTAAACCATAGAAATGAAGCGAGTATTTAACCTTTGTCATACCCTCCCTCTCAAGCAAGCCACGTCCAATTTTGTAACATTCTAACGTCCTAAGAAATGCTTTAATCCTCTCAATTTGTCTTCTTGTCCTACACCTAATACAAGTCTTACAAAAGACTATTCCCTTAAGTATTTTGTGTGAGGCGGTGACTATTCTTTGTGAACCTTGTCATACTTGGACAAGTGAGATTGACATTTCTAGGTGTTGTAGGTCTTATCACATCATGGATAATTTTATTCCCCATGTGCATAATTTCCCTTAGTACCCCTAGTGGGTGACCAAACCATTGAGATGATAGTTGGGTGTTTTCACCAATGATTGATCTCATTGAGTGATCTAAATGACGCGAGTGGAGCACATGTGTCAATTTAGTTACGCATTAAAATCTTGCATAATAACCCTTTTGTCCCTCATAGATAAAAGTGTTACCTTGGTGAGCAGATAGTGGATTACCTCTGGTTGCTTGAAGGTTTTGGGAGATAAAGAAACTCTTATGCATATTTACCCAACGATTGAAATAGTTCTTGGAAGGCATTTGAAATGCATAAAATTGTATTGAATGTCTCACTTGTAATATGCATTTAATACTTGAGTGTCTAAGAGCAATGAAATGATTTGTCTTGTGCAAGGTCACACTCCTTGTAGTCTTGAATCCATAAGTGTAAAGTAAGTGTTATATGAATTACAATTGTTCTAAAATGATGCCAACAGTGAGACCAAAGTAATAATGTAAGTGTAATGAGTACAAGAGTAAATGAGATATTGGTTTAGGAATAAGCTTATACTTGAAGTCCTTATAACTTAATTAGGCATTCTCATGTTGTTAAAAATGAATACAAATTTCTCCTAGTGAGATCAAGCATTCGAGAAAACATAAACTCTTATATATATATTCATGACATGAAAATGTTGAATTGACTCAAACTAGCTATTGAACTATAACAACTATAATAGGAAAATAAAGGTGCTCTAATGGAGGGAAGTTTATAGGAAGAGGTAACTTGAATCTTAATCTCCTTTAAATCTTAAGATTTCTTCCCCTTGACTTCATGTTAGTTTCCCTTGTGTAATGAGGGTAAAATTTAAACATAAAATAAACATATTTTGAGAAACATAACTTTAGCATAAGAATGAGCATCAAGAGTTTTGTATGTGTTTAAAATGTGTCAAATAACAATTGAGTTATGGAAATTATTGTAATGGAGAAAGATCCAAATTAAGTGTACTTATTATAAGTTAAATATTAAATGAAATTAAGAATATGTAGGTGGAGAATGAGAATTTATGCTAATGGAATTTTAATTGTAACTAAGATGTAACCATGGTAATGATGTGTTGTGGAATGTGCCTATCCTTGGGTTCTTTTGTGGTTGGGTCATTGTTTTCATTTGTTTATTTAGGGAAAGTGTGGCATTGATGTGCATCTTGTGTTATCATGTTGTCTATTTGGGTCCATGCTTGTGTAAGTGTCTTATGTGATGTTGAGTTACTCTATTTGAGCCCAAGTGGTGTTGTGTAACAAGTAATAGAAAAATTATTTTGAAAATTTTTACTATTCTATTTTGGTGTGGAAATTGTGGGCATGATAGCTGCAACAAGAAGAAGAAAGTCACATCTATAAAAATATAAAGAAGAAGAAAGACACTATTTTATCATTATAAAGGGAAGAACATAGCACATTTAAACATCTATCCTAAGTTTATTTCACCCCATTATGTTTTACCCATAGATAATTAAATATTAACTATTTAATTATATTTTTACATATATCTTAACCACTTATCTACCCCATATCAATTCCTAACCTCCCATATCTATTTTATCCATCTATCCCCCTATTTCTCCTCCTCCCAAACCAAGCAAAGCGGGATATTTCCGTATTTGAGGTGGAAGGATCACTTCATCTTTCCAAAATGTCCCTTTTGGCCATTCTGAGTCTGCTCTCGATCGGGCCGACCTGGTACTCAATCGACGTCGATTTTTCGAGCGGCGCACCGATTTCATCTCGATAATCGGGCCGATTACAAAATACAAGGCTAATTTTAGTTAGACAGAAAGACAGAGATAAAGAAGAAGAGAGTTTTGAGCATCAAGTCTCGAGCATTATCTATCAAGCGAGAGCGAATCCTGTCCAAATCAATCCCCGAGAGGAGTACGTTACATTACTCTCGCCTCCTACCACATCGACATCGTGAGCCTCCATCGATCTCTTGGTGACTCTCGTTTCCTACATCAAAGCACAGTGGAGCCTCACGATATCCCTATGGCTCTTGCAGATCCAGCAGAGATCGACGATCTAGCTTCCACTGTCTGTTTCTCAATCTTCCTCCAATTTTCCCCGAGTCGACGCCGACCGTACCTAGTCAACGCCGATTCTATCTAGTCGATGCCGACCTATCTCAGTCGACACCGATTTGTCTCAGTCGACGCCGATTTTCCTAATCGACGCCGATCTGCCTGCGGACAGGTAAAATAATTTAGGGAACACAAATCCAACATTATTTTCACACTTTCCCATTTTTTATTGGTTTTTGTCTGCTGTTTACTTTTCTGTCTGTCATTTTTAATCAAAATATAGACATTTACTTACATATTTTATCATGTATGCTTCTTTCCTTAATTGAAAATGTGGATTGACATCCGCCGAGGGAGCTTATCGCTTCCAGACCCGCTTTTGGGCAGTCCACCCAAATATCTTTTAACGTGGTCTTTTTCTGTCAAGCATCTGTGTCTCGCAGGTTTGGATCTACTTTGCAGGATCACTCATGTGTGCCCATCTTGTCTACATCGGCTTTCTTTTCCATCTACATCTTCAGATCTTGTCTTATCTATCAGGTATCGATTTCATTTGAGTTTTTTCAAGGTTTTTGTGTTTAGTTTGGTACATTAACTTGGACATGTAACAAGCGTGGAAATTCTTGATCTACATTCTGGCACGCCTGTGGGACCCAACCAAAGTCCCTTATTGGTAAGTTCATTTCTTTTCCAGTTTTGAGCTTTTGTTTGTTTCTTCACTACTTTTCGTCAGTTCTCCGTAGCATTTCCTTCCTTCATTTTGGTCTTGCTTCTTTCACTTATAATTTGGAAAGTTAAAGTTTCTTCTTTCTTGCAAAACTAAATTCCAATTCCTATTCAAGATCAATAAATCTTTCATTTGATTTCAAAATTGCATTCTTGATCCATCTTCTTTTTTTTGCAAAATTGTTATTTTATTGAAAGTTTTCTAGTTCTTTAAATAGAAATTTTCATTCTACTATCATCTGGATATATCTTTCTAGATTTGTTGGGTGTTTGCTTAACCTTTTCTTATGGAGCACATTGCTTGTTCGTGGGATTGTTCGAGGGGAAGAGCTCAACAATGTGCTTTTTGAAGTCCACACACCTCGAGAGCTAAATCTACAGTGTATTCCTCTTTACGGTGTTTTCTCCTTTTAAGAACTTAAAAAGAACTTGTTTGTTTGTTTTCTATCACATTCAAACATTTCGATTTTGGTGCTTAAAAAGAATTTAATCACATTTGGGAAAGAATTTGTTTGACTTGTCTTCATCGAAATCCAACACTTCGTTCTTAGTGCTTAAAAAGAACTTTTCCTTTGTCATTTCTGTTGTATGCTATTCATCTAGTTTTCTAAATAGGCTGGAAAAATTAATCAAAATCGGTAGTGACACTATTTGATTTTTATTTTTCACCCTTGCACACAAAGCCAAAATCACTAGGTATAAAGCATCAAAACAAAAATTCCTCCCCTGGCCTCGCCTACTTGGAAGTGACATCCAAGAGGAAGAGCCTACGCGGTACTCGGTCGCGCTATAAATTCACGGAAGTTTTGGTATATATTGGCAAAGCACCCGACTCCCTTATCGCAGTGGTGTGTGAAGTGTGGGGTAGGCCCCTATATCAAGCCACGTACTGGTCTTTTACTGAAGTGCCTTTGGGACTCCTCACCAAAACATTCCCCAAACCATCCTTAGTTTGGCTATCTGAGTAGTTCCTGTTCTAAAAAGCCTTCCCTAATATTTTCTTTCTTAAAAGCAGGAAAATTTAAAAGAGATAATCACCTACGTTGCTTGAATTGTCTGTGCATTAGTTAGGTCAATCTTCTTTTTCTATATTTTTGCTTGTTTATGATGGTCATCACTCGGTTACAATCTAGAAGAATGGCTCAATGGCCCCTTCTTCCTCCGAGATCACCACTATTGTGGATGTTTAGCACCCTCAGATCTTCCTCGGGACCGCTATTAGTTGGTTCCCCATCTTGGTCATATAATCCTTTCTATCAGCCTAAAGCAATCCCATCATGTCCAGCTTCCCCTAGTCCTTCAGAAATATCATCTGCTTCTGATATAGAGTATGTTCCTCATGGGGATCTTGAATTTTAGGTGCTCCTTGATCGCAATCCAGTAGCCCTTATGGACTATCTAGTACATAAGTCCATTCGAATATCTGATCAGGGACCACCAATCCAACAAGTTTATGATTATCCTCGTGAACCATCCTAAGATTTTGTAGAACAGTTAGCATCCTTTTTCTCGCCTCGAACCACGGAAGAGGGTGGCGCACCTGTGCCTCCTTTTTCTCTTCCACCGACCATGTCGACTAGTTCTCAAATAGTCTTGCCTATTCCTAACGCCGCAGTTACCTCGACTATTCCACAACCTACTTCTGAGAAGTCCTCTTCTCTAGCTATAATGGGCGCACCTGCACACCCATAGATTGTTGTTAATTCTTCTATGCCATCCATTACATCCTGTGGTCAAGACTCTTTATGAATCAACCCCTTCTATGAGTCGGGTTGGTTCTCGCTTTCTCCTCCTCCGCTTGGTATTTCTTCCAATGTTCCAAATGATAAAGTGACCTTCACCCATCCTCTAGCGTCGGTGCCCTTAATAACCAATCCGGTAGTCAAAAGCCTCATTCGTGACCTGTGCTCCCACCATGTCCAATCAAATCAATACCCATGTTCCTCAATCCATTTCGATTCAGTCGACAAGTGTAGGAGCCCACCAATCACAAGCTCGCTTTCATTCAACCACCTTTTTCTCAACCACTTGTCATCTCACAACCTATTTATACACAGGCTCCTTCACAACAAATACCTCACCAGGCATCACCCAGAACACCTGGTTATTCCTCTTATCATCCTATTAATCAACAGATGAATCCCCCATTGACGCCTCAACAAAATCCACCATTCGCTTCTTATGTAGGACATACCAGTATGCCTCCTCCTCAATCTGACGTGGTCCAAATTATTTTCAAGAAAATCGTAGACTTAGAAGCCTCCACCAAAGGGGCTCATCCTTCATACTCTTTTGAAGAAGTGTGTAATGAACCCATTCATCCATCAATGGCTTTTAAGCCTTATCCTCCCCAATGGGAACTTCCTAAGTTCTCAAAATTTCATAGTCGGGAGGATCCTCAACAGCACTTGTGAGCATTCAAACACGCTTGCTACCTGATAGTCCAAGATCAGGAGCTTATGCTCTGTACTTTTCCTATGTCTCTAGCAGGGCCTGCTTTAGACTGGTATAATAACATTCCTCAACATTCCTTGTTTTCTTTCTCTCAATTGGCCCAGATGTTTGTTGAAAACTTTTCAATAAACATCGCACATAAGATCTCGATTACAGATCTTTATAACATTCATCAATTCGATGATGAGTCTATTATAGACTTTTTCGCTCGTTGGAGAGGGATAATAAACCAATTGTCTTTCTCCCTTCCTCAATCTCAACAGATCGAGTTGTTTACTCGATCTTGTGCTAATCATATTTCTTCCACTTTAAGGATCCAGACCTTTCACACATTTGAAGAAGCCTTTACGATGGCACACAAACTTGAGTCTCGTGCCATTGAACAAGGGAAGTTAAAACTTCACTCTAAATCTAAACCATATTTTTCTCGGTTTACAAAATCAAACCCTTTCGCTTCTAAAAAGACAAGAATCAGGGATCCACTAACGCTATCATATTAAAAACACCACGTGCCGATAACACTTCTAATCAAACACCATGGAGAGACTCCTCATCTTCTCGAAAAGGACCCTCATCATCTCGATCTTTTACTTCGTTGGGGGAATCATATGCTTCTATCTTAGAAAAAATGTTGGAAGTTCACATGATCGAACTTCCCCCTATTAGAAATTTTGATGAAAACCAAGAACGTCCATTCTCTGGTATAGGAAAATGACTTCATCATTATCATAGAACCAAAGGCCATGACATCAATGATGTCGACCTTCAAAATCTTTGTCCAGAAATTCATTGATAAAGGCGAGCTCATTCTGGATAACCCAAATGCTCCCCCAAATCAGGTGCTTGATGTTTTTAAACAACCTTTTCCCAATCATTCCCGAACAATGATGCTTCAGAGTCTCAAAAACCAAACACTCATACTATCAGCTTCATCTCTACTGAAGAATCTTCTTCTAAACCTAAGCCATCTGCGAACACATCGACCGAATCAGAACCTCTTCGCACTCCGCTAATCGCTGGATTCCACCATCTTTAGACACCCCATCTTTGAATATTCCCACATTGTTAGAGATGGATTCATCTCCTCTACCTCTTTATCTGATCTTCCATCTATGCCCGAGATAGTGTCATCCTCATCTGTCTCATCGTCAGATATTCTTTCGATGCTCGAGGCAATTACATCTCTTCGAGTTTCCACCGTGAATACATCTACTTCTGTTTCTCCCATTTTTGCTGCGACTATGCCATTGGTAAACATACCTATAGTTGTACCAACTTCAATGGAAGCATCTTTGATTTTGACTCTTCCCGTTTCCTTTCCCACAGTAGTTACACCCACAATTACTATACCAGAAGTACCTCCCTCGCAAGGAACTGCTCCTTCATCATCCACTTCTTCCATCACCGATACTATTTTGCCTATTAAGGGAAAATCTAAAGAAATAGCATCGGCACCTACACTCTCGGTTCCTGAACTTAAACCGAGACAACTAAAGTCTAACGTTACATCATCAGCACCTCCTCATCTCCTTCCCCGAAAAGGCTACAATCACCTTATGTGGTTGAAGTTGTCACCATCCCTGAAAAAGGAAAACCCATATTTCAGACTATTAAGACTCTTGGTGCTTTCCCTCAAAAATCTCTCTCGCGCCTCATAAAAGATTGGATTTATCAACTGGGAAGGCATCTTCTTCTACAATACTGTTAGAACCATCATCTTCTTCTTCTACAACACCTTCTTCGCTGGTGCCTTGTAAAGTGAATTCACAGACTAGAGAGGCATCACCTCTTTTATCAAGACCATCATCTTCATCACCAAAAGTCAAGGCACCTCTCTACTCCTCCAATCGAACTATTTTGGGAGCCCCTCCTCATCTAAATCAGCATTATCTAAATCATCATCTGTTTCGATCAAGAAACCTTCTCTATCTCTCGAAGACCACAACACTTATCACATCTTCATCCTCTTCAAAATCTATCTTAGGAGCTCCTCCTCCACAGAAATCAATCATGCCTCACTTGCTTCCATCTCAAGTGTCCAAGGCTTCTTCTCCCGATGTCCGAAAAAGTAAAACGATCCCTAAAAAGATTGTCAAACCAGACATGTAGGTTCTTTTTACTCTAAGCCCGTGGAGGTAAAAGAGGCACCTCCGTCATCTGTCCTCATCTTTGTCTACCGGATTCTATACTGAAATTCTTCACCAACTTATCCAATCTTCATCCATATCCCTTCCTCCGATCAAACCCTATAATCCTAAAGGAGTAAAACCTTCCTGGTTCAACTCTGATTTGATTTGTGCTTACCATCGCACTCCAGGACATGACACCGAGGGATGTAAAGCCCTTCAATCTATCGTTAACAGTCTTTTGGAAGAAAGTGATCTTCTGCTGGAAGAAGAGGAGGAACAAGTATCTCCTGTCATCTCAACCACATCTGAGCCTCAATGATCTACTCAGGCCTCTAGTTCTATTAATTCCACGCCGGATGGTCTTCCACCTTCTCAAATCAACACGATTCATATCGCCACTAGAACACAACAATATGATAATCTATCATCATCTACATCTCGGCCATGGGTTGTCATTTTTGCAGCCCCTGAAGGCATTCCTCCTTCCACATCAGCCTCGAGACCTAGGGTCTCTATTCGTGCTTCACCTCGGGCTCAGATTCCGTGTGTAGAGAGGAGAGTGTTATGAAACAACTTACCCATGCTCCGGTCAAAATGTCTCTTTTTGACCTCATTCAATCATCTCCACAGCATCGCCAAGCTTTGATTGATAATCTGCACCATATCGCAGTGAATTCAGATGAGCCCCAACCTTTCGAGATGATTGTTGGATTGAATAAACCGTCAACCGCCATTTCTTTTGAAGATTTAGAAATTCCTTCCCTTTCTTCCAAGGATTTGGAGGCTCCCCTCTTTATCACAGTTCAAATCAACAACACTACGTTAAAACGCACTATGATTGATAGTGGTGCTGCACTCAACATCATTTCCTCGCACACATTCGAGCAACTTAAGTTACCAAAGAACGTAGTGTCACCCCCACCTTTCGCCCTTCGATCATTTAACGATCACTGGTAGTTATTTTAGAACCGTGGTCTACCCATTCGAGTAGGTAAGAAGTTGCTTCACGAACTCTTTTACATTGTTGAAGGGAAATTCCACTACAATATGATCCTAGACGCTCCTAGATTCGTGCAATGCATTACATCCCATCAACCCTCCATCGATGATTAAAATATCAATATGAAGGCAAAATCTATACTCATCCAGAGATCCTTTTCCTTTTCGCACAATGCGACATGACCATGTGGTCTTCGCCCCTCTAAAGGAGAATGCTTGTTCTCCTGATGAGGCTTCATCCTCTTCCATACCTGCAACAAAACTACCAGATTTACAAAATCTAGAAGAGACATTGCAATGTTTCTCACTAGAGAGCTTCCTCTTCTCTCTTTTGACACCCATCTCAAACCTAATGAGTATGGTAGACTGCACAAAAACATTGAATATCAGCCAGTGTCTCGGTCACGTCATCACCATTGGTCTCGCCAATCAATAGACTAACTTCATTTATGGTGGTCTTGATACACCTCACTATCACCAAGATTCTCCTCCTAGGGCCAAACCCTATTCAACAAGGTTTGATTGTCTACGTAATCCCACGTTTGCAAAAATTATTTATATCGATACGTGGAAGGGTTTTGGCCTCGGGAAAGTATGAACAGGTGTGCATGACCTCACGTCCATTCCAACTCTCAAACCACATCAAAATTTGGTTTAGGATTTAAACCTCTTTCAAAAGCCACCATCACTATTCTCGATGAGCCTCTTCCCATTGAGGAACCATCTTCTCCCGCTAGGTCAGAAGCATCATTTGATGTGGATGATGCCATTTCCATCCCGTCTAACTTTTTTTTTTAGTCAATACCATTTCCTTAGGGCGCTGACCTATAAAACTAATAACAAATCCACTTCCATACCATTAGTCTTCCCTGAAATAGTTGGAGACGACTCTCCTACTATCAACACTATCCACTGTGTGGATGATGATTCTATCCTCACCTATCTAGGGGCAGAGGATTCCTATCTTCCTAAAACCATTCCTTCTGACACATCTACGCTTCTTAACGAAGCCACTGTTGATCTTAATATAGGGACTTCTAAAGACCCTCGCATCATTAAGGTCGGCCAATCTCTTAATCCACAGGAGTTAGGAGACTTTACCACTTTTCTTTCCAACCATCGTCAAGCCTTCACTTGGTCATATGAGGATATGCCAGGACTCGATCCCGATATCGTGGTCCACAATATCGTTACTCTTCCGACATCAAACCGGTTAAGCAAAAATTGCGTAAAATGCACCCTCGAGTAGCCCTTCTTGTTAAAGAAGAGTTGCAACGTTTGCTTTCTACTAACTTCATCCAACCCATTGATTATCCACAATGGGTTTCAAATGTAGTACCAGTAACCAAAGCTACTGGGAAGATTTGAATTTGTACCGACTTTCGGATCTTAATCTTTCTTGTCCAAAAGATGATTTTCCTCTACCTAATATCGACCAACTCGTGGATTTAATGACAGGTCACGAGATGCTTTCTCTTATGTATGGTTTCGTGGGGTATAATCAAATTCTCATCATGCCAGAGGACCAACATAAGACTTCCTTCATAACTCCTTGGGGGACTTTTTGTTATCGTGTCATGCCTTTCGGTCTTAAGAACGCAGGAGCAACCTATCAGTGAGCAATGACCTACATCTTCCATGATCTCTTACACAAAACCGTGGAAGATTACATCGATGATCTCCTCGGTAAATCCAAATGCCGTCAGGATCATCTTTTCACTCTTCGCCTCTCTTTCGAGAGGCTCATTCATTTTGTCTTCACCTAAATCCATCTAAGTGCGTGTTTGGAATTCTCACTAGTAAACTCTTAGGCTTTATCATTTCTATTAGGGGTATTGAAGTGGACCCCGCAAAAATAAAAGCTATCCTTGAGATGCCTCCCCCTTCTAACTTAAAGCAACTCCACGGTCTTCAAGGATGCCTTCAATCAATACGTCATTTTATCTCGCAACTGTCGGACTGTTGTCAACCTTTTCATCATCTCCTCCGTAAGAATGTTCATTTTGAATGGGATGAGCATTGCCAAAAGGCCTTTGATGATCTCAAAGCTTATCTTCTTTCCCCACCTGTGCTTACACCTCCACGCGAGGGGGAGCCATTCTATCTTTATATTTTTGTGACTGACCATGCTTTGGGAGCCATGATCTCGCATCGAGATGCTAACGGTAAAGAACAAGCCATCTATTACATCATTCACACTCTCCATGAGTATGAAACACGTTATTCAAGCTGAAAAGTTGTGTTGTGCTCTCTTCTTTGCAACTTCTAAGCTTCGTCACTACCTCCTCAATCACAAAACTTACATTGTCACAAGTGTCAATCCACTCAAGACAATGCATGAAGCCTTATCACAATGATCGTATCACTCGTTGGCTCATGCTCATGACAAAATTTGATCTCGAGTTTATTCCGCAAAAATCTATCAAGGGTCAGGTCATTGCAGATCAATTAGTTGATGCTCCTCTTCTAGACACTCAAGTCCCCTCGCTCAATTCCCGATGAATATATCCAACAAATTGATTTTGGTCTTTCTCCATTTAAAGTAAAACTCTTCTTTGATGGATCCAAATGCTAGCAAGGGGGAGGTGTAGGTTTCGTTATGATTCCTCCTTGGGGTGCACCTATCCCAGTCACACACAAACTTAACTTTGAGTGTACCAATAATATGGCTGAATATGAAGCTCTTGTTTTAGGTCTTCAAAATGCCATTAATCTTGGCACCCACCATATCGACATCTTTGGTGACTCTAAACTCATCGTTAATCAAGTCACGGGTGTCTATCAATGCAAAATGATATCCTTCAAAAATATCGTGATATCATTCTCTTTCAACTCCAATCTTTTGATAAATTCACTATCCAAGCTATTCCTCACACTGTGAATCGATTCATAGATACAATGGCTTCATTAGCCTCACTTATTCCACCTTTTACCAAGACTCGCGACTTTATGTGGCTGTGCAGTGATTAGATCAACCATCTCATCTCAGGAAACTAACTTCAATCAATGCCATCACAACCAATACTCAAGATGAGTGGTATCAACACATCGTTGATTATCTATCTCATTCAGTGCTTCCTCCAGATCTGACTTCCAATGGTAGAAGATCTTTTATCCTACGCGCTAATCGCTATACTATTCTAGGTGGAGTCCTCTACAAAATGTGCTTTGATGGTATTTTGCTTCGGTGCCTCAAAACCCCTGAATCATCTAAAGCCATCCAGGAAGTCCATGATGGTATCTATGTGGTGGACATTTTAGTGGTTTGGCCATAGCTAAATGCATCTTACGTTTAGGCTATTATTGGCCTTCTCTTAATCGAGATTGTTGTGAATACACTAAGAAATGTGTCAAGTGTCAACAACATTCCAATCTCACACATATCCCTAGTTAGGATTTGCAACCTGCACATGGATTTGTGGCCTTTTTCACAATGGGGTCTTGATCTCATTGGTCTCATCAATCCCCACTCTTCACAGTGTCATCATTCTATCATTACTGCCACAGAATACTTTACTAAGTGGGTGGAAGCTATTCCTCTTTCATCGACCAAAGCTAAACCCATAGTTGATTTTGTCTATCAACACATCATTTTTCACTTTGGTGTTCCACACAAACTCATCACAGAAAATGGTAAATATTTCAAAAACATCGATTTGCAGAACCTTTGTGATGCTTTCAATATCAAACTCAATTTTCTTCTCCATACTATCCCCAAGCTAACGGCCAGGCCGAGGCTTCCAATAAAACTTTGCGTAATATCCTCACAAAGGTAACTAGTCGAGCTAGTAGGGATTGGCATTTACATATCCCTTTTGCTCTCTGGGCTTATCGGACTAGCATTCATACTCCTACGGGTGCTACTCCCTTCTCTCTAGTCTATGGGTCAGAGGTTGTTCTTCCTTTGGAAGTCCAAATCCCATCTCTTCGTGTTTCTCTCAGAGAATTTGTCTCTGATGAGGACTATCATCAAAATCATCTAGCACAGCTTGAGTTGCTAGATGAGCAGCATCTCAATGCTCTTGAGCATCATCAAATCTATCTTGAGCATGTCAAACATGCTTATAACAAGCACTTGCAACACCGTGACTTCAAATTTGGTGATCTTGTTCTTAAAGAAAACCAAAATGTCACTACGCTAGAATGGAGTCAGCATGGTAAGTTTGCTCCTAATTGGATGGGTCCGTATGTAGTCACTCATAAATATGGGTCTGGGGCTTATCGTCTATCTTCCATGGATGGTGTACCTGAAATGGAACCTCTTAATGCCTTGCATCTAAGGCCCTTCTACTGTTAAAATCTATCTTACATGATTTTAGTCACAAAACAAATCTTTCATCCATCTAACAACCAGTCATATATTTTCATGGTGATTTAGAACTATGTGGTTCTCCACGTTATGTCTTTTCTACCTTAAATATGAGTATCGCGGCTCTACTCATGGCATTTTTCTTATGGATATGTTCCTCCTCCTAGTAGGGACACCTTAATCACTTCTTCATCTATCCCAAGTATCTATCTTAATCAAATCTACTCGGGGCATGAGTACGTGTTTTTATACGTTTCTTTCCCTCTATCTGATCTATCTAGTCTACACTCAGCTTCTTTCAAAAAAGCTCCAAAAGCTCCAAAAAAAAAAAAAGGTGCTATCCTAAAAATTCCCAAAAGATAGACTGATCCCTCGAAGGACAACTATCTATGCATTTTCAAAATGAATCAAAAGATATAGACCATGCCCTTGAAGGATGGCTACATTCGAAATATAGACCATGCCCTTGAAGGATGGCTACATTGAAAGACTTGAAGGACTATTTTTTTGCTTCTTAGCATCATTGAAAGACTTCCCGTATCGATCAGTCTTTCTATATCTAGCAAACTTCCCGCATTGATCAGTTTGCTCTTCTGTCAAAACAAAAATCATGAAGCTGAGACATAAGACCTTTTGTCGATCATATAGAGGACCCTATTTTCCCAACGTGAGCATGTATTCTGTCCTTTGTAAATTTTGACAAGATAAATACTTACTTCTCCTTCCATTTACCTTCTAGATCTGGTTTGCGACTAGCTAGTGTCAGGTTTATTTTAACCTCATATATGGCCTTGTATGCATGGTCTTTTGGTTTCCTATCAAAGTCTCTATTTATGGTCGGTTAGGGGCCTAGCTTATCATTCTTTTTCTTATCTAGGTGTATTTCCTTTATTTCTAATCAAGGTCATTTCATTACGTCTTTTGACTCTCACAGAGAGTATTTCCCATTATTATTTTTATTCATCTAATTAAATTGACATTTAACATGTTAATTTAGTCAAAATCTATCATCTATCTATATTCATCTTATCTACTTTGTCCAAAAAACATATCAAAGCATGTATTGTCAACACATGTGGATCTACCTATCTATTTTCATCAAAATTAAATTAACATCTTAAACATATCAAATCTATCAATCACATCTATCCATCAAATCATCTAAAAACTTGTACATCTAAGTTACACTACATCTATCTATATCTATTTTCATCAAAAATTACATATCAACATCTATAAACATATCAAATCTATTAATTAATGTAGACATCTATCTATCCTCAAATCATCTAAAAACTTGTTTAATATCTTAGTTACAATTTACATTTAGATTTATATCTAAAATTTTTCATCAAAATGGGTGTCTACAAATCCATTGTTTAGGTATCAATCAAATTCTTGGATAACCATCTAGGTGTCCATCTCATGATAAAAGATCTAGCTTATCTCAGCTTTCTCATCTTCTATTTTCTATTTTCATCAAAATTAAATCACATATCAATCAAATCTATCCATCGATGCCGATCCGCCATCAGTAAAATCATCAGGAACACAAACATTGTTTTCACATCCCATCTTTTATTGGTTTTTGCATTGTTTACTTTTATGTATGTATTTTTAATCAAAATATAAATACCACATCTTTTATCATATCTATCCATCTTTCCTTAATTGAAAAAATGGTGACATCCAAGCTTATTGCTTCCGGACCCGCTTTTGTGCATCTACCCAAATATATACGTGGTCTTTTTCATCACAAATTAAATTCTCTGCTCGTGGCTTTCCATCTACATACATCTTAAACATATCAAATCTATCAATCACATACATCGGCTATCTTTTCCATCTACAATCATCTTGTCTTATCTAAAACTTGTATCATCATTTGAGTTTTTCTGGGTTTTTGTGTTTAGTTTGGTACATCTATGGATATATCTAGAAATTTTTTCATTCTTAGTTTGGTAAAATTAAATCCACATATAAAATCACATCTATCTGGACATCATCACATCTATCTATCCTCTATGTCTATGTCCATCAAATCACATCTATTTGTCCTCTATCAGCATATGTCTATATCCATCACACTTACGCTACATCTATCCATATCCATTAAAATTAAAAGCATGAGTACAATCATATGACACAGAAAATGATGAATCTATATATATACATGAGTGTCTGTACAACAAAGAATGGATGGCTTTCAATCAAGCCATCTATATCATACATCAAAAATGCCTTCAAATCAAGGCTACATCAGTCTATCGATACAAAAATATAGCATATCTATATCGTGAAATCCGATAGGTGGAAGACGCTATCTCCTCCACCCTCCTCTCGGTCTCAGTGTCTCTCCGGCCGCCGCCTATGGAGCTAGAGGCACCTACTGCTGGGGGCCCTACCGCCACCTCGGTCTCTCCGGTGCTCCTCCTCCCGATGCACCACTAGCCAAAATCAATCGTTGATCTCCTCCTCGCACCGTAACGGGCACATCAGGGGCATGTTGTGCTAGGGCATCCTCGTAGTATCTCACCTTGGTAAAGAGAGATGATAAGTACTCGGAGCTCACCATGCAGTGTGCTCATAATGTGCACTGCTTGGTGCTAGGCCGGTGGTGGCCCTCCTATGGTCGCACCTCGTGATCCTGACTCGACATAGTTCATGTATCACCATATTTGGCCCTGAGGGCCTCTCTATGCCGATGGTAGCGATCCTCTCGCTGGATCGTCAGTATCTCACTCCCGATAAGAGTGTGTCTCTCTCCAAGATGACAGGGCATCCCTCTCCTCGTCGCCGAGCTCGATCTCCTCGAGGGCAACCCGGTGTGTGTCTACACCAAGGTGGCATGCTCTCCCTCAGCCTCTCCAACACTGTGGCTATATCCTCCTCGTTGCGCATCTATGGATGTTGGCAGGTGTCGTGGTAACTCTGTCAAATACCATGCCACATAGCCATCATCCACTCCAGCATCATCATCACTATTTATGGAAGGTGGGGCCTCCCTCAATGGATCTGCCGGGATCAAAATCGCATATCAGCCTCGGGCTCTCTCTATCTCACTTGTATGGCCTGTAGTGGTCGGAAAATTCTCGCACTAAGCCAAACTGCCTCAATACCCGTATAAATGGGATGCGCTCCCACATATTGGGCCTGTGGCCCCTAACCACCCTACTCTGTCTCAACCCACCGGTGAGCCTCCCGACCGCCCATGTCTGATAGACCGATATGGTCTCCAAATGACCGCTCGGTGTCGCGTCCTGAAACGACTCAACATACCACTCCGCAGATCTCCCTGTATCTCCCGGGGCCATGTCGGCCCGCCATCACCTAGAATCCATAATCAATGGCCCCCCACTGCTGCTGGCATCCATGAAATCCGGATGGCTCCGATCACTGCATGCTATGTGCTCATATGCCCAGCAATGGAGCACAAAACTAACATTGATGCCTGTCCTCCTACCGGTGGTGTACATCCATAACTCATAATAGATCTGAGCTATTAGGGCATCAGAAAATGTGAACACCTATCTAAACTAGGATGTCACAAACACATCTAGTAATAGTAATGGAAATCTCCCACCTCCTGAATCTGGCAAAGCAAAATAGGAGATCACCATCTGAATCAATACTATCCATCTGCTCCTGGCATCATCCTATCTATAATGAGAGGCTATCCTCACCACCCCAGACACTATCTCTAAATCATCCGCCTGTCCCCATATAATCATCCTAGGGCCCTCTGTTGTTGCTCTCGTGGAGTAATCTCAATCGGGTCCCCGGTGATCGGCAGCCTCAAGATCCTATATATATCCTCGTGGGTGATGGTCATCTCACCCGTCCTGAACCAAAAAGTGCAAGTCCGGCTGTCCCATCGTCCGTACTAGTGCTCGTGTAACTCTACATCTCGCGGCACTCGTCGGTAGTATCGAAGCCCCGAGCCCGGCTAACTCTAGGTGGCGCCAATCTACGTCAGTCACATCAGGGAGAATGGTCTCCAGAAGCTCGAGAATAGCATCCCGCATGTGTAACACCTCTCGTGCCTACATCCATGATGTCAAGAGCAATGTTAGCTTCCCATTTATCCAAATCAGAACATCAAAAACACATTCTATCATCTTATCAGTTCATTCGGTCCAATCGGCGTCGATTTATTTAAATCGCGTCGATCTAAAATAGTCGACGCATCGATTAAAATAATCGGTGCCGATTTCATCTAATCGGCGTCAATTTTTCCAATCGACGCCGATTGGGAGGCCAAGTGTCAAAAACACGCTTGGCTTCCCACTTATTCCTTTTTTTCAAAAAAATTTGGCATCCTAATATGCTATTTTATGATAAAATTATACAAGGAAGTTCGGCTAGGTTCACTTACCCCTGGTCGTGTCCTCTTCCACTTCTGACTGCTCCCAGAGGCTTCCATGGTGCTCAAAACCAATTTTTGACTCTCTCTAAATCAATCGTCATGGTCTAAATAAATCGTTCACATTTTCCTTTCACATATTTATATGGGCTCGATACTGATCGGCGCCGATTTGTGTTCGGTGCCGATTTTTATGGTTGGCGCCGATTAATCTGGATCGACACCGATTTAAGCCTATTGTTGCAAATTGGTTGCATTTTTGCTTCTTCACCTCGCTTTCTTCCATCTCCTAATCTTCTTGCCATAGTGTTGATGCTTGGCTTATTTATCTGGTCGGTCATTATTGTGTCCTGAGTGTTGCCTTTTTTGGCACATACTTTCGATATTATCACCCATTTCGAGCCTGCTCCCTGTATATGGGGCACTCACATTTTTGGCAGCTTAGAGTTAACGGGTCTGTAGGCACTAATGTCATCTGCTTTGTAGACCATCTGGTTGTCCCTACCAATGTGTCTCTCTTTAGGTGCTAACTATTTTGCAGCCCTCCTTACACTCATGGGTCTGTAGGTACTAACATCGTCTCATGCGGAGACCGTCTAGTCTGCCCTACCAATGTGAGTTCCTTAGGTTGCTGCCTTTTTATTTATTTTTGTGCATCATTAATGATCAGATCTACTCCAGGCATCTAGCTGGGGCATCCTATGTTTTCATCTACCTTTTTCAAACTTGGGATCGGTTTCTCTTTTGGGGCCCATCCCATCCCTAGTTTGAGGGGGATCACATCATCACTTTTTCTTCCTTTCTTCCAACTCCTTGTTTTTGTCTCGCAACTTTGCTTATCGCAAGTTACTTGACAAAAAGGGGCAAAATGTAGACACCTAAAATTGGTTATCCAATTTAGTGTCCCCGTGCGTGTTTGTCTTCTCGGGTAACCTGGGGCACGTTTACATCACCACTTCTCCCTTAGGGTATTATTTAATATTTGATTTAAACATCTATCCTAAGTTTATTTCACCCCATTATGTTTTACCCATAGATAATTAAATATTAACTATTTAATTATATTTTTACATATATCTTAACCACTTATCTACCCCATATCAATTCCTAACCTCCCATATCTATTTTATCCATCTATCCCCCTATTTCTCCTCCTCCCAAACTAAGCAGTGGGATATTTCCCATATTTGAGGTGGAAGGATCACTTCATCTTTCCAAAAATCATCCCTTTTGGCCATTTCGGGAGTTTGTTCCTTGATCGGCCGACGGTACTCGCCGACGCCGATTTTTTTGGAGTGGCGCCGATTTCATCTTGCCAAGTGCCGATTACAAATACAAGGCTAGAATTTAGTTCTGGTTAGACAGAAAGAAGAATGACAGAAAGAGAGATTGAGTTTTAAGCATCAAGTCCGAGCATTATCTATCAAGCGAGAGTGAATCTATCCAAATCAATCCCCGAGAGGAGTACTGCATTACTCGCTCCTACCACATCGACATCGTGAGCCTCCATCGATCTCTTGGTGACTCTGCTCTCGCATCCAAAGATAGGGAGCCTTATCAGTATCCCTATGGCTCTTGCAGATCAATGGAGATCAATGATCTAGCTTCCACTGCTCTGCTTTTAATCTTCCTCCAATTTTCCTCAAGTCGACGCCGACTGCACTAGTCGACGCCATTGATTCTCTTCAATCGACGCCGACCTATCTCTGTCGACACCAGATTTTTCTCTCAATCGACGCCGATTTTCCTAATCGACACCGATCTACCTACGGACAGGTAAAATAATTCAGGGAACACAAATCCAACATTGTTTTCACACTTTCCCATTTTTTATTGGTTTCTATCTACTGTTTACTTTTTTGTTTGTCATTTTTAATCAAAATATAGACATTTACTTACATCTTTTATCATGTATGCTTCTTTCCTTAATTGAAAACATGGACTGACATCCGCCGAGGGAGCTTATCGCTTCCCGGACCCACTTTTCAGGTAATCCACCCAAATATCTTTTAACGTGGTCTTTTTCTGTCAAGCATCTCGTGTCTCACAGTTTGGATCTACTTACAGGATCGCTCATGTGGATCACTCATGTGCATCCCTTCAAATCTTGTCTACATCGGCGATTTCATTTGAGTTTTCCATCTACATCTTCGAAATCTTGTCTTATCTAGTTCACGAAATTGTAGGTTATCGATTTCATTTGAGTTTACCAAACCCCGCAATTCTTGTGGTCCCTCTTAACCCTCCTACAATTGTTGAACATCCCCGGGTAGTTAGGAGGATTTATCATCCCATATAGTGGAAAACAAGATTTAAATTGAGGAATTAATCAAAAATGAGGGATTCCCATTCTACGAACCCCCATTGTCACTTTCTTGCAAGCAAATTGGAGGCATTAGTGGCTCAAGTTAACATGGCAACGAGTCAAATTGATCATTGGACATCTTATAAAGAGCATTGTAGGGAATATTACGCCAACAAATTATCATATGCAAATGTAAAGAAAAACAAATTACAAAAGACCTCATATGTGCCTTATTCACGAACCCCAGAACCAATTTTCTTGTTTTGTTGTGATGCAAACGGTTTCCAATCCACTAGTGCAATAGTGATTTGATTAAAAATAATTTTTGGGACCGATGGTGCATGGTGTTTGATATTCCACCTTGCAATAAAAACAAGGTTCCAGTAATTTTTGAGGAAAATCTATTGCGAGTTTATTCTCAACGAGATCTCAAACTATTTTGATTTTCAAGATTTCCAGGGCTGAAGAAAAGGCTCTGCGCAGGATCAACTAGGTGCACAACGTGCACCTATTCAATAGGGTAGAATCCCCACACAAAATCCCCTCACTTTGAGATTGTCCCTCCAGCAGTGAAGGAGACAGTAGAGATTGATACACTCCACGCACTTCAGGGGCTATCTGATACCCTTGTTCGACATATGAGGGACATTTCTTATCCAAATGTTCATGGAGGTACATAGAGTATTCCCTCAAGCAGTACTAGCATGAGGCCACATCTTTGCTCGTCATGTGGTAGCATATGCTTGGGGCCCGAGGAGGATGATACTTTCATGCATACTTTGGTGTTGGTGGAGTTTTCGTTGGTGGTACACATGATAATGTCACTATGTCAGACACCTTTTGAGCGATACATTTGGATTCCAACCATCGGCGACACCTTCGTAGGTATTTGTTATTTTTTATTATGTATGTTACAAAAATATATGAGTACTTGATTTACTTATATATGTTAAATTTTTGAAATAATTGTATTTGTACATGTATGCATTGATATTATAGTGCGTGGGAGGGACGTCATCATCCCGACCATAGGTTCATGAGCACCATGCCTATGTATACATTCATAGAGGTAATTTAGAATGTTAATTGTGTAAAATTTTCACGTATGAAACTAGAAACTAGACTCAACTTTTGAACTCAAATATATATCTATATATATGTATGTTATATATATTATATATATATTATATATGCTCAACTAACTTGACATGATATATGTTTGATAAATTTGATGACCTCACTAGACACACCACCATCTTTGTGAGGAGTAGAGAAAGGTGTTGTGCGTTGCGATTTCATCTGCGCAACAACTCACCAAGGTATTAAAACTACATGTATTTTCGTTAAATAGCTCATGTAATTCATATTATGTTAAATTATGTTTAAAATAATTTCCTTCATTGTAGCATTATTAAATTATGTTAATAATGGCCTTCATTTGTATAATGCAAGAGTTTTCAACAACGGTGTAGTAGCCCTATTCATATGATTCACAGGTGTGTGGCACGGTAAAAAAATTAGTTAAAATATTGTCATTACACATACATGTACTTAGTTGGCATAATTTTTTTGATCTACATTCAAAAAAATTATTGTTAACATAGTTCTATTTTGGCTAATTTTGATGTTTGATTTTGTGATCTTATGTGTATGTAGGGTTCAACCCCTTCCATTTTTACTTTGAGGGCACAGACTCCTCGAGCTCATCGTTTTGATACCCCCATTCGTACTCCAGGATCTCGATGACTCATATGAGCGTGAGATATAGATTCAAAGTGTGACCGAGAGATTGTGGTAAGTGCATGTAAATGTAAATAGTTTCATTAGCATGGTCTTATACATGTTGAAAACTTATATATTAAGTTTTGACAAAAAAATTGTTTGCATTTATAGGTTCAACTACAGGAAATTTTTGAGCGGAAGAGGACTCATATTATGGAGCACTTGAAGGATCCGAAGTCATCTCATAGATATCCATCTATGTCTAAATGAGGGCCTTCTTCGAGCAAGGCCAAGAGAGGTATATATTTTGATGATTAGGATATGTGTGTGTGTGTGTGTGTGTGTGTGTGTGTGTGTGTGTCTTATGACAATTTTTTTGAATGTCAATGTGCATGGCATTGTATGCACGTTCGATATTGTATGCATGCCTATATGGCATTCACTTGATATTATATGACATATTCATGTATTTTTATACTTATTGCACGTTAATACAATTTGGAACTAATATGATGCGCACTTGACAATATAAGACTATGGATTATTTTATCATTTATTGGTTTTGTATGGAGTTGAAACTAATATGATGTACACTTGGATTTAAGGAGTTGCCTCCACCGTTCCACAATAATAATTTTATTCTCATGAATAAACCTAATGGTGATTTGGCAATCTCAAAAATGTACTTATCATAATAATGGCAAATAAATCCAACTAATACCAATTAATAACCAATAATTAAATCGCTCCAAATTTATTTTTGTTTAAATTCGCTTTAAGAAAGGTTGATGGAAATGAACTCTCCATTTTCTTCACACTTTTAGAGGTCCAGAATGTCAATTCGCCCCAAATTTGGAAAATATGGAGAACTTGGAAAGCCAAATTGCCTTGCTAAAACTAGCCTTCCTATTGCATCTGATAAAAACAAGTTCCCAGGAGCTAAGGGAGATTTTAAAATTATCACACAAGCATGGGGAGTTCTCTAATAATACTAGAAAGGATACCTATGACACCATGAGAAAAAACCAACAAGGGCACAACCCCACCTTCCACTAACCAAATTCTACAGAATCAAGCACTTTGTCATTGGCATTGCCAACAATCTAAATGGGAATAATTCTTTAAGAGTGGATTCCTTTCCTGAAACTTCCATATTTGATGACCACAACAGAACCAACGCAATAAATAGAAACAAGACTAGGAACATGACCTAGACCAGACCTAGACTGGCAATTTGAGAGGATTTCTAAGGTTCAATTTTATTTTCCAAGATGCATTACTCCAATGTTTGAGAATGTTTCTCTAGATGCAATGACATTCTGATTCAGACACTCGATGATTCCTGAATGTCCAATCCTACCACAAACCCCAATAGTCCTTAATCCTTGGATATAAGGAGACACCGTTACTTGGCTTCCATTTATAATGATAGATATATTTGTAAATTCATGTTATGACCTCTAAATATGTATGCATTTCAAGTTGTTTAGAAATCACATCACACCCTTCACTAGGCTTGATGACTACCCCTATCTTTTTGAAGGCACTTTTGAAAGCATCCATGGGTTTATCATAGAAGGAATTATCAATGAATGGAAGGTCACTAAGTCAGTAGGCCAGCTAACTCCCATTTAGAACTAAACAAGAAAGATTTACTAGGTGATTGATAACCCTTGTGTTTTCTTAACCATTCTCCTATTGTTATGCTTATTTTGTACAAGTAGACTCAATGATGGTTCTAGGCGCGAGACTAGGAAATATGGTCCTACTATTTTCATGCCCTTCTAGTGAGTAGACGGAAGTTATGAGTTCTTGTTACTAAGTAGCAGTGCCAAAGTTTTAATTTTTAAGGTACAATGATTACGTTGATAGGAATTCGGAAGCCATATTAGTCTTGTTGATTCTTAGTACTAATTACCCATGAAATATAATTCTCCAGCTTTCATTTTCTTTGTTCATCTTCCACATCATACTGAATAACCAATTTGACAGGGAGCTTCCTCTTGATGGTGATACACCGAATATGAATATGATCCTCGAGAGTTGACCCTCATCCAACCATAATACCAGAATGAACTCTTTTGTTGGTAATGTTGCATGGTCATTGTCCTTTTTATTTTGTTAATAGATCTTGTTCTAGATTTTATGTTGTAAAGACATATCTTATATTTATATTGAGACTAGTGTGTGTGGATGTAGAGGAAGAATGGCGAAGCTGAGTGCGATGGAGAGAGAGAGAGGAAAAATTTGAGGGATAGAACCGAACCGATTGTGCCAACACATTCGGTGTGACTAGGTAAACACTAGTAGAGGCGTCGTTTCGGAGGCCATCATTCTCGGTGCTTCGGGCTACTTTGTTCGAGTGTAGTCTCTTAAGAGCCCTAACACCAATTTTTTTATAAATTTGACAAGTGCTTTCTCGAACTTTGTGTCACCTAGAAAGGTCTCATTAGATCCTACACCTCCATGTCGGGACCCTATTTGAAAACCTATCACGGTTTACTCAATATCGATTTGGTTATCTCGTTGTGTTATTATTTGCAACTATATGAAATATTGTAGTTTAAGTCAGTGTAAGGTTGTCTAATGTAATATTTTACAAACGAAAGCTCTTGGAACCAAACCGACTATGCTAACATGTCCAGATGACTAGGTAAATGTTATGGGAGGTTTAGTTTGGATAGCCAACACTTCCAATGCTTCTCGGGCTACTTCATCCGTACGTAGTTTCTTAAGAGCCCTGAGACCAAAAAATGTTATAACTTCGACGGGTGCTATCTTAGTCTCCGTGGTAGCTGGAAAATTATTATCTGATCCTACACCTTCGCATTGGTACCCTCTATAAAATCCCATATCAATTTTCTCCATCTCAATTTGGTCATCTTGTTGTCCTATTATTTGCAAAAGCATTGAATAATCCAGTTCGAGTTAGTGTAAGGCTATTTGATGTTATATTTTGCACATGCGTCGGGATGGCCTGGTAAATGCTAGTAGAGGTGTCGTTCCAAAGTCTTGGTGCTTCAGGGATACTTTGTCTGGGCGTAGTCCCTTAATATCCATGAGACCAAAAATGATATAAGTTCATCGGGTGATTTCTCGAACTCCGTGGCACTTAGAAAGGTCCCATCAGATCCTACACCTCCGCATTGGTACCCTCTATGAAATACCGTCTTGGTTTTCTCCATCTCAATTTAGTCCTCTCATTTTCATTTTGTTTGCAAAAGTGCTTTGAATAGTCTAGTTTGATTCAAGTGTAAGTTTTCCATTTCCAACCACGAGAATAATATAGGTGGTGAAATGAGAATTTTAATAAGAAATTTTTCAATATAGGTAGTGAAATGAGAATTTTTTTAATTGTTCCTTTCTAATATTTAATTTCCCTTAGCTTCTAGAATAATAAATTCTCTACTAACAGTGCCAACCACATGAAGGTGGAAGTATTTTTGGCACCACTAACCTACATAAACATGTTAGTAATCAATTAAATAGAATTTTAAATCCTATATAATTTTAAAAAAATCATTAAAGTAAATATTCAAATTAAATTCATGAAGAACATAACTTTGCAAATTGAATCCAACGAACCGCAAGGATCAACTCTACTTTTAAAGATAACAAGAATTGCTTCATGATCTGATTCACAAACCTTCCACATATTCTTGTTTAATGTCTTACCTCGATATTTGATCAATTGAATATTTATTACAAAAACCAAATGTGAATAGTGAAGTATCATTCGATGTACTTGATAGTCTTTAAACAACCAAGTATTTGATTTTTGGATACAATATCGTTGAAGGCAAGTTCAGTGACTACCACTCGACCCATTGGAGTACTCAAGGCCTTCACCATCAATGACTGTGGAAATCAATTTTCCCCTCTACACAATAAGACAAGAAGTAGTTTGTTCTCTCTTCGTTAAATTCTATCGTAATAACTAAAAAAACTTTCCCTACACCACAAAGTAAAACTCAAGTCAAATTTAAAATACATTAAGAGTTGATCATTTAATAATTTATAAATCTAAAACATGACATACATATGTACCTTGTTGTACTAAATTAGATACTTGGTCAAAGTCAAGTGATGTTGTCATATGATTTGAAGATGCTTGCAAGTTGTAATGCTTATAGAACTTGATATGTGTCGATGGAATTAGAGGTCTACAAGTCCATTCATTTACCCATTTATGTGAATCACATTCATTCTACGCAAAATCAATGCATGATATGCAAAAACATGTCATGCATGTAGTATAAATAGTGCAAGAACTTGCATCTTGAACTATGAAATGAGTGCATATCACTTGATCCTGCAATTGTCATACAATCTTCATAACTTGTCAAATGTTGTTCCTCTATCAACCAAAAATATCTACGAACCATTGAACTCTCTTGAGATTCATGGCCCATGTTCTTGACACACCAATCAACAATATTTTTACACTTGTAAATTTAGCAACATCCTTGAACTTTAACTCTTCTTTTGTAAGTGATCTTTTCACACATGTTCTTACACCATCATGCTATCCTTTCCCATGTCTTACCTCAATAAAACTCCAGATATGTTGTACACCTATTTCTTTGTGCATCCTGCTTAGCCAATAAAACATTCATGCATTCTTGAATTGTGATATGCGATTATCCGACCGAAGGTAATGTTCATTGAAAAATGTGTTCCTCTCATTCAAGTTCGCATAAAACACTGGAAACACCCTTATACATATTCTATAGAATGTGTCTAATCATCACTGATGTAGAAATGACACTCTCTTAATATTTTCGATCTTTCTTAGTACTTTTAAAGAGTGCATGAATGTTATATGCACGAAAATAAAAACTTGCATTGAGTTATAGTATTGAGATTGAACCTCCATTTGTGGTTGCAATGTGTAATTCTCTACGAAGTCAACTATTGAAACAATAGTACCAAGTGAGAATGTGTCATTACTTAACTTGAATTGTTCATCCAACCATCAAACCTATGTGTGTGCCTTGCATACTCATAAACAATTTCCTCTTTCAATTTGACCATATATTCTGATACAAGTAATTATTTTGTAACAAGCTCACACCTTTTAGGTTTATTTTCCGTCTTTTAATTAATATGCCACTCATTTATATTTGTTGAAACCAACTAATTATTTTCCTATTGAATATGTATTCTCCTCATGGTTACAAATTTTCAATTTTGGCAAGCCACCACATATATAAGACGTTCCATCTAAACATGCTTTGCTATAAAAAAACCATCTAGTTGATTTTTCACAAAATATCATAGGAATAAATTCCCTTACTGATTTTGGTGGAACATTTAATCCACACTCTTGCAACATGATGTCAGTATGCAAAACACAATGTATTTGACTCATAATGCATTGAAAATTCAACATGATGCCTGCAACAACAAGTGGTATGTGAGTGATTGATTTTCACATAAAAAGGTTTGTTCATTTCAAAGAATATTTGACTAATGTTAATTTGTGGATTTTCATTCTTTAACTTAGGGAAGAATTATGTTTAAGTCATATCCAGAAATTTTTGCACCCGATTCATGATTATAAGAACCTATTCTTCTTTTTATCGTATCTCTTCTATTCGGTGACACCCTTGTGTTCTCATTCCAATACTTTACAAGTAATTTTTTTACAATATCGACATATGCTTGTCTTTCCATGGAGTCTCGCTAGAGAATGCCCAATAGTCGTGTTATTGGTGACTTAAGACTTTGCGCCTCCATATTGTTTTCACTATATTTTTCTATTTAACTTCAAAACTCGTTTGTTTTTCTAATAGTTTTTATTAATTATTTTATCATTTACTATACAATTAGTAAGTGCATTGTGTAACATTACTATCTTTGGTGTGTCTATTGACACCTACAGTTTGGTATGTTTTATGTATATTTTCAACAATTGACACATTTCGATCAACAACATTAGATGTTCTTAACCCTGGGGTCTTCATTGTAGGTCTCATCTTAATTAATTTCATCAATGTAACAAATAATTGACATATTTGTGTGTGATTTAAATTCTCAAAGTAATTATCTTGAATTCCCTAACTTTTCTTCTCACATTTCTTTCAAACATTTTGTTAGACATTGGTTTTATAATGTTTTCATCAATTTCAATTAAGTGAATTGGTTTTCTTCGCAAAATGGAAGGAGGTGTTCTTAGACGTGAAGATTCGTTAACTAGGTTACTTTCTTCATTCGGTGTTTTCTACACGAATTTTACGGATTAACATTTAGATTCTTAGGTAAAGGTTCAACATTTGGACTCTCAGATAAAGGTTCAACATTTGAATTCATTTCAATTTCTTCACCATACCAACATTATCATTCAATTCAATATCAATATTCATTGAAAAATAATTATTCTCTACATTTTCATTATGTATTTCATCCTCATTTTCTAAAACATTAGGTACATTTGATATAGTAGATGTACCTTTCCCTCCACGAAGTTTTTGCATTCTCTTCACTTTATTTATTCTCATCTCTTCCAATTGCTCTAGTGTCTTGTTCTTGACTTTCCTCTTGTCCTTAGCTCGACTTTTATCACCCATGATTACAAAAATTCAAATAGTGGGGTAGGGGACAAGATGAACTACTCAAAATTCGCAAAGAATGTACAGGAATCTGCAGACTAGACAGAAAGAGGGAGAAATCTCGTGAAAGAGGTGAAAAAGACGTTGGGGGCCCATAAAATATGTAAAGACAAAACGTGTACGCAGTTTTACCTTTTCCCTATTTTTAAGGCATGCCTCTAGGCTTGGATCCAGTTTGGATCCCAAGCCTAAGGCATGGACCTGCAAAAACACAACAAACAACGTGTTTTTGCATAAAATTGGTAAAATGGCTATTCCGCCATGATAAATCACACTAAAACGATCGATACATTTAATAAAAATATGCCTACGACATCGAACAAACTTTCTTCTTTCCAAAAATATAATTTTTCAAATTTTCTGACTAATATAAGGTTTCCATATTAATTATTTTCTAACTATGCCTTTTTGTAGCTATTTTTTGGAGTTTATACACGTCTATCTTTTTTTCGACTCATTGAAATTGAATAAAAAATTTAGGCACAAACTAGGACTAATTTTATACATATTAAAAATCGATATTTTTTGAGGTAGTTAGGGGGCATGGTCGAAGCTCCGTTATTTTTCAAAATTTAAAATTTTTGTACTAGAAAAATCATTAAAAAAATACTCGCTAAAAATTTCTAAAAACAAATTCTAGCACAAACTAGATGCTCCTAGCTATCTTTCTACCAAAGGGTTTTCAAAAATACTAAATAGTTCTCAAAAAATAGTGGGGGCACAAAAGTCACTCTACTATGTTTTTTAACAAAAACATGAGCACTTGTTGGTATTTTAGTTATTTGATCCACTTAAACTTAACCGTTTTCAATAAAATTTAGTAGCTTAGAAATTAGACTCAAAATGCTACGATTCATGTTCTTACAACATCTTCCAATTTTGAGTGTAACTATTTCAAATAACTCGTACAAGTTGAAGTTTTAAATTTTTTAGAAAAAAACATCCACTTGAGACTCCCTTTTGGCCTTCCAACTTGGTGCACTTACCCAATTTCCAGGTCATAATCTAGGATTGATTTTGATAATCATTTCGATAAGAAAGTATGTTTGATTCAATATAAATTGAGAAGCTCAAGATCATTACAAAAGCTTCAAATGTGGGACAAATGTTCCACATTGATTTTGTTCATAGGGATGATCATAAACTAACGGCTAAGAATATTTCTTCCGCACAGTTGTGGCATTGGAGACTTGGTCACATCAGTTTTAGATATCTCGACACATTTTGTCAGTACAATATGGTGAGAGTTTTGTCATCTCTCAAAAAGGCTACATACAAGTGTCCTAACTGCCTTGCAGAAAACAACACAGAGCCTCATTCCAAAAGAGTACATATAAAGCTCCACATAAGCTTGGTTTGGTGCACACTGATCTTTGTAGTTCAATACAACCAAGTCATTCTACATTTCAGTATTTCATATTATGTTGATGATTTTTCAAGAAAATGTGATTTTTATGTCTTTTGTAACAAAAGTGAAGCTTTTGAGAACTTCAAGAAGTTCAAAGTGGTTGTTGAGAATGATATTGATAGCATAATTATATCTATTCACTCAAATTGATGGGGTAATTCACAAGTAACGAGATTCATCGACATATGCCTCCTACACATACACTACAACAAAATGGTGTTGTTGAGAGAAGAAACCATACTATCATGGAGATGGTACGATGTATAATCGATGATTCTAATTGACAAACATTTTCGCCAAAGCATTCAAGACTACAATATACTTGTTGAACGTAATGCCCACGATTGCTCTTGACAGAGTAACTCCATATGAAGCATGGTCCAATTGACAACCATCCATTACACACCTTAGAGATGCATGCATGTACCCAAGCAGAAGAGAAAGAAGTTGGACATGAAATCAGAGAAACTCATCTTCATTGGCTACAATGAAGAAGCTCTTGGGTATAAATTGATGGATCCTAAGATCAAGAAAGTCTACACCAAAGCAAAGATGTTGAGTTCTTTTAGAAGAAATAAGTTGAGACTTCTTCCACATACTCACCCGATATAGATAATGCACACCTATTGTGAAAGCATAAACATATGTTCCCATTGATGATGGGGATGATCGAGACAAGACCACGACCCATGGGAATAGTACCACATTTGGATCCCTCTATTGGCCAAGAAGTCCTACATACCAAAAGCTTGGAAATATATCATGGATGTGAATATCAATTAGTGAAGAATAACATCTGGTAGCTTGTCGATCTTCTACCAAGGAAGAAGTATGATGTAGGAGCTTCTCATGATGCCTCAAGAAGAATAAACAAGAAGAGTCTAGGACAATAAGCCTTCTCAAGGCATTGACACCATGCATTTGTAGTTTAAATAGTTTTCCCTCCATAAGTTGTGTTTGAATTTGAATTTGAATTACTATGTAAAAACTCTTGATATAAGAGTAAAGGTAGAAAAGTAGTTGTTTTCATCACTATGCTATGTAGGAGGAGGAATTGGATTGTATTAGGATTTGAGGGAATCATGTGTAAGTTGTGATAACCATATCTAGTTGGTAAAATAGCTCTACCTATTCTAGCTTGTAAGTTGAGAGAATATCTCAACAAGAGGATATGATAAGTCTTATCTTAGAATAGGAGATTATGACATCAAAAGGAGTTTTGCATGAGGATATAGGTTGAATATCTCCATAGGAGGAAGAGAGTTGAGTTAACATGTATGGAAAAAAAGGAGCTCATAGAAGATGAGGAAAGGGGGTTGGAAGCATGAAATATGTAATGATGCATACCTTGTCAATGGTCATGAATAAGGACAAGTTAATGTACATGAAATGTGTGTTTCACTCCGCTCCCCGGATGCATATGAAGGTCCTCTGAGTGGTATGAATTCTAATATGAATGAGAATGCTTAATTGTTTATGATATATCTTATATCTTCCTGTACGATGTTATGATCTCATTGTTTCTAAGTGTTAACTTGTGTGTCAAGAGGATTAAAACCTTGTAAGCATGGCATGTTGGATTAGGAAGGTGTGGGGAGCTAATACAAATTTCACGTATCTGATTCTAGACTATAAGAATCTCTAACCAAATAACTTATCACAATTCTAATCTTCTCGAGCTATGTGAAACCTTAAAACAGGGATTTGAGAGAGTCATGATAACTTTTTATTCCCACATCCAAATGATCTGAAATTTCAATAGTAGAAGGATGCTGACTATGTGCAAATGGGTTTTTAACCAATTTTCTATATCATACGTTAATATGGAACTATGGTGAAATCTCAGTCTCATAATATTAATAGACCCTATCACATGGTTTAGTAGAGAATTAGTTATATCTAGTGGATTTTGAGGAAATAAAATCTCAAACTTAGAACAAACAACCTTAGAATATCCCTCATGCATATTCAAAGGGAATTATATGGTTTCAACCTCACATGTTCGGATGTCTATGACAGCAGTATATGATCTGAAGCAACTGCTATAGTGCATTTCACTGTGGCGGAAAAGTTGAACTAGAATATGGGAGAGACAGTGAGTTGCTCTAAGGACAGACTATATTGTTGCAATATAAGTAGAGAAAAGAAGAGAATAATAATCAGCTTTATTTTTTCGGATTACAATTTCTGTCTAAGAGAATTAGTCTGAAAATGATACCATTACTAAATAATATGTAAGAGAAGAAAAGCAAAAATTATATAACAGCTAGCATGTTTTGTAGTGCAAATGTATCCAATTATATCGAATAGTGCCCAGTAGAAACAAATATTTGTTTCCTTTGCAGGACAAAGTTTGCAGGTAAATACAAGCAAAAAATATCAAGTATGATGTTGGAGTGTTCCTACTCTTACGGGGAGCCAGTCATGTAAGATGTCTGTTTAGATGCATGGCCTTCCGAGCCAGGAACCTGAAAGAACGTGGTGGATATATGACAGACAAATATTGGGAAGACAGAGTGAGGACAGTTCTAGATTCAATAAATATTGGACGAATTTGCTATGATGCCTTCACAGCTGGGAGTAATTGTCAAAGACTTGAGCCTTGAAACTTTGTAGGCTTTTGTGTCGTGGAAATGGGTATCTAAAACTAACTTTAGATTCCACAGGTGTATGCATCTAAAACTATACCTATGTTTGTCTTCATGCAGAGCTACGAGCTAGATAAGGCATACAAAAGCATGAGGAGATCTTGCATTTCATGATAGAAGAATGGTGATACAACTTGAAGATGGTAATTCTAACATGACATATCAGGTATGAGAACCACCAATACCCTATTGTTCTAGCAATCAGGTATCAAGAGTATGTGAAAGAGCAACATATCACAGCAGGGTGAGGAGCTGCAAGCGAGAACAGTAGGCGGATATCGAGGAACTTCCTGAGGCAAGCAAGGAAGGCAGTATATGATCTGAAGCAACTGCTTTAGTGCATTTCACTGTGGCGGAAAAGTTGAAGCAGTGAGGCAGCAGCGTAGAATATCCATAACCTAAAGTGTTAATATATCAAGCATGCACAATATATTGTTGCAATTTAAGTAGAGAAAAGAAGAGAATAATAATCACCAATATTTTTTTCGGATTACAATTTCTGTCTAAGAGAATTAGTCTGAAAATGATACCATTACTAAATAATATGTAAGAGAAGAAAAGCAAAAATTATATAACAGCTAGCATGTTTTGTAGTGCAAATGTATCCAATTATATCGAATAGTGCCCAGTAGAAACAAATATTTGTTTCCTTTGCAGTAGACAAAGTTTGCAGGTAAATACATATTATTTTTTTTGCAAAAAATATTAAGTATGATGTTGGAGTGTTCCTACTCTTACGGGGAGCCAGTCATGTAAGATGTCTGTTTAGACAGAAAACAAATAAATTAATTAAATTGTATTGAGTATAGTTTGCGGATAGAGCAGGATTTCCAAATTGACTTAAGGAGTTTGGAATTATTGCAGAGAGATCCTTACCGGAAAAGGGAGAAATCTACGTTTGTTTGATTGTGGAAATTCGGGAGATGAAAAATTTAGATTCATTGCATAAATATTGTCAAAACCCGTCAACGCCAAAATTGAACTATTCCAAGAACAGATGAGTTAGCATTATTCAATTAATAATACCTTTGAAATTTGGAAAATATTTTCTAAACAAGTGCATGGCAAGGTGTCATATTCAATGGAGAGTGTCAGTTGTGTAAAAATACAGTTGCCATGCATTTCCATGCATCCTGTAAACCATTTTTTGTTTAGCCTTTATGGTTCTGTGAGGAAGCTAGAAAAGGCCGATGTGTTTGGCTTTACAACTGGAAATTATTGTTGTTAAATTACACCTGAACATGGAAATTGTCATTATACAAATTATGAGAGTAGGTAAAGATTTGGTTATATGCTGCAACAATGAGGCATTTTAGGAAAAAAATTCCTAATGGCGATTAATTTTCATCCACTCAAAGAGATGATTCTTTTGGTGGGTACATAGCTTTGTACACATTTTATTCATGCATCTGTGTTAATTTTTTTGTGGGGTTGATCTCTTTATAAATTCATCTGTTTAGATCTAATGTTGTTGATGGGTACATGGATTTGTACCCATTTTTTATTCATGCACATGAGTTAATTTTTTCGTGGGTATTGACATTTTTTTGTAAATTGTCTGGTTAGATGTTCTTCTAGATCATACCAGAAAGACATGTTGGCAATAATGTCTTGTAGAGAAGAGAAACAAGAAGAAATTATAGCAATAAATCGCAGTGCCCGATGGGTGATAAGAGATACTTATTGGAAGAAGTTCCATCTGCTAAGCATAATCATAGAGGGAAAAAGTGGTTCACCCAAAACATTTTTTTTAAATAATGAAAACTTCAATGATAGTGAGGATTAGGTATAATATCGATCAGAGTTATTTTTAATTATTTTTCACATTATTGACAATACTCTTATAAATTCATTAAAAAAATTGTATGGATGTGATTTTTGAGGTGGTGCTTACTTAGATGATATTTACACACAGGGAAAATGGGAAGCAAACATTACAAAATTTCCAGAGCAAACACAAATTGTGAACATATGGAGTCAACAACAACAAACAAGAGCAAAGGAAACCTCGACAGATCTAGTACAAATCTATGTATTAACAAGCTTGTGTGAAGATCCACGATTGGTATAAATGTAACAGAGGAAACCCACCTTCATGGAAGACATTTGGGAAGTCACAAGAATTCACAATCAGCGACCTCTACAATGAATGTCAAGATTGCAGTTCAGTAAAAAAATCCTGAAATATTACAGAAAACACTAATCACTACCGCAAATGAAAGGGAGAGCAAAGAATAAGCACAAGCAATCAAAACCTTTCACAAAGAATACAAAAATAGAAAACACATATTCCTGGCAAACAAAAGGCAAAAGAGTTTCACCTTCCTGTTCTTGAAGTTGGTTTATCCCCAGGCAATGTTCTTGTGGTAATTTATTGTTATTAAATGAATCATCCTTATGCTACAAAGGCAATGGAGGCTAGTGGAATCAATAATAGAGTTTATCGAAGTTTTAGATCCATACCCAATTCAGAGTGTATTGTTTATTCCCTTCTTTGAAATGAGTTCCAAACATAATCTTGCTATTATAGCTGGAAATTTTTTCAAAACCTAAAATCTAAAATCCAATCTGTGATGTTATTTCTAAACCAAATATAAAAACTATGTATTAAAACTAAATGCAAATACCAAACATTCAAAAGCAAATCGAGCATAAAACTATTTTAGAGGTTTCTTAAATATATCATCATCAAATAGTAATCAAAACCTCAACAAATGAGGCATACATCCATTTGTGAATACGGGCCGTTGGGTATGCATGAGAAGAACACTGACTCTTTTATATGTGAAAGCTATGTTGGTCACAACGCACGCAAAGAGTATGTCTCTTGTTCCTCCTCTTACCAAAACTTCTTGTTCCCTTTCCCTGCAACTCGCCACAAAAATAAATATAATCCTCTCTAAAACACAAAGAAAATGGATTACAGAAGTATCCCCACGCACCATTGTTGATATGCTCTGCTCTGGTTGTCAAAAATTCTTCTTTGCATTTGCTTCTATTTCTGAAATGACACGGGAACATGACACTTTCAAAGCATGAAACATTTCCATCCTCGAGCCACACAAAATCGACCAACCCTGCATAGTGCATAGTAAATGCATTAAATGGGTAACAATAAATGCATTCAATGTGCAAGAGGACATCCGTTTTTCCCTCTACAGTGGCAAATAAAGGGAATAACCAATAGAAACTTTCCAAAATTACAAAATCAAAGCTTCAAACTTTAGTCCAACACCATTTAAATACAAATGGCACAATCTGATTGGAAGCAATGCAAATATGTAATTGCTAGTGTGAAGACAATATCCTTGCCTTCGACAGATAAAAAGACCACCTTTTAATATAATAGGCACACATAGGTTTATAAAGAAGATTCTTATTTAAATACAAATGGAACAATCTGATTGGAAGCAATGCAAATATGTAATTGTTAGTGTGAAGACAATATCCTTTCCTTCGACATGATAAAAATCCCACCTTTTGATATAATAGGCACACATAGGTTTATAAAGAAGATTCTTATTTTAAATACTAAGCCCCACGTATTCAGACCACCCGACCACTTTTAAAAGAAGCCATGGATTTAAACTATTTAAATAGAACATTTTTAAGAAGTCCCACCGCATTAAATAAGAGATCCGACTAAATAAAACCGAATACCTTTTGGGTTTGAAATATGACAGCTTTGGGAAAACATATGCGGGAATTCAAAATGCAAAGTTGATGGGTTAAGGACCTAATGGAAGAAGAGGGATAAAGCTTCCACATGGTCTCATGCATAGGGAACAATCCGAACGGAGAGGGTAGGTAGCACACAGGAGCATAATGGCTCCAACACAAGTGGCCAAGGCAAGCGAATCTCACACGACATGGCCAAGGAAGAGGGAAAATGGTGCAACAAAGGAAAGCTTAACCAATTCAAAGCAAGGAAAAATAATGCGAGGAAACATGCTACGCCCTTAATCATATATCTTATATTGGATGTATATAGCTAACTTGTGGCTATCATAACTTCTTATTATTATGTATCTCTTTCATATATGTTATATTTTCATTAGTGGGTCGGCCTTGGTGTTGGCCATAGCATATGAATAGTATATATAGGGGTTAGTAGGTAGTAGTTGATCATCATATTCAACATTTGAGTCTTATTGTCTAGTTTGGAGGTTGCCCCCTCGAAGTGGCTAAGCTATTCTACTTGCACATTGAGATCATTTATCTGAAATATTATGTTCATTGGTGTTATATTGCTGCTAATAATCATATTTATACAAGTAATTACATTACAAGTGGTATTAGAGCTTGAACTCGGCCAACACTGTGTCAAACCCTAATTGTGAAGGTTCATCCATATCTCAAAATTGGTAGCGAATTTTTCTCGCAAATGTTTCGTGGTGTGGTGAAATTAGTTACGTAAGCTTCCCTCTAAACTTTAAGAATTTGTGACTTTTTTGCCAAAGTTATAGCGGTTTTATGTTTTTTCATAATTCAGCTACCTAGGGTGCAATTTGTGGAATTTTTCAAATTTATTTACATTTCTAGAAAGAAGATTAAAAAATAGTTTGAGTTCATTCTTTGAGTTTTATAAAATTTGGCCGAATTCCTATTGAAATCCCAAACCCTAAATTTCGACTTGATCCTTAAATCTTACCATTTTGGGGCATCATGGCTAGACCTTCAACAAGAGACAAAAAGAATCCCATAACTCGGATAAAAGCCCCGATAAGGATGAGATAATAGTTGAGAAGTTAGATTCATAAGGGGTATCTACAGAGTCCTCATGGTTAGGGTTTACTTTAACCGACATATAAGGTTAGCTATCTTGAGTTAGAGTCACGAAACCTCGAGGGTAGAGTGGCCAAAGTGAAAGAAGATGTAGAAAATATTAGACAATGATTGGAGGATTTCATTCACCAATTTAGTTACAATATCATGGTTCATCATATCCTTCCTAATCGTGCACGACTCAATCATACTCATATTAACCAGTGGTGGATCTTTAGGTCAAAGTAATAGACAAAAGAGCAGGGTGGATCTCGCAAACATGACCAATCCAAATAAAAACACTCTAATCTCCAAGTAACATGATTCCAAAAGTGGAAATGTGTAAGTTTGATGGAAAGGATCCACTCAATTAGATTAACCAGATGGATAATTTCTTTGATCTTCATTAGATTCTATCGACAAAAGGTTACCATGGCATCATCAGATCTTGAACCTAACCAATTCATTTGGTATCGATGGTTATGTGCTCAAAGGAAAAAGAGTGGCCTCAATGTTACATGGAAAATATTCATCGAAGAGTTGCAATTGCACTATAATTCTAGTGTGTCAAAGAATTATTTCAGCCAATTAACAAAGCTCGAGACAAACAAGAACATCAAAGATTACATCCATCAATTAAAAACCTTTCCTTACGGGTGGAAAATATTCCTGAAGATAATTTGAATGACTTATTTCTTGGGGGTATTAAAGAAAAATTGAGACCGAGGTGCATATGCTTAATCCTCATAAGGTTTCGACTCTATAATCATGGCACGTAGGGCGAGAGGAAAAAATTCTTTCCAAAGAGGAAAAAACTATTAGTAATATCGATATCAGTAGCACCCTTCCACCATTATTCCCTCAGCCAGTGAGATTGACACCTCAACAAATTGAAGAAAAGAGAGCCAAAGGGTTATGTTTTAATTGTGGCAACAAATTTGGACCAGGACATAAGTGTGCTAAAAAGAAGTTGTTCTACATTGAGGGACCTACTGAAGAAGAAGAAAATGAAGAAGACGAAGAGGTAGAGCCAGAGGAGGAATTAGGAGATCCCCAGCCAACAATATCATGCCATGTAATTTCCGATATTAGCACTCCCCAAACTCTCAAAGTAGTTGGATTCTTAAAGAAACAAAGGGTAACAGTGTTGATTGATTCGGGAAGTACTCACAATTTCATCAATCATAAGTTGGCAGTACACTTGAACTTATTTGTTTATCCAGCTCCAGAATGTCAAGTCATGATCACTGATGGGAAAAATATTAGTTGTTCAAGAAAATGCCATAACATTAATCTCGCCATGGGAGATTACTTGCTAACTAGCAATATGTATGCCATTGCCATGGGAGGAGCAGACATTGTGTTAGGAGTTCAGTGGCTTACCACCTTGGGAACCATTGAAATGAATTTCCAAGAGTTGTTCATGCAATTTTAGTCAGAAGGGAGGAATTTTAAACTAAAAGGACTAAGAGCAAAGTCCCCACATATGGTAAGTTCTCATCAGATGCAAAAATTGCTTAGAAAAGGTGTAGAAGGGTTTGTGGCACAACTATTTTCATTAGAAGCACATCATTCCAATACATTTATACCCACAGATATGCAAGTAGTTATAGATGAGCACTCAGTGGTGTTTGGAGAAATGCCCAAGGGTCTACCTCCGAAAAGAGACCATGACCATGCCATCCAGCTAGTACTAGGGATTCAACCACCCAACATCAGACCTTATAGGTACCCCTATATGCAAAAGAGTGAGATTGAGAAGATAGTTCAAGAGATGTTAGAAGCAGGACTTATTCACCATAGTCAGAGTGCTTACTCTTCTCATGTAGTGATGGTACAGAAAAAGATGACAATTAGCGCATGTGTCCAGATTACAGGGAACTCAATAAGTACACAGTTAAAGATAAGTTTCATATTCTTGTAATTGATGATTTGCTAGATGAGTTACATGGTGTTGTTTACTTTACAAAACTTGATCTTCATTCTAGATATCATCATATTAGAATCAGGGATGAAGATATTCATAAAAATGACCTTGTGACACATGAAGGACACTATGAGTTCTTGGTAATGCCTTTTGGACTAACAAATGCACCCTCTACATTTCAAAGCTTGATGAATTCCATATTTAATCCATTTCTTTGAAAGTTTGTTTTAGTGTTCTTTGATGATATATTAATCTATAGTAAAACATGGGAGGAACACTTGCATCATGTAAATAAGGTGTTGGAAACTCTTGAACAACATCAACTTTATGAAAATCCTTCTAAGTATTCTTTTGGTGTCAAGGAGGTTGAATATTTGGGTCATATTGTCTCTTATGAAGGTGTTAAAGTGGATCCTAACAAGATAAAAGCCATGCTTGAATGGAAGGTTCCCAAAACCCTAAAAAATCTCCAAGGATTTGTGGGGCTTATAAGTTATTATCGTAGATGTGTAAGGAATTATGGAAGCATCGCAACACCATTCACAACTTTATTGAAGGACTCTTTCCATTGGAATGAGCAAGCTACTATGGCCTTTGAGAAGTTGAAGGAGGCCATGTGCACCACTCTAGTTCTAGCCACCCTGATTTTTCAAAAACATTCATTGTTGAATGTGATGCTTCAAGGTATGGTATGGGGGTAGTACTCATGCAAGAAGGGCAACCCATTGCCTTCGAGAGCCACCAATTCAAAGGTAAGAATATATCTAAACCAATTTATGAGAAAGAAATGTTAGCAATACTTCATGTAGTGAAGCAATGGAGACCATATCTAATGGGAAGACATTTCAAAGTAAAGACAGATCATGATAGTTTGAAATACTTCTTAGAGAAACATTTATCATTAGAAGAACAACATAAATGGGTCTCAAAAATGTTGGGGTATGATTTTGAGATAATATACAAGAAAGGGAAAGAGAATGTAGTTGTTGATGCTTTATCTCGAAAGGATGAATCTTCCTGCATTGTTGTGTGCCATATTTGTATTATATGAGGATTGGATAGAGGATGCAAGGTCTGAATGGAAAAATGACCCAGGTACACAAAATCTCATTCAAAATATCCAACAAGATCCAAGCATGTTAGAAAAATTTGTATGGAAAGGAGATGTTTTATGGTATAAAGATATATTATATCTATGTAAGAATTCAATCCTTAAAAATAAGGTTCTATCTCGAGCTCCATGTTTCTCCAAGAGAGGGTCATTCGGCTTCTTAAGGACTTATCATCAAATCAAGAATGATTTTTTTAGGGAAGGGCTAAAAGGGGATGTCCAAAATTTTGTGGCATAATGCATGGTTTGTCAAAGCAAAAAAGGGAAAAACTATTAAGTCCCCGTGTCTTTTACAACCTCTATCTATTCCTATCCAAAGGTGGGAAGACGTGTCCATGGACTTCATCACATGATTGCCTAAATTAGAAGGTAAAAATGTAATTATGGTGGTGGTGGACAAACTCATCAAATATGCCCATTTTTGTGCTTTATCACATCCATTTGTTGCAAAGTACAAAGAAGCAACAACCTTCAGTGGATACAATCGTGTAAGCTACATGGGACACCAAAGATTACAAGAAGTGATCGAGACCCTATTTTACTAGTAATTTTTGACCGACTTGTTCTCATACTTGGGCACACAACTAGCTCGTAGTTCCTCTTATCATCCCCACTGGCCTCGATGGGAAATTAGAGGTGGTAAAAAGTGCCTAGAGGGATATCTTTGTTGTTTTACATCGATAAGCAAGCGAGATGGGTCCAATGGTTACCTTTAGTGAATGGTGGTATAACACCTCCTTTCATACTTCATCCAAAATGTCTCCTTTTTGGCATTATATGGGTACCATCCACCATCTATCACTTCATATTTGAGAGTCAACCAAAGGTTCGAGCAGTTGAAGAACATATTCAACACCAAGAAGAGGTTATTTCTAGTCTCAGGAGAATTTAACCATGTCACAAAACCGCATTAAGCAAAGAAAGTGACCAACATCGCATTGAAAGACATTTTGAAGTCGGTGATTGGATTTTTTTGCGTTTACAAGAATATAAGCAAATGTCCTTAAAACAATAGAAAAAGGATAACAAGCTTTCACCTAAGTATTATGGCCCTTATCAAGTGTTACAGAAGATTGGCAATGTAGCATACAAACTGGAACTTCCTCCGGCTACTCGAATTCATCCAATCTTCCATGTATCTTTCCTAAAGAAGGTAATTGGACAGACAATATCAACCCAGATAGTGTTACCCGAGCTTGATGAAGAGGGTAGAATCATCTGGAACTAGAATGCATCCTTTAGACACGCACTAAGCGATTGAGGACAAGGGTCATCATTGAGTATTTGATCAAGTGGAAAAATCTAGACAATGAAGACGCAACTTGGGAGGATGTAAATTTCCTACAACAACATCCAGATCTTCTCAACATTGGGGACAATGTTGCTTTCGAAGGGAGGGGCATGCTACGCCCTTAATCATATATCTTATATTGGATGTATATAGTTGACTTGTGGCTATCATAACTTCTTATCATTATGTATCTCTTTCATATATGTTATATTTTCATTAGTGGGTCGGCCAAAGTGTTGGCCATAGCATAGAATATATATATAGGGGTTAGTAGGTAGTAGAGTTATCATCATATTCATTATTTGAGTCTTATTATCCGGTTTGGAGGTTGCCCCCTCGAAGTGGCTAAGTTATTCTACTTGCACATTGAGATCATTTATCCGAAATATTGTGTTCATTGGTGTTATATTGTTGCTTATAATCAGATTTATACAAGTAATTACATTACAAAACACGAACCTCTTAACATGCATGGTAAAAACATGGTAATGCAAAGCCAAAGCAAACATGTAATCACAATTATATGCATCGTCAACCAGCTCGACAGAGCAAGGAAAGGCAAGGAGGTTAATACAAGGCACAAAGACAACTTAGCTAGAAAACACGAGTAGCAAAAATGAGTCAAACATTGACCAAAGAGCTAAAGCATGGGTTTGGCTAATGAAATAAACCCAAAAGCATGCAAAACCCAACACCAAGCAAGGAGTGAATGCAAGTAAGGATAAATGCAAATAGGAAGGAGAGGTTGAAAAATGGCATAAATTTATTTTTTTAAATTACTTTTATTTAAAAATATGAATAAGGCCAAATATGCACCAACCTCTAAAAATGAGTGTTTTCCACAGAGATGAGACCATAACTAGAAAACCTAGCGGTGAAAAACGTAAACCCGCACATATGCACAAATCTAAAGAATGCAAAAACCGCAAAGAATAAGTGTTAAGAATGTTAGCACAATTCTAGAATTAAAAATGAAAAACTTGCACGAGGAATGATTAAAATGAAACTAGAAGTAATTAAGAACCCAAAATAACGAGTGCCCATTTACCAAAACCTCATGGATTTGATACCATGAAAGATTTTTTGTGAGAATTGATATGGAAACTATGCACCATGATGAATTTACACTCCAACGATAACGTGGTAGCTCCAATGTAATCAAAAAGATTCAAACAATGGAAAATCATGTGAGTAAGAAAACGGGTATGCTCATTCTCATAGATCAAAAATGAAGTAAAAATAGGTGTTGTGTAACCCTCATTCCTGGAAAATCATTCCCTTGTATGAGGGAAAGAGGAGTTACAATTCCAAATAAGGAATGTAACTCCTATGACACCACTGATGCATATGATAATGACATATTCTATGATAGAATCTACCACTTGTCATATAACTCCCTAATACCTATGACACTTGCTAGGTGAGATGAATCACCATGTGATGTGGACGAGACCCCTAGGATGATGAGGCAAGTCACACACACCAACACCAAACTACTAGGTCATACTCCCCGGGATAAAGGCTAGTCTTGTATAAAGATAAATATATACACCAAAATACTCACTCACATTATCAAGTTATGGTCGATGAGGACATAGATACAAGGACATCACTTTGTGACTTTATACTCTAACAACACACATACCATCTATAAGGTAAAGCACAACCTAACACAACCTTACACAATACTTTTGGAGCACATAATTTCTTTGATAAAGACATTATGATATTTGGATAACTACTTTGAATCTTAGATACACTCATACATGTTCAAGATTGAGGATCATTGTGACATTACTCTCTCTCTCGAGCAAAGAGATCTCATAAGTAGGGTACATCATACTTTGAAGGGGACTCATGACCTAGTGACACTTTGATGACTTCTTAAGAGCCTTAAACCATACCATGACATCCTTCATGACAACAAGTAAATTACACTCACACACAAAACCTGAAACACAAGTGAGAACAAGAAACTGACTCATAACACAAATATTGATTATCAACATGTACAATCAGAGGTACATACACAAGATTCAATAGACCTATAGACCTTAACACATGAAGACACATCTTAAATAACATAATTCAACCTTTTGACAATATTTACTCAAACCAAGGAGGCACTTTGACATAGAATAGAATATTTTGACTGAGATCATAAACAACTAGATAACTCAACATACTTCACATGCTTCAACTCATGAGTAATGGCTCCATGAATCTTAATGGAGACACCCAAAGTATGTGCACTTGATCTAGCAGGAATAACATCCATGCCCTCAAGGGACATGACACCAAGATCCACCATCAACTCTTTTATCTAATGAACCTTTTATTCTCTCTTACTCCTTTTGAGGACTTCATGAGCAGGAAAAAAATTCTTGAGGTTCAACAAGAGCAAATAGACCTTCATGAGCAATAGAATCATCATGACTAGTACCAAAAACTTTGGGAACAAACTTTGTCTTTTTGAGTTCTTCATTCACTTTCTCAACTTGTGTAGTCTTAACATCAACCTTCTTTTTGTAGACATTCATTTAGAATCTACAGATATCATGAAATGTGACCTAATTTTTCACACTTGAAACAAATAAGAGAACTCTTTCCTCTAGAATAATCATTTTGTTGATTTGATCTTTTCAAGACAAAATATCACCTGTATTCCCAAACTAATTGCAAATATAGCACACAACCCCACACTTCTTATCTTTCTTCCAAATCTGATTAGAGACTCATGATAGCAAAATTTTGAAATATGAACCTTTTGTGATAATTATAGCATGTAATATCTCTTGATCAAGATTATGCTAACCATTGCTCTATGGAAATGCATTATGTAGTCACAAAATCATGCACTTAATACTACTATTGTATCGTTAAGTAATATGTTCTTTTATATATGGATCTCACATAAGAAAATTATTCACTAATGGCTATCCCCTACTACTATCATTAGTTTAGTCATCGTTGTCATTAAGTGTCTTGCACAATTGCCATTACTAGACAAACTGGTCATCTCTCATGGAGTCTCAGTTGTCATTATTTACTCAGTGGTCATCTCTAGTCTTTGACTAGGGCACCTAGGAAGGGATTGGGGTGCCCATCGGTGCCCCAGTCCTCATTTTAGGTGCCCTGGTCCTAGTTACACTTGGTTCTCATTTATAGTTTTGAGGTCGATATTTGTGGTTTTCCCCCTCATTCCCCTAGGTACTAGTTGGCATGTCGGGTCATTAGTGTCAAAATTTGAGCAAGAGATCCCTATATAAACACAACATACACACTATTTTAAGGGAGGACTATTTCTACTAAGGGCTAGTTATCTACTAAGGCAAGGGATTGCATTTGGGCACTATTCTACATCACACACTACATAGGAAGGGTTGTATTTATTCTATTCCATCCACCATTTTCATTTTACATCTAGCTATTGCCCACTACTTTGGCATCATTGGCATTAGGGAACCCTATGCACATGATTGCACACACATGCACATAAAACTACATCGGGTCTGAGATGTAGTGTAGTGCTCAGTCATAAGTCCATCCATTTGGAAGCTGAGGACAATCCGACCCATTCATTTGCATATTTATTTTTTAGGGTTTGATGCTTTTGTGTGGGGTTTTGTAGGATATAATTCATCAGAGATCTATAAGAACATTAGTGAAGCAAGTGTGATATACATGCGACAAAGAAAAAGTTGTTGTGAAGATCTAAAGAACCAACCCATATTCATGTTTTGAGTTTTTCTATAGAACAAGGTGCTCATATTGCAGACCAGGGTACCCATAGGCGCACTAATCCTCCCCAGGCACCCCATTCGGCATAATCTTCATCTGTTGTAATTTATAGAGGTGTGATATCATACTTTATTCTAACAATGCATCATCAAATCTAGTTGCAATATATTTGCAAGGTAAGTTAATTTCAAGTTATACATTTTCCCTCTTATTTCAATTATTTTACTTTATTTAAAATATCAAATAAAATCAGTTAGTATTTAAATTTCAGTTTATACTAGTTATTTCATTGTTGTACTATTTATATTAACTTATAAAATTCATATTTTAGTTAATCACATTCTAAACATACCTTCTACATTCTCTAGCTCTATGACCAAAATTATTACACAAGTAACAAACACTATTGTACTTGTAGATTTCATTGCATTAGGTTTCCTAATAACCTTCTTGAGATCTTTAGCATCCTTTATAGCTTTGGTAGCATCATTAGGTTCAACTTTGTTCACTTCATGTTTCTATGAATGTTCTTCTTTGTAGCCAAGACCAAATTTGTCATTTGTAGCTCTTTGATTCTCCAACATGTCATTTAGGGCTTCTGAAATTTTCTATAACTTTTCATAGGTCTTCAACTTACTATGTGCCTACTCCAAATCTGATTTTAATGATATCAACTCATCTTCATACTTGTTGCAATCTTCTTCTTTGACCTTTAGGGATTTAGATAACTTCTCCATTTGCGACTTCAAAACCCAAATGACTTGACTATGTTCATCTTCCATGCACTTGATATAATCTTCCAAGATATGAATCACTGACTAGGAAAATTTATTCCTCTATTTGAGGGCTTCTTCAACATATTATGGTTTACTCATGGCTTTATGCTTCAAGAGAATCTCCTTCAACTAGTTAAACTTACTTCAAGGACTGATATGATACCAATTGTTGGAAGAACAATGGACCGAGAGGGGCGGTGAATGATTCCTACAAAAACTTATTTCATTTACCATTAATCATTCATTATCAATACACTCAATCAATCATGAACCATATGTGTGATTGCTTAAACATATAAATAACCATTCACAAGAGAAAGAGCAAGAGAGTACACAAGAACACCAAATATAAGTGGGAAAACCTCAAGGGGAATAAATCCCATTGAAACTCTACTTATATTACAAAAATCAAATATATTTAGTGAATCACCAACACAAGGAGGACCACAAGTATAAGGAGCACTAACCCCAAGTATAAAAGAGCACCAACCCCTAATTTATTGAAGTACCCACTCCATAAGGAGGTTACAACCCCATAAGATGACTAGGTAATAAATAATCCACTGATGATGATGATCTCGATTTTTTTCTTCCAAAACTAATGGAAATCTTTAATTCAGCTCACACTTTCACCTTCAAAACCTCATTCACCTAGCTTCCTCTTTCTTCTTTTTTAACACTTTGTCTTGGATTGAAAATATTGCACACATTCCATAAATTAGTATTTAACCTATAACACCCATACTAATATCTAAAATAATGCATTAAAGTCTCCTTCACACTCTTAGGTGGTCGCACTTTTCCCTCTCACTTTGGACTAGTTCAAATTTGAACTCAAAACCTTTCTTTATATGCATTTCATCTCAAAAAATGAAGGAGTTCAGTCTTAGACCTTTATTTATACTAATTCATCATAATAAAATCCCAATAAATTCATTAAAATGGTTTCATATGACCCATATAGGCTCTCGGTCATGCACAAAAGCTCTCATCTTGCACCAAAACACCTCAAAACCCTATCACATAGATGAGATAAAACCACAAATCACAAAATCATGCTTATTCAAGCTCCAAAATTCACCATACATGTGTAATATAACATATAAGCACCATAAATGGTAGAAAATTTGCTTAGACCAATCAAATAAATCATTAAATGGGCCCACAAGTTCATATGCTTCACAAAATAGTTGTTTCCAAGCACCCTGTCTTCACCTTTAGGCCTTAGGATCACCCAATAACAACTAAAATATTACATGTGAATTCTATATGGAATCCTCAGGGCCTATAAATACCATCCATGTATGTTAGAGCTCTTGAAACAATCATATGTTTAAACCACAAAAACTTTACTCTTCATCAAATCATGCTTCCCAAAAACATGTTTTGTAAACTCAACTAGTTTGCACCATTTATCATTAGGAAAAATTTCATCCCTCATCATTCTCCAAGTTATAGAAAGCATCAACTCAATAATCTCATGCTTCAACCAACTCATTCTTTCATCCCGAGTAGTCATGTCCCGAAAAATAATAAACCTTCTTCTCCAAAAACTTACCTATATGACACATCGAATATCATCATCATGAGAAAAAACTTATACCAATGTAATTACCTCTAAATAACCTTTCCGAACATATTATAACTCCTTCCAAATCCAAGGGAAGGCCTTCAAACAAGCCAATCTATGCAAATTGCTTTTTACGCCTTCTTGGACTAAAGAACTGACCATTAGCCCAACATGCTCCATCACCTCAAAACACACTACAAAGTTTAACCAAAGCACGGAAAAAAATTATACATAATGCATAAGCACTCATAAACCTTCATAAATAAAGAATGACTCTTAATCATCACTTTACCTCATGTAATCGTTTAGCACCATGCTAGATCAAACATCCTCTAAACTTGACCCTCAAATAATAGCTCATAAATTTTTCATACCATATAAAAAATACATGTTTTATCTACCATTGGAAATATATATGAACCAATATAATGACACAACTTGAATGGAGTCATAGCTCCTCCCGTAGCTCCTGTAATTACAATTTTACTCCAAGTTGTTTCAAAGCGCCCTAAAAACCGAGTCTTCATAAGCTAGGGCACACTTCAGCACTTTTTCACCTCAACCATGACACAAAATTATCATGTAAATATATAAAAACTCGGGGATAAAAACAATGTTAATTTATGTCTTACCTTCTTTGGGAAACTTCTCCTTAAACCTGGAATTCTTCATAAACAAGAATATTTAAGTGGGGCCCACATACTATCACATGATCTAATTAACCTTTCTCGGAAAGTCGGGAGAGTCTCTACAACATCCAATAATAAATTTAGAAAAAAAAATCAAAATAGGACACTATACTCATGGTGTCCCTAGATTTCATCATGAAATTTGAGACTACCCCTTTTTAAAAAGTTGTTATTTTTAAAATAGTGGTTCATTTTGTGTTTTTATTGCCTAAAATTCTCTTCATTACGTTAAGATATTCCCAGTGAATCATATGATGCAATTTCAATGAATACCCACATGCTAAAAATCATTTTATCCCTCCGTCAAGTTTTGTCTATGGGAATTTTATTTAATTATTTATTAAATAAATAAAGTTCCATTTAAAGTAAATTGTACAGAGTTGAACCCTGTTGAAGTTTTTCATGCCAGTATTCCCACATCTCAATAGGATTTTCACCAGAGGGAATTCGAGCAATTATGCAACTTTTGGCAACATTTTTCATTTTTATTTATTTCTTTTTGCATTTGTTTTCAATTTTCTCCGCATTATGTCTGTTAGATTCCCCTTGATCCGTTCTTTGTTCTATAGCCTGTTTGATTTCTTGGAACATATAGAAGTCATCCATGGCCTCAACAATGGAAGTAATTAATCACAGAGTGCTAACATCTAACCAAAAAGAATAATTCAGTAAAATAAGCTTCCCGCCATACAATCACACTTTTTGGGATAATAGATCTAAGATGTTAGTGGGAATTTTGGCAATGGCAGGCAGATGGGAATTTCTTTCCTACCTAAGCAGGTGAAAATTCCCATTATGAAATTCAAATCACTTAAGCTGCCAATGGGAATTTTAGAGGTGGCAGGCAGGCGGGAATTTCTTGCCTGCCTAGTAGGTTACTTTTTCCCATTATGAAAGAAAAATCACTTAAAGTACCAATGGGATTTTTGGAGCTACCTAACAAGTTGAATTTTCCCATCAAAGAAGTTTATTCACCCATGCAAGTCACATTTCTAAGAAGGAGGCTATTTTTCATGCAAGTCGCACTTTTTGGAAGGAAGGATTTAAGTTGCCAGTGGGAATTTTGGCAGTGGCAGGCAAAGGGAATTTCTTGCTTGCCTAAGCAGGGTCAAAATTCTCATTATGAAAGTCAAATCACTTAAGTGAAAGATGGGATTTTTGGAGCTTCCTTGCAGGGTGAAAATTCCCATTGCTTTGACTTCCTATTTTTAGCAATTCCTCTTGCCAAAAAGTGCGACCCACCTTGGCATTAATACATGCATTAATTGATATTCATTAATATTATTTCTAGTCAATTTTGGTGCCATAAATAGAAGGAAAGTCAAGGAAAGTGGATGAGCTAAAGAGAATTCAAGGATGCATGCTAAAAATAAATAAAATAAATTCATAATAAAATAATCATGAGCATGTCTTTTAATTGATTAATTGCCAAAAATAGGGAAAGACAATTATTAAAAATAACATGCAGATGGCTATATAAGCATGAGACACCATAAGGGAGAAGCAATTAATTATTTTTGATGGAGCTTGCAGCCCAGAAGGATTTTGGCACCAAGGGAAGGAGGATTTTGCATTAAAGAATATTTTTCACTATTGGGAAGCTTCCAGTTTTGGCGCCTAAGCTTGGAATGGCTTCATTTTTATTATTCCAAGTATATGCATGTTAGTGTAAGTGCCCATGTGAATTAAATAATATTTTTACTTGCTTTACGTGTAAGAAAATCCTCAAATTTGAGGGAATCAGACTTTATATGCATATTTTGGTGATAAAAATCAAGTATTCATGTCATGGACTCCATATTTGTCTGAATTAATTGCAGGTATTCATCACAGGTGCTCATATTGGTGAAAAGAAGTCCAAATCAATGTCAGATACATTGAATATATCTTCTGAATCATAATAAATTTTCAGATCTGCACAAATTGATCCAATTACAAGGGATTCTAGCGAGAATTTTAAAAAAGAGCTGCATAAAGATTATTCCGGGCATGATGAAAGAGAAGGGTCAGCATAATCATGCATTGCTTCCATATTTTCTGACATCAATGATACAGACATAGGCCCTGAACCTATCACCGATTTAATTGACAGATCCAGAGTTGGAAGGACATCTCTTATGCAGGCAATTAAAAGTAGCGGGATTATTCAAGCCTCAGTGTTTCCAGTCACAGCTCAATTTCTGAATTTGTTATGGAGTGTGCAAGGTCTTATCATCCTCTTTCCATAACAATCTAAGATGCTGAAGGAAATTAAAAAATCAGGTTGGATGCACAATTCATTAATTATTTCATGAAGATTCTGACACGACCAGTGGTGATTGCAATTAGCACGTTGGATGTTGGCAATAGATGGGAAAAGCACAAGCAGACTACGTGGGAATAATGAATATTAGACACATGAAGAAGCCCATATCACCATCAAAGTTTCTGAGGACTCTTCCACGATCCAATCTTGTGCAGAATTTGATGATATCACTAAATTACTTTGCACGTTAAATGGAGAAGCCAATACCAATAAATTCCGCTCATGGATGTATGCCTTTGTGAGAACCATTAAGATCAACAAAGATAATTCTATAATTAATTGGGTAGAGATCATCAGTGACAACATCGACGAGAAACTCCAAATTGTGAGGCGGACGTTCAACTTCAAAATGACTTCATACTTGGTATATGCAGCAACCTCATAGGGTATATTTTCTACATTGGATAGATGAGGCATATTGTCAAAAAGACTATTTATGAGTGCTTCCCACAGTTGATAGTTCCTGAATGCTACAAAGATTATAGGGTGGTCAACGATGGTTTCTTCTACGTATTCATCTGTAAATTAAATATTGATCTGAAGACCAATAGTGTGAGTAAAGAAGCTTGGAAATATGTATCCCAACATGGTTGTATCTTCATCCAATTTTGGATTTCACGTATCTTAGGGTCATTGGTTTTTCAGGAGAACCAGTTAAGTTGCCAAGGTATCCAAGCGACAAGTGGGTCATCATGGAGATGTGTAGGCATCTCGTAGAGATGCATGACTTACAATCGAAATGACACAAATACACAAGTATCTTTTCGGTCACAATGGGTTATTATAGTTGCAGAGCATTCATAAAGCCATAGGAATTGAAGCATAAATGTTTTCAGGATATGAGCATGAGTTCTTCCCAAAGCATGATTAAAATTTGACCCATATGGGATAGAAAAGAAGAAAATATCCCAATAATATCTGCATGTACCTTCATTGGAAGACTTTTGGATGAAGTGCAAAAGTGAATATGAAGTTAGAAAAAGAGTTTTCGTGAGGTTATCGGCTGCAACAAGTTTCGAATATGGCTTAGCAAGGATACCTATAAATCTCAAGTAGATGATGGGCATGTGGTACTTGACACATACCATCAATGGGAAGAGATAGAGTTTCTCTTCAGGAAAGTGTAGGCATTTTTCAAAAGATTGAAGAAAGGTCTTCCGCAGTTCTAGTTAACACCTCAAATTGATTGTTAACAAAGGGGTATTGCGTGGATGAATCTTTGATGAATCAAATCATAGGTGATTTCATTACAAAAGACTCCAAAAATGAAGCATAAAGGTTAAAGTAACAGGAGCCCAGAGAATCTCAAAGTATACAAGAAGTCTAGGTATTGGATAAGGTCAAGTCTATAGCTATCATACCCTTACCACTTTCAAACGAAGCTTCTCCAGTGTCAACTCACAAGCACTTCCATAGCTCCAGGACCTCAAACAGAGGTTATTATTCCACCATTGAATCCAACATCATTTGTATTTGTTCCTCATCCACCCATATCTTCACCTCCCCATGCGGAGAATTTTAAATCATAAATGAAATTTTTGAAAGAGCATTGTCTTTGGACAATTCAGAAGAGGGCAGCTATAACACAGTGGTGAATTCGGATGCAACAAAGTTAGAGAATGAGAATGCAGTACATTCTACAACTTCCCATTCCCCAAAGAGAATTTTATCATCTTAGTTGGCTCTCTAGTTAGTTCCAGAGGCTAGAGAAGAAATCAACTTGGAAGAAGGAGGCTTGCAGTTGTTTTTAAGCTTGGAAGGTAAAGGTAAAAGGTCTAAAGTTGCTAAAATGACTTCAAGGTTGATTATTGAAGAATCAGGGTAGAAGTTCGTTGAATTATCAGTTCCAACTTAAGGGAAACAAAAGGGAGAACTAACTGCTGCAGACATATCGGTGACTAAATTACCATTGGGGAAAATCACCACAAAAGGATTAAAGCAAGATACACGGACACTGATAGATGCTTTATTCCTTAAGCTTGACAAAGAGAAGGCAAAGAAAGATAAGCTTCAGATGCAGATCTCTCAATTATGTGAGATCATCACTAAGGTTGCTAAACCTTCTTCTCAACCCGTGTTAGTGTAGGAACAGGTATGCAACCATCTAGTTGAAGAGATTGAAGATGCAGGGAACCAGGTCAAAGTTATTGCTCAATGGAAAGAGAAAATTATTCACCAAGCTTCATAACAATTTGAGGGAATACCATATGGTTTGGAGAATTTACACAGGGAATTATCTCAACTAAAAGAACTCGATTGTAAGGATAGAAGATGATAACATATATGTTAAAATTCATATGGATACCTTAGCTAAGATACACTCATTGCGAGGATGTGATAATTACAAAGAAAATTGTACCTAATGGATTGATAGAAAAGGGGAAGTAGTTAGAGATAACATTTTCCTTCTGCATGGATATCCTCAAGCTTATCTGAAGAGGATGCAATTGTTAGAAAATGAGATGGGGGAAGTACCAGAAAACATACCAGATAAATTGCCTGCTTCGTGAGGAATTCATTTTGGTTGTGCAAAAGAAGATTGATGAAGTCATCATGCCTTTCACATTAGATTCAATTGGAAGACTCATAAAGCTTCATGCAAATATTGAAGGGTATGGGCCTAGTTTTGAGAGAGTGAAAGCTAACACTACTACTTTTTCTAGAGGATTGTTGTAGTTTAAGACTAAGAAGGAAGAGGTTACAAAAGAAGATGGGAAGTTACTTAGTCACATGTTTGACAAGTATATTCAGTTTTAGAACAAAGAAAAAGCATAGAGTATGATGGCCAAGCACATTTTTCTTCTTTTTCCCTTCTCTCTCTTATTCTTATTTTCTCAAAAAAAATTGTAAAACTAAAGTAATTGGTTAAAAGCCATTACTTTTAGTTATTTGAAAGGGTCCTTAATTGAGAATAGGTGGCAGACATGCAAAGCTTTGATTTAGTCTTCAGATGCATGTCATGTAGAGAGAAATTTCAAGGGAAAGATTGCTAGTTGTTTTCTTTATAGCTTCCACATGTGTCAGTTCAGTTATTGCTTTCCTATTTGTAATTTCCTTCTATGCACTATAAATAGAAGAAGAACCTATGGGTTAAAGGATCAGAATTTGTAATCAGCATTCTTGTGTTCCAGACTTTGAGTTGAAACCCTTGATATTTTTCTGAAAGCTAAGGAATTGAAAGGAGGCAGATTTTTGGAGAACTTTGTGTCAACGATGCATTTGTTTATTACTTTTGTGTAGATCTTTACGTAAAATTTTGTTATCTCAGATATAGATTTGAAACTTTCCTTTTATTTAAATTATGTATTGTGAGATATGTTTGTTTCATCTATGTGCATAAGGCCAACTCTATGAACTATTGGTTGGATTGCACATCTTCTTTGCTTTCTTCCTAGATTCATTTTTTCTCCCTAGATTCATTGTTTCTCCCTTTTGCAAATATTTCTTTACAACCGCTTACTTGCTACAGAATTTCCTAGCTATGGCTCATGAGCTTTGCAATTAAAGTAAAACCCACAAACATTTACTCAGATCCATAATTGATAAAAATCATACACAAGATCCTCACTGGTAAATGATGGAGATTTATCTCATGACTATCTAGGTTTTCGGTTGTGCATAAAATCTAGCCAAAAATCAATATTCTACAAGTTACGCTTAGCTAGGGTTTCAAACCACTTTACCTTCTTAATGATCATTCATAAAAACATGATGATCAAACCACCTCATTTTTTTATGTGTTAGTGAGAAAATTTGTAGAGTAGACAAATTAGTTTGTATCTTGCCAAAACTTTAAGACTCTAGGTCCTCTCGCTTAGATAATATAACTCCATTTTATTGTGAATGAAAAAAGGAAATATATTGATGGTCAAGATGTCGAGGATCCAATAGGCACAATCCATGTACCCACGGAAAATGCTTGCAATGAATACCAAGGGAAGAATTTACTTGAATGATTGGAAATAAGGTGTGAGAAATTAGGAGAGGGGGATTAGCTCTGCAAGTAGAAAATTAGATTATTTCCAAAGATAATCGGAAGTATCACATTCACAACTTGTAGTAAATAAACAACAATCCTTAGAACATCAACGATGAGAGGACTCTTTTCTTTATTGGCATCTTCACATTTTGTACAATCTTTAGAGAATGGAGGAAAATAGATAGGGAAAATATAAGAATATTATCTCCTTTTCATTACTCGAAGATATCTCTCTTGAGTACACAAAACTATCAATCCTTAAGAATGAGGGTGTCATTAAATTATATAGAAAAAGAAATGACTCTTCACCTGCCCCCATGTGTCTTTTAACTTACTTTTTCTACTTGTGACTATAGATGAAAATTGACATTCAACCTTCAACCGCACTCGACCCCCAAGGTCGTTCCGAAGTAGCCGATGTTGAAAGTGTGTGGCTAACTATAGGAGGATCGGTGACTAATATCTAGTAGTGTGATCTCCTGGTAGCTAAGTGGGTAAAGGGGAGATTTAGAGGCTATGAACAGGTAGTGTAAACTCCCTATGGTTTGTTTTCCTAACTTGGATCTAAGTGTTGATCTAGTTTGAAGTGTCTAAATTAACTAAGCTGAAACTAACAATCTATGCTACTGCTGAAAGGGAAACTAATCTAAACAAATCACAAAACTGAAATATTACAATCACAAACAACAATTTGCTTCTATTATAAATAATTAAAATATTTCTACACTAAAACTAAACAAGTGAGATAACTCGGTGTAGTTATTCACTGTGTCTTGCCGAGTGTATTGAATCTAAACTAACTTAAAACAATAACTTTTCCAAATGATCTATGATATGTAGACAACCTCCTACATATATTCTCTCCTTTGATTCACAAGAATGGGAATAAGAGGATCTATCACCAGGGGTCTGCTATGAAAGATTCAAACCCTCTTGGAAATTAACTAATTACTTGCAAATGAAAGGAAAATGATTTATACTCTATTTGATATGATATAATAATGATAAATTGCATGAATGAAGGAAATCAAACAACAAATCCAACTGGAATTCACATAATAGAGGTAAATCTAGCTATGTAGTAATTTTTCCCCTCATTTTTCCTTTCTTTCTCTATGTGTCCATATGAGTCCAAGGAATTGGAAATGCAAATGGAAGTACCAAGAGAAGGCGCTTGAGAAATGGCAGCTTGAAGGTAGTCTGTTTGCAATGCAAGTAGAAGAAAGATAGCACAAGTGAACAGAGCTTGGCTATGTAATTTCCAGTAGGATTGTGGCAACAATACTATGCAAGATACACAAAAATTCTCAAGCCCTTTTCTTGAATACAACCATGGAATATATAACAATTAGCCTAGGATGTGCCTTCATGCACAAGGCAAGAAGAGGTAGTTCAAACTTAATTAAATCTATTTAAAAATAGAAGAGGGAAGGAAAACTAAGCAATCAAGACTATTTTTAGGAAATTTGGTTCACAAACACATCCTAAAAGTTAAGTTAAGTGAAGTGTCACATGTCAAAAACATGCATGACAGATTCTAGAAAAATCACTCAGAATGCCGCCCACAGGGTGCGGTTTGAACCGCCACCAGGAAAGGCGGCGGTCCTGCACTAAAGGCCAAAACATGCAAAGAATGAAGCGAAAAGCTAGAAAAAAAATGTGGAAAAGCTAAGTAAGGATGTCTAGGCTACAAATATACACTGCGAATGGGTTTAGGAGCTTGAACATCTTCTGAAAGGACATGAATCATCATTGGGGACTTTTCTAACCATTTTTCGACAATGTAGCACATGTCAATTTGGTGCATACATATTTCCCCCTCTGATAAGCATCTTAGCCATGAAGAGATGTAAAATGTAGAGTCTGAGTATGGTGTTCCCGAAATGGGGAGTTAGAAGCTATACCTGACATGCTCGTGTGTTGAAATTTCATCATCCAAGCTCCTGCTACCTATAAGAGGAAGAGAAGACTCAAGTGTAGATAGAAAAATATCAAAAAATAAACACTAGATCAAAAATGATAAGAGGACTTACCATTTGTGTGGAGATATAGAGATATACCTACACCAACACTCCATCCTTGAAACACATACACTCAAAACGAGGTCAAAACAACATATATATCAAAACAAACTCATTTTTCAATTCATTTTGCTACATTTGATTTGGTGATTTTGGAGCTCTTGACCCATGGTGACCATTTTTGACGAGAGTACAGCTAAAATGACTGTTACGAGATCATGATCATGCCTCCATGAGGAGTAGATAGATCGACCTACGCGCGGTCTAAGGTTGGTTTTTTCACTTTTGCATTTTAAAACCTAAAATGAAAAAAATTGAAAATTTTACCTAGGGGGATCATTTTCAAAATTTCTTGTCTTAAATGAGTCTCTAGGGGGGCGCCCATAGGGAAGTCTTTTATTTTGTCTAAAATGGTCTTTTTGTGTTTTTGAGTGTTTTCTAGGGTTAAAACGCATTTGGAAAATCAATCCAAGGGCCGCCTACCTCTGCTAGGCGGTGGTTTGAATAGAATGACCAAAATGTGCTAACTTGATTTTTTTGGATTTTTGATGTTTTGTCATGTTTTTGGTGAGCTTATCCTTTGATATACATTACTAAATTGCTCTTTTTCTATGTTTTGGTGGATGTAGAAGGAAGAATACATCCGTTGGAGTCGTGAGAGGGAGTGTGATTGGCTCCCAGAGATTTTAGACCAGCTGACTCAGGATGAGACAAATATTCTCAGAGGCGAGGATTTAGAGGATTACACAGTGCCCCATGTCACTCCTACGAGTCACATACTGTGTGACTTGTTTTCTTACTGGGATGCAGACCGGAACACTTTCTGGTTGTCAGGTGCTAAGGGTGAGTGGACTATCACCCTAGAGGACGTATACCGCATTCTTGGGCTTCCGATACTTGGGAGGAGACTGACCTTGGAGACAACAGGATCTAGATCTGTGATGACTCAGTGGGCCACATACATGGGGGATGTCATTGTTTCATTTGGCTCGAAGAAGGGGATAAAGGTCTGATCTATTTCCACTGCTCCTATCCCCATCATTCTCGTGAGCCATCATGGGTATCTTGTCCTCGCGATTGATCGGGGACAAGGGAGGTGACACTCTTCTCTCTTCTTTGGGCTCCTATTATTGCATAGATTGAGGGGCATGGCCACATATATTGGGGAGTAGACATCCTGGGGACTACCTATCATGACCTATACAGGGTCATCAGGTTACAGGGATAGTCGTTAAGCCATCCCATGCTAGTTATGAGTTGGGTATATGAGCGTATTACCCCATATGGGAGGGAATACCAATGCACGACCTAGGGTTTGTCTGGGAAATGAGGTGGAAAATGATGTCAGTTCTTCATATGCCACATCAGTCAGTGGCTTCTTTGACTACAACGGACATGGTTGCCACACCCTACCAGGATATGGACAGGTTGTGGAGCGGAGGTGACCACAGTGGTAGCTTGCTCTACCATAGGGCAGTTAGTTGATAGGAAGGGAGAGTTTAGATTCATCCATTTGACGGTATCCTTAGAATTTGGCCTCCCTACATATACACTTCCTCCAATGGCACCAGTATACAGGACTATTCAGGAGGCCCAAAGGGCCCTAGAGGGGATCCTGACTAGACTGGTGGTTACCCAGAGTACCCATTACAATTAGGTGGTGGCTCATGCCTAACGGGAAGCAATGCCCCTAGTACCCCTACTCTAGATTGAGGTCGCTCCCACTCCCAGTGGAGAGGAGGATGAGCCCATTAACGTAGACTCGACTCTGAGGAGTACACAGGAGATGAGACCGAGGAGGATTCGGTTGGAGAGGGACATGTGATGAGGGGTTAGGTGGTGAGGCTGGTAGGACAACTCACATGGAGGTAGAGGAGAGTGACCCCGAGTGGCATGACACTCAAGATATGTTGAGAGCGGAGGAGAGGAGGCGAGCACAGAGAGAGAGACCTTGGTCTCGGAGGGACCACTTCCTCGAGATAGAGAGGAGATGATGAGTCCATGATAGGGAATTCTCTCACCTCGGCTTTGGGAGGCCCCATATCCACCTGAAGCAGATGCATCAGCCAATGACCCTACTTGGATGCCTGGAGATCCAAGTATGTTGATACTCTTCCTTGACTTTGTTAGTTAGAAATGTTAGTTGGTATTTCTTTTTGTTTTATTTTGGTTTTGTAATTTTCTAACTCATTGTTTCTTCTTCTTTTCTTTGCTTACAGTGACTACACAAGAGTGGTGAGAGATTATCCAATGGGTGTGTGTGGACACCCTACTGATCCCCTCGGGGGGAATATCCAAGCTGATCGATTGAGGATTCAAGCCAGCCACTAGAATCATCGGCTGGGATTAGACACACTAATGTGTTTGCACCTATCTGGAGAGTAGTGGAGGCGATGACCTCTTTCGTACTCAAGTGGTAGGTATGAGAATCCAAGAGATTGATGAGGAGAGTTGCTCTCATAATGAGACCATGGCCAATGGCCACCACCACAAGTACTCACTCCATTCGGTTCATTCTCATCATCGTAGCCACAGTTAAGATTTCTAGATGCGACCGTGCACCATCCGAGGGATCACATAGGGATTGATGAGGACATTGGCCCTTTTATTCCTTTTTGTCATTTTTTCATACATTACATGATTTCTTTGTATATTTCATGCTCATTATGAGTGTTTTGACCACGCCTAGCGTGTGATGGCATTGTACACAAAACTTGATTTATTATTATATATATAGACTCTTCTTTTTGGTTTGATAATTCTTTGTATCTGAGTTGACTTCCTCTTGGATCACTTCACATGTGTACTCTAGATGTTTAGAACTTCCATTTTTATATGCTTTTCAGAATGTATGTAGTGGATATGAATGCTAACATAATGATTTCTCTTTTTTTGTTTTTTAATGTTGATATATGATAATGCAATCACATTGTAATGTTGAACTTTAGTTTCTCTAAGCAACTTTTGGTACTTCATATTGTTTTGGAAAAACGTGGTAAAAGAGTGATATGATAATTTGATGAACTTTCCCTGCTCCTAACTCCATGCAACCAGTAAGATGTGAGGGCTCAACACCGAGAGCTAGAAAAGGCACAAGTTATGAAATTTGACAAGTATTTGACAAAAAACCAAATTGAGACACTACAACCTCACTCTACTCAAGCTTACTTCATAGCTTAGAATGTGAATGACTTTCTAGTTTATCTAGACTTAGATCTGTAGATGGCCACTTGGTTGAAAAACTGGTTTTGAGGTTTTAAGCTCTTTTGGAATTTTGGACATCTAATTCACTTTGTTTTGACTTATGATTTCAAAATATTTGAATGAACTATTTCTAACTTTTAAGTTTTTCAAAGAGATCCCCTACACTTTGCCCCATGCTACCAATAGGAAGTAATGGGTTCATTTTCATGGACAAGTCATAGGAAAGTAAGGGAATTTCTCTCCTTTCCCAACCCTACATCACTAATAAGAGACACAGCTCAACACCGAAGGTTGGTAGGGTAGAGAAATGTGTAAAATAAAAATTTTCTGTGGATTTGCATTTGACTTATTTATCTAAGAAAAATGTTTTAGAATGTTCTTATTTCCAAATAGATGTGTATGGGATAGATGATACGACACCATGAAGCTGCTAGAATAGACTATAGGCAAAGACGCCTAATCTAGAAAGAGACTATAAGTAGAACCAAGTATGCATGATTTGGTATGGTTACTATCAAAACTTTGTCTTATCTTGTTTGGATCGATGAAATGATTCGGAAACAATTGATGATACCATGAATATTTGTAAAGTCATGATTTGAATGTTTTGCCAATGTTTTTAGAAGTTTTTAGAATTTCTATAAGAATAAGTCCCTTGATCGTAAATTTTACATAATGAATCAATGGCAGATGCAAATGCAATGCGAGATGCAAATAATATACATATGGAAATGAAGGTGAGACTACATGTCATGATGGATCTAAGGTGAAGAAAGTTGACAAATATCAAATTCTTCACCCCTAAAAGTACACAGCGGAGAACCATGATCCTTAAAATTTCAGTTCTTTTAACAAGGGCCTACCATTCTGGGTTTAAAATTATAACCCTTTCCTGAAAGTGTATACATCCAATCATAAAAATCATTTATCGAAAAAGGTGTTCGTGAACCTCCTTGTCACATTCTTGAGAAATGGTGTGTGGGTGAGCATGACTATGTTGCTTGGCCTCTTGTTTCTTATGTAGAGTGTTGTGTTTACTTGTGACCCTTGTTGAATGATGAGGCCTTCCCCATGGATGGCAAGCTTAGTTTCTTACGCACATGGGTTGAAACCGAGGTTAAGAATAGAACAACCCTCAGAGATGGTTTTGATTGGCATTGTTCAATCTCAAATTTCCCTTCCTCATTTGTTAATTCTATCATGCTTACACCTAGACCTAGGTCGTCAGAGGGAAGACATGCTAAACCAATAAGACTACCCATCCCCTATGGTTCAAGTGGGAGGAAAATAGGATCATCACTCTCTAAAATTTTCATAATTTATGTTGTGGTTTTAGTGGAAATTGCTTCCATAGATATTGATTTACCTTTATCTTTCTTTTCCACCTTAAATGTTTTTGGGTCAACGACTTTAGCCTTCGGAACGCTCGGGGTGATTGGGGATAACTATTTTTATGGAGGTGGTTTGTTCAATTGATTCACAGGAAGTTCATACTCCATATGGAATCCTTTCTTCTTCTTGAGGTTTTCTAAGTGTATATCGAATGGCTTAGGATCCCCTTGAGTGATGAAGACCTTCCCCAAATGGAGGAATCTAATCTCTTGGAACATGGTAGGGGATAACCTTCATTCGATGAATCCAAGGTCTCCTAAGGATCATGTTATAACTTTTTTCCATGTCGATAATGTAAAACTCCATCAAGATGGTTTTTAGACCAAGCGTGACTAGAAGAACTATGGTTCCAATCAAGGTCACTTTAAGACTATCATACCCCCGTAACGTGTTTCTTGTAGAGGAACAATTTGTCTCTCCATATCCCAAATTCTGCAAGAAATAGAAGGGAACTACATTTACAGCATCCCATCATCAATCATGTCTCTCTTAATGCAATTGTTATAAACCCAGACTTGTAAAAATAAGTAGGATCACCTCTTCGGGAAATTTCACCATCAGATGACATCTTGTTTATATCGAAAACAAACCATGTATCCTTATCATTATGTCCCGGAGGATGTATGTCAAAGTAAATATGATTTATTTGAGCACTAGGAGGTGGTGTAACATGGATTAGATGACCAAGACCTAGTGCATTGAGTAACGCAGAATGATGCGCATGTGAATTCTTCAACAAATCTAGAAACGAAATGTGATAAAAGGTCTTGTTCAAATCCGATATTAAATCATAGGCTCCTACTAGTTTTTCAATTGTAGGAACATCATCCTATGGGAAGGAAAGAGAGGGTAAGGGTTATGAAATGTACTCCTTCATCCGAGTTGTTACATTAATTTCATGCTCAACCTCTAGCTCAACTAATCCCAATATTTTTGTATTATCATTTGAACCAAGGTTAGGAGAAACCGAGAGTTGTCAAAAGTTGAGGCTTCATGGTCATTGTTTCCTATAGGAATGCCCTTGTTTATATTATGAGGATTCACTTGGGAATCCCCAGGACATTTAGGGTTCACATTTTGAGGTATGATAGGTCTGATATGACTAGGTTACAAGTTTGTTTTAGGATTTTCTAGGAACATGTCTACAAAGAGCTGCCTTTGGTTTTTGGGAATTATTTGCAGAAACTTGTTGCAATTGCAGAAAGTCCTATCATCATGACCTCGAACCTTATGGAAACCAAAGTATAGGTTAGGGTCATAATCTCTTGGCCTTTGATAAGTGTCTTGTTGTTGTTGATTATAACCTCGGTTGTAATTTTGAAATTGATTATTATAACCATGATTCATTGCCCCTTGGCCGAGATATTTGATATTGTTTTGGGCCTTGGATTTTATTTTTTATTTTTGGGGACGGTTCATGTCATCTTTTTGACATATGACACGGTAGTGTTAGGGCCTCTTTGATTTCCCGAGTTGTTGTTATTGTTATTGTTTCCATTGTTTGGAAAACCAACGTTATTTGCTTGATCAAGTAGCACTATTTTGTGTGGTAGCACCATGATTGTGATTCACACCCTTAGGTCCTTTGTTGTTGGCACCATTGTTTTGATAATTTACATTATTTTGATTTGGGGATACCAATTTCCCATTGGGACCATAGATCTTACACCCACTATCAATTGTAGAAGCTTGGTCAATTCAAAGTGCACCTTCCAAAACTTCCTCATAACTACGTAAAGGAAAATTTTGGACCTCCTCCCTAGTCTCTCAGATTGAGTGAGTGAAGGAAGAGATCACAAAGTTCCATTTGGTCCATGTTGGGTGCACTTGTGGAGGAATAGAGAGCTTGGTGCCATCTCTAGATGAAATGGGCGGAAGATTCATTTTGCTCCTATCTAATATGTAGGAACTCCTAATCCATGTACACAACAACTTGTTCATATCAAATGCTTTGATAAAATCAAAAACAAGTTATTTAAAGGAATGTATAGAAGCTTCCGGAATACAGTAATTCCAATCCAATGTGATTTATTCGAGAGTCTTTGGAAAGATATTAGCCACTATAGCATCCCAAGGAAGTAATTCCTAATAACAGTAGCGTAGGCCTTGATATGAGCATTTGGGTCTCCTTCTCCCTTAAATTTTGGAAGATCTGGCAATGGGTGTGGAAGCATGACACCATGTATGGTGAATTCAAGAGGCTCCTTTAAGTACTCAGCGTATGTACCCATTGTGTAAGATTCCACCATTGAAGATCCTTGATGAGGAGGTGGAGGAGGAGTTGGATAAGCTACATTATAAGTGTTGACAAGAATGTATGGGGTCCCTTGATATGGCATGTAGGGAGCAGGAATGGTATATGGGTCCATCTAGGGAGTTTTTGAATACATATGCATGTAAGGTGGGATAGTACCAGGATATGGACTAGTGGGTATAAAACCAAGGAACATCGCATTTCTGGTTTGGTGGCATTCGAGAATGCACTTCCATCCAACCCTTGCGTAGGATAAGTTTGAGAAGGATGAGGACCCATCCCTAGTGTGTCTAACCCTATGAGAAGATCACCTAGATTTGAATGAACCAAATAACCTTGTTATGTACAAGATATTTTATTGGTTTCTCATTAGAAGGGATGTATCCTTTCTTGTCAACTTGGTACCCCATGTTCTACCTTACTACATGTGTAGGTTGTGAAGTTTGAGCACTTTCTAGTTATCTAATCCTCCCTACTAAAGTATAAATAAGATCGTTGGGAGAGGATTGAGTCCCTTGTTGAGGTGCCTGTGGTGTAGGGTTTGATTGAGCAAGCTCATGATACCCTATCATGAATTTTCAAGCGTTATAATTCTTGTCTTCTTCAGAAGTAAGAATCTTAGGATAATTAATCGAAATCTCAGAGGTTGTAGCCTTCATTCTATCCAAAGACTCATCTATCTGATGAAGAGGATTTGTTATTCATGTGAATGTATCATCTTCTGTTGATTGCATGGCAATGTGAGGTCTTGACAAGACTCTATGGTAATAACATGTTCCATTTGTGATAACAACGTGGTTTGCATTTGGTTGACCATATCACATGTTTAACGGTTGATCAATCTCCTCCATCCAAACATATACTAATGGAATTTGAAGTGTAACTAGGGAGGTTTGGACATTGTTTGTGTAATTTCACCTCATCTCGAAAGAGAACGGGAATGTTGTGGTTGCACGTTGGTGTAATATCTATCATAGCCAAATGGCCCACCAAACTCTCTTCCAAAATATTTTAGAAAGTATAAAATACCTACCAAAATAGGGGAATAAATGGAGAGGTGAGGTAATAGAAATGAAAGAAAAGGAAACAAGAAGGAATTAATCCTTCACATTGGGTTCACCAATTTTTACGGATGAAAATTGACACACAACCTTCAACCACACTCGACCCCCGAGGTTGTGCCGGAGAAGCCAATGTTGAATGTGTGTGGCTAACTATAGGAGGATCAGTGACTAATATCCGGTAGTGTGATCTCTCGGGTAGTTGAGTGGGTAAAGGGTAGATTTAAAGGCTATGAACGGGTAGCATAAATTCCCTATGGTTTGTTTTCCTAACTTGGATCTAAGTGTTGATCTAGTTTGAAGTGTCCAAATTAACTAAGCTGAAACTAACAATCTATGCTACTGCTAAAAGGAAACTAATCTAAACAAATCACAAAACTGAAATATTACAATCACAAACAACAATTTGCTTCTATTCTAAATAATTAAAATATTTCTACACTAAAACTAAACAAGTGAGATAACCCGATGTGGTTATTCACCCGTGTTGAGTGTATTGAATCTAAACTAACTTAAAACAATAAATTTTCCAAATGATCTATGATATGTAGACAACCTCCTATAGATATTCTCTCCTTCAGATCCACAGGGATGGGAAGAAGAGGATCCATCACCGGGGTTTGCTATGAAAGATTCAAACCTACTTGTAAATTAACTAATTACTTAAAAGTGAAAGGAAAATGATTTCTAAACTATTTGATATGATATAACAATGATAAATTTCATGAATGAATGAAATCAAACAATAAATCCAACCTAGAATTCGTAGAACAGAGAGATAAATCCAGCTATGTGTAGTAATTTTTCCCTCGTTTGTCCCTTTCTTTCTTTGTGTGTCCATATGAGTCCAAGCGGGAATGAAAAGGTAGCATCAGGAGAAGGCGCTTGAGCAATGGTAGCTTGAAGGAATTCTAGTTGCAATGCAAGTAGAAGAAAGATATCTCAAGTGAATAGAGCTTGGCTATGTAATTTCCTACAGGATTGTGGCAACAATACTATGCAAGATACACAAACATTCTCAGGCCCTTTTCTTGAATACAAGCATGGAATATATAATAATTGGTTGGGATGTGCCTTCATGCACAAGGAAAGAAGAGGTAATTCAAACTAATTAAATCTATTTAAAATAGAAGAGGGAAGGAAAATTAAGCAATCAAGACTATTTTTAGGCAATTTGGTTCACAAACGCATCCTAAAAGTTAAGTTAAGTGTCACATGTCAAAAACACGCATGAAGGATTCTAGAAAAATCACTCAAGACCATTGCCCTACGCGGGTGGCAGTCCTAGCACTAAAGGCCAAAACATACACAAAATGAAGCGGAAAGCTGGAAAAAGTGTGGCAAAGCTAAGTAAGAATGTCTAGGCTACAAATATACATTTTAATGGGTTTAGGAGCTCAAAATCTTCGAAAGGACATGAATCGTCATTTGGGACTTACGTAACCATTTTCCAACAATGTAGCAATGCAAATCATGGTGCATTTAGTGAATCTTGGTATTTCTAGGAAAAAACTTTAAGTCCCCTTTTATAAAATAAGGGTGACTTATTACATTTTTAGACTATAGTCACATTAATGAATAAGATGAAAATAAAAAGTGCAACCCCAAATGAAGAATTAGAAATTGAAGAAAGGAGGGGGAGGGGAAGGAAAGAGAGAAAGAAGGAAGAATAGAGAGAGGAATATTTCGATGAATATCCCGCCACCGAGCATGACTCAGTAAAGATCTCGTAGGTGAAACCTCAATGCCCTTGAATTCTTTACTGAATCTCATCGATCGATCGATGCTACTTTTGATTCTAAGGGATATGAATCAAACCTAGTGACTTGATCCAGTTCTCGCAAGATATTTGATGTTCCTACACTTTGAATACCAAGATTGATGGTCCTTTGTAGTGTTGGAAATGATTTCCTTATCTCTGCTAAAGATTCCAATGTGTCTTCATTGAACGAGAATAGATCTCTAGCCTCCCTTTTGACTAAATATTATAAATCCTTTAAAAGATCATCTATTAAATTATATAAGTTCATGATTGACACCCCAAGCTTATGTACTTGAGCATTGGCATCCTTTTTCCTTTTTCAACATTCTCTTCATATGAATTAAGATTATCGATAGCATGTTTTATCAATTCATACCGAGCAAACAAAGTTTGAGAAAAAACCCGAGACAAGTCCTCCAATGCCGACGAGAATACACCTTTGGCTACTAGAAGGGATGACTTGACTTTTCCATCCCCATGACCAATGGATACACCTGATCCCAGTGGTATTTCTCTCCTAACTACCTCTCATGTTGTGATTATCTTCATGTTCGTGACATCCATGTACTTATATAATGTCAAAGCATCTCAAGTAGCAACAATTTTCATTTCTCAAGAATCATATTCACCCACTTGTCATTTATTCCTTGAATGGTGAATCCTTGTGTTTTCTTGATGGAATCAAGATCAATGCTACTCATTGGAGTGACTTCTTCAATTGGAAGAGCATCAACAACATTCAGATCTAGGTGCACTTGGAAATATGAGGTGAGGGTTCGAATGTGGTCTTCCTCTTGATCTAGCTTTTCCTTGTATTCTTGAATTCTCGCGACGAGGTGAGTGGAAGACTCTTGGAACAAGTACACATAACCCTCATTTATTATTAGTTCCAAAGGAATTATTCTCGTATCATAATCATTTGGGGAATTTCCTTTATGGGCTTGATGACCTTTGGCTTGACTACATATATATAGGTTCCCCGAAGCACCACTGAAGAATGGAGAATCCACTTGATCCAATCTTTCTTTCTTTTGTTTAACCATCGAGGCAATAGCTAAGAAGTCAAAAATGGTCACTTGTTATAACATGTGGGTTTTATGTCATGATCATCTCCTGCACCCAAGGGAAGATCTCATTGGTCTCTGGCTCGGCACTTGACAACATCACAACTTCTTGCTCCACATGAGAAGGTGTATCTTGTGCGAGTTGAGTTGATGCAACAATAGGAGATAAGGGACTTGGAGGTTCTCATGGTGCGAGAGAGAGAGGTTGGCCGAGTTCAATTTCCACTTTGATCTAAATCCACCATAGGTTTTTACATGATTCTTTCTTTCTTATGCAATCTCCTATAGTAAGGGGCCTCAAGATCCTTTGGTTTCCTCTTTGAGCTTCCTCTGAATGACTTGAGTTCAGAGCCTTGTCCTTTTTCTTGGAGGAGGATCGGTAGGATGCTTGTCTCTAGAGGATTGGAAATTTTCCTAATGAGATGAGATCAGCCCTATTACTCTTGAACCACTCATTGGACTTTTTGATCACCACCATCATTATTTCTTTGATGTCCCCAGATTCCCACACACTCCAAACCACATGGGGAAGAAGAGAATCCTTCATTGTAGGGTACTCCAAGTCAAACATTTCTTAGTCCTAGACACCATCTTTATATCAATCAAATTTGAATTTCCTCATTTGATCCATTGTCATCCTTTTATGATCATGTTACCATACTTCATACTCATCAACACAATTTGCCCAAAAATCTTCAATTTGAGGTACATGGCACAAGTCGGGCAGGTGAAATGAGTCTGGATCTTCTCTGATGTCAAAATTTTCCCTAGATGTGTATGAATGCATATTGATAGGGGCTATAATAGATTAGACATTGGAAATGTCGTGGGCACTCTTGTAAGTGAAAATCCCAAGAGATATGGGGAAAGGAATATGCTTCTTCTTCCTATTTCTCATCTTACTATTCACATGCACCAATTGTCTACATAGTTCCATCAATTGGACCTTATCACTTGGATAGTGAGGCAATCTATGTGGAGTAAGATAAATTCTCGACACCCTAATGTAAGAGAATGTTGAAAACTGAATGAAGTATGATCCATACCTCCTGACTAGGGTCGCGTCTTGTGAAGATATCCTCAAATGTTAATTTCCTTCTAACAACTTGACCACATACATTATGAATGTATCATTCACCTTAGAAAAGTGTTGATTACTCTGTTTAAAGAAAAATTGCGGGTATTTCTTGAATGCGGAGCATTTTGAGAGACATTCATAGTAATTATTTGGCCCATGAATTGTTTTTTTTTTTTTGCCAAGGCATAGACCAAGTATGAGGTCATGAAGAATTTCTTAGAAATAGGTAACTGGAGCAATTTGTAAGGAAAGTTTTTGTTGATGAGCTTCCCCCAATCAATCACCTACTTGACTTCAAGGATCGTGAGGATGAAAAGTGCCATCTAATCATGAAAAATATTTGTGTTCTCTTCTCACATTACCTAGATTAAGAGAATGATGGCATCAAAGAAATATTCATGGAACTCACTATGGGAAAGAGTATTTGGTGCACAAGATGGATTTATCACATGCTTCAACCTAGGAGAAAAGAGTGAAACCCTAAATATAAGACTTAGTATTGGACCATTCTATAGATGCAAACTCCTTAGTGATCATGATCATGTCTTTTTCAGTAGGGATTTGCATTCCTAGGGATATGGATTTTGGAATGAGCACTGCTAAGACTAAATTGCCATTTATTTTCTTGGTGTCTAGCTTGTATTTTTGGGAACATGCCAACACAAACTCAGTATTTTTCAAGGACATGGGATGGCCACCCGTTGTGTATAATTCACTGATGAATATCTTTTCCTCAACATGTTCTCTCGGCCCACCCAACATTCTATTCTTGAGCTCCTCTAGGTCCATGTGAGAAACATTGTTGATGTGAGAGCTGAAATAGGTTGTATGATGGTGAATTTAAACTTCATGATGCCAAAAACAATGATATGTGTCACCATAGAGGTGATAGCAACTTCTTACACTTGAAACCAAAACTTGTTATTTTTAGACCTTAGATTTCAAGAGCTATTGTTGTTGGAAAGGTTCCCTTTTAGTCTTGATGTCGCATCGAGGGTTCTTCACCAAGTTTAGATCATGTTCATAGTGTTTTACTGACCAAATTCAATAACTTTATACTTTTAGAAAGTTATTTTTTTCTTTCTTTATTTTTTACTATTTTACTTTTTCACTTTTTTGACCCATGTGCCCTAGTTTTCCATTTCGGTGATTTTTAGTGTTTCTTCTTTTGAAGTCGTTTTGGGTAATTTATTATACATGGTAAGTGTGAACTAGTGGCACTTACTATTTTTAGAATATGGTCTTCCCCTCATCAGTTTGGTGAAAAATCACCATTTTTGTTATGGGTTTTCTCTCTAGATGCTCCATTCAAAATTTTATCTCTACTCGCTTTTAGATCAACAAAAATTTACGAAGAAGGGTTTAGGGCACAAAACTTGAATGGATGCCATAAACAACCTGAGAGACCTTTGAAAAAAATGGTAGCATCAACGCACCTCGGAGAGGAAGAGATGCTCCAAATTTCATTGGAATATTCCTTGGGGTTTGTGAGATAAGAACATTTCTTTGTTTTCACTCATGGGAGTTTCTGGTAAAATTTGGGCATGGTGACAACTGAAAAATCAAGGTTTATGGGTGGTAGAAAAAATGGAGGAAGATTAATGGATGTAGAATGCAATTATGGAGTGATGGAAGAAGCGGTAATGGAGAAAAATGGTGATTGCCAGTAGTGATGGTTTTTGTGCGTACACATGAGAAGAAGTGGATACAACACTCAAAACCAAAAACTTGAAATTTTTTCAACTTGAACATGGGTGCACTTTTTTGTCCTAACCTTCCCAAAATTTTAGGATGGTTGGTGCAAAAAATTATGCCCCTCTCCTATTGGTCCAAATGTCACTTCATGATTTGTTGTTGAGAAATTGCCCAAAAATCACTTAAATCACTGTGGCCCAAAATAGGGTCATATGGGTGACTTGGGAAGGGACCAAGCATGGGTGGATAAAAGTGTCCCAACCATCCCAAACATTTGGGATGGTTGGTGCAAAAAAGTGTGCCCCTCTCCCATTGGTCCATGGCGGGAGGTATTTACCAAGGAAAAAGGGTGAGGGGCTAGAAAAACCTCACTATTAACTTTCTAAGTCATGTGGGTGACCAAAGGCCAAGATCGGAGGAGGAAAAAAATTTCCCAATTATCCCAAATGTTTGGGATGGTTGGTGCAAAAAAGTGCACCCCTCTCGATGGGAGGCTAACTTGATCTCCCAAAAGAATTTTCCCTCACTTATTTATATGAAATTTACTAGAAATGACCTTTTAAAAAATGGAAGGGTTTTCATATCTTGATTTTTCCTTAAATCCCCTAAGAATCTTGTGGTGTAGTTACCATTCTTGAGAAGTACCCACCACACGCCTGATCATGATAATATTTAGGAAGATTTTCTTATTGTTATTTATCCACATACCTTAGGAAGCAACCATCAAGCCCTCTCTTATATAATACATGGTCCCAAATGACATACTTAGCTAACTTAAGTTTCAAATTTCTTTTTGTTTGTAATCAAGATGAGCTAGACACTCACCGTAAGTCAGAAAGTAAGCAATGTCGGCCTACAATTCATTGGTGGTGCTCACAAAAAGGACTTGAGGCATGTATTTTCTTACACATTCAAAACAAAAGCATTCCTTTGTCTCATTTTGAGCCTTGAGAGCCTCATCTTCAGCTATCATTCGACACAAACCGTTGCCTCAGACCATATTTGAAGGTTAGATCTCCAGATCATACTCTTGGATTCTTGCCACCCAATTTCCTCTTTTGGACCCGGGATCTTGTTGAGTCAAGATTGACTTGATTGTTGCACTGGCACCATCACCACTGTGTGGGAGTTGAGGATGTAAAATATAAAGTTCTTTACTACTTTTACTACAACATAAACATTTTTTTCCATCTAGTTGTATTTCAGCTCATGATTCTTCCATGAGCAACTCATAAAGGCAATGAGTGCCTCGATGCATTATTCATTATTTTGAACTAGGATGGTGGATAATGTGTGCTCAGAAGCATAGAAATACAAGATGAAATATTTATTGGGATATACCAAGGTCGAGCTTTGGTTATGGCTTTTTGGGATCAATTCTAGCTACCTCCTTGTTCATAATGTGTCAAAGGAGTTTTCCTTTGTTCACCAAAAATGCACTTTTTGGATTTAAATATATACCATGCTTCGCACTGATAAGTACTTTCTCTAAATGTGCAAGGTTATCTCCTCACTTATTTGAGAAAGCCATGAGGTCATCAAGTTAGATCATGATGCAATGTTTCAAGTCCTTAAATGTTAAATCCATTGCTCTTTGAAATGTTACTCCAGTATTGATGAGACCAAAAGGCATCCTATTGTAAGTAAAAGTACCCCATGGAGTGGTGAAAGTTGTCTTGGACCTATCTTCCTCAGCTACTTCAATTTGGTTGTATCTAGAGAAACCATCAAGCAACGAGAGAATTTCAAATCTAGTGACTTCCTATAGGATATGATCCATGATGGAAAGTGGGTAATTATCTTTCAGTGAAGGCTTGATTCAGATTGCATAATTCTACATAATTCCTTATCTCTCCACTTTTATTCCACCAGAATGATATTTGCTACCCATGTGGAATGGTGGATAGGGAAGATGATTCTAGCATTCAACATCTTTAAAACTTCCTCTTTGATTGTGTCTATAATTTTGGGATTATAGTTCCTTCACTTTTGCTTGAAAGGCTTAGCTTTAGGATTCAGAGGAATGGAGTGGTGCATCTCCTTCATTTGGAAGGACTTTATTTCATCATAGGAATAGGTAAGAACATCAAAATAATTTCTTAACAATGAAACAAATCTCATTTTCTCCTTAGGAAAAACATTTGCCAATGTTAACAATCCTTGGCTTCTCGGTGGTGGTACCAATGTTCTCTTTTTCAAAATCGAGTCAAGCACGGTGAACACCGATTGGCCTTTTCTTTAACAAACCTATCATGTTTATTGAAGAAGTATTCTATAGATATAAGACCTTTTGGGATCTTGTTTCCCTTTAGCCTGATGACACCTTCAAACTAAATTCCATCAATACCTTCTTTTTCTTCATCGTATTGGACTCCCAATTTGGGTTATCACTTCAATCAAAGAAAATATTTCTGAAATTATCTTTTTGCTCTAGGAAATTGAGGAGTTGATTTTCTTTATTAAATACTTGTCAATGATTGGCATTTTTGATACACTAAACCTAAATATTATCTCAATAGTCACTTTATCCTTATCAAAGGAAGGATGGGGATTCATCAAAGAAGATGAGAACATGAGGAATCAACTTTGTCATTATGCTTGCAAGGGACATATTAAATGGAGAAGGCATCAAAATATTCAATACAATCTCATGCCTAATTTTTGTAATGCTCGAGTCTTATATTTTTCACTTAATATTGATCTCTTACTTGCTTCATAATTACCTCAACATCACCAAATCATTTGAGTTTCTTTGTGCCCATAGACTCAGAAACATCCATCTAAAGGAGAAGGGCCTCATATTTCATGCGGTGTTGTTAGTATTATCAAACTATAATTTATAAGAAAAAGGATATAGCTTACCTAAAAGGGAGGTCAAAGCACAATGCCTACTCTGGATCCCGCACTAAAATGGATCCCATTGAACTCCATAGTCCATAATCGATCTTCCTCATCCTCTCGTGGGAAGAGGTAGATTCTCATATTTTATGATGTGAAGAAATAGTTTCCAAATCCATTATCTTGGAATAAGATATCAACTTTGGGATCTTCATACTTTTAGACGGTATATTTCATTTTTGCATTGGAAGTAATTTCTTCATTTCACCCCTTACCAGAATGGTCATGAGAGGACCAATCCATCTAAATATCACCACCTAAATCCCTACAGAATCTCCTACTCAACAACATACCAAATGATGCAGGGATATCCACCATTAGGATAATAAGCAATACTTTCTTATCTGGATAATCTGCTAGAGCTACTTGGGCATATTTGATTCTTCCTACCATCGGTACCTCTTTTTATTCCATAGAGTAGCATGAGCTAGTTGCTTGGGTCAAGGTAAGGCCTAGGGCATTAGCAACCTTAATGGGAATCACATTATCTGAGGCACCTGAGTCTATTATGCAGTTATTTAGTTGGTGCCATTTAATCAAGAGAGATAGGTAGAAAGGTTCTACCTTGTTGGTTTTTGATGTGCTTAATGCAAGCATATTTTGTGACGACAGAGTGGGTGGTGTTGGTAGTAACCCTTTGGGATTAGCATTTGTAGTTTTGGACTTTGGGTTACCACCCTTGATGTAGTTGACTAGTCTTTCAAACTATTCGGGGTGTGTTTGTAAGAATTCAGATTCAAAAATCTGAACCTTGGATTTATTCACATGCTCAATAATATCAAAAGGTGTGGAAGTGGAAGGACTTAGTGTTTCGGGAGCAACATTTTTTTTAGAGGGTGGAGGTGATGCTACTTTAGAAGCTTGGGCATTCTTGATGAATGGTGTAGAAGGTTAAAAAGAAGCAATTGTTTTGGCTTGAGTGGTGTTGGAGGCTTTTGCAAGACTTGATTTTTATACAAAATTAGATTTAGAATTAGGAGAGGTACTAGTGGACTTACTTGGTTCAACAACTTGTTTCTTGCTTCCCACTAAGTCCTGGTTTCTCTTGTGTAGATTCCATCGAGCACGGGAGCATGGATCCTCTCTTGATTATATTATTCGGGGGATTTATTTTTTGAAGCTCATCTTTCTTCTTTTTTTTCTCAATGAGACATAGAGGAATAAGCTCCTTTTGAGATTGGGAGTGACTAAACACTACGCATGAGAAACTTGGTGCTTATTCATCATCATCATTGTCTTCCCCAAGTCGTACTCAAGAAAGCTAACTTGCGTATAATTCTCAATCTCTTCGATCTCGAGGATTATGTTATCTTCACATTCCTCTTTTGGTTCTTCGATCTCTTCTTCTTCTTCTTCTTCTTCTACTTTGCGGGTTGTGTTTATTATTGGTGCCTCAAGTGCAAGCCTACGTAAACGTAGGGTAATCCTTGGTCTATTTTGAAAAAAATCTTTATCTTTGGAGTGTCCCTCAAATTGCTTTGTTATAAACCGCTTTTTAGTGAAATCATATCATTTTCCAACTCCTAGAGCAAAGGATCTATGGAAGTATAACTAGAGCTTTGACCCTTTTGTTTTCCAATTGGATTTTTGAATTTTCTAGATAGAATTAGATCATCTTGTCTCTATGACATAGTCTTGTGCTTCCTTCAAATTTTCGGGTGAGACCTTCTGAGAATGAAACCAACTTCAAGTAGTTAAGAACTTATGAATAACATTTTCAAATTATTATTTGAGGGAATGGCATAAATAAGAATCCTCTTGAGCACTTTTTTATATTTTATTATGAAATACCTCATGCCTTCATTAGGTTCTTTCTTCATGTGCACTAGTTGTACCAAGAGGTCTTGACAATCCTTGATAGACTTGAATCTATCTTCAAAGCATGTTTTTATGTCATCCCAACAAGTGATAGACCTTGTTGGTAAAAGGTAGAACAATTCGATGCTTTGTCTTATAAGGACTCCACAAACAACCTAATAGATACATCTTCATGTTTGACACCCAATACAATGTAGGTGGTGATGAAGGTTAATACATGTTCCTTTGGGAGCTGTGAACCATCTCCCTTGAACTTTGGAAAACTTTTTCTTGAAACATGTGGCAGCTTATGAAGAGTTTTTGGGAGTGCAAGTGCGGGCCTATATTTTTGCCTCATGGTACAATAGGTTGTGGTCTTTCTTCATCACCCATATCTTCTTCCACATCGACACTTGATCTAGCTTCCACTCTCACTCTATCTCTTGCTTGAGATCTTTCTATTTGAATGCACCCCAAACTTTACAAAGCCAACTACAAAGCTAAAAAGGAAGGCTAACACCATTTCCGCCTAATTAGCCAAGGATCTAATTCTGGAATGTAACATTAAGATAGAAGCTTAAAATAATTCCTAATTAGTATGGAAACAATGCAAAAACTAACTAAACATGCCTACTAATATGATCAATTACCTAACATGGGCCTAAATAGACCTAACGGTCAATCAAATGGTTTTGGTTGCTACTCAAACAATGGTGAAATGACCTCTCCAAATGATTTGTTAAGTCACTTTAGATTATTCATCTACTAACCTTGTTGAAGATTTTAAGCAAGGATTAGACTTGGCTTAGAAATCATATGTATTATATGAGATGTAAATCAAAGCATGGTGTGTGTAATATAAAGGAATGAGGTGCACTCTTTTTATAATTTTCCTTTTGGGATAAAATTGTATTTTGGTGCATGTGGGACTAAAAACCCCAAATTAGATTAGAATTACTAATCATGATTAGGCCTTACTAATCACAATTAGTGAATTACCAAGTGATTAAGAGGTATGGATCCTTAATCGACCACTTAGGGTCAACTAGGAAGCTAAGATAAGCTTTTGAAGCTTGTTGAGACATTGTGGAGGTAAATGGGGTGATTTTGAGTGGTTGGAAGAAGGGTTTGAGTCAATACTAGGGCATATTAAACAAATCAAGGAAAAAATAGACTTAATTAGCTTATAAACACTAATTTTCTATTTTGAAGAGGATTTTGGTTTATGATTCGTCATTAAGTGGCATCTGAATGCTAAAGGGGTTATGTAATCAAAAAGGTGTGTTGTTAATTAGCTAATTTAGTAAGGAACGTTAGTTACTTAAAAAAACACTAATTATAATGGATTTGGCAAGAATAAGAGTGGTTTGTGTGCATTTGTCAATAAGATTACAAAAGCAAAATTTAGGTGTCTACATTTGCCCTTGTTTGAGGTGAAGTTAGTGACTTCACTTCAAATATAGTATCAAGCATAAAGAGGTAATTTGAAGAAAATTAGTAGGATGAAGGATGCCCCCTCGAGTGTTGAGTGGGTGATAGAAGAAGTCAATTGATGATCAAAAATATGATTGAAATGGATAGAATAAAATAGGTTAGAACAGGCACGAAACCCTTAGGTATTGAGAAGAAATAAGGACATGGATAAACCTAGTTGTTTATTGCCTCGGGTGAGTTTTTAGAAGAAAAGTTAGTGATTGTAATAAATGATTAATGGAGAAATATAGGACAAGCCCAACATTTACATCCAGCCTTTCAATAAACAACTTGTTTATATCATTTTGCCCCTAGGTCTACATCATCGGCCTTTATTGAAATGAACAAAAATGTAAGATAACATGAAAAGTTAAATTACTAACATTTATCCATTGCTACATAACTTCATGCACCATACATAATGCAATGCAATACAAGAAAGTAAAATGATGCTTAACTCCATGCAACATACAAAATGCAATGCAATACGAGAAAGTAAACCAACTAACCTAACAGAGAAACAAGCACAATCACATATACTCAAACAAACAACATTCAAGACAATTGTACTAATGTTTTTGTTATCAAGATGTAGTTTTTAATGTTCATGTTATAACGACAAGGGTTAAAAATGATGCCCCAAGCAATAACACATGCGAGGAAAAATGGAGGACACAAGTAGTCCCATGGAAAGCATTGTGCATTATGACACAAAGTACCTAACAACTCATTATTGCACGGGAGTACCGACATAATAAGTAGACCCAACTTTGTTAATGGAGGTAGATCACGATGATCCGCATGTCGTTTGAGACAAGAACAAGCAAGAACATTAGAAAGATGGTTTTGTAGGACCAATTTCGATGTTGAGGATAATGTAGGTGATACAAGCTTCAGTGTATGCAAGCCATTTAAAAATGAAAAACCATATTTTTGGTAAATCTAAATCCAAAATTAATGTTACCATTGTGTATCTTTCTTCAATACCTTTCCAACACAAAACAAATGGAGTCGTTTTGAGGTGGGAGAAAAAGTTATGAGTGCACAATGTTAGGTGCACCTATGCACTCAAGGGAGCGCTTATACTAGGAAACATGGACACTTGAGTGCCTCGTGTTGGATTCTGTTTGGATTTTTGGGTTTTGTGAGGCAGCATGGGTGCTTGAGCACTGTGTTGGCCTATTTTTGAGTTTTTTGGATTTTGTGAGGCAGCATGGGCACTCGGGCACCTGTGTTGGCTTCATTTTTAACTTTTTTAGATTTTTGCATGTAGCATGGGCATTTATGCTCACATGCAAGGGCATTTGGGCATTTGTGCCTAAGCTAAGGGCATCTATGCAACACTGAGTGCACTACCTATCTTCCGGAGGCCATAAATTTTCTCTCGACCTCGAAACAACTCTATTTTTTTTGCGTTGGAGAAGCATCGAAGTGAACTACGCAATGGTAAGATAAATTTGTATTATATGAAATTGTGATCAATCAATATCAATTTATGTGATAAGGAGCCTATGTGAGAGAAAAGGCACTTACACGGGAGAAAAGGAGAAACGTAAGGGCACACTAGCGCCAGGCATGCATGATGCAAGGGTGCTTGGGCACTGTGTTGGTAGTGTTTAGCTCATTTTTGAAGTTTTTGACTACAACATGGGCACCTAGGCACTTGTGCAACACTGAATGCACTACCTATCTTCCGGAGGCCATAAATTTTGCTCCCGACCTTGAAATGACTCCATTTCTTTTACGTTGGAAAGGTATCAAAGAAAAATACGCAATGGAAATATAAATTTGTATTTTTTAATTTGTTTTACTATGTTTTTAGGATTTTGAATTTGCCTCACCAATTTGTTTATTTAGATGGTTTGGCTTTTTTGACTAACATATTTGAATGTTTTGGGAGTTTTTGAAATATATTTGAATATTTTTTATTTGCTATAATTTTTTTGAAGCTTTATATAGGAAATGAAGAAACATGGATGCCCCAGTGATAGACGAGATGTACAAGGGTAGAACACCACGTGCATGCGTAAGAAAGTGAAGATGTGAAAATGCCCCCAACATTAGCTAGGAATATACAAAGGCAAAATCTTCACGCGTAGAAGATGGATCAAGGACAATATAGATAGGTTCAACATGATGATGAACATAACCCAATGACGTGCTAGGAAGGAGCAAGGATGCCCCCAGCGTAAGCTAGCCAAGAAGCACGTGATAGAAAGAAGCGGATGATTGTTTTGAGAAATGGGACAAAGGTGCCCACAAACATGGCACATATGAAATATTATACACATGGATGTTCGAAAGAAGTAAAAGAACAACATGAATGTTTTGAATTTAGCTTAGAAGCCTCGCAATGAGAATCAATTAGTGAAGGCACAAATTGTAAGATAAGATACAAACTAGAGTAAGAGTCTTAACAAGGTCCAAAAAAAGACACTTGGTAACATACTAATCATGTTTTCTCAAAGAGATCTAGTGTGTGCACCTAGAAATTCATTACCTCTTGGAGGGAATATTTTATAGACAACAAGTGAAGACACCCTAAGCCAATGTGTAGGAATGATTTACTTTCAAAGGTTTATTTTTGAATGGAGGGTGAAAGGTGAGTCGTACATTACTCCACCTGTCATCTATGAATACATAACCCCAATGGAGATGCATCTGATTATAATCACAACATTTTCTCTCTTATCAGTCAGTGTTCATAGCCCTGAAAGAGATTATTATAAATACCCCAAGAGAGAGTTATATATCAATTTGCTTTTGCTTTTAGTGTTTGCTTTCAGCTTTGTGCTTTTTTATTTGATTGATTATTTTACTTTTTGAAAACTTATTTCAGCTCTCTTGTTTGACAAGGGGTTAAGAACCACTGATGGCTTGATGGAAGGAGGTGAAAGTGATTGTGATGATGACATTGGCTAGTGTCAAAAATATGTCCAAAATTTCTTCGCAACAAGTTTTTTAGATGTTGATTGTGATATGATCTCTAAGAGGTCATTCGTTCTTTAATTTACCAAGGTGATAAAATACCAAGTCCAAATGGATACCATAGAGATAAATGTCACAAAATGCATATGAATTAGCTAACCAAAATGTCATTGAAAGGATGAAAATGGTAGGAATATTTGTAGAAGAATAGCAAGGAAGGAAGAAAGAACATTATGCATATGCAATACCTGATTTCAATGTTCGATATTTGTACCTTTGATATATTTTTTTGAAATGTTTTCTCATTTTTTTGTATTTTTTCTTTTTTGAAAGGTGGTACCAACAAGGTCATTCGGTGTGATGAGATCCAACAACAATGTTATTGATTTCCTTGATAAGGAAGACTAGGTGTTTGCTTATCTAGAGTCATATTGTCCCTAATCCCAATGATCATGGTGAGCTCATACTCAATAGATGATTGTGTTTTATCGTGAAACATGGATTTTGTATGTGGGATATTAAGGTCCTATCCAGAGGTTTTTGCACTTTGTGCCATACTTGATGGGTACGTTGATGTGCATTTTGAAGCACATTTTTTTCTAAACTTTACGATTGTTTAGATTATTGTGATCTTTGGAACACTTGGAATTAATGATTTGAGCCTGATGAAGGAATCGTTTTGGTTTCCTATAAGATACTAAGTGAATTTCTGATCCAAGAAGTGGGAGAAGAAAGTGGATGAATAGAATTGTTGTGAGAAATGACGGTGGGTTTGCTACAATAATTGATAAAATAACAAAATGATGGAGGTAAAGGATACGGTCCAATAATTGAAGAGGATGGGCTATTAGGAGGTGTCCCATAGACTGAAGATAAAGGAATACAAGGATGTGGCCCTAAGATTGAAGATGAAGGATTTTCTGGTGGCATCCCATAGATAGAAGATGATGAGCTATTAGGACATGGCCTAAGAATCAAAGATGAGGGGGTTTTAGGACATGCCCCCAGTGTAGACAAAGAGGGGCTACCGGAGGTGAGCCACATATAGAAGAAAATGGGCCACCAGGGGTGAGCCACACATAGATGATGAAGGGATACTTAGAGGTGCCCCACATATAGAAGCAGATGATGGGCTACCAAGTGGTGACCCAAGGTGGGATTGCAATGGAGGAATCCGATAGATAAAGAATGATGTGAAGAAAAGATAAGATCCTCCTCAATGGTCTTAGGATCTTCCTTAGTGTTCTAAAAAAAGGAATCAATTTCTTCTTCCCAATATGCAAGCGTATCGAAGTCAAGATTAAATCCTTGATTGTAATCCTCTAGGGGAATTCCATCGTGTAACCCCAAGAATTTCATGATCATCTCCTCATCTTGAGATGAATCAATCAATAGGGGTATTTTTTCTTCACCATAGGAGGTTGATTGGATGAATGCGACATGGGAGTCAACTTAGATGATTGATTAGAAGGACTTTGAATCAAAGAGCTCTTCAATGGAAGAAGGGGTCGTTGAGGTGGTGAATAAGGGAGGTCCTATAAAGTAAGGGAGGAATGTGGCTCAAGAACCAAATTAGATGTTTGAGTAGTGAGACTTGGGGCCACATGGATCTTCAAAGGAGGAAGATGTCATTTAGGTGATTGATAAGGGGAGTCTTGTGAAGAGAGGGAGGACTGCGACTCAAGATTCGAATGAGGTGAATAGATTTGATGAGAATTTTCAAAAGATTGAGGTGAATCTAAAGAATCAGAATAATAGTTTGGATCGGAGTTAGAAGAAGAGTGGGAGGAACCCAAATAATAATTTGGAATAGAAGTGTCCAAACCATACCATGAGATGAAGGTGGGGAATAGGGTACCCGAATGGGCTCTCTAGTGCAAAGAACCAAACAAGGTCTAGTTGTGATAGGCATCATTTGATGGGAATTTCAAAACCTAGGTTCATTACTGTCATAAGTATGTAGAACTGCATGATAATCAGTCTTTATCGGCACATGCCTAAACATAGATAGTCCAGGGAATATTACAGGGGTTATTTTGTTGACATGTTCAACATGTGTATCTATACAACCAATGAGAGCATAAAAATGATTCTCCTCATTAAACACATAATTTACGTTCTTGTCTTGATTATGTTTCAAAAATTCTTTGTATTGGGTGATTTTTTAGGAGTGGATGAATCCATATCCACATCACCACTTTCGATTAAGTCTTGTATGTAGTGTTGTAACTTCAAACACTTATTTTTTTGTGACCTTTAATGCAAGTGGAATTGGCAATATTCATTATCTCTAAACCATAATGGTTTAGGTGTGTCATCCTCATAAGGCATAAGTTTTAGGATATCTAACCATATTAACCACCTCTATTTGTTTTAGTATTGGATACATTGAGTCTAAAAGAAGAGTAAAGAATAACGTTTATACTTCGTAGGTGGAGCTCCTTTGTGAGCTTCAAAGGTGCATGGTTTGTACTCTTTTATTTCAACTATTCCATCATTAACATCATTTTTGTTCTTATTAGGAACAAACTTTGGCTTGTCGTTGGTCTTGAATTTTTTGTGTTCGTGGGAGAAAGGTTTTAGAGTCCCCCTAGCTAACAATGCCTTTTCAATTTGACTCCCTTTTCTATTACCTCTTCAAATGTGTTTCCATAATGCATTTGCAAGTGGAACATAATGTCTAGATGGAGGTTGGGAACAAATATGCCTATCAGCTACTTTTTGGGTATGGAGCAAGGGAAGCGACTAGCTAACCCTCTCCATCTTTGTAAAAATGTAGCGAAGTTTTCATTGTTTCGTTGCTTGGCATTGCAGAGATCTAACATGGTAACATCATTTTCTATATTGAAAGATAAGTTTCGTACAAAACTCTCTACTAGTTCTGGCCATGTTGATATGGATCCCTTAGGGATGTGTACAAACCATTCTAGCGTCGTTGCTCCCAAAATTTGTGGAAAGAGGCACATAAGATAATTATCGTTGAATGCAACCTCTTGACATGCCATATAAAAATATTTAATATGGTCATGAGGGTCACCTTTTCCCTTATACTTGTCAAATTTTGGAAAATCAAAGTGTCTTGGGAAAGGTACTTGTAGCATGGCTTTTTCAAATGGGTAAGGACATAACTCATCGAACCGGTATTTCTTGTTATTGTTACCGGTTTGGCCCTCTTGTAATGCTTGAAGGGTGTTTTTCATCGTTGACCACTCTTGATTGAAAAGTGGATCTTGTGTGGGTGGCGTAGGCCTACACGTAGGATGAAATCTAGGTATATTTCCACCCCTATTTGTTGCGATGTTGTTGTGAGAATATCTCCATAAGGATCTCTTTCCGCTCCCATCAAGGACTGTTTATGGGAACTCGTGTAATGAAGCTTTAGGTTTGTCTTTGGTATAGCTTGTTTTAACACTTTGGGTTGTTCATTATGTATATGTGAAGCCAAACTTGCCAATTAGTGAGTGAGAGCTTGAACTTGTTCCTCTAAGGTTACCTCTCGGGTTGGTATTTCTTTACGATTTTCATCATGAGGAGGTTTCTCGTGGTGAGCATGTGTTTCATGGTCTTCGCAATGAATTTTAAGAGGAGGTAAATGATAGTATCTGTCATTTTTGAAAGGTATTTCCTCATTATTAAAGAAATCCTGAAGTAGAGGCGTGACTTGGGTTTAATATTTCATTAACAATACGATGAGGTCGGTCTACTTCTTCTTCTCCTTAAACCATTACAGAAATGAGAGAAGGTCCACTATGGAAGGTTTTAGCTCCTAATTCCATAACACGCATGAGAACTTCATGTTTTTTTGGAAAATGTAATCATGTCATAATTAGCGGGACAATGTTCTAGATTCGCAGACAAAGACAAAGACTTCATGTTAGGGAAATTGATTTATTTTGGAAGACAAAGACCTCATAATTCATGATTTCCCTTAATGAATTCTCCTTCCAAATTCTGCGTTGAAAATAGAAGACTTTGCAGCCAGAAATCATGATTTTCTTAAGTGATTGTCTCTTTAGAAAATTACATTGATTTTTAGAAGACTAGATGCTCCAAATCCATGATTTTCACTTAAGTGATTTGCCTTGGCTGCTTTATAATAATTTCGTGAAAATTAGAAGACTTGGTGCCAATTTCCATGATTTGGCTTGGGTATCCTTGCCTTGTATTTTTAATACAAAGAATTGTGTTGAAAGATAGAAGACAAGAAGCTGGAATTCCACACAACTCACTTAAACGAACTTACGTTGAAACTAGAAGATGGAGCCATGAATTTCCATGCAAACTTTAAGTGACTATTTCCCTAACAATTGCATGGAAATTGAAGTGGACAAGCAGCCTGAAAACCACGATTTCTTCTTAGACGTTTTTCCTTGGCTATTTATCATAATTGTGTGGAAAACTGGAAGAAAGGGTAGCTTTGAAAAACCATGTTTTGGCTCTAGACTATTTTCCTAAACTCTTCATAATAATTGCATTGATTTTCAAGAAGGAAGGAAACTGCTTGTAATTAGAAGACTCAAAGCTAAGAATCCAAGATGACTTGAGTGATTTCCTTTCTATCTTACAAATAGTTACGTTAATTTTCAAGTGCACAAGTAGCTGGAGTTTCACACAACTCACTTAAAAGGACTTGCGTTAAAATTTGAGTTGAAAAGAAACTTTAAAATCCAAGGTTAATTCTTAGTATTTGCATTGAAAATAGAAGACTACACTTATGAATATCCATGATAACTTAAGTGAACTCTCTTTCATAAAAATTGTGTGGATTTTAGAGTAAGATAACACCATGAATATTCACGCAATTCTAAGTGACTACCTTTCTTTTAAAGCTATGTGGATTTTGGAGTGGACAAGCAGCCAGAGAATCTCGATTTGCCAAAGCCTCTATGTGGAAAATATAAAGGAAAAACTGCATGGATAATTAGAAGGAAAGGATGCTTACAAATAGAAGATCATGCTATGAATATCCATGCAAGATTTAGAAAACTCTGCCTTGATCCTCAATGCAATTTCCTGAGTCATTTTCCCCCTTGAATGATCTTCCAGAATGTCACTTTTTCTTCCTTGGCCATGATTGCTCTACAAATGGAAGAAAAAATTCTCCAGGTCCGTGATCTGCTCGATCATTTAACTTGGATTTAACCTCAGACAAGGCAAAAATCCTGAGCTCTGGTCACCTTCAAAAACAAGCTTTGGCAGACAAATTAATTAACAATTAAAAACACTGGATAGCTTTTCAAAACCCTAGGCCCGGGAAAAGGTCTAGTAGGAAGAAAGAATAGGCTACGGGGATTGCCGGATGAAAAACGAAGAAAGACCAAAACACAAACAAAAATAAATAAAATAAAAACAACACTTGAAAGAAGTTGTGGACAATTACTCAAAAAAAATCTTCAATTGACTATTCTACAAAACCTCTTCCTCTAGATGAATGTTCTATGGTAATAATGATGGGGTGAAGTGCTTTATATAACCTAAATTCTCCAATTTTAACTCAATCTATTTTTAATAGAACTTTATTTATTTAATATAACAATAAATAAAATGCTTTCAGATAACTTCTGGTGACATAATTGAGTGAGCATTTGCATGTGGGCATTTGACGAACTTGGCTTAATAACTCCATGGGGATACCTTTGAGCAACTTGAGCAGCAAAGGTAAAACAAAACACAAAAATGACATGTTGTCATGCAAATATGCAACAAGGAAATTGACAATTTCCGAGCACGAAAATTATACCCCTATGTTAATTTTTTCAAGTTTTACCCTTCCAAGGCACCCTAGGTTTTCCCAATCAATCGATTAATCTCCTAATTGGTGTTAATTCATTCCCCTATGTGATTTAGGAAAGTCCAATCATCCCCCTAAGTGATTTTAGGAGTTCATTAAAAATTGCAAGCTTCAAGCAGTTGTGGGAAGGGCTATCACTGGCCTTCCTAAGACTGGAGTAACCCCATGGAGCGGAGCAGTAAAATCAAAAACTAGACATAGAGGTGAGTCAAATGCCTTGGGACATCATGGAAGTGATTCAGGAAGGACTTGGAGAATTTGGGGCAATTTCACCAAAATTAGGGTTCACAAGCCTAGGCAAAGTGCATGGGCCAAAACAACTGTTGAGTTTCCGAAGGTGATTCCTGGAGCTCGGATGGAGTTAGCAAAGAAAAAGAAACATGGATGAAAAGGTAAGGCATCAGTCAATAAAGTAGAAATTTTCATTAGTTAGGACTAACCATCATCGGTTACCGTGCGTGAGTTTTTATTTAACTCACGGGAATTATATCTAAATTTACTATTAAAGAAGATCTATTGATTGTAATTTGCATGACTAAGTGCCTAAGTTTGTATATGCTTATATAAGCATGAAAACTAGGGTTAGAAGGTTAATTGGACAAGGATTGAGTTAGATCCTTGATTCTCCTAGATTGAGAGGATGAAGAAGAAGAGAAAGAAAGAATAGGTTACATGAAGACAAAGCTTCCATGGAGAGAAGCTGGACATAAGGAAATAACATGTACAACTATGGAAGGTACATCTCAATGGTGAGAAGAGGGTAACATATTCTACTGTATTTCCTTTGTATAGTTATTGTCTCATTGTAATGGCTTGCATATTATGAAAATCACATAGAGTTTCTTCTTGTAGATCCACATGTTGGTGAGATCTTGTATTGTAGATCCATGAGATCATGATGTATTGTTGATCCATGTAGATCTAGTCTTATATTGTTAGATCCACAAGTTATTGTGAGATCTTGTATTCATAGATCCATGAGATTATATTGTATTATTGATTCATGTAGATCTAGATATTCAGAGAGGAGGTTGTCTTTATGTTTTACACAAGGTTGATGCAGTGATGGAGAGACAAACTTACTTCTTGATGCACAATCATGGTTACACATTGGTAGACCCATGTGAGAGGTCTTGTTTGCATATTCATGGGAGATCTTGGTTACACAGGTGGGAGATGTAATAGTTCTGGTATGTGAGATCTATTGGTGGTTTAGAGGCACAGTTGTAGTGCACTCATGGAGATCCGTTTAGAGATCTAGAGGATAAGAGATACTCTTGGAGAGATGCATTGTACTCTTGTAATATTATATATATGAGATATCTATCTTTAGTGGATGAAGCCTAAATTGGGTGAACCATGGTACATGTTATGTTATGTGTGTGTAATTTTTTTATTTGGATTATTCTTGTTTATACTTCCACACTGTGAGATTTTGGGGAATTGTTTAGATCTTGTGTGCATGAGTGGATTTCTTATGAATCATAGCACTATTCTACAGTCCCAAATTCCGCAACACAAACTATACATGGAGGTGATTCAAATGCCTTGAGACATCATGGAAGTGATTCAAGAAGATTCAGGAAGGATTTGGAGAAGTTGGGGTAGTTTCACCAAAATTAGGGTTCATAGAGCCTAGCAGCGTTGCATAGGCAAAAAAACATTTTTTGAGCTTCCGAAGGTGATTTCAGAATCTCCGGATGGAGTTAGGAGAAAAAATAAACATGGTTGAAAAGTAATTCCAATCCCTATAAGATGGTGAAATGATTTTTTCACAACACTTATGTGTAATGGATCCGCAAGCAGCTTCTTCTCATGTACAAGTGGAGTACCAAATAAAAAATCTGTATTTTAGGGAACAAATGGATGAATCAAGACCTGATACCCCCACCATTGGATTTATAGGGTCATTTCTAGTCAAGATCATATAAAATTTCATCAAAAACGTCCATCAAGAGCTCAAGTTATCGTCGTTTCAAGTTGTCCTCTTCGAGTGAGTAACAAAGTCTTAAATATGGGTCTTTGAGACAAGGGGACCTACTAGATCGTAAGTACGTACCATGCACACATTAAAAAACTTGCACTCCAAAGCATTGTAACCTAGTCATGTAAGTAGAATAAAAATTGGTGGACACATGATACCTAGCGGTATCCGGTATATGTTGTTTCCTTTTGTCCAAAAATGGGAAATCAAGAAAACAAAGTGTAGACCAAATGGTGTTGAAATACACTTGGTGTTATTTTGGCAGAGTCTCACCTTGTCTTAGGATAAGTGAAAAACTAGGACAAAATGACACTAACTAGATTTTGTGATGAAATTTCACGTGGTTTAAAATTTAAGAGATTATTTCCCTTGTTCTAAAAACAAGAGTTTGAATCTAACAAAGTTGTCACTTTGTTAGAGCACTAAAGTATACTATCTAAGACAAAAATAATGGCTCCAAGCCGGCAAGCTTCCTAGGTGGTTCTCTCTCTAGGTGTCACAAGATATCTATGACAAGCTTAATTTACCCAAAAATTCACACTAACTAATTTGGGAGTATTTTGGCTTTACTTTACCCCCTTTAGTTTAATGAGCACCGAAGTGCATTCAATTATACTTTCATTGGGGTCACAATACATATATCTTTGACTCTAATCTCACCAAGGTGTACTAGACAAGTCAGTAGTGTGGTACACTTTTTTTTTTGTTCACAAGTTTCCTCTTGTGTGAACTAATTTAGGGTTCTTAGGACCATCCCATTGTTGTATCTTAAGGCTTATGCCAAAGGGTTATGTCCTAGTTAAGCGAACAAGTCGTAGCTCTTAACCAAAAAGCTGTAAATACGATGTGATGATTGTGTGTTTTTTATCTTATATATTTAATGTGGTCTTTGTCACACTCCTTTTGAAACCTACAATCACACATGTAGTTAGAAAAAAAAATTAAGTCCTCATTTCTTTGACTAGGTTAGGTCCTTCACAAAATGGTTAGTAGTTCAAAAAAATATTCACAATATCATAAAAATATGGCAATGAAAAATGCTTTGTAAATAAACTAACTACTATCAAATTTTCAAAAACAATTTTTATTCCCAATTAATCCAAGTGCTTCTTAATGAAAAGACTAAAATTGCTTTTGATTCCCAAGATCACACTAGGTGCAAGGGAAGAGCATACACAATTTTTAGTCTTGATTGTTTATCAAATGAAAAATATCTTAAACTAAAAGATCAAGAATATGTCAAAACATGAAATTTTGTTCCCATAAGTAAAAATGAAGGATGATTGTTCCTACTTACTCCCAAAAGCAAAAAAAAAAATGGTTTAGAGGTGTTTTTGGGTCTCAAGATCACACTAGGTGCAAGAGAAGAGCATACACAAATCTATTCCAAACTCAATCAAAGTATGAAAACACAATTACTCCTTAAACTCTAACCCAATTTCCTCAAAAAACCCTTTATCAAATCCTAGGACAATTTTGTTAAGAATATTTCTCTAAAATCATTAATTTGACAAAAACAACATCTAAAAACCCTTAAAACTGATAGGAAGCATAAAATTGAAGTTCTTGAATTTTGAGAAAATTTTACCGTGATGCGAGGCACTCCTACTAGTGCACGGGCGCCTTTTTCCGTAAACGGTCAAAAATATCTTTCGGAGGCCATAACGTTTTCTCCCGACCTCAAAATGACTCCAAGTTTTTTGCGTTGGAAAGGTATTAAGGAACTCTACACAATGCCAACATAAATTTGTAGAAAAAAGTTACCAAGAATTTAGGGTATTCATTTTTAGAAAATCTGCTTTTCTTTAACATATCTCAATGCTTTGATGAATGTTGTTTTGAGAATATTTCTTGAAAAAGGTCCAATCTTTGGTATTTTGAGGGAATTTTGACAGGGCTTCACCTCCTTATATCCTACAAAAAGCATGAAAACACAACTTCTACCACTAATCTAGTTGAAACAACTTTAAAAAATGGAAATTGATCTATAAAACTTTGAAAATTACTCTAAAACTTTGAAATTAATCTAAAAATCTTGAGAAACTAATCTAAAAAGCTTGAAAGTAAACTAGAAAACTTGAAATTAATCTAGGAAACTTGAAACTAATCTAAAACTTGAAATGAAAAACTTTAAAACTAAGTTAAAAAGATTTAAAAATTAAATGCAATGGGGTATTGGTCCCACTGGGCATGCCAAATGAATGCACCCCAAACTTTACAAAGAAAACTACAAAGCTAAACAAGGAAGGCTAACACCATTGCCACCTAATTAGCTAGGGATCTAAGTCTAGGAATGTAACATTAAGATAGAAGCTTAAAAGAATGCCTAATTAGTATGGAAACAATGCAAAAACTAACTAAACATGCCTACTAATATGATCAATTACCTAACATGGGCCTAAATAGACCTAAGGGGCAATCAAATGGTTATGGTTGCTACTCAAACAATGGTGAAATGACCTCTCCAAATGACTTGTTAAGTCACTTTAGATTATTCATCTACTAACCTTGTTGAAGGTTTTAAGCAAGGATTGGACTTGGCTTAGAAATCATATGTATTATATGAGATGCAAATCAAAGCATGGTGTGTGTAATATAAAGGAATGAGGTGCACTCTTTTTATAGTTTTCCTTTTGGGAGAAACTTGTATTTTGGTGCATGTGGGACTAAAATCCCCAAATTAGATTAGAATTATTAATCATGATTAGGCCTTGCTAATCACAATTAGTGAATTACCAAGTGATTAAGAGGTATGGAGCCTTAATCGACCGCTTAGGGTCAACTAGGAGGCTAGGATAATCTTTTCAAGCTTGTTGAGACATTATGGAGGTGATGGAGGTGAATGAGGTGATTTTGAGTGGTTGGAAAAAGGGTTTGAGTCAAGACTACGGCATATTAAACAAATCAAGGGCAAAATAGGCTTAATTGACTTATAAACTCTAATTGTTTGTTTTGAAGAGGATTTTGGCTTACGATTCATCGTAAAGTGGCATCCTAAATGTGAAAGGGGTTATGCAATCAACAACATGGTTTTAATGGATAATTTAGTAAGAAATTTTAGTTAATTAGCAAAACCACTAATTATAACGGATTTGGCAAGAATAAGAGTGATTTGGGTGCGTTTGGAAATAAGATTGAAAAAGTGAAATTTAGGTGTCTACACTATTTCTTCAATTCCAGCTCTTACTTATGCTTCAGCTCTTGCTTCACTTCCGCTCTAGTTATGACTTCTTCTTTGGTTTCCACATCTAATAAAGTTTTCAAAATTTTCAAATTTTGTATTTAGTGGGTTGATACCACTTTTACAATCAAGCGAGAGCAATTTCGAGATGGGGTAAATGCTTTGGGATTATTACTAGCTCTTGTCTTCTTTGAATCACTTAAAATATGGGTTCAATATCTCCTTGTCTTTGTGACCTTGTGTACCGCATTCATCCAACTTATAAATTTGGAATTAGCCTAAGCTCTTCTTTTTTGTACTTGTGCTTGTCTTTCTCTTTCCAAATCTGCAGCACGTTGTACTTCCAAATCCAAAACTCTTGTGGCTATGAAGTATTGTGTAAATTTTTTCTATTATTCAGATGGCTTCCCCGAAGTCGAATGTGATATATTCTTGAATTTGGAACAGCAATTCAGGCCTTTGGATAGGAGGGTTATCGAGTATAGTCACCGGTTAGAGAGATAAGGCTTTGAGACTTTTCAAATTCCAAAATTTTATTTTTTTACATATTTGATTTTTATTTATTTTTGGGATTCATATGTTGGGTGTAGATTGCTTCCAAGTATGCCCCATGATGGGAGCCAAAAGCTGTTAGCAAGAAAAATTTCAGCAGACAAATTGGTGGGTATCATTCTAATGCTCTGGGACTCTAGGTTCCTCTAGTTAGATGGTGCAGCTCCATTTTATTGTGAATGAACAAAAAGGGAAATTTGTTGATGGCCAAGATGTCGAGGATCAACATGGTACACTCCATTTTACCCAGAGAAAATGCTTTGAATGAATTACAATGGAATAATTTGTTGAATGATTGGGAAGAGGAGTGAGAAATTAGGAGAGGGGGATTATCTCTGCAAGTAGAAAATCAAATTCTTTCCAAAGATAATCAGAAGTATCACATTCACAACTTATAGGAAAGAAAAAACTATGCTTAGAACATCAATGATGAGAGGAAACCATGCACACAAAGTTACACACATTCATGCATCATGAAAAGAAGAAACTCTTTTCTTTATTGACATCTTCACAAGTTGTACTATGATAGAGAATGGAGGATAACAGATATGGAAAATAGAATAATTTTATATCCTTTCCTTTCTCAAATATATCTCTCTTGAGTACACAAAATTGACAACCCTTAAGAATGAGGTTGTCATTACATTATATAGAACAAGAAATGACTCTTTGCCTACCCCCATGTGTCTTTTCACTTGCTTTTTCCACTTGTGACTCTTGAAATTCCTAGGAAAGAACATTAAGTCCCATTTTATAAAATAAGGGTGACTTATTACATTTTTTTACTATAGTCACATTAATGAATAAGATGAAAGTGAATAAGACAAAAACAAAAAGTGTAACCCCCAAATGAAGAATTAGAAAATGAAGGAAGGAGGGGGAGGGGAAGGAAAGAGAGAAAGAAAGAAGAAGAGAGAGAGAGAGGACTATTCTGATGAAGATCCTACCACTAATGGAATCTTAGAAAGATTTGTAGGTGAAATCTCAATGCCCTTAAATTATTTATTGAATCTCACCGTTGCCGGTGTTACTTTTTGTTCCTAGGGGATGTGAATGAAACCTAATGACTTGATCCAGTTCTCCACAAGAGATTTGATAATATTGCACTCGAATACCAAGACTAGTGGTCCTTCATGGTGTTGGAAATGATTTCCCTTATATGTGTCAAATATTCCACTTGTGTTTTCATTGAATGAAAATGGATCTCCGACCTCCTTTTGACTGAATCTTTGAAAGCCTTCAACAGATCATCTATTGAAGTATCTAAGTTCACAATTGGCACCCCAAGCTTTTGTACTTGAGCATTGACATCCTTTTGCATTTTTCCAACCTCCTCTTCATATGAATCAAGCTCATTGATAGCATGTTTTATCAATTCATACCAAGAAAACAGAGTCTGAGCCCAAACCTAAGACAAGTCCTCGATGTCGACGAGAATACACCTTTGGCTACCAAAAGGGATGACTTGAATTTTCCCATCTCATGACCAATGGATACACTTGATCCCAATGGTATTTCTTTCCCTCAACTACCTCTCGTGTTGTTATTATCTTCATGGTTGTGACATCCATGCACTTGTCTGACAATGTCGTATCTCAAGTAGAAATAATATTCCTTTCTCAAGAATCATATTCACCCACTTGTCATTTTCCTTTCCTTGCATGGTGAATCCTTGCATTTTCTCGATGGACACAAGATCAATGCTACTCATTGGAGTGAATTATTTGGCTGGGATAGAATTAGCAGCATTCGAATCTAGAGGCACTTAGACATATGAGCTGAGGGTTTGAATGTGGTCTTCTCGATTGATTTATCTTTTCGATCTATCTTTCCATGTATTATGCTCATCTCGTAATTAGCCAGGGTCATTTCCTCAATGGGCTTGATGAGCTTTGGTTTGACTACCTCTATATATTGGTTCCCGAAACGCCACTAAGGAATCGAGAATCCACTTGAGCCAATATTCCTTTATTCTATTTGACCATCGAGGCAATAAATGAGAAGTCTAAATGACACCTATCAGACAAAGTGAGGGTTTTGTCATGATCATCTCCTAGCACCCGGGGAAGATCTCATTGGTCTCTCTAGCTTGGCACTTGACAACATCATAACTTCTTTCTCCACATGAGAAGGTGTATCTTATGCACGTGGAAATAATGCAATAGTAGGAGATGAGGGACTTGGAGGTTTTTGTGGTGTGAAGAGGTTGGTCGGGTCAATTTCCCGTTGTTTTAGATTCACCACAGGTTCTTTCATAATTATTTCTTTCTTATGCAATCTCATGTAGTGAGGGGCCTCATGTTCCTCTAGTTTCCTTTTCGAGCTTCCTCCGAATGAGTTGAGCTGGGAGCCTTGTCTTTGGCCTTGGAGGATTAGTAGGATGCTTGTCTCTAGAGGGATGGAAAGTTACTTAATGAGATGAGATCATCCCTCTTTCTTTTGAACCACTCCTTGGACCTTTTGATCACCACCTTCATTCATTCTTTGATGTCCCTAGATTCACGCACACTCCAAACCACCTGGGGAAGAGGAAAAGCCTTCACTATAGGGTACTCTAGATCAACATTTTTGAGCCATGCTCATGCACACCATCTTCATACCAATAAAATTTGAATTTCCTCATTTGATTCATTGTCATCCTTTTTATCACGTTCCCAAAATTCATACTCGCAAACACAATTTGCCCAAAAGTCTTCAATTTGAGGTACATGGCACAAATTAGGTAGGTGAAATGATTCTGAATCTTCTCTGATGTCAAAATCTTCCCTAGAGGTGTATGAGTGCATATTGATAGGGCTAGGGAAGCTTCAATGTTGGAAGTTTCGTGGGAACTCTTGCAAGTGAAAATCCCAAGTGAGATGGGGAAAGAAATCTGATTCTTCTTCCTGTTTCTCATCTTATTGTTCATGTACACCAATTGTCTGCATAGTTCCATCAACAAGACCTGTCACTTTGATGGTGAGGCAATATCCATGGAGCAAAATCAAATCTTGACACTCGATATAAGAGAACATTGAAAATTGAATGAAGTATGATTCATACCTCCTGACTAGGGGTAACGGCTTGTGAAGACATCCTCAAATGTTGATTTCCTTCCAACAACTTGACCACATACATTATGAATGTATCATTCACCTTAGCAAAGTGTTGATTACTCTCTTTCAAGACCAATTGCAGGTATTTCTCGAATGTAGGAGCCTTTTGAGAGACATTCTGAGCAGGTGTTAGGCCCTTGAATGGTCTTATGTTCACCAAGGCGTAGACTAGGTATGAGGTCATGAAGAATTTCTTAGAAGTAGGTACCTAGAGAAATTGGTGATGAAATTTTTGTTGATGAGCTACCCCCAATCAATCACCTTCTTGCCTTCGAGAATCGTGAATATGAAAATTTCCATCCAATCATGAAAATATTTGTGTTCTCTTCTCCCATTACCCAACTTAAGAGAATGATGGCATCAGAGAAAGCTTCATGGAACTCACTGCGAGAAAGAGTCTTTGGTGTACAAGAGGGATTTCTCTCATGCTTCAACCAGGAGCCAAGAGTGACACCCTAAAGATAAGACTTAGTCTTGGACCATTTTATAGATGCAAAATCCTTAGTGATCACAACCATGTCTTTTTAGTGGGGATTTGCATTCCTTAGGGCATGGCTTTTGGAGTGAGCACTGCTAAGACTGAATTATCATCAACTCTTATTGTCCTAGTGTCTTTTTATAGTGTTGGGAACATGCCAAATCCAACTCAATGTTTTAAAGGACATGGCATGGCTAGCCACTATGTCTAATCCACTGACAAAGATATTTTCCTCTCAAAGTTTCTCTCGACCCACCTAACATTTTGTTCTTGAGCTCCTATAGGTCCATGTGAGCAACATTGTTATCACCCACACTCAAGAACTCTAATGTGAGAGTCGAAATAGGCTCCAAGCTGGTGAATTTGAACTTCATGATGCCAAAAAGCAATGATATGGGTCACCATAGAGGTGATAACAACTTCTTACACTTGAAACAAAAACTTGCCATTTTTAGACCCTAGATTTCAAGAGTTATTATTTCTGGAAAGGTTGGATTTTTGTCTTGATGTCAATACCGAGGGTATTCATGAATTTTAGATTAGGTTCACAAATGTTTTACGACCAAATTCAATCACTTTATATTTTTAGAAATTTTTTTTACTTTTTTATTTTTTGATTTTTTTTTTTTTTGACCTATGTGCCCTAGTTTTACATTTGGTGATTTTTAGTGTTTGTTCCTTTGAAGGTTTTTACTATTTTGGGAAATTTACTATAAATAGTAAGTGTGAACCAATGGAACTTACTATTTTTAGCATATTTTTTTCTCCTCGTCTATTTGGCAAAAATCATCATTTTTGTTCTAGGTTTTCTCTCCGGACACTCCTTACAAAATTTAAGCTCTACCCGCTTTCTGGATCAATGAGAATTTTTAGAAGAAGGGTTTAGGGAAAAAAACTAGAAATGGATGCCATAAAAATCTGATACACCTTTTTAATTTTTGTTTTTTCAAAATTAAGGTCCACTGGGAGAGGAAGAGATGCTTCAAAATTCACTAGAATTTGCCTTAGGGTTTGTGAGATACGAACATTTCTTTGTTTTCGCTCATGGGAGTTTATGGTAAAATTTGGGCATGGTAACAACTAAAAATCATTTTTTTTTGTGTGGCAGCTGCAATGGAGAAAGATGAATGGATGTATAATGAAATGGTGGAGTGATGGAAGTAGTAGCAATAGAGAAAAATGGTGATTGTTAAGCAACGAGGGTCTTTTTGCGCACGAGTGAGAAGAAGTGGAAGCAACACTCAAAACCAAAAACTTAGAAATTTCTTAAACTTGAACATTTTTTTTTCCTAACCATATGAAAATTTGGGATAGTTGGTGCAAAAATGTGTGCCCCTCTCCCAGTGGTCCAAGTGTCACGTCATGATTTGTTGTTGAGAAATTGCCCAAAAATCACTTAAATCGGCTGGGGGCCAAAATAAAGTCATATGGGTGACCTAGGAAGGGGATGAGCATGAGTGGAAAAAATGTCCAAACCATCCCAAATTTTGGGATGGTTGGTTCTAAAAATTGTGCCCCTCTCCCATTGTTCCATATGGCGGGAAGTGATTTGCCAAGGCAAAAGGGTGAGGGGGCTAGAAAAACCTCATTAGAACTTTTTGGGTCATATGGTTGATTAAAGGCCAAGATGGGAGGTGCGTGAATTTTTGTCTCCCAACCATCCCAAACATTTGGGATGATTGGTGCAAAAAAAGTGTGCCCCTCTCTGATTGGTCCACGTGGCACTCTATGGTTAGATGGAGTTGGGGGCTAGAAAATAGTGCACAGGGGCTTAACTGGGAAAATTGGGCTCCAAGATGGTCATATCATGGTCCAAGGGGATACATGGGGGTTTGGGTACACTTTTTTGTCCAAACTATCCCAAAATTTTGGGACAATTGGTTCAAAAACATGTGCCACCATCTAGGCTTGACATGTGTCCACCTGGGAATTTGGTTAACTCCTTAATCTTACCTTGGGGAGCAACTTGATGGAGGCATAACTTGAGCTCACAGATGACTTTTCCCACACTTTTTTATATGAAATTGACTAGAAATGACCTTTAAAAACAATGGGAGGGTTATCATACCTTTATTTTTCCTGAAACCTCCTAAAAATGGGATTTTCTTTGGGATCATAAATTATGCATGCTAAAATCATGTTGTTGGCATAGAATTTCTTGAGTCTTGTGAAAATTGTGAGACCACCATCCTCTAGAGCTTTGAATTATATTTTTAAATATATGTCATTTGAGCTCTAACTCTTCATGGATCTCCCGAGAATCACTTCCCTAAGCTCGGGGGTTGTTTGTACACTTCCACCGCTTCACCCTCCAGGATCTACTTTTTCTTGAAACTTTCTCAATGCCTCTGAAACTTACCACAATATTCCACAATCTATTAAAAATATTGTTATCTCTTTAATACACATCCTTGATGAGTTTTATCATTTCATTTCATCTCTTTAATTCACTTGGGTGGTGCACACCAAATTTGGCCTTAAGAAGATTAGAAAATAACCTTTCTTAAGCTTCTCAAAGAGCCTATCTTGAAAGATCTTGACTTAGAAGTGATCAAATGGACTTGATATCCCTAAATCACATATATACATGATAAAACAACACATTTGACTACTAGGAAGGATGGTGTATGACTGATATAGTGTTAGGATGATCTAGAGAAGGGCTTAGGATGACCTTTAAGCAAAAAAACATCATTGTAGGGTATGATTGTCGCGCTTTCAAGTTTGAATTTTTCCCTTGCAAAACCGATGATAACAATGTGTTTGGCACATGACTATTATGTGGGCACTATGTGGTGTGTTGGGTAGAGCACGAGTTGGCCACTGTGGAAATGAGGTGAGTTGGTAGTAAGTGGTGAAAAATAATTAAATATTACATTAATTATATATATATATATATATATATATATATATAATCCCACATGCACGATGTGTTGGGAATTATGGTGTATAAATTATAAGATATCTCCAAGGTAATATGAAGTAAAGGAAGAAAATGCACCCTTCCTCAAAAATAGTGTGTCAAACACGGATGAGGGCCCCCAACCAAGTAAATAGTGGGCCCATTTGTCTACGAACACAAGTGTTGAAAACCAGAGGAGAAAATAAAAACCCACAAAACTAATTTTACACCTTTTTTCCACTTGTCACAAGTTGATTGGTCCACTTGGAAAACTCACATGTGTCCACATCATCGACTCACATGTACATTTTTACCAATTGAGCCAAAAATTCAACATGTGATAAATTTTGTATGTGATCTTTGTTTTCCACTATCCATATACCATTGAAATCTCTGATAGGATCTTTCGTCATGCTATGATGGTTTAGGGAGAAATTGAGATTTTTGATGACCCAAAATTTCCAACGGATCATTTTCTACCAACTATCCACAATAAATGAGGTTTCCACCCCAATAACCATAGCATTAACAACAAACACTAATGCCTCCCCTGTTTCTCAACCTCGACAATCATAATCAATAGTTTAACCTCAAATTCATGTACAACATATGGAAAATATAAAGAATGGGTAAACAACCCATGTCTTGAGAGATGAACAAGAATCCATGGGAGTAAATGTCATAGATTGTAAGGACATTCAATTAAGATCAGGGAAAGTTGTAGATAACCCACCAATTTTCATCACTGAAATACCAAATGAAAAACTAACAACTGTAAAAGGGAAAGAAAAATAACATGAAGAGAAAACACAAGGACATCAAGAAGTCCACATTTTCTCCATTAGTTCCTTTTCCGAAAGACTCAAAAATATCATAAACAAATAATATGATATGATCCTAGAAATAAAGAAATTAAACATTGAAATTCCATTGTTACAAGAAATCAAATATATACCAAAACTAAATAGAGTAATTAAAATCCTTTGCATTCAACTACAGGAAGAAAGAAACAATACCCCAAAACTATATAAATAGATAAAAAAACTTGCTGACCTATTATTAGGAAAATTGTTTCTACCTAACTATGGTGACCATGGTAGTCCCATCATTATTGTAACAATTGGGAAAAAGAGATACAAAATGTGTTGGTTGATCTTGGAGATGTTATTAACATTATGAAAACTGATACTTTGAAAGAATTTCCATTATATGGGCTTCAACCCACTGCTACCATTCTATAAATGGCCAATCAATTCATTTCAAACTAGAAGGAATCATAGAGGACGTCATGGTTGATTATGGTTGATTTGACAACTCTTTTACCAATATCTTCACTAAACGATTCACCATATTGAATTATCTCTTTATCTCTACACATACTTTGAGGTTTCAACTTTTATATATTAGGATTCATTCTTATAAGCTTTCCTTTGATCATAATGCTTGTCTTAAGAGAAATTATCTTATTAATGAAGGATATATTTGATGTGGTAATCTATTTACTTGCAACTTGTGCCTAAAACTAAAGACTTTTATGACTCTTCCTACTAATGATAACAAAGTGGGTGGAAATCTTATTGTTTATGATTTTTATATGGGTTTGTTGCACTATACATGCATACCTTGTGTTATTTGACACATTCTAGTTGATGTAGGGTCTCTCCCTAGGTTTCACATAACATAGAGTGTAAGAGGTGAACCACCCTCTCATTTATTTCCTTAAATATACCCTTAATTAGTGATGAAGTATCCAACTACAATGAGTTATCCTACTCTCTTCACTCATTTGCACATGTGGTACAAATATGATGTAAATTTTGTTCAAAGTTGTAACATATAAAAAATAGATTAAGTTCACACAGTTAATTAACATCAAAATTCTCCATACATATATATAGGTTGTCATATCTCTTCAACATGAGGATTCAAGTCGAACAACATTCTAAAAACCCTATGATTAGCTTGATACATGATAACAAACTAGCTAACATAATAAGTGAGTTTTATTTTACCAAATAATAACTTCACTCTTATACTATGCCATAATACCAATGTTTCACTTATAATGAAGCACTAATATTCATAGCATTCCCCCTTAGTGTGAACATGGTCAAACAACACATCACAAGAACTAAAAATAGAATCGTATGCCAACGCATACTTTTAGGTCTGTATACCACTACTCTGGATATCTACTACACATGATCACCTACATACGAAAACTCAACAATTTTTACTTTCACTTCCAGTGAATGTTATTTCATTGGTTTATCACACTTACGCTTATTCATTTACATGGGATAGCTCACAGCGGTTCTCACTTTCACTTCTAGTGAGCTTCCCATGGGATGATCAATGAAGTATGTGATTAAATGATATGTGTAGTCAGCTACTCTCTTGTATAACTATTTATAACATATATGATTTTTACATTCTCCTCTTTTCAATCTTAGTAGGGGAATGATTACAATGTGTTACTTTTTACACATCATAAATAATTGAAAAAGAGAAGCCACCAAAATAGAATGTGACCTTGTCATTAGTGGCTAACAAGAGGCACTTATTAGCATTCTTACTTTGATTCCTCTAACTTATAATCAATGTTACTTAGTTATTTTTACTTCAAGTTCAATTACATATAATTCCCCCATAATGTGGACGTCATGTTACACTAAAAATGTGTCAATTAAAATGTAGGAATTTTTTTATTTGGCAATCTTCGACTCTTTTGATGACTTATAAAAAATATATAAATATATTTTACACCTAATAATAATGACTATTGACAATATGATATTTGACTCTTCAACATAACAATTATACATGAACAAGTGTGACCATGTAATTTAGATCGAAAAACCATATTAAAAAGTAATAGTGTGAAATTACTTTTTAAATAACACTCTAAACAAAATAGCCTCAACTATCTAAAATTCTAAACAAAATAATAATTTGCTTATCCTATTATGACATCAATCTAAGACTTGGTGATGCATGTAAATTGATGACAAATAACATGTATAGGATAGTTATTATGTTTAACACTTTAACTTTTACATACAAATGTTAAACACCATGCTTTTGATTTATAAGTCATTGCGCAAGGCGTAGACTTATTTAATAAGTGTTTAGGTTCAATTCAAATGGAAGACTCGATTGAATTCATTCAATACTCGATATTGTGACTGTAAAGAAGAAACATTCTCATAGGCAATCATGATGCCTTTTTTCTAGCTTCCACATATTCCCTATGTTTTGTAGACACAAAATCACACACTTGGGTGCATTTCTAGGTCATGACAACATACTTGCATTCATATGATTCCTAAGTGAGAAAACTAGTAACTGGTAGCTATCTTTGGCGTCTTTGCTTTATTTTTTATCTTTTACACCCTACAGCCCAATCAGTATTTCACTTGCTTATCTTTTTGAGACTCTAAACACCAGCGCTTTAGGTGCCCTCGTCCCTCCTTGGGCACCCTTGACCTCCTTTCATATTAGTCACTCTTTTTGGGCCTCTTTTATATTTTGGGCATCTTATTTCCTTATGGATTAGCCTTCAGCTTTTAATTACAAAATTCAACTAAGGGAATCAATAAATACAAGGCTATGTGACCATAATAAAGGACCAATCTCTAATCATCTATTATCATCACCTAAGGTTGCATATTAAGGCATTCTAAGAGCATTAAAGGCATTCATCATGATTTCATTCAAGGGACAAGGGATTGCATTTTCTACATACACACATAGGAGGGGAAGTTCATTTTTCCATACATACATCTATTTACATTTGTACATCTAGTTATCATATGCTATCAAGTGCATTTGCACAAGGGATTCATAGGGCATAATTTTTTACACACACATAAGAACTACATGGAGTTTGAGATGTAGTGCAACACTCGAGTTGTAAGTTCACTCAGTTGGGTGACTATTGGGGTTAGTTTGACTCCCCATATTGCATCTTTTCTTTTTGGGATTTGATGTAGTTTAAGGGTTTTGCAATTCATCATCTCTTTGTAGGTTTTAGGTACACTCGACGATCATCCAATGACATACGGGTGACTAAAAATACCATCAACGACAACCTTACGACACCAAGAAAATCAGGTTTGAAGCTCCCGCGTAATCATAAGCAACCAACAGAGGTCTCTAGTGCTAGGCACCCTCCCCATACCGGGCACCCTAGTCCAGGATAATTTGGTAGTTCCAAAATTTATTGTGCTTAGTTGCGACAATATTTCTTTCATGTTTATTATTTTTCTATTCCAGATCAGTCCCAACATCATGCATAAATCAACTAAATCCTTTTCTCTCTCTTACACTTAGGGTTTCATTCTTATGTAGCTTATTACTTATGTGGATATGTGCTTTAGCATTTATTTATCATACGTTAATCTACAATATTAGATCTTATACAAAATTCTATTTTTGTTAAATCATGTTCTAGCTTCCACGTGTTCCCTAAACCATATAACAACGAAGACTATTATCCTGATAGAATACACCTATGAGCATGAGAACAATATTGACCCTACAACCTCTAGGTTCTCACTACATGTTTTTACTAACTGAATTTTTGTTTTGTGCATTAATATTTTGTGAAAAAAATAAATGAAAGTGACACCTACCGGTAGGACCTACCCATGAATAGGAATGCATGTCATGTATGATACATTTTATGGGGCATTCATGTTAAATGGTGCATTCTATCAGGAGAATAGCCACTGCCACCATACAACACCTCTAATGTTAAAACTTGTATGTAATTTGGTTAATGAATGAAATTCACTAACAACTTCCATGAGAGAATAATTTGTGAGCATAGTCAAATTAGATCAAAAATCTTATGGAATAGTTGATCTATAAGATGTGTTTATGTCATAAAAGGTGGGATGGATCATCAAAAGGATTCTTATGAGATCATTATCAAGCTCGAGCCATTGACAAGCACATGATTTCTCATAAACTAGATGGTGGAACGATGAAATGAATAATGTCTTCAAAATTTGAGATTTGCAATACAATACATAGATATTTGAATCTAATATTCTTTAAGTCTCACACCTTCAAACCTATTGCAAGAGATTATAATATGGCCCTTTATTTTACCCTATGAACAAAGGCAGCCCTAAGTCATGACCAAGCAGGTTGTAGTCACCTCTTACCTCCTAATTCGGGGCTCCAAAGCTAACCTTTTCTTCTAGTGCTAGAAATGAAAGAAAGTATGTAGGAAACAACACATTGGTGTTAAATTACCATCTTTCATGAAACAAAATCTTTGTTAGATTCATATTGATCAATCAAGGTTTTCACATTGATATTTTTGGAGACTCATATTTATGTAAAAACATAGATACATGTTATAACTTGGCTCGTTATAACCTCGCTTTGATACCAAATATAAATTTTGGTCATAGTTGTAATAAATAAAAAACAAACTAAGCTTACCATATTAATTAATCATTGAAATTCTCCATACCTATATATAGGATTTCATATATTAGTAACACAAGGAGTCAAACTAAACAACATTCTAATAAATATTATGCTTAGCTCGATACGTGATAACAAACTAACTAAAAAAATCAGTGAATTTTTAGTTTACCAAACAATAACCTCACTCTTACACTAAGTCACGATGTTATTTGTTTCACTTATAATGATGCATTAATCTTCCTAACATTTGAGAGCCAACACGCCCACCCCGACAAAAAAAGTGTTCTTTGGAAACCACAAAATAGAAAATTAAATTGTTAATTGAATTCACCTCACCCTAATAAAAAAGTGTTCAAATAAACCACTAAATATACATTGAACATGTTAACTTAATTCGCCCCTCTCAAACAAATTTTTTTCATATACTACAAGTTCAAATAATGCATTCAATGACAAAATTACAACCATATATTCAATGTATATTTAGTAATTTCAATGTGTATTTCTATTCAATGTTGAATACACCACACACTCTAAAAATTCAATGTATTCAACGTTAAACTTGAAAATGTATATTCAATATATATTAAGTTATTTCGGTGATTGTCCATATTCATTTTTCATGTCAACACTAACTCAAACGATACACTCGCATATAATGTCTCAATTACGTAGGCACGAAATCATGCACTTTGGGTAATTATCTCTTCACAATTACATATTATTATTCATATAATTCCTAAGTAAGAAAAGTACTAATTAACCCATGTTTTTGGCCACATTTATTTCCTTTGTGTTGCCACATTTGGTCTTGTACCCTTACTTTCTCGTCTACCTTTTTACACCTCAAAATTTATCATCCTAGACACCAAAGACCCAGCCAAGATGCCAACATCAAGCACCCTTGTCCCCTCTGGGGGCGCCCGACTTCAAAAGATACTTTGTTTACATTTTTTAGGTCCTTTCTAGCCATTTAAGCATCTTATATTTTTGGTAGTCAGCCTTTTCGGGTTTAATTACAAATTTTGAGCAAGGGAATAATATAAATATAAAGTTATGTGATCATAATAAGGGACCAAGCACTAAGAATTAGCTATCACCACCTAATTTTGCATCCATCAAACATCTAAAAGCTCCATTGTATCCATCTATCACCATCTAAGGAACACAAGGTTTGTTTATTATACATAAACTTCATAGGAGGGGAATTCATTATATTCCATGCACACATGTATTAAATTTCTTTACATCTAGCTAATTTACTCACTATCAAGTGTGACACGCACAAGAGGCACCTAGGACACAATTCCGCACACACACACACACACACCCCTAGAACTACATTGGATCGAAATGTAGTGCAACACTCGATTGTAGGTTCACTCATTTGACAACTAAGGATATTATTACCCCTCATTTTTCATCTTTCATTTTAGGATTTGATGTCTCTTTGAGGGTTTTGTAGGTCATTATTTCATTACAGGTTTCTAGTGACCTCAACGATCATTGTGTGACCAAAGGTGAATAATAACGAACATCTTGTGATCTGAAGAAGATGGTTTTTAGCATCTTCGTAGTCACAGTGCACCCATTACTAGTATGTAGCACCCATATGCACCCTTCCCCTTTTTTTGGGTGCCTCTTTCCACTTATTCCCCCATATCTACATTTTTTAGCTTTGTGTGACAAAGTATGTGCTTCAGATTTTCCAATTTTCCAGCTCTGTACACCTTTGGGATCTCTTTGAATCAAATACATCACTCTATCCCTTTATTTCACTTAGGGTTTCATACTTTCTAGCTTAGTTCACCTAGGTTAAATTTTGAACTTGATTGATTATTCATTATTGTTGTGATGGTAATTAGATTAGGCATATATTTCCATATTTTTCTTAATCAAATTAGTAATATATATCCATTAATTTTAGTGTATAAACAATATTTGCATGTACAATGAGTTTGTGCTGAATCAAATATTAAATACCTCATCAAAATATGATGCACCTAAAAAGTCAAAATTAGATGGAAAATCGATGCATGTCACCTCCCACCTACATCGGTGCATGAAAAGACGTGGTTCACAAACAATTTTTCATTTGTCACTAAATGCAAACACATTCAAGCCTATTCATTTCGCCCTTATCACTTTGTATGCCTATATTTTGATCACTTGCACCAGAGATGGATTAGTTATATGAAAACACCAGATCAATGCTACTAAAATTAAATGGGCTCATGATATCATTATGAAGAGAGAGACAATTGTGGTTTCTTTCATTGAATAAAGTGGGTAAAAATCTTCATATCTGAATCTAAACCTATACACAAGCACACTTGGAAAATGTTATTTTTTTGGTGGTTAGGTACTTTCCTTAGTCATATCCCTAACCATTTTAAGAAGATAAAATACATTTTATTGATGTAAAATGACAAAACAATAAATGAAATGACAAGTATACCTAACTCAAATTCGGCAGGATAGTTGCGGTTGCATTTCATCAAGAATCGTACGGAGATCACAATCCAATCACAGTTTTGATTCCCACATGTATTGATATTTATCTAGAATAGTGCTACAACAAGTTAGATCTATCTTTTTTTGCTTCACCTCTCCTTCTTAAAACCTTGCAAGACCGAGATATGTTGGCAAGAAAACAATAAAACTCAAGTATAGGATGTCAAGAGTTGCTAAGAGAGATGAAATGATGTGAGTAAGAGTGGTTTTATAGATTTGGAGTGCATAGGGGAGTGGGACACACATGGGTGTAATGTGCATTAGGCATACAAATGGGTAGGTATGATGGTACAAAATTAAATGTGACCTGGGTGAGAGTTAGTAAATGGGTGGTGTGTTGTCTTTTATCCCCATTTTTTGGGGTTTTATGATTTTTGGTCTTTTTTTATGTTTAATATTTTTGTATTTTCAAATAAGGGACCTTATACGTAAGGTGCATTTTCTAGTGTCTACATTTTTCCTTTTGGGTTGCGCATGTTTATAGCAGTAAAAGATATAGTGTAAAAATTAAACATGAGATGGGGGCCATGTAACCTTATAATAGTGGTTTCCACATTCATGGGTTTAGATGGTTGATTGGATAGACATGAACCTAGAAATGTGATCGATGGGCCACTTCAATTGGAGTCTATGAAGGGATCGATATGTTGATCTCGCAAGGTAGAGACTATAGAGCTAATTGATTGATGATTTTATGGTTGGATTTCATAAAATAATATGAGAAGGGTTTGTTGTATGATTCCCCCCTCGAGTGACAGTTTTGAAACTCCAAGTTTCCAAGCGTAATGCGGGATGAAAAGTGGTAGTTGAAGATGAGGTAGAAAATGATCCTTGGAAAAAGAGGTGTGGAGTGGAGTAATAACAAGAGTCATGTGTAGAGGAAAATGCGATGATAAGTATATATAAAAGTGCATGGAAGTTTTGAGTAGTCATTAGGTGAAGAGGTTGAGTTGATTGATTATAAGTTGATGCCAAATGGGATAGGCAGCGAGGTGACGAGCGACATAGCATGGGTGAGGCGGAGAGCTAGGTGAGTTAGAGGTGATCTAGGAGAAATTCGGGTGAGTTAGAAGAGGTGGAGGCTGAGCTAGATGAGTTAGAAGAGGGGGAGGTCAATATGGATGAGTTGGAGGAGGTGGAGGTTAAGTTGGATGAGATGGTTGAGTTGGGGATTGATTTGGTCAAGTTGCGTTGGGAAGCCAAGGATCGGGGTGGTAAGTTGGGGTGATCTATATGAGCTATAAATCAAGCTTCGAGAAGGGCGAGCTAGGAGGTGAGTTGGTCGTTAAGCTCGTCCGGGTGAGCTGGGTGAGCTAAGTTGAGGACGAGTGGTTAGGATGAGCTCAATGAGTTTGGTAACCGAGTTGGGTAGAGGTGGGTTGTTATTGTAATTCCATTGGGGGTGAGCCACTAGGACGATGGGGAGGGTAGGTATGAAGCATAGGAAGGGAGAATTAGCTAAGTGGGGAAGAAAAAGTAGATGTGGGTGAGGTGGGTGCTTGGGCTCAGGTGGGTTGCAAACATGACCCATAAGTAGAGGGGGTGAAATGGCTCGTGATGTACAAAGTGGGAAGGAGATAAGCCCGATGGGGAGAGGGAAGCAAAGTGAGGGTATGGGAATTGTGGCTCGGTGAGTGGAGTAGGGTTGGGTATGTTAACCCCATTCGTAAGCATTTGGGCTTGAAGAGAGTGGGTATGGGAGTGCAGGAGTGAGCCGAGTTAGACATGGGGCGAAGGGGAATGAGATATTGGCAAGATGAGAAATAGTGGAGAACATGACACCGATTGTGGGGTGGTTAGGTAGTTGCATATGAGCCAAACACAAAGGGCGTAAATTGGACTTAGAGCGATATGGGCGAGGGAGGTTGTAATTCAAGTCATGGTATGTTCGGTAATGTATGTTCAATAATTCTAGTGTACATTCATCTAATTAATATAAATTTAACTGTGGATATTCAAATATTAAATGTTTTATCATTAACACTATATATTCATAAGATTATTAAGGTTATGTAAGTAGAGTGCATAACCTTAAACTTTCATTTATTAGCTCTTAATAACTTGGTTAGGTGACCTAATTGGGATGACAGGTATCTCCTAATTCGGTGAAAGGGTGTGACCCTTCATATTTATTTATGTAAATATGGGTGGGTGTGATTATCCCAAAGGCATCACATATCATATTATTCAATTTATTTAGTCATTTATTATAATTTATAGAGATATCCCCCTCAAAGTGGACTATATTCTAGTAATTTGATAAAGAAACATCGTAACTAGTATTGGAGCATCGATTTTCGGAAACAATTTTTTTCCCACCATGTATCGCACAAATTTTTGATGTAAGGAATGATAACCAGATTGTACCAAGCCAAGAACACAGATGCTAATCAAACACCACGATCAATAAGATGAAAGTAATTCGCGTAATAATCTGTACATAAAACCTTTGCAAACAAATGAGAAACAATATCATATATTATTATGGAACCGAATGTAATACATTGAGAATGGGTCTTGCTTAAATAGGCAAGGAATAACAATCTAAGAACCGGTCAAGGTCATAGATCAAGCCATAAATCAAGGAAATAACTAGTCATCAAAGAACTAGTCAAGACCATAGATTTAGGAGAGAACTAGACATCAAGGATCTAGTCAATACCATAGATCAAGGAAAGAACTAGTCAATACCATAGATCAAGGAAAGAATTATACCTAACAACTAGATAATATCTCCTAATATATAAATAAGATAAAAGAAATATCCACACACGTAGTGGGTGAGGATAAATACAATAAAGGTAAATAAAGTACCTAGGTGAACATGAGCTAAGGTAAATACCTACTCTAATATGTGATTTTTAAGAGATTTTTCAGTTTGTTGTTAGATGTAATCAAAAGTCTTCAATCCAAATTTCAATCATTTTTTATCTAATTTGCTCGAGTTATTAAGATTTCGTGTTTTTTTAACAAATCCACTATATAGGCAAGAAAATTTCAAATTTATTTACATTTTTAGAAACCTCAAAAAAATTAGGTAGGGTTAATTCTTATAATTTCATATTTACGACACTTTATATTTAGAAATTCTCTGGTCAAAGTGAGTCAACGGTGGAACATTTGATTCATATATAACACATATTTTGATGGTTTATGGTTACTACTCACTCTAGATACTTTCCCCTGGATTGATGATAAATCAAGAACTATAAAAAAATTTACATTAGTAGCCATGCATTTTGAAACAAATATTTTCATTAACGATTGATCCCAATGATGCTCTTTATTGTCCACCACCTAAAATTGAGGGTGACATTCTGTAGGATGTGAAACAACGGTAACTTTTATACAGGAGAAAATGTTTTCCCCATTTGCAACATATTTAAATGAGGGTTTAGATAGGTTTAAAAAGGATATGGTTTCTGAGTTGAAAACCTTAATTAATCCACCTCATACAACCACTCACACACAACTAAACCATATAGGAGGGCAAAATAGACCAAATATAGGGCAACCATTCCAAGGGTCAAAATTGAACCTACCAAACATGGACATCTATATTTTTGATGGTATTGATATAACCTCATGGATAATTCTCATGGAATAGTACTTTAATTTGCAAAATATACCAAATGATGTAATGGTTGACATAGCTTCACCACATTTAGAATTTGAACCTTATTAGTGGTATCAATGGATGATAAGTGACAAAAATGAAGATTATTATCTTGAGAGGAATTTATTAATGAATTAACATCCCACTGTGAGCATCCATGGAAGGGAAGTTACTTCACCCAATTAACGAATCTTAAACAAATAAGATCCGTAACTAAATATAATGTTGAGCATATGAGATTGGTGATCCAAATTCCAAAAGCAACACCTTACCAGAGACTACAATTTTACATCAATTGACTAACCAGATTGATTTAAGCACAAGTGTTTTGCGGAATGTTTCAACTTTTGGGAATAGAGTTGCTTCTATCCTTTCATTCCTTTGAGAAACAGATAAGGGTTAGGGCTAGGAGGAATACCTATTGAATGTCGAGAGGGTGTGCGCGTACCGTAGAGAGAGATCAGGTCGACTGCGAAGAACTCCTTTTTGTCTTGGAAGGACTACCTGCAAGTAAGAATACAAGACCACCAGATTTTAATTAGACAATAAATGAGGGAACTGCCTTGGGCCCAGGAAATATAAAACTTCCTTTCGAAGGTGGTCAGTTCCCCTGCTAATATGAATTAACACAAATTCTAACAAATAAGCTATTGTCCAATTACAATTTGTTTACCTTGTTAGAACAATAGAGAAAGGGCTGGTCTTGGTTTAGAATCACGGTGACCGATGCCGGTCACTGTAACCGGTACCGGTTGTTGGTAACCGATATCGGTAGGGGCAATGTTTTAGGGGCTTTTGGTGAAGGTTGGTTGTAAGGTGGTTGTGTTGTTTTATAAGGCTGATAAATGGGTGGGGTTAGGTAATGGGGTGATGAGAAGGACTCAGAGAATACGGGGGTGTTCTTGGGGTAACGTAAGGGTGGAGGAATGACAGCTAGATGTAGTGTGTTGCTGGGTAGTAGATCTAGGAATAGACTTATGATGGCTGTGATTCAGAAGTTCAAGAAATGTTATTAAAAGGACATACAAGATATTACTTACTGATTATTGATAAGGATGCAGGTCCAAGAACTGTGATGACGATGGTAGAACTTAGGTAGGATGACCTGACAATCAGGAGATGAGCTATCTTTCGGCGAATGAGATGAGAACAAGGCTCGTTACTCAGTTGCAGTTTTTGGCTTGATGTCCTTCTCTGCAAACTCTTCTTGTTTCTTTTCACTTGTCTCTGTTCAGCCAAGTAAATTCTAGATCCTTCCAATGACTTCTGATTTGGATCCACGAAAATCCAACCCTTTGTTTTTGGTTGGGAGTGGTCATTTACAGGGAACCGATGGCGGTTACGTAACCGACGGCGGTCGAGTAGGAACCGGTATCGGTCAGGTCAAAGCGGGCTATTTTTAGTAAAATAGCCAGCTTTCCCTCCTTTTCTCCCGAGGGATTAGTTGCGGGCTTGGTCAAGTCATTATGAGGTTGGTTTTAGGTGCGGGTGAGGAGTAATTAGTCATGGGTGTGGATGTGGACCAAGTTATAGGTCTTAATTAGGTTAGTTTAGGGTTAAGACTAGGTCATGATGAGGTGGCAAAATGAGGTGGCAGGTATGGCGATGTGGATTTATTAATTATAAGGTAATTAATAAATAATTGTGTAAGGTTTAGGTGATGAGGTTAGGTTGCGAAATGAGATGCGGGGCACAGGGGGTCGTAAGACACAAATTTGGTGTCTACATTAGCCCCTTGTTGTCATGTAGCTTGTCTTTGTTAAAGCTGCACGGACAATAATAGAAGTGGTTACCCCTGTTAAGGGTATAGGTAATCCCCCTCAAATCTATCACAGATTGAGATAGCGTGAAATCAGGGATAGGGTTGATAAAGGGTAAATGGTGTTGAGATGATGGTGAGATGGTGGGGTAGGTCCAAAGAAGCAGACGCACGTTGAAATGTAGTAGTGCGACTAGGGTACATGATTTGAAGAGCAAACAAGCAATTCATAGGCAAAGGTCGATAATTTATCCAAACAAGGGTGATATAATCCTGGTATCCAAGGCATAGGAAGTAGCTCCAGGGGATATAATGGGTAAGGTACATGAATGTTTAGGCATGTTCGGCAGTACCAAATGGTTGGTTTGGTTGAGATAAACGTCACGGTCTAGGTCTAGGCAAAGTTGGTCGACTGATCAAGTCAAGTACCCTAATCATGCTAAAACACGAACAGGTGAGCTCGATTGAACAAAAAGCCACAGGATGGGTGGGTAAAATTGTAATTTGTTGGTGTTGGGTGAGGTATTTGAGTGGTGCGGCCTTGGGTTGGGCCTGATTTGTTGGTGGCGGCCTTGGGTCGGGCCAAATGGTTGGGTGCGGCCTTGGGTCGGGCCAAATGTTGGTTGCGGCCTTGGGTCGGGCCAAATGGTTGGGCGGCCTTGGGTCGGGCCGAATGTTGGTTGCGGCCTTGGGTTGGGCCAAATGGTTGGTTGTAGCCTTGGGTCGGGCCAAATGGTTGGTTACGGCCTTGGGTCGGGCCAAATGGTTGGTTGCGGCCTTGGGTTGGGCCAAATTGGTTGGTTGCGGCCTTGGGTCGGGCCAAATGGTTGGTTGCGGCCTTGGGTCGGGCAAATGGTTGGTTTGGCCTTGGGTCGAGCCAAATGGTTGGTTGTGGCCTTGGGTTGGGCTAAATGGGTTGCAAATGGTTGGCCTTGGGTTGGGTCAACAAAGGGTTTTAGCGAAGGTGGATATAGAGTGATTCCTGTGAGAAAGTGGCGATTAGGCATACGGGGTGAGAAATGGAGATTTGAATAAGGGAAAAAGTGGGTGAAGTTAGGTATTAAACCGATATCGGCTAGATATGATCAGTATCGGTTAGGTGACCGATATCTAAGTTCCTTAGGGCACAATATAACCGATATCGGTTATAGTCAAAAACCTATAAAAAGAAAAATACACCTGTCATTGTCACATTGTCAATTTGAAAACCAATTTGAGTTTTGAGGTGTATTGTTGAGATTAGTGCATTAGTCGGTTTTGAGGTGGCACTATTTGAGTGGAGAAGTGAGTGGTTGGTAGGCCACTAGTGAGTAGGAGGTAGCGGTTGATTGGTGGAGGACCCAAATGAGAGGAGAGTTAGAGCCATGGCACACCTTGGGAGGAGCAGGAGGTCTTAGACCAGGCTGGACCACCACCACCCATCCCACCATGATGACGTGTCGTGTCAGACGTAGGTTTGAAACCCTTCATTGTGTGAATTTGATGTTGTTAAGCTATATTTGGGGGTTTGGGTAGGAATCCATGTTTTGATAAAATAATGAATAAATTGAAGTTATTTGAAAAATGAAGAGGATAGATGGGTTAAATAGGTCAAGGCGCGGGGTGGGTAGGTTTTAGGATGTTAGGGTGGGTAAATAGAGAGAAATAGGAAAAATGGATGTGGGGGCGTGGGTTAAACAAACCGGGATTTTAATGGCCGATGTCGGTCGCTTACCCCCAGTACAAGCATCGGTCATGATTTTCTTTGTTGGAGGTGATTGCTAACGTCCCTTGGCCGTGAGGTGGACCGCGGTGGAGAGATCTTGAGGAGGACCAGGTGGCGGTCATGGGATAACCGACAAGCATGTCCTTAGGATTGTTTAGTGTGGATTTGGTTTGGTTGTTGATATGGTTTTGGGTGTTAGGTTCTTGTTGGGGTTGTTGTTTTGTGTTGTTTGTTGTTGTTTATTATTGGGTTTTGTGTTTTGGGTGTGAAGAGGGAGGGGGATATTGTAGAAGATAGGTGGGTGTAGATGTGTGTTATAGAGTCAAGGTGTGTTCGGGTGGATAAAAAGGGGGTATAGAGGGTTAAAGTAGTTGTTGTGATAAAGAGTAGGGATAATGTAGTGAGTTAGTTTTGCATAAAGCATCGTTTGTAGGAAGTTCGACGATGCAAGATAGGATGCCCCCGTTGTTAAGATGGATGCGGCCACACGTGTCTGCAGTGCATGGGCCATATGCGTGAGGTGGGACTCGGCGGAGTCCAGCGTTATAGGGTGATAGATAGGGATCACAGTTTGATGGTTGCCCTCATCGAGAGATGGGATCCGGTGACCAATGTGTTCCATCTCCCAACTGGAGAGATGCGATTACACTGGAGGATGTGTATCACATCCTTGACTACCAATCGATGGAGAGGAGTCTTCAATAGTGGATGAGAGACTGAGCCATGGACAACATTTTACAGTATTTGAGGATGATGCGCCACGTGTTATTGACTTATCATGTAAGGCGTGAGCATTGCCTATGGGGACATTTATCGTGCCCATAGACATGAGACACATGTTGACTTGCTCTTTGATGATGATCGGCATCAAATGCTTCGCCCTCCCGGACTCGAGAGGAGGTCACTTTCCATGGGCAGCTTGATGGGGTTTTACATGAGATGGTGGAGGAGCATACGTGTTATGTTCGAGAAGGCATTAGTATACAGTGCGATTATATAGAAAGTCATTGGGGAATATCACGCCTAATGAGGTGATTCTTAGGGGATTTGTTCTACATTCTTGTTACATTTTTGGGCATATGAGCATATCATATACATTCGACCAGTAGGGCTGCCCTGCACCCAGACCACATGTGATTTATAGATATGGCTTGAGAGAGGTGGTTAAGCCCAAAGGGCAAAGGGGGGGTCATGGCCAATTTCTTCCGGCATTCATTCTCGGGACGGGATGTAGCGTATTACCATCATGTATTAGAGGCGTGACGACCTTGGATATTGTATAGAGGTTATGAGAAGAGGTCATCATCCCATGGAGGAGCCCGATCACTTATTTTTGGATCCAGTATACATTTTGGATAGTGGGATGGAGGCGGGAGAGCATGGCGGATACCTGGAGAGGGATAGATAATGTGGTGGTTAGATGGGGCTACGACATAGGATGAGCCATCTCCCTTCCCTTGGTTGAGAGGATGATGTAGAGGCCCCACTTCCTGCACCCACGGCCCATGGACCTAGATTGGGTCTTTGAGAGGCCAGCAGATGACGTAGATGCGAAGCGCACAGGGTGGAGCATTTTGGTATGGTGGGTAGGGGAGAGAGCCGCGAGGAAAGCTGACCACTCGTGACGAGACTTAGTAGTGTGGACTTAGAGAGGACTAGTTGAAGGTTTACAGAGAGGACTTGCTGCTAACACAGCTGCTACGGGGATAGTGTCTTACAGGTAGTTAGGTTGTTAGACAGGCAGGAACTACTGTCGTGCACAAGTAGCCGTATAGGTAGGCCAATAATAGCCAGGCCAAGCCCAGCAGTGAGGTGTATTGGTAGGCCATAGGGGCCATTGTTATTAGGAGTCACCACCACCGGCCGTCATGGACACATTGGATGGTATAGGAGGTAAGAGTCGGGGCCAGTTGCACATCGAAGGAGGATGCCATATGCGCGCCAGCCATGTTTATAAAGAGTCCCATGCAGTCCGTGATCCCAGGTGGACATAAGTGGGTCGATGACAGGAGGAGGCAGGATCATTGTTATTAGAGAGTTGAGGACCACTAGTAAGGTCAGTAGGTGGGAGAACGGAGGTTGTAAGGTATTATGAAATTGGTGATACGGGTATCCTGTGAATTAGAGACACATTATTTATCATACAAACAACCGAGGGATGAGTAAGATGGGGCAAAGAGTTGTTGGACCAAGACGAAAATGTCAGAGTCAGTTGATGAAGCAGGAATTTGCGAGGCTAAGCAAGCCATAGTATCTACAAATTTGTTAGTGGAGCGGGGAATGGTTTGGATAGAGTAATGAGTAAATAAGGTTAGAAGTGAATCCACATAGTGTTTGTACTTTTGAAGTTCCTCATTTTTACATTGGTAGATGCCCATGACTTGATTGACTACCAATTGAGAGTCACGAAAATATTGATAGATTTGACACCTAAGTGTAATGCAACCTGGAGACCCAAAACAAGGGCCTCGTATTCCGTTGTATTATTAGTGCAGGGGAAATCGAGCCGGAATGAAAGAGGCATAGGCTCAGCGTCGAGAGGAATGAGAACAATGCCGGCTCCTCCGCCGCGCTAGCATTTGGATCCATCGAAGAAGAGGGTCATTGGATACGACTCCTCCCTGAGTGAAAGAGTGGCGATGAGTTCGTCGGGGAAATTAAAATTGGTAAATTGTGCCCCAGGTAAAGGGGCTTCCGTGAGTTGGTCGGCAATGGTTTGTCCTTTGATTGACTTCTGGTGTATAAATTCAAGGTCGAGGTCAGCAACGAGCATAAGCCATCGGGCGATGCGTTGGTTTAGATGAGGTTTGGCATACATATAATGGATGGGGTCCGTGTTGGTGATGACGAAAGTTTTGTGATTCAGGAGGTAGTGTCGGAGTTTGGTGGCCACAAATGATAGGGCTAGGCACAACTTTTCTACATGTGTATACCTAGTCTCATAATCCACCAGAGTACGACTGATATAATAAACGGCTTGTTCTCGATACTCGGAGTCACGATGTGTGAGCATGGCCCCTATAGCGTGGTCGGTGGCGGAAAGGTAAAGGTAGAAAGGGCGATCGTCCTGAGGTGGGATAAGCACGGGTGGCTGCAAGAGATAGGCTTTGAGAGCCTCAAAGGCTTGGTGGCATTCTTTGCTCCATTGAAAGGCAATATCCTTTTTAAGGAGGTGATGGAAAGGTTGACATCGATCCGAGAGTTGGGAGATGAAACGCCGGATAGATTGGAGTTTACCTTGTAAACTACGCAATTGTTTGAGGTTAGTAGGTGGGGGCATTTCTAGGATAGCTTTGACTTTAGATGGATCGACCTCAATGCCATGCAAAGAGACGATAAAACCAAGAAGTTTTCGAAAGGACACCAAAGACACATTTCTTTGGTTGAAGACGGACAAAATATTGTAACAGGTGATCGAAAATAATGGTTAAAACATCGAGATGTTCACTGCGATGTTTAGATTTGCCAAGAAGATCATCGACATAATCTTCAAGAATAGTGTGCATAATGTCATGAAAAATGTAAGTCATAGCCCGCTGATAGGTCGCACCAGCATTTTTAAGGCCAAACGGCATGACACGATAACAGAAGGTTCCCCAAGGAGTGATGAAGGTAGTTTTATGTTGATGACCGGGGCTACCAAAATTTGATTGTATCCCGAAAAGCCATCCATGAGAGAAAGCATCTCATGGCCTTGAGTGAGATCAACAAGTTGATCAATACTTGGGAGGAAGTCATCCTTGGGGCAAGCAAGCGAGGTTAAGGTCTCGAAATCCGTGCATATCCAAAGTCCCCGTCGCTTTAGTAGCAGTGCGATGTTAGAAATCCATTGAGGATAGTCGATAGGCAAGATGAAGGAAGCAGAAAGCGATCGTTGAAGCTCTTCTTTGACCAAGAGGGCAATGCGTGGATGCATTTTCTCATTTTCTGTTTGACCTGGTTTGGAATCGGGTTTTAGGGTGATGTTATGGACAGCAATGTCAGGATCAATTCCTGGCATGTCAGCGTAGGACCAAGCGAAAGCTTGGTTGCGGAGTACGGAGAAAGGTAGTAAAGGCGACTTGTTCTGATGCGTTAAGGGATTGTCCGATCTTCACAATGTGAGGATCCTCCTCTATGTGGATGTTAATTTCTATAGTAGACTCATTCAACATGGTTTGAGTTTGAGAGACGGTAATGCGCGTTGAATATAGGAGTCGTCCGCACCAGTAAGTGAGGATGGAGTCGTCATCTTGGCACTCAACAACATTAATTGAAGGTGAATCCTCTTCGATCATGTCTGGATACAGAAAGGGAAGAGAAGACGGGTCCTCATTATCGCGTTGATAAGTGAGAGGACCTAGGAAGATAGCATTTATGAAAAAAAAAAGTTAGGAGGGATAGATTCAGGATCTATCGACTCTGTGGGTGATGATGGAAAAATGGGTGATGATGGTTTGGTAGGGGTGACGTCGTCATCTTCCAGGAGACAACTGACACGAGGTTCCTTCGGTGTAAGTGTTCCAGAAATCCGAGACCACTACGATCATTGTGCTTGCGTGTAGTTATGGGAATGATTGTATGTCGGCCTTGTTCATAAAGACCAAAACCAAAGCCTTTCCAAGCACAGTGAGTCAAGAAGGTGAGGGCGAAATGATGATTTGTTAGGTATTGAAAATCAGATTGGAAAGGAACCACACCAAGAGGAGGTTCAGGGGTAACGGAGGATGCGTCGACACCCCCATACGTTAGGTTGGTGCGGCAATGAGGTGGTCCGTAGGGGATTACTTCCCCCCCACGTGACGGTCATAGGTAGGATGTGCATGTAACTGTCCATACTCCTGTGGGGTATGGAAAGAACTAACGTTATATAGGCGATACTCCCCCAGCGTAAGGTGTTGAAAAACATCTACTAAGGGGTCTGAGGTTGGGATGTTATCTGCGGGAAAGGAAGTGGTATTTGCGATGGCGGTTTCATTGGTTGAAGGTGTAGGTGTGGTTGAAGTGGATGATAGAGGTGTGGTTGGAGTGGATGGTTGGGTTAGATGAATGGGTGTCTTGACTAGTACAAGCACATCATTAGGGCGATATAACATATTGTAGGTTTTGAAGGGGGGAGGATCAGCTTTTACGGTGTAGGACTTCCCCTCGTACTCAAATTTTATGCATCTATGTAAGGTGGAGGGAACGCATCCCATAGCCGGATCGAGGGCGGCCTAACAACATATTGTATTGGAACTCTCCCTCAAGGACATAGAAGATTTCGGGTAAAGTACGTGGTCTACTACATGAATGTTAAGGATCACGGTGCCTAAGGTAGAAGTAATAGCATCATTGAATGACATGACATGATGGGGTTGGCACACATGTAGCTAGAAGGGATATTCATTTGTTGGAAGGCTTTTGAAGAGATGATGTTTAGGCTAGTGCCCCGTCAATCATAACACGAGCGTACCGAATGTCCCGGACGTAGGTGAGATGAAAAAAGAGCGAGGTCGGGATCTTGACACACAAAGTCGATAATTTTGTCTTGGAGAAGCCGATGCGGCTGCTTTGTACGAGAGAAGTGGTTGGGGAGATGGGTTGTTTGGTGAGTGAAGCAACGTGATTGGGTGTGAGAATGGAGGTAACAGGAAAGGTTTCATTAGGTAAGACCTCTATCCCTTGAAGGATTTCAACGAGAGCTTGTCGATGAGATTCAGAAGTCTGAATGAGATCATACAGTGTCATTTTTATAGGTGATTGGTGAAGCTGTTTGATCATGGTTCGGTGGGAAACTCCATTAGAGACGGGGTAGGTGGGTCCACGAATAACCACTTTAGGTGGTGGTGTGATCGGGATGGTGGACGGAGAAAGGGAGGCCGCAGGTGTGCTTTCTTTCGCTTTCCCATTGTTTTTCTACCCTCGAGTAGCAACACTAATCATATTGATCTCGTGAATACGAGAGGAGGAAGACGGTATGGATAAGTCTGGTCTTCGAGAGGTGGAGTTGTAATAATGATAGATTTTGGTGAGGCGGGGACAGGTAGTATAGGAGAGGGAATTGAAGCTAAAGGTTTCTCCCTTCGTAAGTTGTCTTTCTTAACTTTTCTATCTGAGAGAGGTGACTGATGAAGTATGGCTTTCAACGCTTTGCATCCCTCTACATCATGTCCTGGTGTGCGGTGGTAAGCGCAGATTTTAGACTCATCATAACCTATTGGTCGAGGTTTAGATGGGTCATAAGGTCTAAGTGGGGGTAGGGAAATGGTCGCATTCTCCACCAACATAGCAAGAGATTTTGGCGTAAGACCCTTTGAGTGGGTCAAAGTCGAGAGGAAGATGAGGCTATTATTTAGGTAGATTCAGTAATGATGGGGTATGGTTGATTTGTATGGGTGGTGGTTTAGCCAAGGGTTTTGATAATGGGTTTTAACTAAACGTGGCTTCTTTGGCGAGAAGCTATGTTTAATTGGTTAGATGATGAGGCCACAAATGATGTGGTATCGAGAAAACAACCACGGAGAAATAGGAGTGGTGACAAACAAATCTTTTGATGATGGAATTTGTTTAGGTTGATAGGTGGACGAGGATACGGGGTGATGGTGTTGATATACCCTTGGATCTCTGTATGGGTGCGAGAAGGCGTAGGTCGTTTTAAAGAAAGCGTAGGAGGTATGATATATTGATGCGAGGTGGAGGGATGAGGTCCCAATATGGAAGGTAGGTGTGACGACGATGGTTTTAGTTGTGATAGAGACATAGGTTGAGGAGATTGAGTCTGTCTCCTAAGTGGATGGATGGCTTTATTTTTAGATAAATCAAGCCGCTTAGGTGGGTGTGTTAGACTGGGTATTGGTGAGGTCCCAAGCGTAGGGGAAGATTTGGTTAGGCTAATAGAGGTGGATAAGGTATTTGGTAGAGATGAGGGGGGTGAAGATGAGGACATAGGCATTTTAAGCTTCTGTAAACACTTCGGGTATATGGTAGAGGCGTCTGGATCGGTCATCTGCATTTGAGTAGAATATGGCGTACTCAAACGTTCCCATAGGACCTGTCTATCTTCCGGGGAATGACAGTCCTCACGTGTGAATAGGAACTTTTGTATGGAAGAAAGGTGGGTTGTGATTCCGGTCCACTGTGGGTGTGATACAGGGGGAAGATGAGGCACTGTATCAATGGGCGTTAAGAGGTCAACCGGTTGCTGAAAAGATTTAGGCGATGAAGAACTAATAGGTAGGAGGGCGTGTTTGAGAGGATCCATCATGTTTAAAGAATGTGGTGATGTCGGTGCAAGAGGTTTCTCGTCTAAGGATGACAAAAGAAGTGGTGAACCTTCCTCTTGTACAGCAAGTATGGTAGAAGGAGACGTTTGGGAAATAGATAAGTTAGATAACATCCGCTCACAGTCTTGCAAGGATGTGGTATAAGAAGGCTCATTTGTGAGAAGGGAACTCTGGGTGGTTAATTCTTTGATGGGTAAAGGAACGGCAAGGATTTCGTCTTGTCTTGATGGTGATGAAGGGGGTTCGGGTTCCTGCGTTAGTGAAGAAGCTTGATTCAGAATTTTTTCGATAGAGGCTTTTGGCTGGGAGTCGAAGACTGCATGGATCTCATGAACACTCTCCTCGGCTAAGATATCTTGGTTTATATTACTGTTAGGAGAGTGATTCGGGAATGGTTTGTTGAAAATTTTCAAATTTCGGTTAGCAGGAGCGTTAGGATTATCGAGGGCTATATCTCCTGCATCAACCATTTCCTGCACTATGTTTTTCAACATCTTGCAGTTTTCGTGACTGTGTCCCTTTACGTGGTGAAAGTTACAGAAGTCATTTTCTTTGTACCAAGAAGGTATGGCGCGAGTGGAGTCAAACCCGGAGTGAGGTTTAACAGGAGGCAAGGTGAGAGCTCGGCTTTGAGCAATTTTTCCAAGATGACACCATAAGTTTCTCCCAAGGGAGTGTAATTGATGGGCTCGGCTTTATACTTATAGGTGGTTTTTGGTGGGGTATTAGACGGTGGTTGGGATTTGACCATCACCGCGTGCACAGCTCCTTTTGATTTCGAAGCAGTTGATGGGTGAGGATTGGTGGTGTTAGGTTTGTTGGTGGAATCTTGGGTTTGGAAATTGGGGTTTTTGTTGCGCAACCACAATTTCTCTTCCTCTAAGGCTCAAATCTCTAGTTTTCGAGCCATAGTAAAGGCTTCGTCAAATGTGCGGAAAGTTTGAATTTGGAGGGTAGGGGAGATGTGTTTAGCGCAAGCCTGCGTAAAAAGTTTGATAAGTTCGGCTTGAGGCAAGGCATACGTAAGTTGGTTGATAAGGCCCCGCCATCGTCCAACGAAATCTGTGATAGATTCATCTTCAAATTGTCGGATGGCATAGAGGTCGGTGATAGATACTTTCTTGGCAATGTTAATGGAGAAATGATCCAAGAAAGATTGGGCTAGTTGGTTAAAAGAGAAGATTGAGTGCTGGGTTAAAGCACTGTACCACTCCAAGGCGGGTCCTGATAAGGACATGGGAAAGGTGTGGAGTAGTAAGGCATCGTCGTGAGCAATTAGATAGCAGGCATGTCTAAATGAGCGCAAGTGTTGTTGAGGATCCTCCTTACTATTAAAACGAGTAAATTTTGGTAATTCCCATTGAGGAGGATATGAATGAAGGGGGATAGAAGGGTGGATAGGCTCGACAAACTTGCTCATATGTCAAGGCGCTACGACTTCCTGAAACAGAAGCCTCCAGATTTTGCATTTTGTCCATCATTTGTTTGATGAAATCCGTGGTTGGATGAGATGATGGTGCGGTTGTGGAAAATGGAGGCAAATTGGGCCAAGGGCCTCCACTAGACAATGGTGGCGTTAAATGTTGATAAGGTATGGAGGACGAATGTGTTGAGGCGACCGAATAGGGATGTCCTATATAAGACGTTGAGGTCAGGATACGTGTGTGGGAATGAAAATGTGGGCGGAGCTTGAGAAGGAAAGCTCGTGTGGATAGGTGGCAGAGAGCAAGTCATGAACGGAACAGTCTGCAAGAGAGACGAGGTAGGAGCAGTTGGCGGTAATGACATGTGGGGCCCAAGATTAACCAAAGGAAAGCCAATCTGTGTCGTATGAACCTCTGAAGCCGCTGGATTGGGAGACGGGGCTAAGGATGCAGCAGGCAAAGCGGAGTTATCAGGCGGAGAAGGAGCTAAATGAGCAGCTATACTAATAGGCATGCCAACAAGGAGTTGACCATCGGGTGTACGGTCAGGGGCATGAGACAAATAGTATTGTACAGCGCTAGGATTAGCATCCAGAAATTTGGCAAATTCCTTATCTCCTACAGGAATTTTAGGAACCTCACTTTGGTATCGTAGGATTCCTATAGAATGTGAAGGGGTGATTCAGGGAAAGGCACAGAGCCAGGCATGTGAAACCATGGCGGCTTGCTTCCGAGTGATAACAACCATGGACAAGAGTACAGAGTAGGGTTTCAATCTATCAGGAACAGAAACAACCTCAGAATGTTGAAATTGGTAGGTTCTTTGGTTTGTCGGGAAGCGTAAAAGCGATAAGATAACCGATATCGGTCTGCTAACCGATGTCGGTTAGACTATAGCCAACGTCGGTCAGTTAACCGATGTCGGTATAATAAGACTGGTATAAGAAAATATAAGAAGCTGCTGATTTGAGTTTTTAACAATGCTTAGTACATCTATCAAATTGTTCTGAAGTGATAAGCTGAAACATGTATATGAGAGAAACAAAATAGCGAAAACAAACAAGATACACAAGCAAATTAACAGACTAACCCTAGGATTAGTGTTTATCAATTTGAGCTTATGCCCTTAGATGCAGAATGATGTCAGAATCCTAAACACAAGACTTAGGGGAAATGTCAAGTTTGTTTTGGCTTATAAGGTTACCTCAATCGGGCGGAGGAATACCGCGGGAAAAGGGGGGATGTTTGAGCTGTTGTGTTGATTATGTCATGATTCGGTATGTGTTGTGCAGTGAAAGTAAGATTAATTTCTTATCAATACCGTGGAAATCACACCCACGTGTACGACCTGTTACTTAATCTACGTTCACTAGTATTGAAAACAACAAGCAAGAATGTGATGCACGTGTTTTAAACCCAAATCGAAAATGATATTCGATGAAGCAGAAGAGATGACTTGAACTAATGCAAAGATGTAAAAGCAAAGCAAGTTCTTTTACCAAAATAACAAAATACCTTGTGAATATCTTAAGAAGAAGAAAACAACAAGTATGCTCCCTATGTGAAAGCAAGCAAGAAAGAAAGAAACCCGAAATGGGTCCCACCGGGCGTGCCAAAATGTTTCACATGGAATGTTTCAACTTTTGGGAATAGAGTTGCTTCTATCCTTTCATTCCTTTGAGAAACAGATAAGGGTTAGGGCTAGGAGGAATACCTGTTGAATGTCGAGAGGGTGTGCGCGTACCGTAGAGAGAGAGATCAGAGTCACTGCGAAGAACTCCTTTTTGTCTTGGAAGGACTACCTGCAAGTAAGAATACAAGACCACCAGATTTTAATTAGACAATAAATGAGGGAACTGCCTTGGGCCCAGGAAATATAAAACTTCCTTTCGAAGGTGGTCAGTTCCCCTGCTAATATGAATTAACACAAATTCTAACAAATAAGCTATTGTCCAATTACAATTTGTTTACCTTGTTAGAACAATAGAGAAAGGGCTGGTCTTGGTTTAGAATCACGGTGACCGATGCCAGTCACTGTAACAGTACCGGTTGTTGGTAACCGATATCGGTAGGGGCAATGTTTTAGGGGCTTTTGGTGAAGGTTGGTTGTAAGGTGGTTGTGTTGTTTTATAACGTTGATAAATGGGTGGGGTTAGGTAATGGGGTGATGAGAAGGACTCAGAGAATATGGGGGGTGTTCTTGGGGTAATGTAAGGGTGGAGGAATGACAGCTAGATGTAGTGTGTTGCTGGGTAGTAGATCTAGGAATAGACTTATGATGGCTGTGATTCAGAAGTTCAAGAAATGTTATTAAAAGGACATACAAGATATTACTTACTGATTATTGATAAGGATGCAGAGTCAAGAAGCTGTGATGGCGGCGATGATAGAACTTAGGTAGGATGACCTGACAATCAGGAGATGAGCTATCTTCCCTCCCGATGAATAGATGAGTGTCACAAGGCTCTGGTTACTCAGTTGCAGTTTTGGGCTTGATGTCCTTCTCTGCAAACTCTTCTTGTTTCTTTTCACTTGTCTCTGTTCGGCCAAGTAAATTCGGATCCTTCAATGACTTTGATTTGGATCCACGAAAATCCAACCCTTTGTTTTTGGTTGGGAGTGGTCATTTACAGGCCGATGGCGGTTACGTAACCGACGGCGGTCGAGTAGGAACCGGTATCGGTCAGGTCAAAGCGGGCTATTTTTAGTAAAATAGCCAGCTTTCCCTCCTTTTCTCCTGAGGGATTAGTTGCGGGCTTGGTCAAGTCATTATGAGGTTGGTTTTAGGTGCGGGTGAGGAGTAATTAGTCATGGGTGTGGATGTGGACCAAGTTATAGGTCTTAATTAGGTTAGTTTAGGGTTAAGACTAGGTCATGATGAGGTGGTGAAATGAGGTGGCGATGTGGATTTATTAATTATGGCAATTAATAAATAATGTGGATGAGGTTCCTCAATAGAAGGCAGAGAAAGAGAAAAAGGCATGTATTGGCATTGTGATAGTAAATGTTCGGAGGTGATAAGTGTGTTGGGGGAGAGAAAAGACTCATGGTTAATGAAAATGAGGCATTGAATGAGGAATAAATTGATAACGTAGAAGAACAAGTAGCGCACAAGCATGCTAACTTATAAGAGGAATAAAATCCTACTATCTCACTACATGCATTAAATGGGATAAGCAAATGAAAAATGCTCAAAGTTATTGGTTATATTAAAAAGAAAAATGTGACAGTTTTGATAGATATAAGAAGACCCATAACTTCATTGATAGAAAATTAGCAAATGCACTCAACTACTTTGTGTTTCTTGTCTCCAATTTTCAAGTCATGATTGTTGATGGGAAACAACTCTCTTGTGGTGGTAAATGTCATCATATCAAACTATCAATGGGGAACATATTCTTGATTCTGAAATGTTTTCCATCCCAATTGGGGGAGTCGATGTAGTTTTGGGAGTGCAATGGCTTAAACAGATTAAGATCTTGAGCACCTTTTAATTTTCAATATCTTACTCATGACTTTTAGTATGAATGGAAAAAATTACAAACTTCACGAGGATGTAGTCACCACCAAGCCAAATTATTAGCTCTCATAGGATGGAGAAACTACTTAAGAAGGGATCTTATGGTGTGGTGGCACAACTACATTTCATAGAAGCACATGATGTAGAAAACCATGCTCCATCAACTCTTCAAGAAATTATTAAAAACCATCAACAAGTAATTCTAGAACCAAATATCTTACCTTCAATCTGAGATCATGATCACATAATCGATTTGATTCTAGAAATTACCCCTCTTAATATTAGACCTTGCCACTATCTCTATTAACAAAATTCAAAAATTGAAAAGTTGGTAAAGGAATGCTTGACTCGGGCATTGTTCGTCCCAACAAAAGTACATATTCATCTCCAGTGATTATGGCTAAAAAAGGATAAGTCATGGAGAATGTGCCCAAACTATAGGGAACTCAATAAGATCACTCTTAAAGATAAGTTTCCCATACCTGTCATTGATGAATTATTAGATGAATTGAATAGTTTTGTTTTCTTTACTAAGTTAGATTTGCATTTAGGGTACCATCAAATTTGAGTAAAGGATGAGGATGTCCACAAAACAACATTTAGAACACATTATGGTCACTACGAGTTCTTAGTGATTTCATTTGGTCTCACTAATTCTCCTTCTAATTTTCAAAGCCTCATGAATTCAATTTTCCACCCATTTCTTTGAAAATTTGTGTTGGTATTCTTTGATGACATCTTAATTTATAATAAAACATGGGAAGAACATTTACAACATATAGAGAAGATATTATAGGTTCTAGAATATAATCAACTTTATGCAAAAGAATCCAAAAATTATTTTTGGGGGAAGGAAATGGAATATAAATGACATGCGATGTCCCATGAAGGCGTTAAATTTGACCCTAAAAATACTATAGCTGTCAAAGAATGGCTAATACCTATAAGCATTTAAAATTTAAGAGGATTATCGGGTCTAACAACATACTATAAAATATTTGTTCAAAATTATGTTTGTATAGTGACACCCTTAATAAAATTATTAAGGATTCATTTTCATGGTCACATTTAGCCACTCAAGCATTTCAACAACTAAACGATGCTCTGACATCTACCCATGTACTAGTTACCCTAACTTCTCTAAGACATTTGTGGTAGAATGTGATGCTTCTTGGATAGGGAATTGGTGCAATATGGATGCAATAAGGGCATCCATTAGCATTTGAGAGTAGACAACTAAAAGGAAAGAACTTGGTAAGGCCCACATATGAGAAATAAATGTTAGCAATCATTCATGCAATCAAACAATGGCACCAATATCTTATGGGAAGAAATTTCAAGGTAAAGACAAATCATGAGAGTCTAAAGTATTTTTTAAAGAAATGATTATCTTCAAAGGAGCAATAAAAATGGGTCACAAAGATGTTAGGGTATGACTTTGAAATTATTTACAAAAAGGAAAGGAGAATATTGTAGTTGATGCCCTCTCTCGATAGGAAATAAAGGAAGCGACAGTTCATGTTATATCTTTATTGCAACCAAAATGGATAGAAGCAATGAAGATAGAGTGGAATAAGGATGCTCCAACAAGGAAACTCATACAAAAATTCAAGAGAACCCATCATCTTTTGATAATTATGTGTGGAAAGGGGACTCCTTATGGTATAAAGAGAGGCTCTTTTTGTGCAAAAATTCAAAATTGAAAGCTAGTGTCTTGTCTCAAATGCATGACTCACCCATAGGAGGACATTCAGGGTTTTTAAAAACCTATCACCGTATAAAGAAGGATTTTTGGGAAGGTCTTAAGGGGGTGTACAAAAAATTATGGTATAATGTTTAGTATGTCAACAACATAAAGGAGAAATAATTAAGACTCTAGGGCTCTTACAACCATTAAACATTCCAACATAACGTTGGGAGGAAATATCAATGGACTTCATTATAGGCCTTCCTAAGTCGAATAACTTGGATGTGATATTGGTGGTTGTGGATAGACTCACTAAGTATGCACATTTTTGTGGACTTTCTCACCCATTTCAAGCTAGCACAGTGACTGAAGTCTTCATGGAAATGGTACATAAACTCCATGGTATTACTAAATAAATTGTGAGTGATTGAGATCTTATCTTCACTAATATATTTTTTAATGAACTATTTATAGTGTGGGGTACAAAACTAGCACATATTTCATCTTATCATACACAAGTAGATGGACAAATAAAAATTGTAAATAAATGTCTAGAAGGATATTTACATTGTTTTGCATTAGAAACACAAGGAAAATGGTCCAAATAGATTTCACAAGAAGAGTGGTGGTATAACACATCATTTCACACATCAACAAATATGACACCATTTGAGGCTCTTTATGGTTATCCATCACCTTCTACAATTCCAAGGATCATTTTCAACACCAACATGAAATACTTTAAGCCCTTAAGGAGAATTTGGTTGTGGCTCAAAATAGAATGAAACAATAAGTCGATCAACAACAAAGTGAGAGGCATTTTAAGGATGGAGATTAGGTATTTCTTCGATTATAACCTTAAAAACAAAGGTCACTTCAACAACATAAGAACATCAAGCTAGCACTAAAATTTTAGGGACCATCTAAGGTTCTCAATCGAATAAGAAGTGTAGTATAATAAAATTCCACCCTCTTCCAAAATTCATCCCGTATTTCATGTCTCTTGCTTGAAGAAAGTAATTAGTACCAAGCTTCCAGTCCAATTTGAATTACAAAGTTAGATGAAGAAGGAAAGTTCATTATGGAACTGAGGGAGTCATCGAGAAAAGAGTGAAATAAATAATAAATCAGAAACTAAAATTTTCTCATCAAATGGAAGAATCTATAGGTTGAAGACATGATATGGGAAGAAAAACAATCCATGCTAGCACGGTGGTTGAAGTCTTCATGGAAATGGTACATAAACTCCATGGTATTACTAAAATAATTGTGAGTGATTGAGATCCTATCTTCACTAATATATTTTGTAATGAACTATTTACAATGTGGGGTACAAAACTAGCACATAGTTCATCTTATCATCCACAAGTAGATGGACAAATAAAAATTGTAAATAAATGTCTAGAAGGATATCTATGTTGTTTTGCATTAGAAACATGAGGAAAATGGTCCAAATAGATTTCACAGGAAGAGTGGTGGTATAACACATCATTTTACACATCAACAAATATGACACCATTTGAGGCTCTTTATGTTATCCCCCACCTTCTATAATTCCAAGGATCATTTTCAACACCAACATGAAATAATTCAAGTCCTTAAGGAAAATTTGGTTGTGGCTCAAAATATAATGAAACAATAAGTTGATCAACATCAAAGTGAGAGGAATTTTGAGGATGGAGATTAGGTATTTCTTTGATTATAACCTTATAAACAAAGGTCACTTCAACAACATAAGAACATCAAGCTAGCACTAAAATTTTATGGACCATATAAGGTTCTCAATCAGATAAGAAGTGTAGCTTATAAGTTAGAAATTCCACCCTCTTCCAAAATCCATCCCATATTTCATGTCTCTTGCTTGAAGAAAGTAATTAGTACCAAGTTTCAGTCAATTTGAATTACCAAAGTTAGATGAAGAAGGTAAATTTCATTATGGAACCTAAGGGAGTCATCTAGAAAAGAGTTAAATAAATAAGAAATCAGGAAACTAAAATTTTCTCATCAAATGGAAGAATCTACAGGTTGAAGACGCGATATGGGAAGATAAACAATCCATGCTACAACATCCTAAGTTGTTAAGTACCGAGGGAAATGATTTTTGAAGGGGAATGGTATATTATGTCCTTAACATTATATATTCATATGTTTATTAAGGTTATGTAGTGGATTACATAACCTTAACCTTTCATTTATTAGTTCTTAATAACTAGGTTAGGCCGACCTGATTAGAATGAAAGGGTGTGTCTAATTTGATAAAAGGGTGTGAGCCTTCATATTTATGTATATAAATATGGGTGGGTGTGATTATCCCAAAGGAATCACATACCACATCATTCAATTTATTTAATCATTTATTCTAATTTCTGGAGGTATCCCCCTCAAAGTGGACTATATTCATTTGAGTAATCTGATAAAGAAATATCATAACATTAACTACCTAAAAAACACAACACTTTTGCATATTCAAATATTATTTAACTATTATGTTAATTGATACTCAATTTATATTCACATATTCAATGATATATCAAGACATTATTTACAACGACATACTTTGTTAGAAGTATATTCGCTAATATAACTATATATTCAGTAATAATATTGTATTTTCATAACATGCACTGAAACATCTCAATATATATTGAGAATAAGAACACACACTGATATAACTCAATATATATTATACATCTAAGACACCACACATTTTTATGTAATAGTTCGGTGTGCATGCATAAAAAAATCCTATCTTTTGACATTTATTACACCGTATCAATCGAGTTCATGGTGAACGAAGGATTAAATAATAAATATACTAAAATAACTCAAAATGCACTAAAAATCTAAGACATCGTATTTTGTATGTAATACATCAGTGTGCATACATGAAAACCCCTATTTTTTATAGTCACTACACTATATCAACTAAGTTCATGGAAAAACAATAGATTAAATAAGAACATGCATTGGAATAACTTGATATAAAATGAATATATGTTTGTAATCCTGGTATTGCTTGTGAAATTCTCTCATTGCATGAAACCCGCAAATAAAATATTAAAATAACCCCTAAAAATGGGCTCACCTCATGACCCACTTGGTGATTCAAAACAAAGAGAAAAATAGGACAAGAAATAACCATGAATCCCTCATCCACATATATTTTTCATTCCCCATCAATGCCATTGAGGGCGGAAGGGGATGATAATGTTTATCTTCTTGCTCCCTATACGACGCATAATGGACAAACGGTCATAGTTAATGGTAGTATTGAATGTGATATTGGTACACATTATCAAATGGAGAATAGGCATGCAAAGTGATAAGGTCAAAATGAATAGGCTTGAATGCATTTGGGTTTAGCTAGAAAAAAAAATTGTGTGCCACATGGTTGCATGCACCTTTTTAGGTAGGAAGGGATATTTTTTGGTTTGTCATCTAATTTTGAATTTTTAAATGTGTATTGGATTTCAGGTATGCCACATGGAGAATGACGTGACACCTAGGTAGATTAAGGAGTTTTTAAAATCACCATGAAATTTCTAACATAACACGTTAGTTTAACGGTATGTTGTTCCCAATTTTTCTCAAAGTGTCACTAATATTAAGATGCTCAATGAGTGGCGTGTTCCCCTAAAATTGATTTTCTTTTCCATATAAAGGAGGAACTTGCCAAAATCACTAAATTTGGGTAGCTTTTGTCTATATTGATGATTCTAAAGTTATATCCATTTTTCCACACACGAAACATACAAACTAAAATCCCCCTACGATTTAAAACAAAGTTGTGAGATGGCAAATAATGTCAAAGTATATGTATGAGTGGAAGGAAACAACAAGGGGCAATGGAGGTGGTCCCACCTTCGGTTGAAGTGAATTTTACTTGAAATTGTTTTTAGTTGGACTTAAAACTCTTTCAAGCCTAGAAATTGATGGTTTGTAAGTTGTTTTTATACAATTTTAATGTATATGATGAATAAATTTTAAGCATGTGTAGACAATCAAAGATTAATAAATTTTAGGTGATTGGTAACCTTATTAATTTTTAATTTTAAAATTTTTATAAACTTATGAAAAAACATAAAAAACATATCTGGAAAAATATCCTCTGAATCCGAACGAAATTCCAAACATACCCGTATCTACTAAATATCGGTTCTATAACATATATTGTGTATTTAAAGTCAGACTAATGGGAGTATTCAATCCATGGACCGAATCTAATTTGGTAAGATTGCTAACTAACATATTTTCTGGTCGAGAAAGCGTTATTAAGCTCTTTGACTTTCGGATTATTAGTACTTTATTTATACGTGATATACGTCTATTTATTTTACGGGGTCAAGCAATAAAAGCTTTAATTATACTTGCATTACCATTAGTTTTCTATTATTTAAATAGTCGATCTTTGTTTGAAACAAACAGATCAAAATATAATGCGATGAAAATATTTCCATCTATATATCAGATGGGATCTAAAAATTTGTTGCTCCTTCCGCATGTGCTTATGTCTTTGCCAAAAGATAAAAGGAGATATCAACGTCGCTTACTCCATCCAAGACAGCATGCTTGGTTTTCTATAAATTCGGAAATAAATGAATATTATAAAAAAAGTAATCAAATTTTTGGGGTTGCTTTTTCCAATAAACGTTGGTTACATTTCTTCATGTTATTTGTGCCAGTGACCGGTTTATGGATGAGTGCCATTGGAGTAGTTGGTCTAGCTCTAAACTTACGTGCCTATGACTTTGTTTCTCAGGAGATTCGTGCGGCAGAAGATCCTGAATTTGAAACTTTCTACACAAAAAATATTCTCTTGAACGAAGGTATTCGTGCTTGGATGGCGGCTCAAGATCAGCCTCATGAAAACCTTATATTCCCTGAGGAGGTTCTACCCCGTGGAAACGCTCTTTAATGGAACTCTATCTTTAGCTGGTCGTGACCAAGAAACTACTGGTTTCGCTTGGTGGGCTGGTAATGCCCGACTTATCAATTTGTCAGGTAAATTACTTGGGGCTCACGTGGCTCATGCCGGATTAATTGTATTCTGGGCTGGAGCAATGAATCTATTTGAAGTGGCTCATTTTGTATCGGAAAAGCCTATGTATGAACAAGGATTGATTTTACTTCCCCATCTAGCTACTTTAGGATGGGGAGTCGGTCCTGGTGGGGAAATTGTGGACACTTTTCCCTATTTTGTATCTGGGGTACTTCACTTAATTTCTTCTGCAGTTTTAGGTTTTGGTGGTATTTATCACGCACTAATCGGACCCGAAACTTTAGAAGAATCTTTTCCATTTTTTGGTTATGTCTGGAAAGATAGAAATAAAATGACTACAATTTTAGGTATTCACTTAATTTTGCTAGGTGTTGGTGCTTTTCTTCTAGTCTTCAAGGCTTTGTATTTTGGTGGCATATATGATACCTGGGCTCCTGGTGGTGGAGATGTAAGAAAAATTATGAACCTTACGCTTAACCCAGTTGCTATATTTGGTTATTTGCTCAAGTCTCCTTTTGGAGGAGAGGGATGGATTGTTAGCGTGGACAATCTAGAAGATATAATCGGAGGACATGTATGGTTAGGTTCCATTTGTATTTTCGGTGGTATCTGGCACATCTTAACAAAACCTTTTGCATGGGCTCGTCGTGCGTTTGTATGGTCAGGAGAAGCCTACTTGTCCTATAGTTTAGCTGCTCTTTCTATCTTTGGTTTTATTGCTTGTTGTTTTGTTTGGTTTAACAATACAGCTTATCCCAGTGAATTCTATGGGCCAACCGGCCCAGAGGCGTCTCAAGCTCAAGCATTTACTTTTCTAGTTAGAGATCAACGTCTTGGAGCTAGTGTAGGGTCTGCCCAGGGGCCTACTGGTTTAGGTAAATATCTAATGCGTTCTCCTACTGGAGAAATTATCTTCGGAGGAGAAACAATGCGTTTTTGGGATCTTCGTGCTCCCTGGTTGGAACCTCTAAGGGGTCCTAATGGTTTGGACCTGAGTAAGTTGAAAAAGGACATACAACCCTGGCAAGAACGACGTTCAGCGGAATATATGACTCATGCTCCTTTAGGTTCTTTAAATTCTGTGGGTGGTGTAGCTACCGAGATTAATGCGGTGAATTATGTATCACCCCGAAGTTGGTTAGCCACCTCTCATTTTGTTCTAGGATTTTTCTTTTTCGTGGGTCATTTGTGGCATGCAGGAAGAGCTCGCGCAGCTGCAGCAGGATTTGAGAAAGGAATTGATCGTGATTTTGAACCTGTTCTTTCCATGACCCCTCTTAATTAAACGATAAAATAAACTAGATAAAATCATAATTCATCTAATTTCTTTTCATTTACCATGTTGGGAGACGGGATAGCAGGATCCTTCGATATTTTTTTCCAACTGAGTCCTTATTGCTCGGCTATATAGCCGAGCCTTTTTTTGCTACTGATCTGATAAGATCGATTGTTTAATCGAAAAAAAGGAGAGAGAGGGATTCGAACCCTCGATAGTTTTTAAAACTATACCGGTTTTCAAGACCGGAGCCATCAACCACTCGGCCATCTCTCCCGGACGAGGCCAACTGGTCCTATTTTACTCCGACAGATAATACCTCTCTAGAGAGATGATATCATATTGATATCTCATATGGTAAAAAAGAAAAAATTGACCTATTCTTTCACACTCAAATCAAAAAATGAATTGAATTAATTATTAATTCATTTCAATTCAATTATGATCAATGAAAATCCGTAGTGCATTTGATGCAGAATTTGACCGGATGGGGATCGAATGGTATAGTCTATTGAATCTGTTGAAAGCTTTTAAGATCACAACAATGACTATTGCTTTCCAATCGTCTGTGTTTGCATTAATTGCAATTTCATTTCTCCTAGTGATTGGTGTACCTGTCGCACTTGCCTCTCCTACTGGTTGGTCAAGTAGCAAAAATGTGCTATTTTCAGGAATATCATTATGGATTGGATCAGTCTTTTTAGTAGGTATTCTGAATTCTTTTATATCTTAGATATGTTTTAAGATCTTTTGGGTTGAAACCCTCCCTCCCCTTTCCGTAGGGCATTAATAGTTCGCAAGGGCATTTCCTAAAAATACCAAGAAACTAAATTAAAGTGTTCTTGGGAGGGTTTATTTTATTATTGGTAGTATTAATCATCATACTTATACTACTAAAGTATGTACCCACATAGAAGTGGTAATATATAGGGATATATATTATATTATCCCTATAACGAGTCAAATGCGGGTATTGTTTAATGGATAAAATTTATTCTTGCCAAGGATAAGATGCGGGTTCGATTCCCGCTACCCGCCCATCTGGAGGATGAAATCCTAACAAGGAATAATTATTGGTTTGGTCATATCTTTTCCTGGTTTATCAAACCATTCTCCAGGGAATTAAGAATGGATAAAAAGCTTATTGTATTTTTAGCGGAGACGGGATTTGAACCCGTGACTTCAAGGTTATGAGCCTTGCGAGCTACCAAAATAGGTGTATTGAGCAACCCCTGAGAAATGATATTATCCCTCCCTATATAGGGAAGGACTTTTCTATCATCACAATAACCTTAAAGAACGAATCTTTTTTTCCTCCTACCAACTCGATTTTGTTACCCCAGCCAACAAACATGCGTGAGCCATCTCACGGATTATATATCCGGACAACTCAAAATCTCGATAGTTAGCTCTAGGGCTTCCAGTCGTCAAACAACGTCGACGAAGACGTGTAGGTGCACTATTACGTGGTGAAGATTGTAATTTTATATAAATTTTCATTTTCTCATCTAATGATGATACTTCGCTCATATCTTTTTTCAAAGATTGACGAAGGAAATTATATTTCCTTTCCAATCTTTGTTTCTTTTTCTCTCTTTCAATGAGACTTTTTCTTGCCATAATTATTCAGTCAATTTTTATCGAGGAATCAAAATAAAATAAAATATAGATCAAATTTTAGATGGATAAGTATTACGTGTATTATTCCTTATTTTAAATACAGAGAGATTAGATTTATAATCTATATATCTCCTCAAATTTAAAAGAATTAACCAAATTTGCCTGATGTAGAGGCAATTAAGAAAGCTGCATAGGTAAATATATAACCTACGGAAAAGTGAGCTAATCCAACTAATCGTGCTTGAACGATGGAAAGAGCTACCGGCTTGTCCCTCCATCGAACTAAATTGGCCAAAGGTGTGCGTTCATGGGCCCATGCGAGAGTTTCAATAAGTTCCTGCCAATATCCACGCCAGGAAATAAGAAACATAAATCCAGTAGCCCAAACAAGATGCCCGAATAAGAACATCCACGCCCAGACAGATAAACTGTTCATACCGAAAGGATTGTATCCATTAATAAGTTGTGAAGAGTTTAACCAAAGATAATCTCTTGACCATCCCATTAAATAAGTGGAAGATTCATTAAATTGCGCAACATTCCCCTGCCATAAGGTGATATGCTTCCAATGCCAATAGAAAGTAACCCATCCAATGGTATTCAACATCCAAAAAACTGCCAAATAAAAAGCATCCCAGGCCGAAATATCGCAAGTACCACCCCGTCCCGGACCATCGCAAGGAAAACTATAACCAAAATCTTTCTTATCAGGCATTAACTTGGAACCACGCGCATCTAAAGCACCTTTTACTAAAATCAATGTAGTTGTATGCAAACCTAGAGCAATAGCATGATGAACCAAAAAGTCTCCAGGACCAATTGTTAAGAACAGTGAATTTTTATTATCGTTAATAGCATTCAACCAACCAGGTAACCATATGCTTTTACCAGCATTGAATGCTGGATCATTTGCTGAAGATAAGAGTACATCAAAACCATATAAAGTCTTACCATGAGCAGATTGTATCCACTGAGCAAATATAGGCTCGATCAAGATCTGTTTTTCTGGAGTACCAAAAGCAAGCATAACATCGTTATGAACATAAAGTCCCAAGGTATGAAAACCTAGGAATAAACTAGCCCAACTCAAATGAGATATTATAGCTTCCTTATGCTCCAACATTCTCGCCAATACATTATCCTTATTCTGTTCTGGATTATAATCCCTAATGAGGAATATAGCTCCATGAGCAAACGCCCCTGTCATAATGAATCCGGCAATGTATTGATGATGAGTATACAATGCAGCTTGGGTAGTGAAGTCTTGTGCTATGAATGCATAGGCGGGTAAAGAATACATGTGTTGAGCTACCAAGGAAGTTATAACTCCCAAAGAAGCTAGAGCAAGACCTAATTGAAAATGAAGAGAATTATTTATTGTGTTATAAAGACCCTTATGTCCGCGGCCTAATAGGCCTCCCGGAGGAATATGTGCTTCTAAAATATCTTTTATACTGTGTCCGATCCCAAAGTTGGTTCTATACATATGACCAGCAATAAAAAAGACAAATGCAATAGCTAAATGATGATGAGCAATATCAGTTAGCCATAAACTTTGAGTTTGTGGGTGGAATCCTCCAAGAAGAGTTAGGATCGCAGTTCCCGACCCTTGAGAGGTACCAAAAAAATGATTACTAGAATCAGGATTTTGAGCATAAAGATTCCACTGACCTGTAAAAAGTGGTTCTAAACCTTGGGGATACGGTAATACATTCAAGAAATTATCCCATCTTATGTGTTCCCCCCTTGATTCAGGAATAGCGACATGAATTAAATGTCCCGTCCAAGCCAAAGAACTGACTCCGAAGAGCCCAGACAAATGATGATTGAGACGAGATTCGGCATTTTTAAACCATGAAACACTTGGTTTCCATTGAGGTTGTAAATGCAACCGACCCGCTATTAAAAAGATAGAAGAAAGAAATAGCAAGAAAAGAGCTCCGGTATAAAGATCTTCATTAGTGCGTAAGCCAATTGTATACCACCACTGATAAACACCAGAATAAGCAATATTGACCGGACCGGGGGCGCCTCCTCGGGTAAAGGCTTCTACGGCCGGTTGACCAAAATGAGGATCCCAAATTGCATGAGCAATAGGTCTTACATGTAAGGGGTCGTGGACCCATGCTTCGAAATTGCCTTGCCAAGCCACGTGGAATAAATTACCAGAGGTCCACAAAAAGATTATAGCTAACTGACCAAAGTGAGAAGCAAAAATCTTCTGATAAAGGCGTTCTTCGGTAATATCATCATGACTTTCAAAGTCATGTGCAGTAGCAATACCAAACCAAATACGACGAGTAGTTGGGTCCTGGGCCAAGCCTTGGCTGAACTTTGGAAATCTTGATGCCATAATGCTTTTCAAATCCTCCTAGCCATTATCCTACTGCAATAATTCTTGCTAGGAAGAACGCCCATGTTGTGGCGATTCCACCCAGAAGGTAATGAGTTACTCCTACAGCACGTCCTTGGACAATACTCAAGGCTCTGGGCTGGATAGCAGGAGCAACCTTTAATTTGTTATGGGCCCAAACAATAGATTCAATCAGTTCTTGCCAATACCCACGACCACTGAATAGGAACATTAGACTAAAGGCCCAAACGAAATGAGCACCTAAAAATAAAAGACCATATGCAGATAATGAAGAACCGTAAGATTGGATTACTTGAGAGGCTTGTGCCCATAGAAAGTCACGGAGCCACCCGTTAATTGTAATGGAACTCTGTGCAAAGTTGCCTCCTGTAATATGAGTTACTACTCCCTGATCACTTATACTACCCCAAACATCGGACTGCATTTTCCAGCTGAAATGGAATATTACTACCGAAATTGCATTGTACATCCAAAATAAACCTAGGAAGACATGATCCCAGGCAGATACTTGACATGTTCCTCCTCTCCCAGGCCCATCGCAGGGAAAACGAAAACCAAGATTTACTTTATCAGGTATTAAACGAGAGCTACGGGCAAATAAGACACCCTTAAGTAGTATTAGTACAGTCACATGGATAGTAAATGCATGAATATGGTGCACTAAAAAATCTGCAGTTCCTAATGGAATAGGTAACAAAGCCACTTTGGCACCTACTGCTACCAAATCACCACCTCCCCAGGTTAAGCTGGTGCTTGCTGTTGCATCAGGAGCTGTCAAACTAGGAGCCGAGGCATGAGTATTTTGTATCCATTGAGCAAAGATAGGTTGTAATTGTATAGCAGTATCTGAAAACATATCTTGAGGACGTCCTAAAGCACTCATAGTATCATTATGAATATACAGACCAAAACTATGGAAGCCTAAGAATATACATGCCCAGTTGAGATGTGATACAATTGTATCACGATGTCTCAAAACACGATCCAAAAGATTGTTGTATTGAGTAGTCGGGTCATAGTCTCTTACCATAAAAATAGCTGCATGTGCAGCAGCGCCAACTATGAGAAATCCACCAATCCACATGTGGTGCGTGAACAGAGAGAGTTGGGTACCATAGTCAATAGCTAGATACGGATAAGGGGGCATAGAATACATGTGGTGAGCTACGACAATAGTTAAAGAACCTAACATAGCTAGGTTAAGAGCTAATTGAGCATGCCATGAGGTGGTTAAGATCTCGTAAAGACCTCTATGACCCTCCCCTGTAAATGGACCTTTATGAGCTTCCAAAATTTCCTTGAGGTTATGGCCAATACCCCAATTAGTCCTATACCCACTCCAACTCTAACTCCCTTGAATAATCCAATTTTTCCTCCACGGCGGTAAGGAGCCTTTAATGCCTGTTTCAAAAATTGAAAATTTTGTATCCAACTGTGTAAAGGCGGGAGCAGATCTATGAATAGGAGATGTTGTTAGAGCATTTACAGGACCTAAATCATCGACAGGTTCTCCAAGAACATTAAAAATTCTTCCGAGAGTAGTTTCACCAACTGGAACACTCAGTGGAGCTCCTGTATCAATTACTATCATTCCTCTCATCAAACCATCTGTAGCACTCATAGCTACAGCTCTAACCTTATTATTTCCTAATAATTGTTGTACCTCACAAGTAACACAAATTGGCTGACCATTTGTGTTATTATCCTTAACAATTAATGAATTGTAAATTTTAGGCATATTACCTGGAGGAAAAGATACATCTAGTACTGGGCCGATAATTTGAGCAATACGTCCTGCCTTCTTTTCTACAAGTGCGGAAACCCCAAGAACAAGAGGATTGGTTCTCATAATAATATAAAATAAATAAAAAAGGAGATTGATTCAAATTGCTAATACTAGCAAAAAAGTATAAAAAAACACAAAAATATTCTATACTGAGTTGATCAGTCAATAATAACTGAGAGTGAAGTTACCACTTTTAACTTACTTAGTAATCTCTTTTCTTTATAAAGTTCAACTTCGATAATGATCTGGAAATACATTCATTATTTAACATTGAAGTAGTGGAAGGTCAGAAATGTAGCAAAAGCCATTGGAACCCGTATTTTATACATCAGAAAAATCAGTTTGTTTCTTAATAAAACAAAAGAATGAATAACTAATCAAAAAATAGATTAGTCCTTCATAAGAATCAACTTCAATGACCAGAGTGAAACGTGGATATATAGCTCAAAAACGTCGAAAAAAGATTCTTGCATTTGTATCAGGCTCCCGGGGGGCCCATTCAAAACTTTTTCGAATTGCTAACCAACAGAAAATGAGAGCCTTAGTTTTCGCTCACCGAGATAGAATTAAACGAAAGAGAGATTTTCGCCGTTTGTGGATTACTCGGATAAATGCAGCATCCCGTGCTAATGGAGTCTCCTATAACAGATTTATACAATATTTATATAAAAGGCAGTTGCTTACAAATCGTAAAACACTATCACAATTAGCTGTATTAGATAGTAATTGCTTCTATACAATCTTGGATAAAATTATCGTATCGTGAAATAGAATCTCCCGGAGAATTTCCTCCGGGAAATTTAATTAGAGACAATTAAATTTAATTCATATTCGATCCATTATTCCTTTTTTTAATCCTTTTTAAAGAATTAAAATCTGCTCTATCTATTGACAGATATCCCAGCTTCAATTCTATTCAGGAGTATGAGTAAGTTCATTTCTTAGGCACCAATTACTTTTCATTAGAGAGAAAAGGTATCAAAGATAGAATACGAGCTTGTTTAATAGCCCTAGTTATTAGGCGTTGTTGTTTCAACATTAATCGATTTACTCGGCGAGATAAAATTTTTCCTTGTTCGCTAATAAATCGACTACTAATACAATCGTTGTTCCCCATACCTTACCTTCACCTTTACAACTCTTACAATCGTTAACCTCTTATCAAATTAGAGGCTAGCCTCGCTTTCTACATTTTCAACTAATTATTTTCTTGAACAAGCATTCTCTACGGATCCTTGTAATTATGTGAAAATCAAATTTTCTATTATGATGGAAAGTTAACATACTTCTTGAATTAGATATCATTAACTTATGATTTCTTATTTGGTAGCCATATTTATAAACTCCTTCAACCTAGGGTCATCACTAAATGTTCGGGAGAGGATGCACATCCTTCAAGGAGGGAACACTATCAAAGTTGAGAAGTCTTTTTGGATTAGAAGTTGTGTTTGTTGCTCTTCCATTCCTCCAAATTGCTCGAGTTTTACACCCAAACATATATGTTGCCCTGGTTATAGGCAGCCACATCAACATGATGCGAGGAGCTAACCCAAAGAGGGCTTAGCCATGGGTCATCATTATAGGAACTGTAATATCCTGAAAATATTTTCTAATGAGATATGTATATTTTGTTCAATCTAGGAAACAATATTACAAAACTAACTTAATAACAACAGGATAATCTACTTTTTCTATCTAAAAACAACAAACTATAATGCGTAAAAATTAGTCTTTTATTTACTAAATATGAACCAGCTATAATAAAAATACTAGTGTCGAATGTAATTGTTTGGAATTGAATTGGTGTAACACTTGCACCCTGAATTGTTGTTGTAACCCCTGAAATGGAATTTCCCAGTGAGAAGTGAGGGATTCCATTCCCAAATCTATGTGCAAATGAGGTTTTTTCCTCTATTGATGTTTCAAAAGTGAAGCTACTGTAGACAAAAAATAATTGATGAATTTCAAGGTGTCCCTATAATAAACCCCAAATCTACCTTTATAAGTTTCGATCCTTCTCCAATGGCACCCCCTTTGAAAATACATGCGTGCTCTAAAAACAATTAAAAATAATAAAATTCCTCTCTAATGTTGGCACCCTATCCTAAAAATAGGATTAAACAAATTTAAAAACACTTTAACCACCCCCATCCTAAAATTAGGACTTTGGTACTCATGCAACTTTCTCTAACTTTGGTGCCCCCTGTATTTATTTATTTATTAATTCTAACTCTGGCGGCCAATAATATAAATCAAACTTCTATTATTATTTTATTTTATTAATGATTTTGGATTAAAATATAATTTAAGTGGTGTTTTTACAATTAAAATTTAAAATATCCTTGGAACACTTTAATTTATTTATTTTCTTCCTTTAATTTCCCCTTAGCCTACGGAAAATAATAAAAATAGCCTTTAGGTATTGAAAATTAATTAATTTCGAAAAGGGGACATTACAATCCAACCTTCCCAAAATTATCGCCCTCAAGCGATTGCAAGTTGGGATGCTTAAGAATTTCAACACCCTCCCAAGTATCAGCTTTTATAGGTAAATCCTTCCAACATACCAGATGCTCAGTGATAACCTTGTTCCTTAATTTCTTTTCCCTGAAATCCAAAATTATTTCAGGAACCAAAACAAGTTTTCCTTCATCATCCAAAGGAGGCAATTCAATAGAAGGAACAATATGTTGACCCAAATCCTTTTCAGGCACGAGACATGGAAAAAATTATGTATCTTAATCTACTCTGGTAAATCCAACTCATAGGCAACCTCTCCTATTCTTTGCTTACTCTTGTATGGTCCATAGAAATGACATTTGAGCTTTTCAGCCCACTCTTCTTTAGAGAAGACTATCTATAAGGTTACAACCTTAAAAAAACCATGTCCCAACCTCAAAAGACTTCTCAATACGGTGTCGGTCCACAAAAAATTTGCCAGTTTTTTACATGATGGATATTCATTTTTAGCATTCATAATATATCTTGGCTCTGTGAAACCAAGTCTCTTGGCCCCAACACCCTACCATCTCTGTAAATACCAAATACACAAAGGAAAGAGCATTATAACCATACAAAGCTGTGTAAGATGGCATACCTATGGACATGTGATGAGTGGTATTATAGTAATGCTTTCTATATAAAGTCATTTGACCTAAGTTGAATGCTGCCCCGCCACATAATTCCACAAATATCCTTCAATCCACTTGTTCACAATCTCTGTTTGCCCATCTGTCTATGGATGATAGCTAGTACTTGGAGTTAACTCTATTCCTATCAAGTGGAAGAGCTCTTGCAAAAACAAACCAATGAACCTAGTATCCTTGTCACTCATAATATTATTAGGTAATCTATGGAGCCTAAAACCTCTATGAAAAATAAATCACCAACCTGTGGAGCTTTAAACTCTCTAAGAATAGAAAAAAGTGAACATATTTAGTGAGTCTATCAACCATCTTTGTAAAAATACAATTCTTACCCTAAACATTGGGAACACTTGTGATGAAATGTATTGATATACTTTCAATTTTTGGTTTAGAATAGGTAAGGGTCGTAATAAACCCGCTGGAAAAACATGCTCTGCCTTGTTTTATTGGCACACAACACTCTTTGATGTAATGGAGACCTCCCAATGAGTCCTTTCCAAATGAAATTGTCTGTGATTTTTGTAGGTCTTAAAATGCCTGGATGTCCAACCAATGGTTTATCATGGACAACCCTTAAGATTTTGCTTTTTACCTTGCATTCGGTGTACAAATAGATAGTACTCTTGTACAAGATAAGATTATCAACCACCCCTGCACTGGCTGTCATCCTATATTTTTCCCTCGAGGATCTTATTAGTGTAATCATTCTTTACATACTCTACAATTATTAAAGCTTTCCAATCAAAGAAAGATTTCAGATATAGAACATAGAAAAGGTTTTCTAGATAAACCATTTCTACAACATTATTATTTCCTTTAACATATTCTATGTCAAAATTATAATCTTGGAGCTTACTCACCCACTTTTGTTGCTTGTCATTCAATTCCTTCCGATAAGAAAGAAATTCAAACTATTGTGATTAGTTTTGACCACAAACCTGCCACAACCCAAATATTGCCGAAATTTTACCAATGCATGCATGATAGCCTTTTTGTCATAAATAGAGAATCCATGCTCTACTTCACTAAGTTTTTGACTCTCAAAGGCTATGGGATGCCACTTTTGCATCAAAATAGCCCCTACTCCTTCCCCTGATGCATCACATTCTAACACAAAAGGAATAGAAAAATCAGGAACAACCAATACTGGCAAGAACTCATTACCTTTTTAAGTTTGTCAAAGGCTATTTGGGTTGTTTCAGACTAGTTGAAAGCTCCTTTCTTTGTCAAATTAGTGAATGGGACAAAAATTTGTGAAAATCCTCTCACAAACTGCATGTAGTAACTGCAAAGACCAAAGAATCCCCTCAACTGTGTCAAAGTGGTGGGTAGAGGCCAATCCAATATTGTTTGGATCTTCTCTTGATCAACATGTACTCCTTGGGCACTAATGACATGTCCCAAGTATAAAATTTTAGTCATTCCAAACTCACACTTGATTTCTTTTGCAAAAATATCTTGTTATTCCAAAATTTCCAACATTGTATCCAAGTGTTTTAGGTGATCTTCCCAAGTCTTACTGTACACCAAAATGTCATCAAAGAAAACTAAAATAAATTTCTTCAAGTGCTCACTAAAAACATGGTTCATCCATGACTAGAAAGTAGTTGGAGCATTGGTTAAACCAAAAGGCATTACCAAGAATTCAAAATGCCCAAAATGACAACAAAAGTTGTTTTGTGCACATTTTCATCCCTTACCTTGATTTTGTGTGTTATCATGGAAAATGTTGGACTATCGAAATTTCCGATTTGTGCCCCGTCATATCAAAATTACATGATAAATGTTGTTATTAATGTTATCTCCTCTAGCTCAATGATAAATATTGATTTCAAATTTCCATTCATGGCTTGATTGGGTGACCTAACCTGGTAGTGAGATGAAGTTTAAAAGTTAATATATTGAGCGGGGACATCCATGGGAAGAAGAAGAAGTATGTGCGGGGTCATATTTGTAAATTAGATTTGGATAGAGTAATATTTTTAATATTATGATTATTCGCATTATAGGAATGGTAGGCCATATATAAACATATAAAGCTTCAAAGTGAAAAATGTATCACCAAGTCATTCCTATCATACTCCTTGGATAAGCCAATTCAACACAAGAGATGGAAATATTTGAAAAGGGTCTAAGAGGGATTAATTATGGTCCTTTATTTCATCTAAATCGACCATCAAAGAAGCTTTGGGAGCGTTCCTAGTTCCGAAAAATTCTCCGAGTTGCCGATATCTTCAACTCGGTTGCTTCTCGTTGACAAGTTTGGTCCCATATGTAATTGTTGGCTAGATTTTATGCACAACATAAAACCTAGGCAAGTCATGAGATAAATCTCCCTCATTTAACGGTGAGGCTCCTATGTAATATGTTTATCAATTTGGTAAGGGTGAATCCTAATAACTATTTTTAAGTGTTTTACTTTAATTCCCGTAGCTCGTGAACCATAGGTGGGAAATTTGCAACAAGTAAGCAATTGTGTTGAGGATTATTTACAGAGGGGGAAAACAGAAGTAGGGAAAGAAGAAAGGAAGATGTGTTGAATCAACCAATAGATATCAGAGTTGGTCTCATCCACACAAATTAAATAAACAAATAAATCGCAACATTTAGCAGAATGGGAAAGAAATGACTTCTAACCTAGATTTGAGATAACACAAATTTTATCAAAAACCTCTGAAAAGAAGAACTCAACAAAACATTGTAGACACAAAGTTCTCCAGAAATCCACCTTTTATTCAATCCCAAGCCTTCGCAACAATCACATCAAGGGTTCCAACACAAAGTCTGAAAACTCAAGAATGCTCTAATTACAAAATCTCTTGCTAAAACAAGTTCTGATAAAACCAGTTGTGATCCTTTAACCCATAGGCTCTTCCTCTATTTATAGTGCATAGAGGGCAATTACAAATAGGAAGCTTTCAATGAATTTCTGCATGTGGAAGCTATGAAAAAGGGAAGCAGTTGACAATATTTTCCCCTAGACTTTCTCTTTGCACAAGACATGCATGCTTTACAATTGAAAATAAAACCTTATATTCTACATGTCTACCACTTATTTCCAAGTAATTGACTTCTTCCAGTAACTTGAAGTAACGGCTTTTAAAGCCAATTACCTAAGTTTTAAAATTTTAATTGATTACTCAATTGCTTTGTTGAAGAAAATAAGAGAAATAAGAAGAAAGAAAAGAAGGTATTCCAATTGTAACACTTTTCATTTTTTCTTCTTCCATACTCTGCATGTTGATCCAACTTGTATTACACCTTTGCCTCATCCACTTTGGCAATGAATGATATATTTGTCCCTAACCTGAGAAGCTCTTTCTCCCACATGCAATTGACTCTTTTCCTTTGATTCTCACAAAACTAGATTTGGGAATAGTTGACCATGATTTGTTTGTGGGTGTTACCTCTGACTAGTCTTCCCCTCTTGTCCTTGAAGCTTTTGCAGTTCTTCTCCAATACATGCAGCTCTTCTCCAGACGTGCTGATAGTGAAATGTTTGCCATAAATAATTTAGAAAAACTCATCACCCTTTTATTTTTAATTTCATATGAACAATTTTGAATTTTGTAAAGCACTCAGGTGAAGGAAAATATAAGAAGACTCGATGTGAGCTTTCACCGGAAGATTGGGAGCACATGCACAAGCTTTTGAAAGGGATTTTGCATGTAATTTTGAGTATTTCCATATGGGTTGCGTTTGGGATAAGCATTGATCATTCACGCAAGTTTCTTTTAAATACTTTCAATTCATTACAAGAGGTTGCATGGAAAATTGGAAGAGGAAGCATGCTTGCAAGGAGAAGACCAGACAAAGGAAAACCATGATTTGCACCTAGGTAATTTCCCCTTGGAAAAATGTGTTAAACCCAGAAAGATTGGCTGCTCCAAATCCATGATTTGGCATAAGTAATTGCCCTTTAACACTTGTGTGGATTTTGCATCATGAGGATTGTGTGAAATTGCAAGGTGGAGGATTCTATTAAAATAGAAGACAACAGGCCGGCATTTCACAAAAATTAGTTAAGTGAAATTTCCCCTTTAGGAAAGTCGTGGATTTTTGCAGTGGAAGATTATGTGAATTTGGAAGGAAGAAGATTCTTTTAAAATAGAAGACATCATGCTGGTGTTTCACGAAAATCACTTAAGTGAAATGGTGCATGGAAATTAGAAGAGAAAATTGCTTTATTTTGGAAGACAAAGACCTCATAATTCATGATTTCCCCTTAATGAATTCTCCTTCCAAATTATGCGTTGAAAATAGAAGACTTTGCTACCAGAAATCATGATTTTCTTAAGTGATTGTCTCTTTAGAAAATTGCATTGATTTTTAGAAGGCTAGATGCTCCAAATCCATGATTTTCACTTAAGTGATTTGTCTTGGTTGATTTATAATAATTTCATTAAAATTAAAAGACTTGGTGACAATTTCCATGATTTGGCTTGGGTATCCTTGCCTTGTATTTTTAATACAAAGAATTGCGTTGAAAGATAAAAGACAAGAAGCTAGAATTCCACACAACTTACTTAAACGAACTTACGTTGAAACTAGAAGATGGAGCCATCAATTTCCATGTAAAATTTAAGTGACTATTTCCCTAACAATTGCGTGGAAATTGAAGTGGACAAGACTGAAAACCACTATTTCTTCTTAAACGATGTTAAATTTGACGGTTGTTTTGATGTTTTTAAATTCATGCCCTAAATTTATCAGCTGCTCGTGACGGTGGATGCATAAATATATAATTGTTTTAATATGCGGAGGTGAATATCCACCGGCTCGAACCCAGGAGCTTGTTTCTCTATTTACAGAGTGATAGGGATGCATGAATTGTTGCCGAGGATGTATTTTCAGGACAATCTGTCATGCTTTCTATCTTCTGCTATATGGAATTTGCAGTCGAGATTCCTGTTAGTAATTTATTTTACATAAATATACACTCAACTTCTAGAGTCGCTGTGTAATTAAGCTAATTATTAGACTTGATTTACCGACTGTTCAATTTAGTCTATAATTCAATTGAGTAGGGGAAATTTCATTTGACTTTTTTTAGGGGCTTGTCGGGAAAAAAATCCTCTTTTCAATAATGTTGATGGAAACAACTCTGATCCATTTGGTAGGAGTTTCATTTGCATACCTGAGGGTCGAGCTGGGAGAATTGGCTAGATTTATAGCGACATGAATCATAATCATGGACCTGCGGTGGCTCGATCCTGGACCTCTTACTTGGTGGTGGATTCGACTTTAGAACTTTGGAAACTTCATGCATGGTGGGTTGATTAGAGGACGGTTTCTTGGTGCAAAGCAAGGCCAATGGGGAGATTTTTCTTACAATCCCAAGATCTCTCGCAAGTTTATTTTTAAGTTATTTTTAAAAGTAGTTTTAGGGTTTATATGAATTATTGGTCAAATTTTATTCCCAATTTTGTGTAGTTTATTTTATTATAAAAGCACCATTATACGATCAATGTTTTGTGTTCACAAGGTAACAGAGGGTGTACCACCTGGACTAGGCTTTTAGGTAAGTAGTTTTAGCCGTCATAACTAATAAAATAAAGAATGGTAATTTGACAAATGAAAATTGCAGGAAGCTTAGAAAGAAGGAAATCCCCAAGCTTCTCATACTGTCAGGAACTTGATCATAAAAGAATTCTTGTAGTCCTACCAGAGTAAAAACATCTGCTATTCCAATAAAAACAAATTGTGGGGTCAACCAAAAAATACTGAGAGGAATTGTAGTTTTTGGGCTGTCAAGCAAGCCATGGGATTTTGCTGTGTGGATCCTTTTGATTTCTATCAAAGCTGCACTTACCATGCATAAAATGGAAAACACCATGCCAATGCCAATTCTCTGAAGAATACTTATTCCTCTATGATGGCCTGTGATTTTTTGGGCCATTGGTACAAGTAAAGTGTCATATATAATTATGAAAATAAGTATTGAAATGGAGGAAAATGCCAGAAGAGAAGCTGGTGGGATCTGAAAGTGGGGTCCCATGTTCCTGTCCATGGTGTTGCCCTGTTTTATGAAGAATGTTGTGCTCTGTGCTACAGTGATTCCGAAGATTATGCAACATAACCAGATGGGTACCATCTTCAATATGAGTTTGGTTTCCTCTATTTGAGTTACCATGCAGACCATCTCTGCATTTGGCTGTTTGTTTCCCTGTGTCCAATTTGGTTCAGATAAATTCACCATTATAGCTGCTTTATCCAAGAACTTGGAGAACATAGCAAAGAATGAATCAGATAACAAATTTTTGGGTCCATTTTGCACACGGGATAAGGCAGGACCGTTCTAGTCAAATAACTAGGTTTTGAAAAGAGAATGATGGAGACGTTGCGAAGTTTGATTTCACCCATGTATTTTAAAAACATTGAGCACACAAGATAAGGTAAATATAGGTTTTATGTAAACTTTTAGTGAAGATAATAATCATGACCCCTACCCAATAGTTGAAAATCTTGACATAAGTTGTAACCCCTTCATGCATGACCGAGGTTAAATAGATGATCAAATTGGAGCCAATCCCATAGTATGTAAGCCTCTCGCTGACTTCAACTCCTGTAAAATTCAACAATTTGTTAACATTTCTGCATTGATCAGATGGCCTATTCCGTGGGGCAGAACTGATTAAACATAAGTATGAATGACAACATAAAACAAATTACAGTATACCCAAGTTCTACTAGGCACCATGCTATTAATAATAATAATTGTTTTATAGTTTGTGATGTGGGGCGACTATTTTCGTAAAATTCAACAAGTGTGTAGGCATTCGAAAGCATATAGGACTATCTCATACTCCCAATACGTAGGAGGCACCTAACTGTGCTGACATCATATTGGATTAGACTCAAATATGATTGAATCTCCAAGTCGAAAAAATACTCTCCTAGGTCAATTAAATCAGATGTCATCAGAATCCTTGCTTTCTTATGCAAGACTCCATGATTTAATCCTTACCAATGATAAACAGAGAAGCCCTCCATCCACCACTTTTTGTCTTGAGAATATTATATGGAATTTTGGGATTGCTTTCTACATTGTTAGAGCTGATTGATGTTACGTTTTTGTTGTTTTGAGTTGAATGAAGCATGTTTTTGTCTGGGATTTCTTGCAAGATCAGCCAAGGACGAATGGTGCTTTGTAAAATATTGACATTTTGTATCAATGAGGCCTCAAGCTGGATTATTGTAACATATCAAGCATGGCTTTGAAGCCTCAAAAGGGAAGTGATGCATTAGTAGCACTATGCCCAACTCTACAAAAATGTTCAAAAAAATATTAACTACTTAACTAAATCAATATATTTATATGTAGTTGTTTTTCCAATCTCTGGGTTTTTTTAGACACCCATGATATCCAACAAAAATAACTTGTTGCAGTATGCAAACAAGTATCCTGAAAAAGTGTGTGCTTCCGCATTCCTTTCAAGTATCCCAGTTTATGCTTTTCCAACATCCAAAGATTGATTGTGTTTTCTGTTTATTTTCGGACACCGAGAGCAGCAATTACAAAGAAGCAATACAGAAAATGCTTCTTCTCTGAAGTTTTCACAAAACCAAAAATCTTAGACCTTGAGCAAGATGTATGAAATTTACCTGCATTGTTTCTGATTTCTGATCAAAATTGCCCTTTACTTGAACATTCCAATTTCCAAATCCGTAAGCTCCATAGCATTCCAATTTTTATTGTGTTTTTAGTACAATGATATGTATTTATACTTATAACCTTCCTTTATCATCCTCATTTCTCTTTCGTTGACTTCCTGATTTATGTTGGGCGAGTCAACATGGATTCAAGTTAAATATTGATTCTTCATGCATGCGGTTGATCATTCCTTTGTGCTTTCTAAAATCTTGGGATTTTGTTGTATTTGCATATTTTATATGTATACAATATGTTTGTTAGGATATTTAGTTTATGTTTTCATAAATTTTACTTGATTTTCATTTTGTCCTAGTTAGGCTCATGTTTTAAATGTTAGCCCATGCTTATTAGGATGTCTGAGTTCAAAGCTCAACTGCAGAGAATTTCTTCAGTAGGTTTTATAGTTGTCATATTGAGTAGAGATTTGCAGAATCATGTGGTATTGAGATATGGACAAACAATATGCTTGGTTTGAGTTTGTGTTCCATTATTTTAGTTTTGATTTGGTGAGGCTTATGGCTCAAATGTTAATCCCCATTTAGATTTTGGAGTTCAAATTTTGATGAATTTCCTGTGCTGATTTAGTTTGTTATGTACTTAATCAGTGACTGTAGACTTGAGTCATCTAATTCAAAGTTGAAAGCTCCTCCTACAGGGATCTATCAACTCTAATCTTTGTTCCATGCAAATCCAGAAACAACATCTTCAAAGGTTTTGGCAACAACAAGTGTAGGATATGAGACAAATTGCAGGTAATCTCAGTTTTGCTTTGCCATTCATAATTCTAAATAATGCATTGAATTTCCTTTCTCTACATGATTGGACCAATTCCGTGGAGTTTCCTCCCTTAACATTTATACATTGATGTAGAAGTAGGGTCTATATATGTTCAATACAGTCTCATCACTCAGAAACTCATTCAGGTTTTCCTTTTCCTTCCTTGGAAGAATTCATGGAGCATCAACTTCCTCTTGCAAGGATAAAGAAGATCATGAAATCTAATGAAGAAGTAAAGGTAGGATCATCATAGACCTCCCTTAATTTATGTGTTGCTGATGATTTTAATCTTGATGTTAGGATTTGTCTTAATAACAAATAATTGATGAGCTAATGATAAGTTGAAGCTTCAGTCTTATTTTAAGGCCTGTGAGATTTTCATTCTAGAGCTCACCCTGCATTCATGGTTACATACTGAGGAGAACAAGAGGCATACATTACAGAGATATGACATTGCAGGAGCTGTAAACAGGGGTGATATCCTTGATTTTCTTGTCAACATTGTCCGTAGAGATGATATAAAGGTATAGTTTTGGGCCCTTTCCAATTCTTTTCTGTGGTTTAGATATACTTAGCCATCTTCTAATAGGGTTCATTTTACCCTACTACTGTCTATTGTAAGATGATGTATTTTGATATACCATATATCTACTTTGGTCATTTTTATATATTAATATAATTTCATGTAATTTCTATAGAAATCAATACTTTTTGTAGGATTGTAATAGATTTCAAAGCATATTTATAATAATTTTTGGCCCAGAGTTACATTCTACAAGTAAATGAGGAAGTCATTTTGTTTGTCTCTATAGCCTTACTTTATCTTATGCTACCTCTGCTCTAATTGTATAAGGTTCCATGAGAAAAATAGAGGGATCAAATGACATCAAGCAAGCTCGTGTTGATATAATTTTTGCTACATTGGAAAGAGCATCATGTGTAGTTCAGACCAAGATAAACTTAATTGTATATATAATTACAAATAAATGATAATAATAATATGCTTATTGGCTTTGTGTCCTCTTTAAATTGTATATATAATTACAGAGAAATGACAATAATAATATGCTTATTGGTTTTGTGTCCTCTTTAAATGCTTTTCTTGTATGATCCCAGGTCACGTTGACATGGAAAAGCATAAATGGAAAACACCACACACGCGCATGTTTTAAATAAATTCATTCCCAATCGCAGGCTGGGGTTTTGATGAATGAGGAGGAATAGATTTCTATTCTTTTTTTTTTTTTTGTTTTTAGGGAAAATGTCTGTGCTCGGTTTTTACATAACTACAGGGTCGAACTATGAGAATGATGGGAGTGTTTTTTCAGCAGAAGTTGAAGATATTTTTCTCTACAAAGTCTGACCAGAGGATAATAGGTTTTCTTGAGGAAGAGAGGAGAGAAAAGCAACTTTGAGCAAACGGACCCGAGATTCTGAGGGAATTACCAAAAGGGCCTTATATTTTATGTGATTTTGTACCCTTTAGCTTCCTGGAATTGAGGTGGCTACGATGTGTATAAATTTTTTTATTTTGTATTGTTGATCCCTAATTGAAAACTTGATAACTCAATCTGCATATTATGGCACTCTTTTTGAAAGGCAAGGGTATTTTTGTTTCCATATGTATGTTTTGAATGTATTTGAGGTCGGTTCATAACTTGTTTTGTTCAAAAGTTTCATTATATATACATGTTTCAAATATAAAAGAATAATAAAAGTAAATGTGGTCTGATTTGAATCGAAAGTTCACACACTGTTTAGGAATTTCAATGAGATTTAAACTTTTCTATCAAAGAATCTTAAATTTTGGATCCCAATCCCATTACACGAATTACTATTCCTAAGCTTGTGGAAGTTTAATTGTACAAAAGGGGTTTGAGAAATGCTAAATTAAATTCATAAGATGATGATTTTTGCAACCTTGTTGATGTGAATTCAGTATTTAACAACAATGGTAGCACTGAAAAGGAATTGGAAACTCTCACAGAAAAACCAACAATGCTTAATGCATTTGATATCATTTCTCTTTCACAGGGTTTCGATTTAACTGGTTTGTTTGAAGAGAAGGAAAATTCAAAGATGAGATACGCTTCACATCCATGCAACCAGCTTCAAGTGATAATCTCAAAGCTTGAAGAGAGAGAAAAAAATGCAAGATTCAATCTCAAAAAGATGGATTGTAAAGTGAAGATGCAAGGACCAAATGAAGGGAGAAAGTGACATTTATATATTGCTGCAGAGATTCTTGAAGTGACAACTTCTCTATTTGTTGTGGAGATGAAGAAAACAGGTGGTGACTCTCAACATATGAAAAAAAATTCAACAAGATCTGAACCCTGGCCTTAAGGACATAGTCTGAGCTGGTCAAAGTGGGTGCTAAGTTGTAGCTTTGTCTTCTTTTTTTAATTGAATTGGAAGCTTGTATCAGTTAGGTGCATAAAAATTTTAGGGTTAACTATTACGGATTGAGGAGATATCTTCTACCAAATTCATCTACGACACAATCTTAATCTCATCCATTCTCGCTCTGGTAACTTATTTTTGAGTTCAAATATTGTTAACAAAATTTCATGACAATATCATAACATAACATAACATGTCAAACTGTATCATAACATGTTTTTATAGTTTTATGTAGTTTTTCTTAATGTAAAGCTTTTACGATGGGACATGTTTTGTGATGTTGGAAACCTTGTTCATGATTAATATATGTCCTTTATATCATCCCAGACCAACAAATAGATACATTTAGATTCAGATGATGAAGAATATGTCAATCATAACAAGTTTTTCATGAGTCCATCTTAGTTACTATACCATAAAAATGCCATGACAAATTTATGTCCAACCATTGCGTATCAAACTGAAGTCCATCTAAATTAATTTGTTGGAGAATTTTCATTTAAAGTTATAGATGTTGCAGTAGTTTGAGGACTTATGATGTCATGTATGTAGTTCCATAACCTTGTATAACCATTGACAATTCTATGGATTTCCAACATAATTTTTTGATCAATGTTTTGGATCACACTCTGTGATCTATTGATTCCTACTAAGGGACTTCTAATCCTAGAAATGAAATTTTGTTTAAGTTCCATGGTGTTACTGTAAGTTGATGTTTAAAACTATTTTATATTGTAAGAAGTGTATACTTGGTGGTAATTGTGCTCATTGCCTATTAATATGTGATTGTCCAGTTGATGAGCATTTTTTTCAATATATAAAAAAATCTAAATTAAAGGATTCTAACTAATGCCAAACATGGATTCCTTTTGAACTTACCATTACAAGAGGCTTTACTTCTTTACATACTTTCCTTTTTCATAATTTTTGAAAAGGATGTAGGGAAAAGAAGAGAAAATCCCTTGTGGTTAGTAGGTATCCCCCAAGGAAAATGCAAGAGATTGAACAAAATAATTAGTCACCTCCCGGGTATAAATTGCATAGGGATGATTATGCCAATAAAAAGATGAATCAATCTATCAGCCCAAAAGTAGAGGATTATCAATTTAAGTTCATCTAACAAAACATTAATTTATATGGAAGCAAAATGACAACTAAAATAGTCTAAGCTTCTTGAAAACAAAAAAGGGAGCCAAGTGAAATAAATTCAATATTTTATGACTCAAAATTCTTGTGCCAACTTGACTTTTTCTGATTGGGATAGAGTCTAATACTCTTCCATATGGCTGAACCAATTTTATCGCAAAAATGGTATCAAATGTATTCATGTTTAGTGTAACCAGAGAATCTCGGATTTGCCAAAGCCTCTGTGTGGAAAATACAAAGGAACAACTACGTGGATAATTAGAAGGAAAGGATGCTTACTGAAATAGAAGATCATGCTATGAATATCCACACAAGATTTAGAAAACTCGCCTTGATCCTCAATGCAATTTCTGAGTCATTTTCCCCTTGAATGATCTTCACAAAATGCCGCTTTTTCTTCCTTGGCCATAATGGCTCTAATTTTGGAAGAAAAAATTCTCTCGGTATGTGATCTACTTGATCATTTAACTTGGATTTAACCTCAAACAAGGCAAAAATCCTAAGCTCACGGTCACCTTCAAAACAAGCTTTAGCGGATAAATTATTTAGCAATTAAAAACACTTTGGATAGCATTTCAAACTCCTAGGCCACTGAAAAGGTCTAGTAGGAAGAAAGAATAGGCTACGCAGATTTGGACAAAAACGGAGAAATACCAAAACACAGAAAAAAATAAATAAAATAAAAACAACACTTGAAAGAAGTTGTGGACAATTACTCAAAAAAATCTTCAATTGACTATTTACGCAAAACCTCTTCCCGAGTAAATGTTCTATGGTAATAATGATGGGGTGAAGTGCTTTATATAACCTAAATTCTCCAATTTCAGCTCAATCTATTTTTAATAGAAATTTATTTATTTAATATAAAAATAAATAAAATGCTTTCAGATAACCGGTGACAAAATTAAGTGAGCATTTGCATGTGGGTATTTGATGAACTTGGCTTAATAACTCCATGGGGATACCTTTGAGCAACTTGAGCAACAACAGGTAAAACAAAACACAAAAATGACATGTTGTCATGCAAATGTGTAACAAGGAAATTGACAATTTCGAGCGACAATTATACCCCTATGTTAATTTTTTTAAGTTTTACCCTTCTAAGGCACCTATGTTTGCCCAATCAATCGATTAATCTCCCAATTGGTGTTAATTCATTCCCTTAGGTGATTTAGGAAAGTCCAATCATCCCCCTAAGTGATTTTAGGAGTTCATTGAAAATTGCAAGCTTCGAGGAAGTTGTGGGAAGGGCTATCCGGCCTTCCAGGACTAGAGTAACCCCATGGAGCGGAGCAGAAAATCCCAAACTAGACAAGAGGTGAGTTAAATGCCTTGAGACATCATGGAAGTGATTTAGGAAGGACTTGGAGAATTTGGGGTGGTTTCACCAAAATTAGGGTTTTGTAAGCCTAGGCGGTGCATGGACCAAAACAAGCTGTTGAGTTTCGAAGGTGATTAAGGAGCTCGGATGGAGTTAGCAAAGAAAAAGAAACATGGATGAAAAGGTAAGGCATCATCAATAAATTAGGAATTGTCATCGGTTAGGGCTAACCATCATGAGTTACTGTGCGTGATTTTTTTATTTAACTCACGGGAATTATATCTAAATTTAGTATTAAAGCAGATCTATTGATTGTAATTGCATGGCTAAGTGCCCTAAGTTTGTATATGCCTATATAAGCATGAAAGCTAGGGTTAGAAGGTTAATTGGACAAGGATTGAGTTAGATCCTTGATTCTCCTAGATTGAGAGGATGAAGAAGAAGAGAAAGAAAGAACATGTTACATGAAGACAAAGCTTCCATGGAGAGAAGCTGGACAGAAGGAAATAACAAGTACAACTATGGCAGGTACATCTGAATGGTGAGAAGAGGGTAACATATTCTACTGTATTTCCTTTATATAGTTATTGTCTCATTGTAATGGCTTGCATAGTATGCAAATCACATAGAGTTTCTTCTTGTAGATCCACATGTTGGTGAGATCTTGTATTGTAGATCCATGAGATCATGATGTATTGTTGATCCATGTAGATCTAGTCTTATATTGTTAGATCCATAAGTTATTGTGAGATCTTGTATTCATAGATCCATGAGATCATATTGTATTGTTGATCCATGTAGATCTAGATATTATAGAGGAGGTTGTCTTTATGTTTTCACGAGTTAATGCGGTGATGGAGAGACAAACTTACTTCTTGATGCACACGATCATGGTTGCACATTGGTAGACCCATGTGAGAGGTCTTATTTTCATATTCATAGAGATCTTGGTCACACATTCGTGGGAGATGCAATAGTTCCTGGTATGTTGAGATCTAGTGGTGGTTTATAGGCACGATTGTAGTGCACTCATGGAGATCCGTTTAGAGATCGGAGGATAGGAGATACTCTTGGAGAGATGCATTATACTCTTGTAATATTATATATATGAGATCTCTATCTTTGGTGAAAGTAGCCCAAATTAGGTGAACCATGGTACATGTTGTGTTATGTGTGTGTAATTTTTTTATTTGGATTGTTCTTTTATACTTCCTTCCTTTGTAGATTTTGGGAATTATTTAGATCTTGTGTGCATGATTGGATTTCTTATTGAATCATAGCACTATAGTCCCAAATTCCCAACACAAACTAGACATGGAGGTTATTCAAAGGCCTCAGGACATCATGGAAGTGATTCAAGAAGATTCTGGAAGGACTTGGAGAAGTTGGGGTAGTTTCACCAAAATTAGGGTTCACAGGCTTAGGCAGTGCATAGGCCAAAAAAACTTTTGAGCTTCAGAAGGTGATTTCAGAAGCTCTAGATGGAGTTAGGAGAAAAAATAAACATGGTCGGAAAGGTAATTTCAATCCCTACAAGATGGTGAAATGATTTTTTCACAAAACTTATGCGTAATGGTATGCAAGCGAGTTCTTCTCATGTACAAGTGGAGTACCAAATTAAAAAATCTAATATTTCAAGGAACAAATGGATGAATCAAGACCTGATACCCCCACCATTATATTTATAGGGCCATTTCTAGTTAATATCATATAAAATTTCATCAAAAACGTCCATCGGGAGCTCAAGTTATCGCTTCGTTTCAAGTTGTCCTCTTGGAGTGAGTTCGGGAGTTAGTCAAATTTTTTGGAAGGACACGTGTCAGCTCCAAGAGCCTGGTAGGATTTTGTGTCCCTCACATCCCTTAAGGTCAGGGAAAACAAGGATGGAAAAATGCACCTAGCCCCCATAAGCCCTTTGGACCCTCTCGCGCAACCTCCGGGATCGCTAATTCAACCCCAGTGTGTCTTTGCGGGAGCTCAAATCCTTCATCGTTGATCGCTGCAACATGTCATCACACAGCACGCCATGAAAATTGATGTCCCTGAAGTTCCTTTGAGGTTAGGGACATCTAGATAGGAAAAATGTGCCCAGCCCTAGGAAACTTCTAGTCACCCATGTGACTAACTTTCGGCCCCTCAATGCTTTAAATCTACTTTTTTATCTTTAATCCCTTGCCATCGGATCTCCGCAAGTGTCAAGCTAAGGTGTGCTATGAAAATTGATGTCCCTCATGTCCCTTTGAGGTGAGATAAATAAGGGACATGAAAACTTGCCTCTCTCCATATGTGTTATATTTCAAAATTTTAAAAAACCGACCTATTTCCGCTTTTAACATCTAACATTCTTGCCATGCACTGACTATATATGTAAACTCCTCTCTGCAACTTCCTACCACTACTCCACAATTTCCAAATCTCAAACCATCTACATCACAACAATAAAATCCTATTTCCCATGGTGATACATAGGTCTCATAAGAATATTTCATCAAAGGCGAGGAGGAGAAGAACAGTGAAAATCTCCATTACCGCAAAATGGAATTTTGAAGAGATCTTTCAAATGGATGCGGATTGACGAACCATATTTTTTTGTTCATTAATTTATTAAAACCATCAGAAACATACCTTCAAACCCTCTCCGACACACCATAAACATTCTGAGAAAAGAAACCTCTTTCAGCCCAATAAGAGAAAAAGCTTGATTTCCGTCAAGCCGAGTAGTGGATCGAAACAAGATTTCACGAAGTACAAGAAGCAAAAACCAAAATAAAAATGAAAATTTCATCATGAATGGAGGATAAAATAGACCTGAAATTTTCAAGGTAAATCAATGGTTTTAGTATTGTCGAGAAGCATTGTCGAGTCAAAAAATTAAAAGTTTAAAATCTCCTAAAGTGTTGAGTGGGTAAACACAAGATTTCAAAGGGGCGATATTGGGCAAAAACCCATATCGGAAAACTTTGATCCACATCAATCTGACCTCCAAAATCTCACTTTCTAAAAATAGTAGGTGTTCTTCATAGGGATTGCTATTTTGGGAAAGTCATTAATAGAATAACCTGTGAAGGAAACATTGAACACAGAAGATGCACTATGGTTAAAAATTCATAAGAACGGGCATTTTGGTCCAATTTTGGCACTTACTAAAAATATTAAGTGGTCCCACGAGCACATGTAAAAATAAAAATTTGATCCAAAAGGTGAGAGAAATGCATAGAGAAGAGGAAACCAGATTCACAACATCAAATTGAGGTTGAGGGAGTTGTTTTTTCATACTTACTAAAAATAGTAAGTTACTTTTTTCGAACCATGAAGCATAAGTGGAAGGGACATAAGTGACACAACCCTTAGCCTGTGAGAGTATGAGATAGAATACAATGATGTCTCATACATGGACCTAAACGACCTAAGAAATCATATGGAATCCTGGGAACGAGGAAAGATCGAGGATTAGATATTCACAAGTGGATTGTTTACAGTTACAGGACACCTCATGTCTATGCAAAGCCTTGATTTGGTCCCTATGTACCAAAAACATAGACAATCCAAGTGATAATAGTACATCAATGACATCCATTAACCCTAGAACCATCTCCCTCTCTCTGTAAATCCCAACATCACCTAGTATGGTCGTCATCTCAAAAGACAGGGCCTTGCACGATTGGGAAACGATGGATGCATATGTACAAGGGGTAACACTTGGTTCGTGGTTGAAGACAGGAAGAAATCCCTCAAGGATGCCTAAGAACCTTCCAAGGTGTGAGTTTTGAGAAGGATATTCAGATTCCATCACTCTCCTCAGCAGATTTATGGGTGAAGAAAACACAAGAGACTTCCAAGACTGGATGGGCCTTTTCATCTTGACGTTGAAAAATAGAAAGCATATAATTGCCTGGGGGGATATCATCAATGATAATCTCCATTTGTAACTACTCTAGGTACCCATGACGAAGAAGTTCCACATGAATTCTTACTTGGTCTATCTCCTCGCTAGCTCAAGATCTTTCAAAGGATTGGCCCTCACGCAGAACATCGTTTCCAAGGTACCTACGTTCAAGAAGCTTCCACAATTGGTAATGGAGGAAAGCCATAAGCATTTCACTCATGTGAACGATGCATTCATAATGTATGTGGTTCAAAGCTTGGAAGGTAATTCTGAGGGCTAGGATGTCACCACAAAAACATCCCTAATAAAAAATATGACTCTTACTTCATACAATTCTCAACCTTCTCCTACTGTGAGTTGTTGGCTTTGACCAAGCTCCTTTAAGGCTACCCAAGTACCTTAGTGACCAAATTGTATTCTTCGAGCTCTGCAGGTAGATCATTCAAGTGAATAATAGGCTTAGGAGTAGGAGGAAGAAGTTGATTTCATTTCCTCTCTCTCTCAAGGTATTCACTTGCAAGATCTTAAATGATGAATCTCATCTGGAGGCCACTTTCGCTCATTTGAATTTGCATTCCTACATTGTCGGCCTAATTTTAACATTTGAGAAGATCTCAACTAGTTCTACATCTTAGAATTGCAACATGACCCACAAGTCAAGGACTATTGGGTCAATTGTCTGATGAATTTGAAGTGCGTGAAAAGGACCATATGAGGATGACAATCAATGAGATGAAGAAATTCAAGTTCTCTTGGTATGAAGATATTTTGCATGATGATGGGACAAAGATGTATGATCCTAAGTACGTGACAATCAAGATGTCCCTTTTGCCTCCAATTAACTAGTATGTTTGTGAATCATGGGATATAAAGGAGCGGACTGAGAAGGTGGTAAGGAGAACAAGAAATTGGTTTCAAAAGAAGAGAACCATGATCATCAGTCACGAGGAATTCCTCCAAGTTAGAAGCAAGCCTCCCATCAGTCATCTTCAAAAGTTGTAGAGGTGACTTCCAGTTCTAGACACTCTGGAGAAAGTTTGAAAAGAAATGCAACATAATTGGAAGCTTCTCCTCACGAGAAGACATCAAAGAAATTCAGGCAAAAGAAGACTCATTTGCATCACTACAAGAGGAAGACTTGATCGTAGAAATGCAAGAAGAAAATCCGGTGGTAGAAACACAAACGGGAGGAGAACACATGGTTGAAAACCCAATCTTCGAACTACCACAAGGGGTCTCACCTCTTGTTGACATTTTGTTGGCATATGGATTTGCACACATGAAAATGACATGCAATAATGTGGGAATGAAGTCCCTCCTCAATGAAGGTGAGGTTTCCTTTATTGAAAATCAAAACTATATTTATGCCTGTACATTCAAAATTGTATGTGGGCGTGTTTTGGAACATCAATGGAAAGAAAATTGAATGAGGGAGATGGAATAGAATGAAGGAAAGGAATGGAAGGAAGGAACATGCAAGAGTTAGGTAAAAATAGAGCCTAATATCACACGGAGAAGAACAAACAATAACTAACACAAATAAAACAAAGTTTGCATTAGCTAAACGAGAATGAGTAAAAGGGAACACACATGAGCAAGTAAATAGCAGAGCTTGATCACTGTGAACAAGAACAACATCTTAATAACATTGACAATAAGATCAAAGACAATATTTGCATGCAAGATTTAAACATCTAACATCTAATGAACATAAGAACATCAAATGTTACAAGAGACAATGAATGAGACACAAAGTTTGTATTTCATTAACTCCAAAATGTTTTCACAAAAGAACACAAAGTTTCTTCTGAAACAAATCTTGCACACAAAAGTATTTTCTTCTCCTCTCTCAAAGTCACCCTTTACAAATGAGCCCCTCGACTTCCTTTTATAACCCAAAAGTTGGTTACAAAGTAGTTAGGGTTTTACATGAACATTAAATAAGGCACTTAAGTGACCTTTGAATTTTTCAACCAACTTTATTAAAATCAACTAAAAATAGAAATCACTTAAGTTATCCACAGTTTTCTAAAAGCAACCTAAATAACAACATTCATTTCTTAAAATCCCATTTTTAAAAACATACAATAATAACTAGTGCCTTATCCATTGAAATGGGGTTTGCCTATCTCAAACGTATGAGAAATGGACTCTCCCACTTCATTAGATACCAAGAAAACTATCTCCTTGAACCATCGGTGAAATTAGGATCTGCCGCTTTCACCAATTGAAAGGATCTAAACCTTCCCAATGTTTCAAACATCTTTTCTTCTTCTGGAGGTTCATTTGGTCAAAGAATAGCCTCACAAAATACCTGCAATTCTAGAATCCTACTTGGCATATCATTAAAATTAACCATCTTTGATTGAGCGTTCTCAAACAAGTTCTTTAATTTGATGCAACACTTCATTTAGGCTAACGAGAAATTATTGGCAGGGAGTGTACATGTCCTTAAATAATTGTGAAAATTGCTCTTCCACATGTTCCGATGAACACCTTTGATTATGCTCATTTATGAGGTTGGAAGGGATCTCAGCTATGAATTCTTGAATCAAGGTGAGTGAAGTGAATGCTTCATTGCATATGCTCTTATAATGGATCATAGAATCCTCGAGAAGCATCCTCCTTAATTTGAGATGTAAACACTAAAGAAAAAGTGACCCTCGATGTTCAAATTCAAGAATTCCTTCAATGGCTAAAACTGAGGATTACATACTCGTCATCTCCTGTAGCTGGGAAATATCTCATCCAAATTTGATATGTTAGAAACAAAATTTTCCTTGAAAGAAAGAATTGGATCAAGATACACACTGACATCTTCATGGAGCTTAACCGCTATTTTGATCATCTCTTGGCCTAAAATGAGAATATCTAAAAGCCAATTTTTAGTGACATGGCCAATGTGTTTATTTCTTTTGATAAATTGAGAGTTTCTTCATCAGGGGCAGCCACTACATTCTGGTACTAGGAAAGTGGATGATATGGGATTTATTATATGTTGAACATATTCCACCAATTGATTCTTTTCAGCCTTGAGCTGAGAGTTCTGAGACTTATATTTCTCAAGTCTCTTAAGCACAATATCAATTAAATCTCGAGCCATCGCCATGTCACTTTCTAATATGGACCTCCCAAGTCCAAGTCTGGAAACTTCATACTCAGTAGATGACATGGCATCACGCTCTTTGTCAACTTGTGGGATGGCAAGATCCACAAATATGTTTTCACTATCCACCATTATTAGAGAAAGCACTTTAGGCTTCTTGGGAATGATATCATTAGAAATTTTGAAAAGGACATCAAAATCAATGTCAATTGCCTTGAAAACCCTCTTCCTTTTCTTGACCTCGCAATCAACCCAGAAAGGAGTATCATTCACTATTTTTGCATACAAAATCCTAGAGCTCGAAGCAACATTCTCATTATTCTCGACATCATGAGATTCTACAAGAATCCTTTCCACGACCTCGATTTCAAGAGAAATAACCTTGATATCCACCTCCTTCTCATTTGGGAGATTTTGGGAAATCTCTTCGTGAACTGTAGGCTCCGAAGTGTTTGATATTTGGACTACCTGCACTTGAGTGGATACTTGTGCAAGGCATGGCTAAGGATCGTTTGTCACTAGATTTTGAGAACTATTAACAATGTGAATAGAATAATCTCTACTTGAAGTAGAAAATATCGATACACACTCTCTTCCTTCATTGGGGCTAGGACCTTTAGATTTTTCTCCTCGTGACACATTATTCGGCGAAGTGGATTTTGGCAACCACTCCTTTCTTGCTTGTTGTGTATGATTGGATGGCATGAGGTCAATCGAGAAGGAGTTTTGGTTGAATGAGGACCTCCTCGAGTTGGCTTTTTGTGATCTTGAAGTATGATCTTGAATTGACTGTAACTTGGCAAGTTCTCTTTCATACCAAAATATGCTTCTTTCAAGGATCGGTTGATTCTTGCTATCAAGAGAAAATTCATCTCTTTTGGTCTAGTCAATTCAAGGCAATGGGGTAAAAGCAAATTGCATCATATGAAGGATCAATAACATCTTCATCATCATTTATGAATGAATCTGGAGGGATCTTGATGCAAAGGCCTTGATCTGAGCAAGGGTTAGGCGATAAAACTCTCATCTTCTTACTTCATGCTTGTTTGAATAGGCAGCCTAGAAATCTTCCATGGTAGGATTATGTTGATACTTTGCTCCAAGAATCTTCTGCATATATCCATTGATATCAAACTGGGCTCTCTTCACATATGGATGAATTGTGATGAGGGAAAACTCTTTTTCCATGAGTTGTGCACTGAAGAGATTTAGACATTGGTATTCCCGATTTGGATTGGGAAATGAATTCCTGAGCAATGCTTGTCACTAAGAAGACAATGAACTTGGAATATTTGTCACGCAAGCTCCATTAATGCCCATTTGTCACTGATGTACTTAGGAAGTTTCCATGGAGTACCCGCAAAGCCACTTACGAATGTAGGAAAAAGATGAAAATTGAATAAACCATGTTCCCCATTGGGAAATGACATTCATGGCTTCTTTGGAAAATATTTCCTTTGTATTCCTATTCAGAGTTCTAAATCACGCAGAAAGTAAATGCATCGTTGACCCTTCTGAAATGGTGAGAGCTAATTTTGAAACTTAGTTACGGGTAATAATGGAAAACACTATTTGATGGACCCATGACTCCTCTTGTTTTGAGTCCAGAAAATAGCTTTCTTCTTGCCACTGCATAAGTCAGATATGATGTCATGTAGAAACATCCAGTCATCTTTACTTCAATCAACTATTTGTGAAGGGTATCGCGATGATGGTGGCCCAATCCACAAAATCTCTCTTGGCAAGGATGATACTAGATAAACTGATACATCCATTGGTGGAAAATCCTGGTAGAGGGTAAACTAAAAACTCGACTTAGGAGAGTAATCATGTCCCCGATTTCTTCCATGAACTCAACACAGTATAGTTCTTTAGGAAGCCGATCAATTCGAGGCCTCTTGGTCACTAACCAGTTGTTATTAACCATCTTGCTCCACCTGAGGGGTTCTTCATCCCAAAATTCTTGTGTTGACTATCGAGTGATATCCACATTCTCAGGGAAGTCAGGTATGTTGAGCAATTCTTCAATGTGCTCTGGTGTGATTAAGAGAAAAGGCTCATGATTATCTTTAAAATTCCTCATCTCTCGGGATCATAATGCTCCGTGCAAGCGATAACTAGCTCTAGACACTACACCGAGACAAGAAATGTTGTTGCTTGGGGTAGACCACTATGGTAAAGCCTATCCGAGAATATGGTTTTGCCTTCAGTTTTCACTTGTTCGTAGAATTGTTGCACATTGATGTGACCCATATTCGTATTAGTGATATTGTCATATGTCGACTTGATGGAACTGGGAGGGATGATTCCTTGGAATTCATACTTGAGTGGATTTTTTGATTTCTCCTTTGGATTCCTCAATCTTCCGCAGATTTATTAGATTTTTTGGCCATTATGAATTTTACAAAAAAATGACTCAGGCACGTAAAACAATGCAAACGGATGTCAATGCAAGAAAAATATGATTTTTTTTAATATAATATTATTATTATTATTATTATTTTAATAATAATAATAATAATAATAGTGCGATTCTATTCAATTTTTTTTTATTCTTGTGACAATAATTTATTTATTTATTTAAAATAAACAAATCACCTGATTTCTAATATCCCGATTTTTATTTAATTTTCTAGAGCAAATTCTCCTTGGTATGTGTGAATCATAAATTCTTATTTGCATGAAAATTACCCGATTTCAATGGTGCGTACTTTGAGATTTACTTCTTCCTTCTGATCCTTTGATCGATGTGTGACTATACTTGTTAAATCCTCCTGCAAATGCGTTGATACTCCTGGAGAATGCGTGAAGATCTTTGGTTTGCTATTTGACTTTTATTTTCCAACGTGGCTTCTTGCTTGCTGCTGGACTGCGTGAAGACTTCTTTCCTGCTCCTTCCTCTGCGTGGTGTTTCCTTAGACTCCAAATGCATTGACACCCTTTTTATATTTGCTTTTTATTTGTTTTGTCTAATCCTTGGGCATTAAAAATTAACTTCCTCCTTATATGCTGCATGGACAGACCTGGAGAATGCATGGAAAATATTGGAGAGTGCGTGGAGAAGCTTTGTTGAATGTTTTGACTTTCCTTCTGAAAAATGCGTGGAATCTTCTTGTCTTCTTGTGATTGCTTTCCCTTCCAGGTGTGGAGATCTTACATCTGTTCTTTCTGGAAGATTGTTTTATGCTTTGTGTGGACTGTTCTATTCTTCCTAAGCGTTGAAAAGTGTTCTCTCTTGGGTTGTGCGTAGCCTCCTTTGGACTTCTCTTGCCTCTTATTCTTTCCTTCAGGTTGATTCTCCTTTAGACTGCTCCTTGGAAAATGCGTGGAGGAATTCTTTATCTCTCACACCTGGTAATAGCTCTCCCTTGGCCAATGCGTGGTAATTTTGGACTATTATTTACTTTATCAAAATACCTTTCTATCCCACGTGGTATGCTCCTTTGTTGTTTGAATTTTATTTTCCAACGTGGCTTCTCTTTGGTTGTGCATGGAAATGCTTTATTGCTATTTTTTGGCTCTATATTGTCCCAATGAGTGGGATATTCAAATTGCTCCTTCTTTCCTCCTTGCTACGTGGAGATGCTTTGCATGAAACAAAATGTGGTCCTCCTTGTCTTCTGCTGTGTGTAAACTCTTTAAAACATTTAACTTATTACTTCACTCCCCTTTCTCTGGTTGTGCGTGGAAACTTGTTCTTTGCTGTTGTTTTGGACTATTCTATATTTAAAAATGCATGCAAAGTTTGGACTTTATAACTGCATTAAAATATTCTCCTTCAAAATGTGTGGTATTCTCCTTCTTTGGCTTGTATGGATCTTCCTTACTAGAACATGGACATTAAATTCCTCCTTCAAACTTCTAACAACTCCTCCCTCCACATTGGTCTTCTTTTGTGTAGTCATGCACATAAAAGCAGATTTGGCATGGAAACTTGTTCTTTCTTTCTTCCTTTACATGAGCTTCCTCTATTCTTTTAAAACCTGTGATGAATACACCCAGAGGAAATAATAAGGAGCTTGGAAAAACTAAAAATCCTCCAAGCTTCTTATTTACTTCGCACGACTTTTCCAAGGAGTTTGATGGATGAGGATTTAAGAAGCTTCTTCACAATTGTTTCTTATTCGTCCCGTTAAAACAACTTCCCTCTTTCCTGGGTAGTGGCATTAATTGTTAGGGGAAGTGGGGAAATAAACAACCAATTGCCAACAGAAATGGCAAGGTGGGCTGACAATCCCCATTTTATTTCCCCATGTGGGAAATTAGGAGATTTTTGCTCGTTTGCCAATTCATTAATTTGGCAATCGGGGAAAGAAATCCCACAAGCGGGAAATTAAAACAAATTTTCAGGAAAGGGGAAATCCGGGTCCGGGAAGCCAATTTGGCATCCCCAACAATGGGAAGTAGAGGCTTATTTTTCCCCGACAATTAAAATAAATCTTGTTGAATGAATTTTAATTAATATTTATTTAATTAAAAACCCCATAATCATTTAAAAATTAATTTTATCAAACAAAGAGTAATTAATTAATTAATATTTAACACAGTTTGAGACCTAGTGGGAGGAGTTCTCACCCGAAAAGGATGAAATGAAGACCAGAACGATCACAAAAATGAGATGATCATGATGAGAGTGATAGATCATGCAAAGTAACACTTTTAAAATTTTCAAAATTTCCATTTTTATTAATTTTGCAAAAGTCAAAATTGGTGATAACACATTCACACCTCCCTCATCCAGATTTGCCTCCTCCTCCGAGTAGGGATTGGTTGGTGCACCTATCATTGAGCCTAAATCCGATGAGATGTTCCTTGGATACAAGAAATGATTGTTCTCGACACACCCGCACTGTTGTGCGGGTGGCAACCAGCGATCTATCAATGATTGTCTCATTGACTAAAGAAAAAATATCAAGAAAGTTTGCACATACAGCCTCATGGTTCTACGGTGGGGAAACAAGTAATCAATACATTGAAGTATCTTGGCCAAAGGTAATCAAGCTAGTGGATGAGATGACACCAGTTGACTATGAGATGAGCACGATATAACTAGAATTGGCGACTAGTGAAGGATATTTGCACATCTATCAAAGCAATCTTCCGCTCGCATGGTGCAAGGAATAAGGAGTATAAGAAGAAGATTGATGAACTAAAGGAACAGGTAAGAAATCTGTCATTCTATGTGCAAAATTTAGTCCTAATGCCACGAAAATCCCCATTGAGGAATTTTACCCATGAGTAGCTTCAATCCGAGTCCATCGGGAGGAAGCACGAGTTCACAATGCGAGGACGAGCAAATAATAAATGGATTGACTCAATTTCTTAAAAAGGGAAGTTAGTGCTCCAAGAAGTGGTCAAAATCTTCGCTTATATGTGTGTGATAGAAAATAGGATGCGAGACACTCGGGGAGGACTTGGAGAAAGAAAGGGACTATTAGGAGCCTTTGGGTCCAATGAGTAGTACATGAAAAGAGTAACACTCATCGCCGGGAGTTGATTGATAGGAAGATTTTTGAAAATCCTTCACAATATTGGTCTCGTGTATGGGTAAGGGCCTTGGTAATAAGGTTTGAGGTAGTCAATCGAGCCATCACAGAGCTGGAGGAAAAAAGGAACAAACATACAAGTTGCATAATAATATGAATCGGAAAACTCATAAACTTGGAGAACTTGCAATAGGCGAGGACACAACTGTTGATGAGTTGATTGGTCCATTTGAATAATATGTCAAGAAAGAGGTAGGCAATCCATTGTCCTTCACTAAGGGTACCCTTGACTTCCTCTCAGAGATTCAGGCCTCTATTGCACTTATCACAAAGAAACATTCATCATGGTTTGAGAAGTGAAAAGACATCAACAATGTGGTTGATGGATGGACATATACCTTGAGTTGTGTTCGCATTCCTCATGCCGAAAAAGTAGAACCTACAACATCTTGTTTCAGCAAGGAGCTTAGAGGGATAGAGGCCTTCTCAGGAGCGTGAGGTGGAAACCAGTCAGGGAGTGAGATCAAATCCACTGCAGCGGCTCATTCTTCCGCATAATTCTTCCTCTTTCTCTCTTCTTCTTCTTCCTCTTATTTCTCTCTCTCTTCTCTTCTCACCCAACACTCTCTCTCATCAATGTTATATTTTTGCATTGAGGTTTACACTTTTTAATATAACTTTAAGTGACTTTAGAAACATAATGTAAAATTTAAGTTGTCTTGCTTTTATAAAAAGGACTTAAATATTTAAGTGGAATATGAACAATCTAAAGTCAGATTAAAGTATTTGAAAATTCACCGGGAAGATGAAGAGTTGCCTTCTCTTCTATAAATTGTAACAAGCTCCTCATTTGAACTTCTTCTTAGATGACTTCTTAGACTTCTTAGATTTTGGAGTTGTTTTTTGTGAATTCATGAGAGAGATATCCTTGTGAAGAGATCAAAGAGATAGAAAATTTCTTCCATTTTTCCTATTCTAAAACGTCTTCCATTTCTATGTTTTGTACAATTTCACCTTGAGCTTCGATAAAAGAAGAAAGAATTATAGCCTTTTTTGACTTAGGAGTTTAGTGGTACTTTGTACTCATTAAACAATATTTGATCTTGTTGTTATAATGTAGATTTCTTTTCTTCTAAATTCAAGTGCATGTAATGAAATTTTTTACTGTGTTGGTTGTCAAATAAGGACTTTATTGAAAACAACAGTCAGGGGACAAAAATTCCCTCCTCTTTGATGGGAGAGGTTCCCTTATTTAAAGGCAAAAACCTATTTACAAATGTACAACGTTTATTTTTAAAGAGGAGCTCTGATATCATGAAAGTGTTTGATATTACAGATCATCAATACAAAAGGATAGAAGAATTAAGGAATGGGAAAAGGTAGAATAGCACTCTCAGGAAATATAGATAACAAAATAATTCCTTACACATGCCAGAATGGAATCATATAGAACAAAATCATTTGCATTAAAACCACAAGATGTTATTTCACAGACACAAAGTTCCAGAGATGACATCCACAAGAATACAAAGCTTCTTGAAGTAAAATAGATTAATGATTCAATAACTTTAAACAGATAGAAAGGAAAGAACAAGAACAGATAGAAACAGAAAGAGATATCTTCTTGTATTGATATCTTTTTACTCCTTTACACTTTCAAAAATAACCAAAGTTCCAAACTTTGAAAATGGCGTAGAGAGCCCATTATATAGCTTACAAATTGGTTACACTTGGTAACCATTTCTTTTAACTAAAATATTAATTAAGGAAGTGCTCAACACAATGTCCTTAATTAGTTTACAATGAGCTCGATTCTAGGAAAAGAAGGAGAAAAGGAGAAACTAGGAGAGAAAACATCGCTTATTGTTGAGGAGGGCCCACCGACTTGAGAATCCATTGCCTAAATCTTTTTAATGCCTCAGCTATCTCTCTACCTCGTGGGATTGATGTGTTGGCGAAGTGGCATGAGACCAAGTGCCTAGACATTTCTCCATGTCCTTATCAAACTCGGTATGTTCCAGGTATTCTTTATTAGCCTCTTCAATGGTAGATTGAAGAGAGAAAATATCCTTTATCTTCTCTTTGGTAATCAATTCTTCTTTGAATAGGTCTTCTTTGAAAAATGTCCTGAACTGAGTTTTAATCTCTTGAAGAGAGAAAGGAACACCTAAAATTTCATCATGAAGATGACAATGAATATCCTTAAAGGTATATGCAACACAAGTCTTGAAAGATTCTCCCTTACAATATTGTTTCTCAATTCTCCCAAGGCTTCTTCCAAAATTTTATTTTCCATTCAACATTGAACACCCATGACCCTGACAAGTTGTCCTTGGCATCATCAAAAATTTACTGGCCAATAATATATTTTCATTAGCCTATCTTATAGGTGAAGATCTATGATGCAACTACTCCAAAGCTTCAGTTCTTTGTCCATAGTTTTAATAGAGGAGGAGAGTTTTTGTTGCAGGTTGGCCACCTTCTCATTGGCTTTGAAGGCCTCTATAATGAAGTTCAAGCCTGCAATGGTCATGTCATCAACCATGGCTTCCATAGCCCTTCCATAAGTGGAATATCTATGTATATCCTTGATACTCTGAACCTCATCCTGACTGAGAATCATAGGAGGTGGAAGGGCAGCCAATGGAGCAGGATCCAAAACCTTATCTTTAGCCAATAATGACTTGATGAAGTTGGAAAGAACTTGATTTTGTTCTTCCAACTATTCTATAGTTTGCTTACCCTTTTCCACTCTCTCAATAACCTTGGTTACTATTTCTTGGAGGTTATGTACCTCACTCTCAGGAGTAGATTCTCCCATTGGAATTCTAGAAAGTTCAGGTCAGAGGCTAATAGATCTTGCTCTACCTTATCAACCTTAGGCTTTGCAACCTCTAGAAATTGTTGGCCTTGAGCATCTATCACTATTCTTGAAGTTTTTTTAGCTCTCTTTCTTTGGAGGAAGAGGAGTAGTACCTAAAAAGCTGCCACAACATCAAAATTTGGCCCTATCAAACGGGAAGAAGGTTTTCTCTTCTGCTTTATCAACCAAGGGTTGCACCCATGCAAAAGTAGAAGAAGAAGAAGAAGAAGGGACAAGAGGTCCAAGAGCAAGTGAACCCATGGCACTTAAGGTATTCACCACTGCTTTGCTTCTAGTAAAGAGGTGAGTGAGGCATCTGGAGCTTCTTGTGCAGAGGAATCTGTGGTACTAGGAGGTTCAGTGTTAGGCACCTCCTTCTCATCTTCTACTATAACTTCTGAAGTTCCTACAGGGTTTAGTAGTTTGTCATCATCACTTTCACTGAGAACAATAATGTTCTCTGGCCCTAAAGGCAATCCTGAATGCTCTAGAAGGGGTTCTTCCTCAATTGGCTCTTGTTTAACCTCTTTTATCTTCTTTTGGTACACTTGAGTAGAAGAAGAGGGAGTAGATGATTCAGGTTCTTTAATTGAGGAAGAAGGAGGGGTTTGTATAGGTACCTATGTGCTTTGGTGTATGTGTTTCCTTCTAGGTGTTGAAGTATCTCTAGAAGAAGATCCACTTTGATTCTTCTTAAGCTCTCGAACCTTCCTGTCAAACCAAACTTTGGTTCTTACAAGGACAAGGGTCAAAATCTCAACCAAGTCATCCTTCTCCTTCTTGTACCAATCCAGATCTTCCAAAGGAGTATGTTTGATTAATGTATCATATTCAAAAGACTGCAAGTCTTCATCATCATCCTGGAACCCTTTAGGAATTTGATAGAGATTGAGCTCTTTAATCAGTTATAGAGAGAGTTTGCCATAGTGCCTCCGCCTTGCTTCAAAATCATCTGCACAATCAGCCCAGTAATCCTCAGTATCTGGCCTGTGATGATAATTTATTATGAGGTTCTACTCAATGAACTTCTTCAAATCAAAACAAGTCCTAGGCCTGAAAAAGTGGACAGTGATGGGAGCAAGGGCCCTTTCTATATTTTGGGCATCCAAGGCTATTTTACATATATAGTTTCCCAAAGAAATAGGGAAGTGCAGACCAGAGATTTTCTTGTCCCTGCGTAGGTTCTATGCAATTTATCAATTGCCTGCACACTTCAATTAGATCCATTTGTCATTACAAAACATGGGGAGCTTGAGAGGTGTGTTTTTCATAACCTTGACCAACCCGATATATGAAAACCTCGAATTGAATGAAGAAAGCTCCATACTTAGCTATCGAGTTCATGGCTTCATCGAGAAAATCTCCAGATATCACCTTCTAAGAGCCTTACAATATACATGGTAAAGGCATCATTAACTCTCTTGAAATTGTGGTTGCTAGTTTAAGGGTGAATTGAGGGGTAGGCATAAATGGGCTCATCCTTTCGGCCCTCCATGGATGTGAATCCAAACCATTACGGGATTTGCTTAGGGAATACATGAGATAAGAAGTCATATAGAACTTCTTAGTCTCACGCACATTAGACAATTGCTCGGTCAAATTCATGTAAATGATTTTTGCCCAATTTATGTTCGATTACCTTTGAGACGATGTTGATGAAAGGGCACATCAGAAGTGAAATTCATTGGTAGAGGCAATCCCATGACACGAGCTAGCAAAATGATGAAATTAGACAACTCTTCATTGAAATCAGCCCTAAATAATGCCTTGGAAAGTCATGACGCTCCCTTCTTAGGGTTCTTCAACCATGATTTTGCTATTCTTGCCTTATATTTTTCATTGTCCTGCTCGAATAGGGTCTGAGCTTGAGCTTGAGTGAGAATGATGGAGTCTTTGAGTCTCTGGAATGCGTAGGGCAGCAGTAATGGCAAGCAACATCTAGTTTGGCAATCAGCTCCCCATGCACATTAGTCAATTCTTTGGTGTCCGAGTTAAAATGAGCTCCACAAGGTGAGCACGGTGTTGGCACATTGTACAGAGATAGGGAAACCAGCCGCATAAGCAAGTCTGTTGTCATTGATCATTTGTGCCATGGGGGAAGGATTAGGGCTAGTCAACTCTCCAAAATTCCCAAAATCCAGTCCGAACCTCACTATCCCGATATAGGGAACAGAGGTCTCAAGAGGTGATACATGTTCTTGGCCTTGGAATTTGATCTTCATGTTTGCAATACACAGAGGAAAACCTTCAAGGGTCGAGTTTGCAATAAAAAATGCAAAGGGAGTAGGAGCATGAGCAAATGACCTTAATTGTAGGGATTCGAGCAAATGATGGCAAGAAAGCAATGTGTCAAATGCATAGAGGATAGTCCCATTAAATAGTCATTTAGGAGAGAGAAGGTCATTAAATGTGCATTAAATTCATATTACACCGACTCAAAAAGATAAGAATCGGGAAGAGCGGAAAAACTGAGCCCGGATGGTCTTTGGTACATTTGGGACATGAGGGATGCGAAGATGCGATCCGGCCGATGTGCGCGATGCGGGTAATGCGGGCCAAATGAGCACGGGTGGTCCGAAACTTGGAAATGTGAGGGACGTGAAGACATGATTTGGCTAATGTGTGCGATGTGGGAAAAGTGGGGACATAAGGCATGGATGCTTTTGGGACATGAGGGACAAAAGTACGAAAGGACCCGGCATGGGCGATCGGGGAATAGAGAGCCCGGGTAAACTTGGGGAAAATGGGCCAAAAAATTTCGACATAACCAAAAGTTAAAGAATTTCAGGGAATGTGGCCGATCGGGAACAAAAGGCCCGATAGAACTTGGGACATGAGGGACAAAAATGTCCGATGCAGACCTGCAAATCACCAAAATAACTCCAAAAAATGTGAATTTTTACTATCTCCTCAACTTTTCACTTCACTAGAACATCATTAAAGGGTGTCAATTCAAAATTTTCAATTTTTGACTTTCAAAAGAGGGGAAATTTTGAGAGGACAATAGTTGGCTCTTTCTGGGGATGACTTGGCTAGATCAGAAGAACGAGACAAGGTAAGAACTCTATAAAACCTAGGGGAGGAAGACCAATGCGTAATCCATTAGGCCATAGAGTCAAAAGTTAAACCAATATAGAAGACAACACACAAACAAGAAAAAACACACCACAAATAGAAACAGGAGAAGCAAACACACACTATACATAATATACAAAGAGATTTCCTATTCACCTAGGACTTGAACAATTTCAGGTATTGCCCACTATAAGGAAGTGGGAGAGAGGAACCATCTATGTAATCAAGATAGAAAGAGTTTTCACCTAGCAAAATGCCTAATTTTGAAAGGACCGAGCTAAAGAGAATCAAACTTACCATGGCTTCCTCGAGGCTCGTGTCTTTTATCCCATAGCAAAACAATGTCTCCAACTTGGAAATTTCTTGACCTAGCCTTTTTATCAAACAAATATTTTACCTTTTTGTTGGTGGGAAGATATTCTATCAAAACCTACTGACTGTCTTCATTCAACTTATGAAGATACATGATCCTTTTGTCTAAAGAATCATTGAAACTAGTGTCTTCAATGGCCTTCATTAAGTACAAAGCTGGTAGCTCCACTATCATGGTAATTGAGCTTCCACGCCGTACACCACTTGAAAAGGGGACATCCCTAATAGCTCTTTTAGGTGTAATCCTATCTTCCCAAAGGGCATCATAGAGTTTCTTGTGCCACTTACTTTGAGTTTCATTAACCGGTTTCCTTACTATAGCCACCAGATTCTGGTTTGTTGATTTTCTGCCTGTCCATTCCCTTGAGGATAGTAATCTGAAGAGTGAGCAAGGGAAATGCCATATCCATAATAGAAATCCATCATCTCAGTAGAAGAAAAATTTGAAGCATTATCAGTCACAATCTTGTTTGGCACTCCAAACCTTACCAAGATGTTTTCTTTGATGAAATTACATACCACTTCAGAAGTGGTACTTTTTATTGGAATGGCTTCTACCCACTTAGTGAAATAATCTATGGCAGTCAACACATGAGTATGTCCAGCACTTGAAGATGGGTTGAGTGTTCCAATGAAATATAAACCCCATTGTTGAAAGGGCTCTTCAATTACAACTAGTTTAAGCGGCAAGGCAGCCAACTTGGGTCTTCCCACAAAGGTCTGACAAGCTTCACATTTATCAACCCATTTTGATGCATCCTTAAACAAAGTAGGCCAATAGTATCTAGTACGAAGAATCTTGTGAGCAGTAATAATAGATGAGTAATGACCTCCACATGCTTGATCATGGAAAGATGAGAAAAGCTTCTTTTGTTGCTCCTTGTCAACGCATTTCAGAAATCTTCCATCCACTCCCCGTTTGAACAAAGCATTCTCCCACAACACGTATTGTGTTGATCTTAGCTTGATAGCTCTCTTCTCCTTGGAAGTCAAGTGAGAGGGACACTCCCCATAGGTGAGAAAATGAGCAATACTAGCATACCATTCATCGGTCGAGCTAAGAAATAGAACAATAGGAACATCAACCTCATCCTTAGGTAATCCATGACCAGCTCCTTCAGTAATGAGTTCACACAAGCCTTTACCCCGAACTAGTTTGGTTGGTCTGATGTCAATATCATATTCTTGAACCTTTGTTACCCAGTTTCCTCTCTTAGTTCCAAATTCTTGTTGCGTAAGGATAGACTTGATGGTTGTATCAAGAACAAGCACCATACAGTGGGAGTTAAGAATATAAAATCGAAACTACTTAATAACTTTAACCACTGCAAAAGCATGTTTCTCCATCATGGTGTACTTTAACTCATGATTTTTAAGAATGTAGCTCATGAATGCAATTGGAAGCTCATGATCATCAAAATCTTTTGGGTTAATCGTAGCCAGGTGCTTTTCTGTGGCATAGCAATAAATAATAAAATCTTTACTAAAATATGGACATGCTAAGATAGGAGTCCTAGCAATAGCCTTTTTAATACCTTCAAATGCTTCTTTCCCTTCAGAGGACCAGCCAAACATTTGTTTCCCTTTCATCATTTGGGAGATATTCAAAGTTATCTCTGCAAAATCAGGAATGAATCTTCTCAGGAAGTTGATCTTACCAAAGAAAGAATGCACTCCCTTCTTACTTGTGGGAAGAGGAATCTACTGAATAGCTTGAACTCGTTCAGGATCGATTTTGATTCCATATTTAGAGACAACATGCCCCAACAATTTCCCTCCGTGACACAAAATATAGATTTCTTGGGATTCAAAGAGACCCCATGTTCTCTGCACTTCAAGAGAAGCTGCATTTTTAGATCTTGAAAATGATCTGCTCTAGTTTTGGAAAACACTGATCAAGTCATCTAGATACACAACAATACATTTTCCTTTCAGGCTTCCAAACGCCAAGTCCATAGCCCTTTGAAAAGTGGTACTAGCATTAATGAGTCCAAAAGGCATCCTCTTGTAGGCAAAAGTACCCCGGGGGTGGTGAAGGTAGTCTTGTCTTGATCTGTCATGGTATTAACTTCCACTTGATTATACCCTGAGAATCCATCAAGCATGGATAACATTTAGATACCTGTAACAACTTGCAAAACTTGATCCATCATGGGCAGAGGATAGTTGTCCTTCAAATAAGCTGATTGATTCTTGAAGTCAACGCAGATACAAATCTCACCATTTTCTTCTGTGCAGTACAATGTTGGTAATCCATGTCGAATGGTGAATGGGGAAGATAATTTTAGCTTTCAATAATTTTTGTATTTCCTGAAAAATGGTATCAACAATCTTTGGATTGCCTTTCCTTTGCTTTTGCTTGAAAGGTTTAATCCTAGGTTTGAGAGGAATGAAATGTTACATTTCTTTGGGTGGAAAGCTTTTAGATCATCATATGAATATGCAAGAACATCCATATACTTCTTCAAGAGGTTCACTACCTTCTTCTTTTCTTCTTGCATGCAACATTTCCCAATGTTCACCATTTTGGGGTCATGAGCTCCCGATGTTAATCTTTTCATACTCAAGCAGATTGCCGCACTCCTGTAGAAGCTTTAGACTTAACATACATGTCATGTTTATCAAACAATTCCTCCAAACTCACTAGCCCTTTAGGAATCTTGTTACCTTTGAGTTTGATGCACCCATCTTGATCTGTCTCCTCTTTGACACCTTCCTCATTGGAAGATACACTCTCACGAGGAAAATTGTCACTTCCTTCAAAGTACAATTGTTCAAAGTTATCCCTGAGCTCAAGAAAGAAAGAAAATGTTGATCATCATTGAAAACTTGCCAATTACTTGCATTATCAGGCACACTTTGCTTATGGATCATTTCAATGGTAAATTTATCTTGAGAGAAATCAGGGTGAGGTATCAGCAATGATCCTAAAATAGCTAGTGAATCAGCCCTAGTGTTCTTTTCTCTTGGCATTGCTTCGATGGAGAAGGCATCAAGAAATTCAATAGAATCCCAAACTAGATTTATGTAATGCTTCAACCTTCTATTCTTTACTTGAAAAAGGTCTCTGACTTGTTTAACAACTAGTTCTGCATCTCCACGAGCAGAAGATTCTTCACACCTTTTTCTTTTGCCACATTAAGTCCAAGGATGAGGGCTTCATACTCTGCTATATTATTGGTATTCTCAAACTGAAGTTTGAAAGAGAAAGGGTAAAACTTTCCTTCCGGAGACATTAACACCACGCCAGCTCCAGAACCAGCTGAGGAGCAGCTTCCATCAAATTCTAGATTCCAAACACCATTAGGATCATGAATTACTTCTTTGGGAAGTTTAGTTTCCTCCAGAGACATAATCATATAGTTACCATGTCCAATATCTTCATAGAGTATTTGTGCTTTGGGATCATCCATTTTTTGCACAATATACTCAGATTGCTTCTCAGGCAAATGACTTCTTCATTTTTCCATTGACTAGTATAAGGGCATGTGACCAATCCATTTGAATCTCTCCTCCCACGTCTTTACAAAAATTCCTACTTAACAACATACCATATGAAGGAGGGATATCTGCTACCAAAATAGTAGCCAAAACCTTTTTCTCAGGTAAGGCAACAAAAGCTACATGTGCATCTTTAATCCTTCCACCAAAGGCACCTCCCTACTCTCCATAGAATAACATGAACCAATAGTGCGTGTGAGGGTGAGACCCAAAGCATGAGCCACCTTGGTAGGTATTACATTATCTGATGCTCCTGAATCTATGACACAGTTGCTAAGTTTATGGCCTGCTATAAGAAGAGTCACATAAAAAGGTTTGATTTTCTCATTAGATGTGGTGATTGTAGCCACAAGATTTGGTTGGGGTGTGGAGGATGGAGTAGGTAAAAGGCCTTTAGAGGTAGTTTTGGAATGGGAATTGACAAAGTGGACCATTTTGGCAAAGGATTTAGGGTGGGTTTGATAATACTCAGCCTCTGAAATTTGAACTTTTGTTTTCTTAAGATGGTCAATGATATCAAAAGATCCGAGAGATGGATGGGGAATCATCACTAGGAATTTTAGGCTTATCAAGTTTTGAAGCTGGAGAAAAAGAAGTTTTAGAAGTAGAAATAGGAGAAGGATTATCAGTACTAACCTTTTGTGTGGATGCAGTGGGAATAGGAGATCCTCTTCTTGCCACAACTGGGATAGTTGTGGAATACTCTTTAGCTTTCTTGATGGGCTGCATCACTTTTTCCTTCTTATTGGTCTGTTCTCATGTCATAACAACATATGACTCGCTATTCATATCTGCTACTACTTCATCATAATCATCTTCTTCATCAACGCCCTCAGTAGTGAGAAAATTGACTTGAGATCCATCAAGTTCTTCCAATTCCTCCTCAGCCTCCTCTCTAGATTCTTCAAATTCTTCATTAGCTTCTTCCTCAGGTTCCTCAACTTCACAAGTTGCATTGATAGGGACCTTGATGGGTGGTCCCTCGATTGCCAACCTTGTCTGAGAAGAGGGAAAATGGTTCTTGGGTTGGAAGTTTCTTCTTGGGACATCTTGATAAGGAGCATGTTGAGCCAATTGTTTCTTGATAGCAATGAGGTCATTGGCTAGTTTTTGTACTAAGGGATCTGCATTAGCTCCAAAGTTTGAAGAAGAAGAAATAGATGCTTTAGACTTGGAAGGATCTCTTTTCAAATTTACTAGACATGATCAAGTCATCCTCAACACTAACGGCTAATCTTTGATCCTCATCCAATGTTGCAAGATTGGCTCTCCTTAATGTGTAGCTAACTTCGAGGCAATTGAGTGTTTAGGAAAAAACATTGTTGAATCTAGTCCACGAGTCGAGTGTCCGGTGGGATCTTATTAATCAACTTATTGAACCTAGCCACAAACTCTCTCATTGGCTCTTGTGGTTCTTTCATGATTTGAGAAATATGTGCTAGCAGAGCATGCACATCTTCTGCGGGTTTAAAATGGTTCTCAAATCTTGTCCTCATAGTAGTCCAATTGGTAATGGCCCCAGCAGGAACGTGATAGAACCAATCTGCTGCATTATCTTGCAAAGTCTCTACAAAAAGCCTCATCGAGACATCTTCATGCTCAACACCAAGGACTCCACATGCAACTATGAAGGTTGTAATATGTTCATCTGGGTGCACTTTACCATCACCTTTGAACTTGGGAAATTTCTTTTTGTTACCCCTGGGTAACTCATGCAAAGGCTGAGGAAGGGCAAGAGGCCTAACATGGCGGCCCCAAGGTAATGGAACTGCCATCCTTGGAAAGACAACTTGAAGAGGAACTGAAACACCAGCAAGAATTAAAGCACGAAGATTAGGGCTAAGTTGCTCTTGAGGGATACTACTTCAAGAGTTTTATCTTCATAGGGGTGTGCTTGTGGAAGCGAGCTCTTCTATTTCTTCTTGTTGAAGGAAGAGGAAACCTTACTTGCTCTAGGAGATGGCGAGAATCTTCAATACCAAGTGCTCTCCTACCACGAGTAAATTTTAGAGTCGCCATATCAAAGAATGATCAAGAAATTGTTCATAAACTGGAATCCATCAAAAATGAATCCCTAGTAAAGTCGCCAAAAAACTGTTGGTTGTCAAATAAGGACTTTATTGAAAACAAAAGTCAAGGGACAAAAAGTCCCTCCTCTTTGATGGGAGAGGTTCCCTTATTTAAAGGCAAAAACCTATTTACAAATGTACAACATTTAGTTTTAAAGAGGAGCTCTGATATCATGAAAGTGTTTGATATTACAGATCATCAATACAAAAGGATAGAAGAATTAAGGAATGGGAAAAGGTAGAATAGCACTCTCGGGAAATATAGATAACAAAATAATTTATACATGCCAGAATGGAATCATATAGAACAAAATCATTTGCATTAAAACCACAAGATGTTATTCACACGCACACAAAGTTCCAGAGATGACATCCACAAGAATACAAAGCTTCTTGAAGTAAAAATAGATTAATGATTCAATAACTTTAACAGATAGAAAGGAAAGAACAAGAACAAATAGAAACAAAAGAGAGATCTTCTTGTATTGATAGCTTTTTACTCCTTTACACTTTCAAAAATAACGAGTTCCAACCCCTAAAAATGGTGTAGAGAGCCCATTATATAGCTTACAAATTGGTTACACTTGGTAACCATTTCTTTTAACTAAAATATTAATTAAGGAAGTGCTCGACACAATGTCCTTAATTAGTTTACAATGAGCTCGATTCTAGGAAAAGAAGGAGAAAAGGAGAAACTAGGAGAGAAAACATCCGCTTATTGTTGAGGAGGGCCCACTAACTTGAGAATCCATTGCTGAATATTTTTAATGCCTTAGCTATCTCTCTACCTCGTGGGATTGATGTGTTGGCAGTGGCGTGAGACCAAGTGCCTAGACATTTCTCCATGTCCTTATCAAACTCGGTATGTTCCAAGTATTCTTTATTAGCCTCTTCAATGGCAGATTGAAGAGAGCAAATATCCTTTATCTTCTCTTTGGTAATCAATTCTTCTTTGAACATGTCTTCTTTGACAAATTTCCTGAACTGAGTTTTAATCTCTTAAAGAGAGAAAGGAACACCTAAAATTTCATCATGAAGATGACAATGAATATCCTTAAAGGTAGATGCCACACAAGTCTTGAAAGATTCTCCCTTCTGCCAACTATTTCTCAATTCTCCCAAGGCTTCTTCTAGAACTTTTATTTTCCATTCAACACTGAACACCCATGACCCTGACAAGTTGTACTTGGCATCATCAAAACTTTACTGGCCAACAATATCTTTTCATCAACCTGTCCCATCAGGCGAAGATCTATGATGCAACTACTCCAAAGCTTCATTCTTTGTCCATAGTTTTAATAGAGGAGGAGAGTTTTTTTTCACAGGGTTGGCCACCTTCTCATTAGCTTTGAAGGCCTCTACAATTAAGTTCAAGCCTGCAATGGTCATGTCATCAACCATGGCTTCCATAGCCCTTCCATAAGTGGAATATCTATGTATATCCTTGATACTTTGAACCTCATCTTGACTGAGAATCATAGGAGGTGGAAGGGCAGCTAGTGGAGTAGGATCCAAAACCTTATCTTTAGCCAATAATGACTTGATGAAGTTGGAAAGAACTTGATTTTGTTCTTCCAATTGTTCTATAGTTTGCTTACCCTTTTCCACTCTCTCAATAACCTTGGTTATTGTTTCTTGGAGGTTATGTACCTCACTCTCAGGAGTAGATTCTCCCATTGGAATTCTAGAAAGTTTCTTGGTCAAAAGCTAATAGATCTTACTCTACCTTATCAACCTTAGGCTTTGCAACCTCTAGAAATTGTTGGCCTTGAGCATCATTCACTATTCTTGAAGTTTTTTAGCTCTCTTTCTTTGGAGGAAGAGGAGTAGTACCTAACAAAGCTGCACAACATCAAAATTTGGCCTGTCAAACGAGAAGAAGGTTTTCTCTTCCTGCTTATCAATCAAGGTTGCACCCATGCAAAAGTAGAAGATAAGAAGAAGAAGGGACAAGAGGTCCAAGAGAAAGTGAACCCATGTCGGCTTAAGGTATTCACCACTTTTTGCTTCTAGTAAAGAGGTGAGTGAGGCATCTAGAGCTTCTTGTGCATAGGAATCTATGGTAATAGGAGGTTCAGTGCTAGGCACCTCCTTCTCATCTTCTCTACCGTAACTTATGAAGTTCTTGTAGGGTTTGGTAGTTCGCCATCATCACTTTCACTGAGAACAAAAATGTTCTTTGGCCCTGAAGGCAACCCTGAATGCTCTAGAAGGGGTTCTTCCTCAATTGGCTCTTGTTTAACCTCTTTTATCTTCTTTTGGTACACTTGAGTAGAAGAAGAGGGAGTAGATGATTTAGGTTCTTTAATTGAGGAAGAAGGAGGGGTTTGTACAAGTACCTTTGTGCTTGAGTGTATGTGTTTCCTTCCTAGGTGTTGAAGTATCTCGGAAGAAGATCCACTCTTATTCTTCTTAAGCTCTCAAACCTTCTGTCGAAACCAAAATTTGGTTCTTACAAGGACAAGGGTCAAAATCTCAACCAAGTCATCCTTCTCCTTCTTCAATCCAAATCTTTCAAAGGAGTATGTTTGATTAATGTATCATATTCAAAAGACTGCAAGTCTTCATCATCATCCTAGAACCCTTTAGGAATTTGATAGAGATTGAGCTCTTTAATCAGTTGGAGAGAGAGCCTACCATAGTGCCTCCACCTTGCTTCAAAATCTACACAATCAACCCGATAATCCTCGATTTGGCTTGAGATGATAATTTATTTTGAGGTTCCTTTCAATGAAATTCTTCAAAACAAAACAAGTTCTAGGCACTGAAAAAAGTGGAAGTGATGGGAGTAAGGGCCATTTCTATATTTTGGGCATCCAAGGCTGTTTTACATATATAGTTTCCCAAATAAATAGGGAAGCGCAAACCAAAGATTTTCTTGTCCCCAAGTTCTATGCAATTTATCTAATTGCCTGCACATTTCAATTAGAGCCATCTTGTCATTACAAAACATAGGGAGCTTGAGAGGTGTGTTTTCATAACCAGCCAACTTTGATATACGAAAACCTCCTTAATTGAATGAAGAAAGCTCCATACGTAGCTATGAGTTCATGGCTTCATCGGAAAACCTCCTGGTAGTATCACCTTCTAAGAGCCTTACAATATACATGGTAAAGGCATCATTAACTCTCTTGAAATTGTGGTTTTTGTATTGTAAAGGTGAAGAAAAATTCCAAAGACCGTAAAGAAGAGCATAAATTTCCAAGATGGCGGATAGAATATACACCTGGCAATGTGAACAGAGATAAGGAGGACAAACTGATCCCACTTTTTAAGAACTTCAAAGAAGACAAGAGTTGCTCAGAATTCAGAGGTCTCCCTTTTTTCAAGTAACCGATCACATTGGGAGCCCGAGTGTTGTCAATCCTTTGGATGTTGAATTTCCATACATCAACAAGAACCTTGAAGATTTCACTAACTTAGAAACCAAAGAAGAATCTAGAGAAAGAGAAGCAAGAGTGGAAGTAGAAATAAGAGCTCATATTGAAGAAATTGAAAGACTTCAAGCCGAAGCAAAAGAATAGTAGTAGCGAAACCCGGCCTTAGCAAGGTTGGAAGCCGAAATATAAACAAAAAGGGGATTGTGATCATGAAGAATGTTGACCAAATGTACCATGGGGTGGAAACATCGGTCCACTTGCCCTTGCTCAACCTCTCTGTGAGCTACCAAAAGGCTCAAAAAAAAATCCAAAGTTGAGAGGGGATGGCTCTCAACTTCTCGAAGAACACGTAGTAGCATTTATCACTGTTTGCGGTGTGTGTTAGGCGTTGAGCATTAAGATGTGTCGGTCTGGATCTTTGTCGAGTCACTTCAAGAAAAAGTCACCGAATGGTTCTACATGGTGCCCCGAGGTCTGTCACTTCTTTGGGAAGATATAAGAAGTACATTCGAACACGGGTTCAAGACCATGGAAGACTATCAATATCTTTTGGTATACAAATGAAGAAAGAAACCTCTGAATCAATGAGAGACTTTGGAGCATGATATGACATGGTGATAAGAAGGATTCCTGAAGATGTGGAGCCTTAAAAACAATTTAAAGAGATTCTTCATTAATGTCTTACCTTGAAGTAGGTTTTATTCCTTATAAGAGCCTAACCAAGAATTTGAGGAAGCTGGGACTTCGTGATAGAAACTAATGATGATCGATGCTTTCCGATAAAGTGAAAGGCCCGAATGGAAAACAAAAGGGTTCGTGATCGGTCACCAAACCCAATATTTCAAAAATGGAAAATGACTTGGTTGCCTTGAAGAAACAGTTGTCCCAGATCACAATCTGAGAACACTCCAAGGAAGCCAAATCCTCCCAATAGACCAAGGATTGCTCCACCTCCTCGTCGGATCGCTCTCAAAGTACCACTAGTCAATGCCACTTGTGACATCAAAGAACCAGAGGAGGAAGTGGAAATTGAGGAACCTGAAGAAGAAGATGTGCTAATGATGACAACTATCTTGAGGTCGAGGAAGTTGATGGTGATACACATAATGGCCTAATCAAGTATGTTGATAATGAAGATGATGATGATGAAGAAGCTCCAAGATTATCATGTGTAATTTTCACTCACGCATAGTCTAAGAAAGGTGCCTCATCCTCGAGACCTGCAGGTGAAGGAAAAGAAGAAGAATGAGGATTCTTCTGTGGAGGTTCCACAAAATAAAATCATCAGCAGAGGATCACCACTACCACCTTCGATGGAGTCGGCTAAAGAAAAACTAGACCCATTGGTTAGTAAGGATCATGCTTTGCCATACCAAGTAAGTCATCTAGTCCTTCTCCTAGCTCAAAAATTGCTAAAAATAATTCTCCTTCAAATGTCGTCCCTACAAAAACATCTAAGGTTCCATCAAAACCTACATCCCCATCTCCTTCCAAGCTAGCTACTGCACCCGTGAAGGAAAATCCAACCCCAAAGTAGCAAAACCTTCACCATGTAAACCTTTTGTCATTCCTGGAACCTCTACCTTGTCAACCATAACCCCATTTGATTTTGTGGAACATGCAAGCAATACTAAATTCCATCTCACAGAGATAGAATACCTACAAATGCACCCTACCCAATTTGATAGGTTCATTGATGTAGTCCATGGTGGTAATCATATATCATTAGGATCAAAGTCCAAAGTCTTACTCCCCACACCATCCACATGGCCTTCTCAAAACATGCTAGCCCTTAGTGCCTCCAAAACCAACAAGGTTGAACCTTTCTACCTGTCACTCCTCATTAAAGGTTTCCAACTAAATAATTGCATCATGGATTCTAGAGCCTTAGATAACGTGATGCCCGCCAAAGTTGTAAATGCTTTGGGCCTCACCTTGACCAAGAAAATGGAACTTATTATTGATGGAATCTAAACAAGTGCCATTGGTAGGAAGAATCAAAGATGCACAAGTGGCATTAGTTGATTTTCCAGATAAGAAGGTGCTTCTAACCATCTTGGTGGTGGGACGTCCCAATATCCTTTGGCATGATCTTGAGTCAAAGCTTTGCGCAGAGACTTACATGGAGAAATAAAAATGGATAGTTCATCTACAACTATTCGGTGAAAGGTGAGATGAAGAAGTTGATGCCGTAAGAAGGAAGATGAAGTACACAATACAAAAATATGATGATTCAAAGGCTAACATTTTGTTTCAGGACAACGGGTTAGGCAACTACTTCCTCACATCAGAAAAAGATGAGAACTTGCCACTTATTATGGAAGAAGAATAAGATCAAGTTTGGACAATGGAATTTGATGGTAATCATTCCAAGACAGGTTTGGGAGCAGGCATGGTGTTGTAATCTCCTTTTGGTGAGTTATACCCATTTTCTACAAGCTCGCAATTTGATAATACGAATAACACAATGGATTATGAAGCTCTCCTCTTAGGCATGGGCATAACATAACATATAGGAATCAAGAAGCTAAGATGCCAAGGTGATGTAGAGGTAATAGTAAAGCAAGTCCAACAGCAATATCAGGTGAAAAATCCAAGACTCCAGCATTATGGAAAAAAGTAAGGGACTGCAATGAATCTTTCGATGCATTTTCCATCAAATATATCCCACGAGAAAAGAATAAAAATGTTGATTCTCTTGCAGTATCAGCTTCCCTAATGACACCTCATCCTTCTTTTGGAAACAAAAAAGTGAGCATCGAAATGGTGTTCAAGCCTAGTGTACCAGATAATGCAAATCATTGGCAAGTCTTCAATGATGATAATCAGATCTTGGTGTTCTTGGAACAAAGGGACAATTTTAATAATCTCTTCTTTGAAGGAAGTGAGAATCCACATTGAGAAGCGGTAGTCAAGAAGAGAAAAAGGAATTGAATGGATTGATGAAGAAGGAGTAATCAAATTGAAATGAAACAATATTCCCAAAGGCCTAGTTTCTCTGGAGGACCTCTTTGACAAACACGACATATTCATTCAAGAGAAAGCAAAACAATCTTCTCGGTGCCCAACTGATTTTGAGAAGGAAAACATCAACACCCCGGAGGAGCCAAGGATAGTCAATATTGGAAAATGTTTTTAGCCCAAGGAGAAGAGAAGGTTTGTTGCATTACTCTAGAAATATTTAGATGTTTGGCCTACTCTTATAATGAACTCAAATCCTTCCAATCGAAGGAAATGCATCACTTGATTCCCTTGAAGCAGGATGTCAAGCCATTCAGGAAAAAACAGAGGCCATATAACCCAAAGATTGTTGATATTATCAAATAGGAGGTGATGAAGATGTTTAATGAAAGGATTATCTTTCCCATCCATCATTCAATATGGGTAGCCAACATTGTGCCAATACAAAAGAAGAATGGTGAAATAAGAATATGTGTAGATTTTCGCAACTTAAACTAGGCATTGTTGAAAGGAAATTATCCTCTCCCTATCATGGACCATATTTTGCAAGTAGTCACCCGATTTGAAATGCTTTCATTGCTCAATGGATTCTCAAGGTACAATCAAATCAAAGTGGTAGAGGAGGATTGCACCAAGACAACCTTCAAAATGCCTCGGGGCACTTTTACATACAACAGAATGCCTTTTGGCCTAATAAATGTAGGAGATACATTTCAAAGGGCGATGGATTTTGAATTCAAAGATTTAAAACTTTGCATCTTCATATATCTTGATGATCTTATGGTGTTTTCAAAAAAGAGGGGAGACCATATTCATCACTTGGAATAGATACTTACAAGGTGTAGAAAACATGGCATATCGTTAAACCCGAAAAAGTCCATTTTTGGAGTCACGAAAGGCAAGTTCTTTGGGGCACATTGTGAAAAACATGGAGTGCACACTGATCCTAAGAGGGTACAATTCCATTCAAGCACTATCTCTACCCATAAGTAAGAAAGGAGTTCATTCCTTCTTCAGAAAGGTGAACTTTTTTCGTCGCTTTGTTTCTAAGTTTGCTGAATTGACAAAGCACATCACCACCATGATGAAACCACAAGAAAACTTCAAATGGAACAATGAAGGGAATGCTGACATTTGAAGAGATAAAAAATCCATTGCAAGGCTCGACTCTCGTGTCTCTAGATTTTAGCAAAGAGTTCATCATGTATTGTTATGCATCAGAACATACCCTCTCTGTCATTCTTGTTCAAAAATGATGAAGGTGTGGAAGCACCTATTGATTTCATGAGTTTCCCATTGAAAAAGCACGAGATAAACTACAACCAATTGGAGAAACATGCTCATGAAGTGGTCGAGGATGTGAAAAATTTCAGGTTTTACATCCTCAACTATCATAAGGTGGTAATGGTCTTTGGTAGTGCAATCAAGTCCATCTTAACACAATAAGATCCCAGAGTTAAAAGAGGAAATTAGATTAAAAAAACTCAAGAATATGATTTGGAGATCGACCCTCCAATCTAGTAAGGGGAAATGGCTTGTGTAGGTTGATCATTGAAGATGAAACACTCAAAGCTCAACACGGTGAAGACAATTTGCTTGCTCAACTTGTTTTGAAAATAATCCATAGGTTCTCTTTGTAACCACTATTGATGAGTGGTATGTTAATATTGCCTATTACCTAACTTATGGAGAATGCCCTTCTCATCTTGATTACAAGAAAAGGAGAACACTCAAGATGAAGGCAACAAATTTTGTAATCTGGAACCACGCACTTTACAAGAGAGGTCTTGATGGATGCTTCCTCAAATGTGTAGACAAAGAGCAACAAGAAAAATTGCTTAAAGCATACCATGACCAAGTATGTGGTGGAAATTTCTTCAAAGCAATGGTTACTACAAACAAGATCCTTCGAGGAAGGTATTATTGCTCTCACCTCTTTGCGGACACTCAAGAATGGGTTTCCAAATGTGAAGCATGCCAACAATTTGTTGGGAGACCACAAACTTGCAACACTACCACTCAGGCCAGTTGTTATTGAAGAACCATTTCAATAGTGGGGACTAGATTTCATCAGTGTTCTGAATCCTCACTCAAGTGTGGCGCACACCTATGTGCTCATAATGATAAACTACTTCAAAAAAATTGGTGGAAGCCATTCCGGCCAAGCAAACCAACACCGAAATAGTATCCAGCTTCATCAAGGAAAATATCATAGTATGTTTCAGAGTGCCACAAAATATCAGTGAACAATGCTACCTATTTCTCTTGAGGAGTTGGTGAGTTTTTTATGGCTATGTAATCTCTTTGTATCATTCATCTAACTATTATCCATAGGAAATGGACTGGTCGAATCAAATAACAAGAACATTGTAACCATCGTCTTGCAAGCTCGTAGATGAAAATCAAAGAAATTGGCACAAAAGGTTGTATGATGCATTGTGGGTGGACATGATCACTCCCAAGAAGGCAATAAGTATGTCACCATTCCAAATGTTGTATGGAGTCAAAGTAGAAATTCCCATCATAGTTGAGATGCTAGCTCTCAAGTTGCTCCAAGGAATAAGAAGAATAGTATCGGGATTCCATTGACAAAAGGATCCTCTTTATTGAGAAGCTAGAAGAAAATAGACTCGAGTGGTGGACCGTATCAAGGAGCACCAATTGAAAGTAAAGAAGATCTTCGACAAGAAAGCCAAAGAAGAATTCAAAGTTGGATACCTCATATTGTTATGGGACAAGAGAAGGGAACAAAAAGGTAGCCATGGAAAGTTTGATTCATTATGGCTTGGCCCATTCTAGGTTCGTGAAACTTGCAACGAGAATGTTTTTCTACTCTCATATTTGGATGGGAACGCTATGGAATTACTCACAAGTGAGAAATACCTAAAATTATATCATCGGTGAAAGCAAATTGTCCCCTGCCTTGTATCATAGGTGATTGCTAGGTGTGTTTCCCTTTCTATTGTATGTGTTTCCCTCCCTGTTGTGTGTTGTGTGTTTCCTTTCGGTTGTTTTGTGTGTGTGTGTGTTTTCCTTCTTCACTCTCTCCATCTCTTGTAAATTGTACATGACTCTGCATGGCCCAATGGATAATGCACTAGTCAATCACCAATAATATCCCAATTGGTGTTAATTTATTCCCTAAGTGATTTAGAAAATTACAATCATTCCCCTAGGTGATTTTAGGATTTCATTGAAAATTGCAAGCTTCGGCGAGTTGTGTGAAGAGCTATCACCGTCCTTCCTAAGACTAGAGCAACCCCATAGAGTGGAAAATAAAATCCCAAACTAGACACGGAGGTGAGTCAAAGGCCTTGGGAAATCATGGAAGTGATTCAAGAAGATTCAGGAAGGACTTGGAGAAGTTGGGGCAATTTCACCAAAATTAGGGTTCACAAGCCTAGCAAAGGCGGACCTGGCCAAAACACCGTTGTTAAGCTTCCAAAGGTGATTCCGAGAGGTCTGGATGGAGTTAGGATAAAAATGAAACATATTTAGAAAGGTAATTCTAATCCCTACAATATGGTGAATTTTTTTTTCAAAACACTTTCGCACTATGGATCTGCAAGCAATTTTTCCCATGTACATATGGAGTACCAAATCAAAAATTCAATTTTTCAGGGATCAAATGGATGAATAAATATATTATACAACCTCCATTAGATTTATAAGGTCATTTCCGGTCAATATCATATAAAATTTCATAAAACAATTCCATCGGGAGCTCAAGTTATCACCTGTTTCAAGTTGTCCCTTGGAGCGAGTTTGAGAGTTAGTCAAATTTTGGAAGGACAAGTGCCAGCTCCAGGAGCCTAGCGGGATTTTGTGTTCCTCATGTCCCTAAAGTTAAAGGATACCAAGGATGATTTTTTTCCTAGTCCCCATAAGCCCTTTGGACCCTCAAGCAACCTCAAGGATCACCGGTTCAAATTTCAGGTCCTTGCAGGAGCTCAAATCCTTCACCGTTAGATTGCTGCCACATTTCATTGCCTAGCACGCCATGAAAATTGATGTCCCTCATGTCCCTTTTAGGTCAGGGACATCAAGGTTGAAAAAATTCACCCAACCCCGAGTAGACTTTGGTCACCCATGTGACCACTTACAACCCTTAATGCTTTAAAACTACATTTTGGCTTAAATTCCTGTTTTGGATATCCACCACGTGTCAAGATGAGGCGCACTATGAAAATTTATGTCCCTCATGTCCATTTGAGGTGAGGGATGTCAGGGACATGAAAATTCACCTCTCTCCCATCTATGTTTTATTTTAAAATTTTAAAAAACCCATCTGTTTCTCACTTCTAACATCTAACATTCCTGTGCACAAATATATCCTCTCGCAACTTTCTACCACCACTCCACCATTTCCAAAATTCAAACTAGATCCATCACAATAATAAAATCCTATTTCCCATGGTAATACACAGGTCTCAGAAGAATATTTCATCAAACTGAGGAGAAGAAATGAAGAACGGAGAAGAAGAACAATGAAAATCTCCATTGCCACAAAATGGAATTTTGAAGAGATCTTGCAAACAGATGCACGGATTGACGAACCATATTTTGTTTTTCATTCCTTTATCAAAACCATCAAAACATACCTTTAGAACCTCCTCTCATGTCATAAAACATTCACAACGAAGAAATCCTCTTTCCGCCCAACAGAGTAAAAATTTTGATTTCGTCAAATCAATAATGAATTGAAACAAGATTTCACCAAAAGCACAAAAAGAAAAAAGCCATATCAAAAATTTAAATTTCATAATGAATGGAGGATAAAACCAGACCTGAAATTTGAAGGTTTGTCAATGGTTGTCATGTCGAGAAGCACTGAAGGTCAAAAAATTAAAAGTTTAAAATCTCCTAAACTGTTGATCAAGTAAGCACAAAATTTTAGAGGGGAGATATTGGGAAAAAACCCATATCATAAAACTTTGTTCCACATCAATCCAACCTCCAGAAGCCCACTTTATAAAAATAGCAGGTCTTCTTGCATAGGGGACTTCTATTTTGGGAAAGTCATCAATAGAAGAACCTGTGAGGGAAACACTGAACACAGAAGATGCACTACAGTTGAAAATTCATCAGAATGGGCATTTTGGTCCAATTTTGCACTTACTAAAAATAGTAAGTGGTCCCACGAGAACCTGATAAAAATAAAAAGTTGATCCAGAAGGTTAGAAAATGCAGGGAGAAGAGGAAATCAGAGTCACAACATCAAATTGAGGTTTGGGGAATTGTTTTTTCATACTTACTAAAAATAGTAAGTTGTTTTTCTGAATCATGAAAACATAAGTGATGGGACAGAGATTAGCACAATCCTTCACCTGTGAGTATGAGACAGAATACATTGATGTCTCATACATGGACCTAAATGACCTAAGAACAATTTTGACAACCAAGGAATGAGGGAAGATCGAGGATCATATATCCACAAGTGGATTGTTTGCACTGCAAGACACCCCGTGTCTGTGCAAAGCCTTGACTTAGTCCCGCTTGCTCCCACCACTATGAACTGAAACACAAACAATCTAAACCAACAATAGTATAATGATGGTGGTTAGCCCTAGAACCATCTCCCTCTCTGCAAATCCCAACATCACCTAGCACATGGTTGTCATCTCAAAAGACGGTGGCCTTGCACAATTGGGAATCGATGGATGCATATGTATAAGGGGTAGCAATTGGTTCATGGTTGAAGATAGGAAGAAAGCCCTCAAGGATGCCCAAGAACCTTCCAAGTTGTGAGTTTCGGGAAGGATATTTAGATGCCATCACTCTCCTCAACAAATTTATGGGCGAAGTAAACACAAGAGACTTCCAAGACTAGATGGGCCTTTTCATCTTCACATTGACATGAGGAAATCGAGAGAATTGACTTAGGGTAGATCATCAATGACAATCTCCATCTCAGAACTTCTCTAGGTATCCCCTGACGAAGAAGTTCCACATGAATTCTTACTTGGTTTATCTCCTCATGTTTAAGATCTTTCAAAGGATTGACCCTCGTGTAGAACATCATTGCAAGGTAATGGAGGAAAGCCATAGGCATTTCACTCACATGAACGATGCATTCACAATGTATGTGGTTTGAAGCTTGGAAGGTGATTTGGAGGCCTAGGATTTCGCCACAAGCAACATCCCTGATAAAAAATATGACTCTTACTTCATACAATTCTCGACCTTCTCCTACCTGCGAGTTCGTTGGCTTCGACCAAACTCTCTTTAAGGTTGTCCAAGTACCTTAGTGACCAAATTGTATTGTTTGAGCTCTGCAGGCAGATCATTCAAGTGAATAATAGGCTTAGGAGTAGGAGGAAGAAGTTGATTTCATTTCCTATCTCTCTTGGGGTATTCACGTGTAAGAGCTCAAATGACACATCTCATCTGGAGGCCGCTTTCGCTCATTTGAATTTGCATTCCTACATTGTCAGGCCTAATTTTGACATCCGAGAAGATCTTGACTCTTTCTACATCCTAGAATTGCAACATGAGCCACAAGTTGAGGACTATTGGGCAAGTTGTGTTGATGAATTTGAAGTGTGGGAAAAGGACCATATGAGGATGACAATCGATGAAATGAAGAAATTCAAGTTCTCTTGGTATGAAGATATTTTGCACGATGATGGGACAAAGATGTATGATCCTGAGTACGTAGTAGTCAAGATGTCCCCTTTGCCTCCAATCAATTGGTATGTTCGTGAATCAGAGGATATAATAGAGTGGATTGAGAAGGTGGTGAGGAGAACAAGAATTTGGTTTTAGAAGAAGAGAACCGTGATCTTCAGTCACGAGGAATTCCTCCAAGTTAGAAGCAAGCCTCCCATTAGTCATCTTCAAAAGTTGTAGAGGTGACTTCCAGTTCTAGACACTTTGGAAAGTTGGAAGCTTCTCCTCATGAGAAGATGCCAAAGAAAGTCTAGGGCAGAAGAAGACTCATTTACATCACTGAGAGGAAGACTTGATCGCAGAAATGCAAGAAGAAAATCCGGCGGTAGTAGAAACACAAGCGAGAGGAGAACACATGGTTGAAAACCTAGTCTTGAAACCACAAGGGGTCTCACCTCTTGTTGACATTCACACCTCCCTCATCTAGGATTTTCCTCCTCCTCCCAGAGTAGGGATCAGTTGGTGCACCTGTCATTGAGCCTAAGTCGATGAGATGTTCCTTGGATTTAATTAATGATTGTTTCGACACCCGACCTTTGTGTGCAACAAGTGGCAGCCCCTGATCTATTAGCGATTGTCTCATTGGCTAAAGAAAAAAGATCAAGAAAGCTCGCACACACGGCCTCATGGTTCTACAGTGGGGAAACGGGTAATCAATACATTGAAGTAGCTCGACCGAAGGTAATCAAGCCGATGGATGAGGTGAATGTACGATGGAAAAGTGACATGTGAGCATGGGAATCTACAAGTAACTCTTCCTCGTACTTGACCTCCTGAGGTCGTGCTGAGACGGTTGGTAAATGTGGAATATATATGGATATAGACAAACTAGTTTGGCAATCTTATATCCTCAATACACAATAATGGAATATGCGAATCTAAGGTGAAGAAGGCCCTCCTAACTGAATTGGTGTAATGGATCATTCGGATATAATAGTTGTTCGGAGGCTCTAATCAATGTCGAGATCTGCCGAGATCCTATTTATTGGCTGTTGGATACGTGGGAAGTGACTGTGGGAGCTTCATGTATATTTCTAGACAAGGTCATGAAAATGGTGATGTGAGGTGTAGTGGATTCTCTGGGGTTTTATGGATGATTCTCTGGTCTAGTACAGAAATCCTTAGCTTGATTGGCTGCTACGTTTAATAAGGAGAATTGTGTAATAATGTCTGGTGGAAGTGGTGAGGACCTAAATACTAGTGTTCGTAAACCAACATCAATGTCTGATTGATTAGTAGGCCCGTTGGGTTGTGGGACCTGTGGATCACAACCGTAAGTTCATGGTTGTGGCGGACCTCCTATGGTCATATGAAGAGTTAATCTCTCCTTCTGACTATCTAATAATCATACGCCTTTTCAACTTCTATGTTTAGAACTAGGAGTTGTGTAATTTTTTGAGAACACCTTATAGGTGTTCTCGCAACTTGAATGCGAAAGCTAGTGTTCATGTCGATGAGGAGGTCCCTACTACTGGGTTATGGAACCAGAGGATCGCAACCAAATATTTGTTCTCTTTGAGTCCTCAGACAATCATACGGATATCCTATCAAGGCATCTATAGTTAGGATGATTTTGACCAAAATGTGTATGCCTTGTCATCTTTAATATTTAACTCTCTCGATTGTTCACTAATTGCTTGTAGGTTTACCGTTGCTCGAAAGACCCGGATCCTAAGGTCTTGATCTATATCGCCTAGTGTTGTGGGAAGATTTGGTTGAGGAACTATCGGTTCAAATATTTATTCTTTGGGCTCTCTAGGTCCCGTGATTGTCATGCAAAACAATTCAAATTTTAACTAAAATTAATAAACTAATTATGATGAGATGTATCTACACTATACATGTATTCTTTTATTTTTGTATTTTCGATGAAGTATTTTAAAGGAATTAAAAGAGCATCTATTCTAATATATTTAGAAAATGGAAAACTAATCTAGTAACAAAATTAAAACAAACAAAGTAGCCCAGTGTAGCTATTTGCCTGTGTAGTTGTGAATTTATCCTAAATATCTAAGCAACTAATTGATTTAAATTGAAAGACTCTAAATCCTACCTCAAAAGTGAGGAATGAATCATAGTTTCTCAGAAACTATCAATTCCATGACTTCCCGGTGATATCGAGAGCAAACTTTGACTGAAATAAAATAATTTAGTACTCTATTTAATACATTGTAACTAGAAATTTGATAGCTCAAACTTGGAGTTTACAAAACATCTATTAATCCAGGTTGTGTGTGACTTCGTCCCTCAATGTGATATCCTCATTCTTTCGTGTTCTCTTGAATCCATAAAAGAATGTATATGATATAGCATCAATGCAGAATAAGGTACTCAAACAATGGCAGCTTTGGATATAAACCGAATACAATGCGAGTAAGAGTGGGATAGTGCAAGGAATAGAGCTTGACTATGCAATTCCTAATGGATTTATTGCGAGAATACAACACAAATATGCCGAGAGTTCTAGAAACTATCTTTTGTGACTAAACAAAACCCTGCAACTCTAAATCGATTCCAACCTAAGAATGAAACTACCTTACTAGACTAACTTGCATGGAACAACAATGAAGCAAGATGAAACAAGAAGATCAAATGACCTCTAAACAACAAAGGAAGACTAATAATGGATGCAAAACATTAAACTATTGGAATTCTAAGCAAGAAACTCAAAAGACTGAATGATTAAACAAAGAAGGAGAGGGGGACTTTTGTTTGAAAACAAGTTGGCTATTTATAGAAATGCATTCACTAGAAGATAACTTGGAATGGAACTATTTTACCATTAAATAAAGTGAAAACACTATTTACAGGTGGACCAAAACATAAATGTAAAGCAAAGTAGCTGAAAAATGTAGATAGAAATTTGAATTTTATGTTTGACGTGATCGTCGGAAACTTTCTCGGAAAACACGACGTGACCGCCGCCCTGTGCGGGTAGTGGTTATGGGACCGCGCCTGTCTGGGCAGCATCACGGCGCGCGTCGGGCACATTTGCTGGCGAGGCGGCGGTCTCATCACTTAAGATAAAAATGCAAGAAAAAAGGGGGGCAGAGGGTAGAACAAAGCATGTAGAGGCTGGATGAGGCATAAGGGATACAAACGTATACTGGTGAGCTTTTCGGATCCCAAACACCTTGCGAGGAGACTTGTATCATCATTGGGGTATGTGTAACATCTTTCGGTAGTGCAGTACCCTACAATTTTGGGTACGCATAATGACACCGAACGACTATGAGATGAGCACGATACAACCGGGACAAACGACTCACGAAGGAGATTTGCACATGTATCAACAATCTTCCGCTCACATGGTGGCAAGGAATAAGGAGTATGAGAAGAAGATTGATGAACTAAAGGAACAGTAAGAACTTTTTCATTCTAGGTGCAACATTTATTTGATCCCAATACCACGACAATGCCCATTGAGGAAGTGTGCCCATAAGTAACTTCAATCTAGAGTCCATAAGGAGGAAGCACGAGTTCACAATGCATGGATGAGCGAATAATGAATGGATCAACTAAATTTATGAATAAGGGAAGTCAATGCTCTAAGAAGCGGTCAAATTCTTCGCTTATATGCATGCGATAACAAATAGGACATGGGCACTCAGGATAACTTAGAGAAAGAAAGGGACTATTAGGAACCTTTGGGTCCAGTAGTAGATGAAATGAGCAACACTCATCGCCAGGAGTTGATCGACAGGAAGATTTTTGAAACTCCTTTAGAAGACTTGTCTCGTGTAAGGGCAATGGCCCCGATAATAAGGTTCTGAGGCAATCAATTGGGCCATCACAGAGTTGGAGGAAAAAGAGGAACACACATACAAGTTGCGCAAGGATAATATAGATAAGAAAAATTAGAAACTTGGAGTAGGCTGTAATGGGAGAGGACACAAATGTTGATGAGTTGATTGGTTCATTTGACAAATGTGTCAAGAAAGAGGTAGGCAATCCATTGTCCTTCACTAAGGGTACCCTTGACTTCTCTCTCGATATTCGGGCCTCTATTGCACTTATCGCAAATAAACATTCATCATGGTTTGGGAAGTGCAAAGACATCAATAGTGTGGCTGATGGATGGACAGATACCTTGAGTTGCGTTCACATTCCTCATGCCGACAAAGTGGAACCTGCAGCAACTCATTTCAGCAAGGAGCTTGGAGGGACAAAGGCCTTCTTAGGAGCGCGAGGTGGAAACCGATTAGGGGAGCGAGATCAAATCCACTACAATGGCTCATTCTTCTGCATAATTCTTCCTCTTTCTTTTTCTTCTTCTTCCTCTTATTTCTCTCTCTCTTCTCTTCTCACCCAACGCTCTCTCTCATCAATGTTATATTTTTGCGTTGAGGTTTGCACTTTTAATATAACTTTAAGTGACTTTAGAAACATTATATAAACTTTAGGTCGCATTGCTTTTATAAAAGGGACTTAAATATTCACGTGGAATATGAACAATCTAAAGTCGATTAAATTATTTGAAAAGTCACCAAGAAGATGAAGAGTTGCCTTCTCTCTATAAATTGAATAAGCTCCTCATTTGAACATCTTCTTAGACGATTTCATAGACTTCTTAGATTTTGGAGTTGTTTTTGTGAATTCATGAGAGAGATATCCTTGTGAAGAGAGCAAGGAGATAGCAAATTTCTTCCATTTCTAAAATGTCTTCCATTTCTATATGTACAATATCCGCTTGAGCTTCAATAAAAGAAGAAGGAATTTTAGCCTTTTTTGATTAAGGAGTTTAGTGGTACTTTGTGCTCATTAAACATTATTTGGTCTTATTACTTATTATGCAAATTTGTTTTCTTCTAAATTCAAGTGCATGTAATGAAATTTACGATTGTTGTGTGCAAGTCTCGATTTTCTACTTACAACATTAGTTTCTCTTTTTTAACTTTCTCACTCCCTTTCCCTCTTTTCTAAGCAAATTCCCGCATTGTAGATATCTCGCAAGCTTTTGCCGCAGGTCGGTGGAGTGCCCCATTGGATCCCCGGTAGAAAGGTCACCGGGGTAAAACTCATTTTTTTACTTGCGCATGCACATATGACAACTACACCGGTTAAGCAGAGGGACTTAGAATCCTAGAGCATTGATAATAAACCCACAAATTTTTCTCGCCAACATGCCCCGTTACTTAAAAAGAACAAAAAAATTAAAAAGGGGTAATCCTAGATTTCAAGGTGAAATCTTGGGGACACAGAACTAATGGAATGGTTTGAACTTCCTCAAGTTCTCGAATGTTCAATTTTATTGATGAGTATATTTTGGGATAGATGAAGAATTCAACTCTTTAATGTTTGGCGAGCCCACCAATCATCTATAACAACAATGAATACGACGATGCTTAACACGAGAAAAATAATATAGGCATATTTCCACCACGTGCTCTCCTAAATAGAGTTCGATGGTCTTCTATGAGTACACCATATGGAGAATCTTGATAAAATTATTTGGTTCCATATAATATTCTGTTGAGTTGATTCGTGGAAGCACCTAAATTGTTTTATAAAATGTCGACCTAGTCAAATGAGGTTAAGAATCAAAATTGCCGCAAGGTTACCAAATATAAATTAGTTTTTGTGGCATTTGGAAATGACTTTACTTGCTTTACCTTTTGAGAAGTGAAATAGTTTGGTTTTAGCGCAGAACTAAGAAGTAAAAGTACTTTGGTTTAGCGCATAATAAGAAACATAAACACTTCGGTTTAACACATAACTAAAAAGCATAAGCAATTCGGTCTAGCACAAAACTAAGAAGTAGAAGCAATTCAGTTTAGCCATAACTAAGAAGCAAAAGTATTTTTGCGGTGTTTTATAATTACTTTACTCATTAAATTTAATCAAGTAAAAGCACTTCCATCTAGTGCAAAGAAGGAAGATAATGCAAATCAGGTTTATGGGGAAGCTTTATTCCATTGCTTTTGACAAGTAAAGCAACAATAAAAACCCACCAACCTAGTATAGTGCAAATCGAGTTTTGGAGAGGACTTGCTACAACTTTGAAGTAAAGTAATTTAAGAAACCCGATTACTTGATAGAGTAAACACTTAGCTTTTTAGGGACTTTTGAACATTTTGGGCAAATGGGTATCTTTCCAATGCTTCCAAGCAATCTTCAAGGTATCCCAAGCAAATCTGCAAAAAGTTTAAAGGGATATCCCAAGATTTCTAAGTGAAATCTTTGGGAACACCAAAATGAATAAACTAATGTTTTCCTACAATGCTTCAATTAGTCATTCAATCTCCCCGCTCCCAAGTCATGATGTTTAGAAGGAAATAGTTGCTGCCTCGCTTTTTTCATGAAAATAAAGGGAAAATCAACACGCCAATCACAAATCATATAAATATATATTTTCAATTTTTTTTTTTTTGACACAAACTATAATACATAAATAAAATATAACACATAGGAGAATATTATTGGTTTGAAGAAAAAAATTTAATAACCATTTTGACTATATAACTCGCATATAACAAATAAGTAAGAAAGAATCAACGTGGGCATAGAAACCCGAACTCCTTGTCGTTTAGGTAATGCATCTCTGCCAATTATTCTCCCACTTTCTAGGAATACATTTTAATACAAAATCCGCCTTGAAATCGACCAAGAACCAAAAAAATATGTCGGAAATATCATAACAACCTTCCGACTCCGAGTCACACGTTTAACAAAACGAACCGGCCGGCGGCCCTCTTCAAACACCGTCTTCCGGAAAGAATTAGTCAACTAGTACGGCTAGGGCAAAGCAAATCTTATAAATAGTTAAAAACTTCCTTCATGCCAAAGGAAGATTCTCTGCCTACAGTTTAGGTAATCCCAGTTTGGAAGATCAAAGAAAGTAGACTGCCGTTTCGACGCAATTTTCTGACGCAGAAATTGTTATTATCTTTCGATCGTGGAGATCGAAAGTGTTTTGCAGGCATGGCGGAGCTGCAGATTACACCGACCGATGCCCCCGGCAAGCAAGTCATCGAAACGCAGGCGGCAGGTGTGGGAATTCTTCTGCAGATCATGATGCTCGTTCTTTCCTTCGTGCTTGGCCATGTGCTTCGCCGCCATAAATTCTATTATCTTCACGAAGCCAGCGCTTCGCTTCTCATCGGTATGGGATTCGAACTCAAAACCTCTTCAATATATTGCAATGGCTTAAATCAACATAATATTTGGCAATAAGGGTTAAATTAACATAACATAATATGTAGCAACGATTTGTGTTTATTCTGATCTTAGTTTAACTTAGCGGTGAATTGTAATTTTCGTATATTTTAAAACCCCGTGGAGTTTGTTCCCTTATCATTATATTGCCCTGTGCAAACTCGGCGGGAGACATGGATTTGTTGCAGACGGGCATTGAATACGGGGTGCCGGTGTCACATCTTCAAATCCGATGGAGTCATTATGATTTTCCGCAACAAAACCCTACAGGTTTTTAAGTGGTGCAATTTCAAATTCGAAATTTCACTTACACAGGATTGAACTTTAATGCCATAGGTATTATAGCGATTGCGAACTGGGGCATGGGGCAAGGAGTCGGTGAGTGTCTCCGGTAGCGAGGGTGGTAACCACAACAAATGTAAGAAACATGTGATTGCAATTTTGAATCTGAAGTCTCTCTTACATAGGATTAGACTCTCCCGCCACATACAGATACAAGCATCATAGCAATTGCTAACCAGAGTGACAACCAAGTGTGTGACTCTGGTAGCTGAGATATTACAATGTAAGAAACTTGTGGCCTGAGTTTGAACCCCGGGCCTCACCACCTCAAAATCCAAAAGGAAAAAAAAATCATTACAACAATTGCCATGTTGGCATTTTGATTAGACATGAGTAGGCCTCGGGGCCGAGTTAACAAACAGCTGGCCTCGGGTTTACAGTGCCGCATTAGTGTCAATCAACTATTCTGTGATGCTTGCGGCCATTGGTTAAGACAGCTGGCCTCGGGTTTACAGTGCCACATTAGTGTCAATCAACTATTCTGTGATGCTTGTGGCCATTGAAATCTTCATACTTGCAAATGCTGCTTTTGTCTGCTCTTTACCGACTTCAGATTTTGTCACTTCTTGTGGCTACTGATCTTTATAATAGTATTTACATCTTGTGCAACTATTTTGTTTTCACTTTCTAATATTGTCAAATTTATATCATCAAGTTCTGAATGCTTTTATCTTCAAGTTTTCAGTTGTGCGTACTGTTTTCAAAATTTTCAGTCAAAGTGACATTTTCTTTTGCTGTTATTGCTGGGTCCACAACCGCATTCTTCTTCAAATGGTTGTGTACATGATCTGTCACATCACAGCTTGAATGTTTCTATATCAGTATTATAAGAATAAGTCATGCATATAAATGAAAGCATTCAAATGTGTGCAGCTAATCTGACTCAGAATAGAATGATTGGCAAGGCTTGGTTTGCTCCCAAGGTTTATCACGAGGTCAGAATCCAAGGAGGTGCAAATTCGAAACAGTGTATAAGATCAGGGAGACCTGCGAGGGGGTCTCATGCCAACATGGTATGCTGGGACTTAAAAACATACCTTACCTTCACCTTTACAAATCTTACAATCGTTAACCTCTTACCAAATTGGAGGCTAGCCTCGCTTGCGACATTTTCAACTAATTATTTGCTTAAACAAGCAACAATAATTCTCCGCAAATCCTTGCAATTATGTGAAAAACAAATTTTCTGTTCTGATGGAAAGTTAACATACCTCTTGAATTAGATATCATTACCTTCTGATTTCTTATTTGGTGGCCATATTTGGAAACTCCTTCAACCTGGGGTCATCACTAAATGTCTGGGGAGAGGATGCTCATTCTTCAAGGAGGGAATACTCCCAAAGCTGAAAAGTCTCTTTGGATTAGAAGCTGTGTTTGTTGCTCTTGCATTCCTCCAAATTTGCTCGGGGTTTACACCCAAACATGTTTGCTGCCCTGGCTATAGGCAGCCACATCAACATGATGCAAGGAGCTAATCCAGCAGGGCTTGGACACGGATCATCATTACAGGAACATGTAATATCCCTGAAAATATTTTCTAACAGATCTGGATATTTTGTTCAATCCTAGGGCAGCAGTATTACAAAACTAACTTTATAACAACAACGATAATCTGATTTTTCTATATAAAAACAGCAAACCATAATGCATAAAAATCAGTCTTTTATTTATTGAATACGAACCAGCTACAATAAAAATACTAGTGTCTGAATACAATTGTTTGGAGTTGAACTGGCGGAACACTTGCACCCTGAATTGTCATTGCAACCCTTGAAATGGAATTTCCCAGCTGAGAAGTGAGGGATTCCGTCCCCAAATCTGTATGCAAATGAGGGTTTTCGTCCTCTATTGCTGCTGCAGAAGCTGAAGCTATTTGCAGGCAGAATATAACTGATGAATTTCCAAGATGTCCCCACAATAAACCCCAAATCTGCCTTTATAAGCTTCAATCCTTCTCCAAAGTGGGCGACCCTTTTGGAAATACATGCATGCTCCAAAACAATTAAAAATAATATAATTCCTCCCCCATGTTGGCGCCCCATCCTAAAAATAGGATTAAACAAATTTAAAAACACTTTATCCACCTCCCATCCTAAAATTAGGACTTTGGTACTCGTGAAACTTTCTCTAACTTTGGCGTCCCCTTTATTTATTACTTCTAACTCTAGTGCCCAATAATAGAACTCAACCTCATATTATTATTTTATTCTATTATTTTTTTACTATTGGTACCTAGGGAGAAGGCCCTAGCTTGCAAAAAAACATTCAGATCCAGTCCATGATATTTACAATCATCAATGGACTCCCATGGTAAGTTTAGGCACATTATTGTGCACCAAATAAATCATATTACAAAAATTTAATAGAAGCTTCTAGTAAGCCCTTCACAAACTACCCCAAAAATTATGCTATCTACAGATTACCAGGTGCACAGGCCAAGCGCAAAATCAAATTCCCAGCCCAAGACACAGATGCTAACATAATCGAGCCAAAAAACCAGACCAGAACTTGCTATTCCATCTTCTCGCTAGATGGCATCTTTGCAAGAATTTCAACTTCCGAATCGTCTCTGCTTGGCGAAGGAGATGGAACCACGCAACACTCCGACATTGCAACCTTAGCGCTCTCGGTAGCTTCACCCCGATTCTCTACCATTGCTTACAACTCTCGAGAAATTACCCGAACCACCCTTGCCAAACGCTCTTCCAAACTTTCATGTTCCTGGTGAAGAATAAATTGCCCCGAAGAGTTCGACAAAATATTTTCCGCGCTCAAACCCTGGGAAACCTCGAAAACATTTATGTGACCAACAGACTGATTTGGATGGAGCATTAATTTTCTCATCTCATCACAAATATCAACCTCATCATCTTCCTCAAAACTCTCTAGCATCGACTAGACTTTCTCAAGCCAACACCTCATAGCATGATTTTTGATCTTGCCGTCCATCCAAGTTGAAAAAGACTTGCCTATGGCTTCGCCTGCTAGAGCTTGCTTTCTTTTGCGATCGGGACCACCGGTGAATCCCCAACCTCCTTTCTCTAGCAAGAGCCCAAGAAAATGAGAGTCGAACCCGAAAGCTTTCCACCGTGATAGGCAAGAAAGAAAAAATACGCTTTGAGTAATGAAAACAACCACCTCCAACCTTCCATAAATATACTTACCTCCCATCCTTCCACACATTACTCAACACGTGTGAGTACACAAAATCCCTGCGCAGATCTCCCCGCCTTAATCATCATCAATCCAAAATAATTTGCAATTAATGGTTGGCGACATTCACCATAATTCACCTATCCACCTATCGCCAACCGTGCATCCCTCGACAAGAGGGTCAGGACATCATTGGGAAAGCATGACTCCTAGACTTGGCACTTTATGTGATGATTTTCCCACAATTCGGTCCCTTTGTTAGCCAAACTATCCGCCACCTTATTCCCCTCCCTTTTAATATGTGAGAATTTAACCTCGGAAAAGGAAGGAAGAATGGTTTTGATTTTTGCACAAACAGGTTTCAACGACCAGGCTTTAGGGACTTCACTGTAGCCAAACCTAGGATGGTTTTGGAATCCCCTCAATTCAAAGACGCCCAATTCAGCTTTTTGCTTCCATTAAACCAAAAAGAAGGGCTATGCCCTCTACAACATTGTTGGAAGATATGCCACAATCCATGCAGACAACCAAATCTGGCTGACAACTTGAATCCCTAAAATGCAGCCGCAACCCGCATTCCCGTGGTTGCCTCTATGTAATATCCACTTCCGGGATCAATAGAAAATTAGGCAAACAACCAATTCTTCAATGCATCAATCAACTGAAAATAGCAAACTATTTATACCAGTTGAGGAAATGACTCAATAAACCCTACGGCAAGGGTTTAATGGCCTTAACTCATTAGTTAAATAAATATGTAGAGATCTGAGCTGAACATTCATCCAAAGACCACTGTAAATAACATCACCCAGATTGCTGTTATTAAATATTAAACCAACACAACTCAGCTGCAAATAAAACACTTGGAGTTACTCCTAAATGCCTTCACATATATCACTGCCAGGTATATGCATTTAGATCAATGTTACAATTTGTAAAAGTCGTGATTCCCAATCACCACAATGAAAGATGAGCTCGCTGTTTGTAAACACTCAACAATATGCATTAAACCTATGGATCTGTGCCCTCCTAACACAGTTCGCTATCACAGGCCTCAACCACTGCTTGATCAAGTATAAAATGTATGGCAACAATACTCAGAATTTCTACCAAACCTTCATCAACAAATCGCTGTCAAAGAAGAGACTTAATTACCAAACTTGTGGGATATCATCATGTATTCAAACTTGATAAATCCACACCAAATGAAGCAAACAAACAGTCCATAATCATTAATGAAGAAGTCGCTGCAATATATATATATATATATAATGAAAACATGCAAAATGCTGGTTGTTCTACTCCAAATACTACTCCCAACCAGTCCACATTCATAATAAAGCTAGTCGCTGAACTTTAGAATATTCCAGGAATGCATTAAATTCGTCAATAATTACCCAAGGTAATCGCTGTATATTGGAACACAACAACTCCAAACTGGCTGGTCGATCCCACTAAGATTGCATATAGAATAATCCACAAACCCAGGCGTAAAAACCAGTATAAACTTACTGAGGTTATAAGTGGTATTTTAATAAAGCATTGCAACTAACAGGCAGCTACAGCCGTTCCTAATGCACAAGAGGAATTTATCAATCCTAAACCATTGGAAGCAGCCATATCCTATGCAAATATTTTGTATATCAAGTCGATTAGCTTCAGCTGGGCAGAGTGATCACAAAACATCAGAGATTCTTCAAAAACAGTCACAACATTAAGTAGGAATCACACAATACCAGTCGATTTGCAAGAGCACATGAGAATACTTCCAGAACATACCATAAATAAGTCACCCAAGCTGGATATAAGCACACACCACAACAATTGATTTGCAAAGGAACCAAAACCCAGCTGCTACAGTGACGTCGCTACAGTAAAAGGGCAGATTTCCACTTGCAAATTCAATCAAAATGTTTGCCAAAGCCAGAAATAAGGATCTCACAATTAAATACTTAACTTGGATCTCGAAACCAGCTCAATACAACCTCCCACGCAAGAGAGAGAGAAAGCTTCAATGGGCATGCATCCCAACTCCAAGCATGGAGTATCAAAATAAGTTCATCATAACATAATAATAATAATGACCCTAGCACTCCTTTTATAAGCAAGGAGGCACAAAATTCGAAAACCCTAGGAGAGGGAAAATATTAAATAAAAACAATTTGTTTTCCCTAGGTGTGGCGTCCCCTTTTCAAAGGGTGATTTTATCAATAAAAGCCACCTAAAATATTTATTTAATTAATTCCCCATTTAATTTTTATATTTTGGGAATTAAATTAAATAATCTTCATAATTAAATAATTATTGCTCCAGGCAATAATATTTAATTATTTAATAAAAATGTTCCCCTTGCACATCCCGAAGCCCACGGGGACGTATAGGCTAAGGGTCTTCAGAAATGGGGACATTACACTCTGAAGCTCCATCAAAATTTAACTTAATCCAATCCTCATCAGGAGGCCTCCATTATTCTGATCTAATTGCCTCACTTCCCTTATCAGGAGGGATAATAACAAATTTACCACAAAAGGACCTATCTTTGCTATTTCTGCAATCCAAATCCTTACACCAAGTACTAATAGATTCAGAAAGAAGACCCTCGATCCTATTCCAGACTTGATGCGCAAAAACTTCATACCTTGAAAAATTCTTCTATTCCTTTCCAGCCACAAACTCCAAATGACTGCTGCAGGAGTTAAGTTCCACAAGAGTTAGGCAAACCTTTATGACCTACTTTCCTTTTCCATTGTGAAATCAAATCGAACACCGAGTTTGGAAGAACCCAAGTAATGCTCCATTGATGCCACATGAAGGACCAAATTTGAATCGCAAAGGAGCACCTTGAATGAAGAGATGGCTACTAGATTCGTCCCATTCCTCACAAAGAAAGCATAATGCCGGACCATGAAAGCCCCTTTTCATCAAATTGTCATACGTCAAACATTTTCCCAAAGATGCAAGCCACAGGAAATAATTAGCTTTAGGTAAGCCTTCTTTCATCCAAACAATATCCTTTGGAAAAGACCCCGAAACCTCTCTGATCATAAGACTATCATACATCTTATTGTACAAATCTTTTACAGTCACGGTCCCTGAACTTGACCCTGACCAAATAAGTGTGTCCTCCGAAGCATAATCGGGCGGAGTGGAGCCTAAAATCCTGAAAAGAGAAACCACACCATCCATATTCATAAATCTTTCACAGGAGGGGATATCCAACTTTGGACCCCAATTTAGAAACACACATATAACCTTCTACTTTGGACCCCCAATTCAAGATAGCTTCATCTTTAAACGATCTCACTTTGAATCAATCCCGGAAAGGGGACTCAACGATAGCTAATTATTGTCCCACAAATTCACCCTGTTGCCTTTTTGGGGCTGCCATTTTAGATCTAGGACTACAAATTTACGACAACTTTTAATAAAATTCTAAATACTCGATCTGAAGGAAGCTCTTATTGGAAAAAAATTCTCTCGGGTCCCGAGCCTCTTAAGTATTTTGCCACCAAGATCCTACTCCACAGATGCCCTCTATCTTCATACACTCTCCAAAGAAGCTTGCCCCCAAAGCTTTATTCATCATCAAACAGTTTCTAAAACCTAAACCCCCATCCTTTTTAGGGTGATAGACCTCATCCCACGCAACCAAACAAAATTTCTTTTTATCTTTAGAACCTCCACAAAAATTCCTTTGTAAACCAACTATACACTTGGCCACTTTCTCAGGCATTTTAAAAAGTGACATGAAATATGTGGGGCTGCTTGAAGAGACGAACGGATTAACTCCGCCCGCTTGTTAAGGTTAACCACTTACCCTTCTAAGAAGCCAACTTCATGTGAATCTTATCCACCATTGGCTTCCACAAGTCCTTCCCCTGCCCCTCCAATCAAGTGGCATGCCAAGATATGAAGTAGGAAAGGAACCAATAGAGAAGCCAAAAATATCTGCAATCCTGCATTGCAACCTAGGATCAACATTGATAAAGAAGATAACAGACTTGGGAGCACTCACCTTCTGAACCGCTGCCTTCTCATATTGGTCAAGAATCTCCTGGAATTTCCTCGCCTCAGCCACCGAAGGATCCCCGAATAGCGTAGTATCATCCATAAATTGAGAATTGAACACGGGTCAAGCTTTGAGGAAATCTTCGACCTTTTAACTCCTTCACCACAACACAACGGATAGCTCTGGAAAGACTTTCGCCATAATAATAAATAGAAAAGGGGAAATCGGGTCACCTTGCCTAAGACCTATGCAAGATGAAAAGTGCCAGCAGAACGCTATTTATCAACACCGAAAATTTTGGGATTAAGAAGCCGCTTCGATCAATTGAATCCAGTCGAGAGGAAAACCAAACTTTGCAAGAACCGCTTCCAAAAACCTCCAATTCACTCTGTCATAAGCCTTCATCATGTCTAATTTTATTATCATCCCTGGGTTCTTTTTTTATGAGAGAGAATGGATAGCTTCATGAGCCACCACAATTCCATCTAGAATTTTCTTTCCTTCAACAAAACCATTCTGACTATCCGAGATGACATAGCTTAGAAAGGATTTCAACCTTAATGCAAAAACTTTTGAAACAATCTTATAAATCCCATTGCATAAGGCTATTGGGTGGAAGGCATCAAAATACTTCACATCTTCTTTTTTGGAATAAGAGCAAGAAAAGTGGAGTTCCATTCTTTTAAGACAACTCTCTTTTTCCTGCATTCCTCCACCGTAGCCCAAACATCCAAACCCACGATATGCTAGAACCTTTGAAAGAAACCAATCTGAAAACCATTCGGCCCAGGGGCTTTGTTAGCCTCAAGACAAAAAACTAGCATCACGAATTTCATCCCGAGATATAGGATGCATTAGCCTTTTAGCATCACCTTCCTCCAGGACCTTGGGGATATTGGATAATAAGGCTTCTTCCTCATCTCGCCAATATTCTTCCTCAGAAAGTAAATGCTTAAAAAATGACACCCCATCCTCCCTTATATCGTCCATATCAGAAATTACTTCTCTGAAGGAAGGGTAAGCTGCTCGATTCTATTCACATTTCTCCTAATCGTAGTGGAGAGATGGAAGAACTTGTATTCCTGTCACCTTCTTTCAACCATTTTACTCTTGACTTTTGCTTCCAATACACTTCCTCCATATGAAGAATATGATCCAAATGAGCAAACCCTTCCTTTTCTCTACGGCTAACAAAGGTTCAAGCACCATCTCTCATAAGCTCCTCCTGGACAGATTCCAAATCATAATTATACTCATTCTTCTTTTGGAACAAATTTCCAAAAGATAATTTATTCCACTTCCTAGCCTCTGCTTTCACATGCTTCATTTTCCTCATCAGACAAAACCTCTTTCTACCATCCACTTTGATCCCCACCAAGCTTTGAGATTCTCCTCAAAGGGGGATCAAGAAACCACATGAATTCCATCTTGAAGGGAATCCCAATAGGGCGATCATCAGCTGATAATGATAAGTTGATGGGGGCATGATCATACCCAGCTACTTTTAAAATGTTTGAGGAGAAAAGAAAATTTCCAATCCCCAATTCGAACTAATCAAGAACCTATCCAGCCTTTCCAATATTGCATCAGAACTAGTTCTTTTGTTGGTTCAAGTGAAGCCACATATTTTGAGTCCACATCAATCAAGGTGAAACCGCTACAAAAATCTATGAAATCTATAGAGCTAGGAGGAAGAAATTTTTCCCACCTTTCTTTTCCTTCAAATTTAGAACTGCATTAAAATCTCCTCCTAAAATTTTCTTGTCATCCTCCTTCAACAAATTGCTTAATGCAATCCAACATTTTTTTTTTCCTCGACCAAGATAGGCCCATAAACATTGACAAACACAAATTTAACATTAGACCACAAATCCACACATTCTAAGACAATAAACCACTTACATTTTGCCATAATATAGCCTTGAATTTTTGCTGTGCTTCCAAGCAATTGCTAGTCCACCGAATTGCCCTCTGCTCTATCGAGATTGCCCTTTATTGAACCATAACTTTTTTCTAACCACTTCAAAATCATCCTTAGACATCTTAGTCTCCTGCAACATGAAAATATCCGGGATTCTAACTCTCTAAGCCGCTTCACCAAGTGAACCTTTGTCGTGAGGAATTTAAATTTAATCCTCTGACATTCCAACTAAGAAGCTTCATGGCCCCTGGGTGGAAGGAGAGTCCCTCCCACTAGACACAAAAGCCTCTAAGGTACTTTGATTGCCAATATCTATATTTAGTTTTGCTTCCAATTGAGTTTTGAGAGCATTAGAATGCTTGCCAGCTGATTTTGCACAACCCGTATCCGCCCGAGGCTTGGAATGAGATGAGGCCAATCTTTCGATTTCCTTAGCGGTGTGCATAACAATTTTCTTATTCATATCAATTTCTTTCAAAACCACCCTCGAATCTAACTTAGTATCCTTCGGAGATAATTCATTCTCCTTATTGAATTTAGAAACCATTTTCATCCCTCCCGATTTCTGAATTAAGCTTCAGAGAAGTCTTTTTCCCCCTACTGCGAGCAATTAAAAGCTTCCATCAAAATTTCCAAATCCTCCTGCTCCAATGGGCGATCTTAAGATATCTCCTTTCCTTGATCGAAAATAATCTCCTCATCCCCTTTTACTCGACTTTAGCTCTTGAGAAGCTTACACACCGTTTAACTAAGGGAAAACACCCTTCCCAGTCTTAACTAGAGAAACTTCTCCGCCCCTGGAAACTCCCTCTTATAATTTTCCTCCTTTTTAACCACAGAGACATCCCCCTTCCCCTTAGCTTTCTAATTCTCTTTGGGGCCTCCTTCTCAAGCTTCTTCTCCAACCCATTTCCTTTCAAGGGGCATTTATTCATTTTGTGACCAATATCCCTGCATTTGAAACATTTGAACGAAAAGCATTCATAGTCAATGGGCTGAAACCAAACTCCCATAGGTGTATTGATCCTCATAGCCTGAACTAAGGGCTTGGATAGATCAATTTTAACACAAATCCTTGTGTAAGAAGAGAAAGTCACAGTCTTCGTCTCCTTGCCTAAACCAATCGACTCTCCTAAGGCTTCGGCTATTGACCTTAAGCTCTCATGCCCCCATAGTTCCGGAGGGAGCTTGTAAAGCCTCACCCACAAAGGAACCTTCCAAACTAGTTCCTCCTCCGGATTGAAAAGTGGGGACTAAGGTCTTAGATAGAGGCCAACTTTCTTAAAAACCATGGTCCCCCAAAAAAGACCTTGTCTCTATCTTCTAATTTCCAAAACATACCTGGAAAAAACCTTTTGTAAGGAATCTCAAACTTGGGCACTCTCTGCAATCCTAATTCTTTTCAATCCAATTCCAGAGCTCATCCTTTGATGGCCACAAGCTAATGAATTTTCAAATTAACGCCCTATTTCCCATTTTGTCGCAAATTTCTTCCAAGGTAAAAGAACCTACTTCAACCATTTTTACCGCCTTCGAAACTTTAAGTTTTAGCTTGCCTAGAGAAATCGAAGCAAGGTGTCCTTTGGCAACTTTCTCCCTTCCGACGAAAAACCTTCCTCAAAGGACACCTTGGGATAGGGAATTTCCTTCGACACTGTCTTCTTCGGGAAAAACCACAAACCAGTCTCTGAGATTTTGACATTTTATTTTTTGAGGTAATCCAAGCCTCCCCTCACGCCCGGAGTTCCACCGCTCCTTGGCCACCCCGGAGGGATTGCATTACCTCCGGTTAGCGGCTTACCATTTTCCCTAAGATAAATAAGAATATCATATCCTCAGTAACACTTAAATTAATTTATTTTCCTCCTTTAATTTCTCCTTAGATGTAATGAGTTACACAAAACAAGCGTTGGTGAAAGCACATGACATAATATTGCTAGAGCATGTAAATGATCACAATATGCAAGTATAATAGAACTTAGCCACACCAAATGAGGGGCGTTAGTGAAACCTCATAAACCTTGTAAGGAAATACTTGGATAAATAAGACTCAAATGCTCAAATATGATGATGCAAGTATATTAACTTATACTACCTACAATAACTCAAATGCTCAAATATATCAACTATATACCTACTAACCCCTATTTATACTATGTTATGGCCATCCAAGGCCGACCCACTAATGATAATATAACATATATGAAAGAGATACATCATGATAAGAAGTTATGATAGCCACAAGTTGCTATATACATCAAATGTAAGATATATGATTAAGGTGTAAGCATGCCCCTCCCCTTTGAAGCAACATTATCCCCAATGTTGAGAAGCTTTGGATGCTGTTGCAAGAAATTTGCATCCTCCCAAGTTGTGTCTTCATTATCTATATTTTTCCACTTGATCAAATACTCGGTGATGACCCTTGTCCTCAATCGCTTAGTGTGTGTTTGAAGGATGCATTTTGGTTCCAAGATGATTCTTCCCTCCTCAGTCAAGCTTTGGTAACACTGTTTGGGCTGATACCTTCTATCCAATTACCTTCTTTAGGCAAGATACATGGAAGACTGGATGTATTCGAGTGGTTGGAGGAGTTTCAGTTTGTATGCTACATTACCAATCTTTTGTAACACTTGATAAGGGCCATAATACTTAGGTGAAAGCTTGTTATCCTTTTTTGTTGTTTCAAGGACATTTTCTTATATGGTTGTAAACACACAAAAACCCAATCACCGACTTCAAAATGTCTTTCACTGTGATGTTGGTCTACCTGTTGCTTCATGTGGTTTTGTGCCATGGCCAAGTTCTCCTGAGACTAGAAAGTACCTCTTGTTGGTGTTGAATATGTTCTTCAACTGCTCGAACCCTTGGTTGGACTCTCAAAGATGAGGTGATGGATGGTGGATGGTACCCATATAATGCCAAGAAAGGAGACATTTTAGATGAAGTATGAAAGGAGGTGTTATACCACCATTTTGCCAGTGGTAACCATTGGACCCATCTCGCTTGCTTATTTGAGGTAAAAAAATGAAGATATCCCTCCAAGCACTTGTTTACCACCTCTTGTTTTCCCATCAGACTGGGGATGATAAGATGAACTACGAGCTAGTTGCGTGCCCAAACATGAGAACAAGTCAGTCCAAAAATTACTAGTAAAGATAGGGTCTTGATCACTTACTATAATCTTTGGTGTCCCATGTAGCTTTTGAACTGTATCCATGAAGGTTGTTGTTATTGTACTTCACAACAAATGGATGTGATAAGGCACAAAAATGGGCATATTTGGTGAGTCTGTCCACCACCACCATGATTACATTTTTCCCTTTTGATTTAGGCAATCTTGTGATGAAGTCCATGGACACCTCTTCCCACCTCTGGCTAGGAATAGATAGAGGTTGTAAAAGACAGGGGACTTAATTGTTTCACCCTTATTTTCTTTAACAAACCATGCATTCTGCCACAAATTTTTGGACATCCCCTTTTAGCCCTTCCTAGAAGAAATCGTGCTTGATTCGATGATAAGTCTCAAGAAGCAAATTGCCCCCCCTCTGGAGAAGCATGGAGCTTAGATAGAACCCTATTTTTAAGGGTTGAATTCTTACATAAGTATAATCTATCTTTATACCATAAAGCATCTCCTTTCCATACAAATTTTTTGACATGCTTGGATCATGTTGGAGATTGAATGAGATTTTGTGTACTTGGGTCATTTTTCCATTCAGACCTTGCATCCTCTATCCAATCCTCTGTAATATAATATATGGCACACAACAATGCCTCGATTGATTCATCCTTCGAGATAGAGCATCAACAACTACATTCTCTTTCCCTTTCTTGTATATTATCTCAAAATCATACCCCAACATTTTTGAGACCCATTTTGTTGTTCTTAGATGATAAACGTTGCTCTAAGAAGTATTTCAAACTATCATGATTTGTCTTTACTTTGAAATGTCTACCCATTAGATATGGTCTCCATTGCTTCACTGCATGAAGTATGGCTAGCATTTCCTTCTCATAAAATGGTTTTGATATATTCTTACCTTTGAACTAGTGGCTCTCAAAGGCAATGGGTCGACCTTCTTGCATGAGTATTGCCCCCATACCATACCCTGAAGCATCACATTCAACAATGAATGTTTTGGAAAAATCTGGGGTGGCTAGAACGGAGTGGTGCACATGGCCTCCTTCAACTTCTCAAATGTGTAGTAGCTTCCTCATTCCAATGGAAAGAGTCCTTCAATAAAGTTGTGAGTGGTGTTGTTATGCTGCCATAATTCCTTACAAATCTACGATAATAACTGTAAGCCCCAAAAATCCTCGAGAGATTTTTAGGGTTTTGGGAACCTTCCATTCAAGCATGGATTTTATCTTGTTAGGATCCACTTTAACACCTTCATAAGAGACAATATGACCCAAATATTCAACCTCCTTGACTCCAAAAGAACACTTAGAAGGCTTTGCATAAAGTTGATGTTGTTCAAGAGTTTCCAACACCTTATTTACATGATGCAGTGTTCCTCCCATGTTTTACTATAGATTAATATATCATCAAAGAACACTAAAACAAACTTCCACATAAATGGCTTAAAGATAGAATTCATCAAGCTTTGAAATGTAGAGGGTGCATTTGTTAGTCAAAAGGCATTACCAAGAACTCATAATGGCCTTCATGTGTCTTGAAGGTTATTTTATGAATATCTTCATCCTTGATTCTAATTTGATGATATCAGAAAAAGATCAAGTTTTGTAAAGTAAACAACACCATGCAACTCATCTAGAAAATCATCAATTACAGGAATAGGAAACTTATCTTTGATTGTGTACTTATTGAGTTCCTGTAATCTGGACACATGCCAATTGTCATCTTTTTTTCCGTACCATCACTACTAGGAGAAGAGTAAGCACTCTGACTATGATGAATAATTCTGCTTCTAACATCTCTTGTATTATCTTCTCAATCTCACTCTTTTGCATATAGGGGTACCTATAAGGTCGATGTTGGGTGGTTGACTCCCTGGTACTAGTTGGATGGCATGGTCATGGTCTCTTTTTGGAGGTAAACCCTTTGGCATATCTCAAACACAACTGAGTGCTCATCTATAATTGCTTGCATATTTGAGGGTATAAATGTATTTGAATGATGTGCTTCAATGAAAATAGTTGTGCCAAACCCCTCTGCACCTTTTCTAAGCAATTTTTGCATCTGGTGAGAGCTCACCAACTGTGGGGACTTTGCTCTTAATCCTTTTAGTTTAAAAGTCCTCCCTTTTGACTGAAATCACATGAACAACTCTTGGAAATTCATTTCAATGGTTCCCAAGGTGGTAAGCCATTGAACTCCTAACACAATGTCTGCTCCTCCCATGGAAATGGCATACATAGGGCTAGTTAGCAAGTAATCTCCCATGGTGAGATTAATGTTATGGCATTTTCTGAACAACTAACAGTTCCCCCATCAACGATCATTACTTGACATTATGGAGCTGGATAAACAAAGTAGTTCAAGTTTCAAGCATACCACCAACTTATGATTGATGAAGTTGTGAGTACTTCCCGAATCAATCAACATTGTTACCCTCTTTTTTTTAAGAATCCAACCACTTTGAGAGTTTGGGAGTGTTAATACCTAAAATTGCATGACATGATATCGTTGGCTGGGGATCTCCTAATTCCTCCTCTGGCTCTACCTCTTTCTTCTTCTTCTCTTCTTCTTAGGCCCCTCAATGTAGAACAACTTCTTTTCAACACACTTATGTCATGGTCCAAATTTTTATGTCACAATTAAAACATAACCCTTTGGCTCTCTTTTCTTCAATTTGTTGAGGTGTTAGTCTAACTGGCCGAGGGAATGATGGTGGAAAGGTGCTACGATCTCTGATATTAGTGACAGTTTGTCTCTATTGGAAAGAAAATTTTCCTCTTGCCCTTACGTGCCATGATAATAGAATCTGAAACCTTATGAGGATTAAACATACGCACCTCATTCTCAATGTGTTCCTTAAGACCCCCAAGAAATAAGTCATTCAGATTCTCTTCAGTAATATTTTCCACCATAAGGAAAGGTTTTGGAATTGATGAATGTAATCCTTGACTGATCTTGTTTGTCTTAACTTTGCTAATTGGCTGAAATAATTCTCTGACACACTAGAACTATAGTGCAATTGCAACTCTTTGGTGAAGATTGTCCATGTAACATTGAGACCACTCTTTTCCTTTGAGCACATAACCATCGATACCAAACGAATTGGTCAGGTTCGAGATATAAGGATGCCATGGTAACTTTTTTGTCCCGATGGAATTGATGTAGATCAAAGAAATTCTCCATTTGGTTAATCAATTGAGTGGATCTTTTCCATCAAACTTACACATTTCCACTTTCGGAATCATGTTACGGGCTTATAAAGTGTTTGTATTTGGATTGGGCATGCTCGAAGATCCACCCTAGCTAGTTTGTCTATTACTTTGACTTGAAGATCCACCTTGGTTGATATGAGTATGATTGAGTTGTGGCTGATTAGGAAGAAGATGATGACCCATTAGATTTGAACTGAATTGGTGAATGAAATCCTCAATCGTTGTCCAATATTTTCTACATCTTCTTTGTTGGCCATTCTAAACTCGAGGTTTCGCAGCTCAAACTCAAGTTGGCTTACCTTATGGTCCATTGAAGTAAACCCTAGCCTTGAGGACTCTTGTAGTTACCCCTTCGACTCTAACTCCTCAACTATTATCTCATCCTTGTTATGGGGTTTTACCGGAGTGATGGGATTCTTTTTTGCCTCTTGTGGAAGGCCCCACCATGATGCCCCAAAATGGTAGGATTTAGGGATCAAGGTCAAAATTTAGGGTTTGGGATTTTGATATGAATTGAAAAATATGAAAAAACTTAAAGAACAAACTCAAACTAATTTTTATCCTCTTTAGAAAATGTAAAGAACTTGGAAAAATTCCACAATTTGTCGATCGATAGAGCAAATTTATCAAAAAATCTAAAATTGATGTAACTTTTGCAAAACAAGTCAAAATATCTTGAAATTTGGAGAGGAGCTTACTTGATTGATTTCAAAAACCCAAAAAAATTGTAGAAAAATTAGCTACCAAATTGGAGATATAGTTGATTCTTTGAAATTAGGGTTCAACAACAAGAGAACACCAAGAAACATAAGTTGCAGATAATTGATCACAATATGCCAAGATCAAGCTCTGATACCACTTGTAAGGAAATTACTTGGATAAATAAGAATATCCCAAGGCCCACCTATGATAATATAACATATATGAAAGAGCCAATGATAAAAAATTATGATAGCCACAAGGCGGCTATATACATCAAATGTAAGATATATGATTAAGGGCGTAGCATTAGCCTACAAAAATAAGAAAAATAGGCTATAGGTATTCAAAATAGGTTATAGGTATTCAAAATTAATTAATTTTGAAATGGGGACATTACTGATTTGCCCTTTTTGGAATTGCTTGCCCTCAAGCAATTGCAAGTTGGGATGCTTAAGAATTTCAGCACCCTCCCAAGTAGCATCTTCTACAGGTAAATCCTTCCAACGTACTAGATACTCAGTGATAATCTTGTTCCTTAATTTCTTTTCCCTGAAATCCAAAATTACTTCAGAACCAAAACAAGTTTGCCTTCATCATCCAAAGGAGGCAATTCAATAGAAGGAACAATATGCTGTCCCAAAGCCTTTTTTAGGCATGAGACATGGAAAACATTATGTATCTTACTCTACTCTGGTAAATCCAACTCATAGGCAACCTCTCCTATCCTCTGCTTGATCCTGTATGGTCCATAGAAACGAGGTTTGAGCTTTTCAGCCCCACTCTTCTTCAGAGAAGACTGTCTATAAGGCTGCAACCTTAAAAAGACCATGTCCCCAACCTCAAAAGACTTCTCAATACGGTGTCGGTCTGCATAAAATTTTTGCCGGTTTTGTGCACGATAGATATTCTTTTTGAGCATTCCCAATATATCTTGGCTCTGTGCAACCAAGTCTCTTGCCCCCAACACTACTATCTGCAAATACCAAATCCACAAAGGAAAGAGCATTATAACCATACAAAGCTTTGGATGGACATGTGATGAGTGATATTGTAGCAATGCTCTCACATATAAAGCCATTTGACGCAAGCAATGCTGCCCTGCCACATAATTCCGCAAATATCCCTCAATCCACTTGTTCACAATCTCTGTTTGCCCATCTGTTTGTGGATGATAGTTGGTACTTGGAGTTAACTCTATTCCTGTCAAGCGGAAGAGCTCCTACCAAAACAAACTAAGGAACCTGCTATCCCTATCACTCACAATATTTTTAGGCAATCCATGTAGCCTAAAAACCTCTCGAAAAATAAATCAGCAACTTGTGGAGCCTTAAACTCGCTAGGAATAGCAAAGAAGTGAGCATATTTAGTGAGTCTATCAACCACTGCAAAAATACAATTCTTACCTTGAACATTGGGAAGACTGTGATGAAATCCATTGATATACTTTCCCATTTTTGGTTCAGAATAGGTAAGGGCTGCAACAAACCTGCTGGAAAAACATGCTCTGCCTTGTTTTGTTGGCACACAATACACTCTTTGATGTAATGGAGGACCTCCTCCTTGAGTCCTTTCCAAAAGAATTTGTCCCTGATTTGTTTGTATTGTTAAAATGCCCTGAATGTCTAGCCAATGGTGTATCACCCTGATTTGTTTGTATCGTTAAAATACCCTGGATGACCAGCCAATGGTGTATCATGGACAACCCTTAAGATTTTTCTTTTTACCTTGGATTCAGGTACCAAATAGATTCTATTCTTGTAGAGGATAAGATCATCAACCACCCTGTACCTGTTATCTTGTATTTTGCCCTCAAGGATCTCATTAGTGTAATCATTCTTTACATACTCCACAATTATTAAAGCTTTCCAATCAACAGAGATTTCAGATATAGAACATAGAAAAGGTTTTCTAGATAAAACATCTGCTACAACATTATTCTTTCCTTTAACATACTCTATGTCAAAATTATAAGCTTGGAGCTTACTCACCCACTTTTGTTGCCTATCATTCAAGTCCTTCTGGCCAAGAAAGAACTTCAAACTATTGTGATCAGTTTTGACCACAAACCTGCCACAAGGAAACACTTCTGCTACAATGATAAACCATTTCATTGGTTACTGTTAGATTGGTTCAAGGGGCTCATCTACTTGCAAAGTACAGTTATTAGTGCTGGCAACTAGTAGATAATGCCCCCTAGCCACATCATGTCAAAGGAACAATATATAATGTAGGATGAGCACTTGTTTGTTGCCCTTAGATCAAGGGCTTAATGCCAAAACTACAGCAGAAGGTTCTTGTGGAACACATAACAAGCACTAAGCTTTTGATGGCTCGACGATGCATGAGTGTTAAAAAAGAATTGTATTAATGTCCATGAATGACCAAAATAGGTCATTGTCACTTGATTTTAGATTTAGTAGAAATAGTGATAAAATAAGCATCTATAGGCTATAGCATTTTCTGATTAAGGAAGAAAAGAGTTTACCGAGAAAAACCTCTCTAAGAAAAGAATAACCAGAATAAAAAACAAGGTAGTAAAATTTGCTTCCAAATAAGAGGAACTAGAAATAAAGAGAAAAAAATTATTGTAATGTCTACAAATGACCGATTTCAATCGATGGGACCGAAAATTACATTCAATTTCAATAGGAAAGTACCAAGTGAAACTCTAGGATCCAAAAAGTAACTTAACTCTGAAAATGAAAAAAACATGATTGGAGGGGGCAAACCTAAAGTGGTTGAACCCTAGACCATATGAATTAATTACATTTACGAACAGTCATGCGAGTTACAAAATTTTCAATGAATTGCAACATGGATTCAAGAGGATCAAAGCTGATACAAGCATTCAAGAACCCTTTGATGAGATGGAGGAAGGAGGTGATGATGAGATTTAGAGACCAAGACTCAAAACATTTGTTATCACATGTCTTGGTGAAGCGTTGGCGAAAACAATCAACAACATCATTATCGACTACCACAAGAGGGCCAATGCAAAATGTTATAATATCCATGAGGATTGTGTAGGGCTAAGATGGCCCACTTGGTCGGTTTGAGGAGGAATCAAGGTACTTCCCATGGAACCTCTCTTATTAACTAAAGCTCATGAACTTCTTGAGATAGAGAAAGCACTAGTAATGTGCCCTTGCTCTTGTGACTCAAACAATGTACTAGGGGTCTTAGGAGTCCCCCAACTCTGAAATGAAGCAAATCCACAATGTCTAAAATGAGAGGGAGGGGCTAGGGTGCTCTTGTTGTTGTACACAAAAAGAATTCCGTCTTCTTGACTTATCCCCATATTTGTGTGAATCAACAATATCCAAAGGTCTCTTATCACATTGTGATGGGTTGAAAGGAGGTGATCCGTTTGGTAGCTCTAGGGGTCCCCTTGAGGACATATGCTTGAAAGTGGCAACCTTGCAAAGATAAAGGGCCACACTCTAATTATAAAAATGGATAAATTGGATAGGGAACCCATTGATGATAAAATGACCAAGCACCTCTAATTACAATAATGGAATAAAGTGAATAGAGATCTTGTTGATGGTCAAAATGGACCAAGTACTTAAGTGGTGTCTCCACCCTCTGGGGGATTACTAGTCTCATCAACACCGAAACGTAGCAAATCCATGTTGTCTAAATTGAGAGGGAAGGGGCTAGGGTGCTCTAATGGTAGTATACAAAAAGGAATAATATCTTCCTAATTTGTTCCATATTTGTGTGAATTGACAATACCCAAAGGTTGCCTAAGGCCTTCCACATTTTGATGGGTTGAAAGGAGGTGATCAGTTTGGTAGTTCTAGGGGTGCCCTTCAAGGATCTATCCCTAGAAATGAAAACCTTGAAAGATAAAGGGCTGAGCACCTCTAATTAGGATAGTGGAATAAATTGGATAGAGATTCGATTTGACGACCCAAGGCCAAGTACCTTTGACGACCCAAGGCCAAGTACCTTTGGTTAGGATCTATGTTGCCAGGAAACGGAAACGGAAACGGAAACGGAAACGGAAACGAAACGCGGAAACGGCAATTTTCAAAAAACCTTGGATAGAAACGTCGTGATTTAAACGTTAAATACAATATATTATTAAAAAAAATATATATATATATATATATATATATATATGCATAGTACTCATTTTATAATTGTAGACCATAAGAGATAATTGATAAAGCACTCAAAATATTTTGAATTCATTGAAATTTGAACTTCTAAGTTCTAAAGAGTCATCATTCAACATGGTTACAATTTCAATGATTCACATATACATAATAATAATCTAGATTCTAGAATATATCATCTAGATTTCCTCATAATCATCTCCATGAACAGCACTAGCACCGACATCTCCACTCCCACTAGCTCCACTCTCCCTCCCTTCTGCAAAAGATCCCGATTCTTCTTCATCAATACCAAGCAGTGAAAGTTGGCTAAGAGTTGCAGCAGAAGCATCAAAGTCGCTAGTCTCAGGATCAATATCCCAAAGTTTGTTGGGACCTCTAACATAGGCTTCACTCTTGTGTGATAGAATGCACAAATTGGAATGCACATACACTAAATCCTCGGCCTTCTTGGATGCTAACTTGTTCCGTTTGGCTGAGTGGATGAAGGAATATGTACTCCAATTCCGTTCTGCTGAGGAATTGCTAGCCACCTGTTACAAAAAAGAAGTTAGAAATTTTCAATTAGTAATACTATAATATTAATTTACTAAGAAGTAAGAACATACATTTTTAATTAATAAACAAACTTTTGATTTCATTTTAATATTTGATACCTGTGAAAGGATTTTAATGGCAACAGGTCGCAGCCACTTGGCATCATGGCCATGTGCACACCACCACATGCATGGGGTCATCTTGTACCTGTCAAGTTGCATCTATTTCACCCATGCTACTATTAGATGAAGAGACAAAGAGCGTCATTTCACAACGGACTGTACTAGTTACATCTGGATCAGGAAAAAGCCTGAATGTTGCCTTAGCTCCACTTGCAACTTCATGGTCATCATATGGTTTTTGCCTACCAGGTAGTGCAAGTATTTCACTGCTATAAAATTTGGGATTCAGGGCATAGGCTAGGAGATGCAATGGGGTGGTCATTTTATTCCACCTTCTCATGATCACATTCTTAACTTCATTGTAGAAGTTTTCTTCAGGATCCTGCTCTTTTTGTTGTATGATGTCTCTAATTTTTTCAAGCATAGAGTCAATGCCATCATAGATCTCCCCTATGCAAGCATTATCTGTGTCTGCATATCTAATCATAGATAAAATAGGCTCAGTAAAACTAAGCAAGTATGCAACCTTTGCCCACCAAATATCATCAAGTATCATTGATTTTACTTTGATGGCTCTTTCTGTGTTTGATTGCCTCCACACGGACCAAACATCATCAATCACCATAAGCTTTAAGGCTTGCTTTACCTTCACAAGTCGTCTCAAGACAAGCGTGTGAGAGGCAAATCTTGTTTCAGCAACCTATTAAAATAAATTAAAGCAAGTTAATTAAAAATAAATTAAAAGGAATTCAATTGATAATTTGATATTTCATAAAAAGTTAGCAAATAAAAATTAGAAACTAGGAAATTGTTTGGTTACCTTCAGCAACTCCAATGTCGAGAACCTCCTAAAGATAGCCTGGGACATATGATGATTTGTGATAAACATTTGGATCTCATTTGCCTCTGTATAAACTTCCTCAATCCATGGTATTTTTCCAATCTTCTGCAGCATCAAATTCAAGGAGTGTACTGCACAAGGTGTCCAAAAAATGTGCTCATATCTCCCCTCAACAATCAGCCCCTGTTGCTCTACAATTTTTGGCATTGTCGTGATGACTTGGACAACGCTTGCAGGCCCACTGACTCAATAGCCTCAATCAAAATATTAGCAATAAATTGAGCATCTTTCACTTCACCCTCACAATCAATGACCCTTAAGAACATTGCCCCTTTAGGGCACACTGCAACAATGTTGATTAGGGGTCTATTTCGAGCATCTTTCCATCCATCTGAAATGATAGATACCCCGAGTCCTTCCATGAGTCCCTAATTGGCTGCAAAGAAGTATGTACATGGGCCACTTCTTTCGCCAACAATGTGGTTCTGACCTTCTCATAACTAGGGCTTTTATACCCTTTTGGTGCATCATTAATACCTCTCACCATTTGTTGCCAATAAGGTGAGCGCAACACATTGAAGGGCAGCCCACATGCATAAATGCATCGAGCAACCAACTCATCAGCAACATCCCTTTTCTCATTTGCAAATGCTTGCTCTAATGGGCCTTTGGAAATTCTCTTTCGTGACAAATACTCTCCCTCTGTTGGAGTTTCAACTGCAACTTGGATAAAAGGATGGTTTGATGGGTTGGGTGGTTTTTGTGAACCCCTATTTTGCAAAGGAGCTGTTTTAAATCTAGCTCTTGAAGCTTCCATATCAGCGTCCTCTTGCTCTTTCATATATGCCAATATATGTTTATGTTCAACCTTGCCACATTTTCTAATCCCCGTTCCTGATTTCCCCATTAAATGAGCTTTGAGTCGGGTATAAGAGGATTTGTATTGTATATTGCAATGATTGCATACCCAAACTCGAGAGCCACCGCCAACAAGGTTCTCCACAATTTGCACATGTCTCCAAAGAGGAGCTCTAGGATCCACACCCCCACTTTGGCTTTCTTCCCCTTCCCCATGCCCTCCCACTGAAGCTGAACTAGATGCCATTGAATCAAACCTTCATTGAAAAATAAAAACATAAACTTAGATAACAATAAATTATTAAATAGAACCACACCCTACATATCCTATTCTGCTTTTGATCACCAAGTTCACCGTTCAGGCGCGAGGTGAGAGCATACACAGAGTTTGGATTTTTTAATTTAAAAAAACAAAAAAGAATTAAATTTAAAAACCCTACACATCCTATTCTGCTTTTGATCACCAAGGTCACCGTTCAGGCGCGAGGTGAGAGCATACACAGAGTTCGGATTTTTTAATTTAAAAAAACAAAATAAACTTTTTTAAAAAAACAAAAAGAATTAAATTTGAAAACCCTACACATCCTATTCTGCTTTTGATCACCAAGGTCACCGTTCAGGCGCGAGGTGAGAGCATACACAGAGTTCGGATTTTTTAATTTAAAAAAACAAAATAAACTTTTTTAAAAAAGCAAAAAAGAATTAAATTTAAAAACCCTACACATCCTATTCTGCTTTTGATCACCAAGGTCACCGTATAGGTGCGAGGTGAGAGCATACACAGAGTTTGGATGATATTTATAATTTAAAAAAAGAATATATGTTTTTTATTTTAAAACGCAAAGAAAATGTTACATTTTTTATTTTTTTAAGCATAGAGTTTTAAAATTACTAAATTCAACCTACATATTGACATCATGATCAATGATCACGAATGATGTGTGCATAATGCACACATCATTCGTGATCATTGATCACATTAACATTTTCTTTAGCCAAATAAAAAAAAACTTGAAAAATACCTGGTTTTTCCTCCTTGAAGTCAATCCCACCTTCCAAATCTGATTCGAAATTCCTCCTTGAAGCCTTTAGCTCTTAACAACACGTCCTAAACTCTTCCTTCAAGCTGCTCCTTGATGTCTCTTTGCTCTTCACAATGCTAAATGCTAGTTTAATGAAAACTGTATTTAGCAAGAGAAAAATGAGAGTGTGATTTAGAATGGACCCAAGAGGTCATTATATAGCTTTTAGGAAGTGTGTTTAGCAAGGTATGCAGCCGTATTAGGGTTTCGCCGCATTTAATGCAAAGATTTTTACTTTTTAAAACGTATTTCCGTTTTTTTGACTTGACAGGCGCCGGAAACGCGAAAACGTTTCGAACCTGTGCCGTTTCGAAATGGCACAGCGTTTCCGAAACGCTTTTTCCCCCCAAACCGATCGCGCAAACGCGTTTCAAACGCGTTTCTTCCCGAAATGGGCCCCGTCCCGCGTTTCGGTATCACAGTTAGGATAGCTGAATAAAGTGGCTAGAGAACCGTTGATAGTCAAAATGGATTGAGTACTCAAGTGGCGCTTCCACCTTTGTGGAGGGGGATTAGTAGTACCTTAACATTGAAACGAAACAAATCTACGATCTCTAAAATGAGAGGGAGAGGGCTAGGATGATCTAGTGTTAGTATACAGAAAAGAATCGTCTCCCTGATTTTTCCCTATATTTATGTGAATCCATAGTATCCAAGTTCACTTAAAACCTTTGACACTGTGATAGGTTGAAATGACGGCTGTATTGGAACTAATTTATGACGTTGTCCCTTTTGCTTGACCACTGTGTTGCTGATGTCTTCTAATACTAAGGTGTCTTTCAATGGTGATGACTAGCGACTGTGCACTGTGACTTGGTTCTCCGCTTCCTAGAGGTAAAGCCTGTTCTTCTAGATATAGTGAATGAATCTGTGTGTGGACCAGCAGCAGAGGAACGGCCAATCTTAGAAAGATGTATGGCAAGCTGGCATGGTTCTTGAGTTCCATCTCCATGCATCGTTAACTTACCAATCGCATTCCTAAAAGGGACCATTGAGCACTACAGATAAAAGAAACTGCTTCCAAAGCGTCTTAGCTTCATGTGCACTGAACATTTTTGCAATGGCACCTGGATATCCCGTCTACCTCCTGGTCATTAACAGGAAGTCCAAAGAGATGCATTTCCATTGAAGTTCCATTTTTTTCTTACAGAATTAAAGAATCTTAATGACTTGGAATGAAATTATATTAATGTCCATAGTGACCAAAATGTACACGAGTGGTGTGTCAGCACTCCTTACTGCTTAATGGGAGTGTAATTCTATAACCCTAAGATCAATGAAGATAGCAGAATAAGGGAGTGCTTAAAGCGCATCAACAACATAAGAAAGTTATTAATCAGAGAAAAACTAAAGAAGATACAAATTTCAAGTAAATTAACTATTACATTGTAAACATGACAATACAGAAAGATTACAAAAATACAGACAACAGCAAGAAGAGTTCTCATGATAGAGAGTCTAATATAGAACACCGTCTGATGACCGATAGAGAGTTTAATATAGTGTGGCCCAGGCTTCTAGGAGCTGATGAAGCTATTCTTGGAGATAACAGAGTACCCTGCATTCTCCTAATACACAATGTTAAAGATATCCTAGAAGAGGTCATACAGCTTGCTAGTGAGAATTTCATGGTCAATTACATTTACAGACGTTTAAAGTGTACCATCATACCAATCTAGTCTGTGATTGCATGCTGCTCAAAACATGTTTTGTTATATCTGATGGAAATTATTTAAAATTTTTCTTGGTTGAATGGCAGTGGAATGGGTCATAAATGGGTAAATGCTGAATTGCCTGTAGATGATTTCCAGTGGAATTGGCCATAAACGAGTTGATGCTGAATTTTGACAAATCTTAAAAATCCTATAATATTGATTAAGGGTGGTTGTTTACTATTGAATTAAGAATCACTAATTTGGGAAGTTTCCTGGCAGGTCTAATTGTCGGTGGTCTGGCAAACATTTCAAACACAGAAGAGAGCATTAGGTGAGGTTCATATGGATGCTACTGGTAATTTTCAGGGTTCTTGATAACGTAATTTCTTAAGTACCGAGTCCTCTATTTCTGTTCGAGTATTTTACTGATATAAATGGTCTTTGGCAAAAATGCAGGAACTGGTTCAACTTCCGTGAAGAGTTTTTCTTCTTGCTTCTGCTACCGCCCATAATTTTATATCCTTAAGTAGATTAGAGTAAATGTCTAGTGTCAAGCTCCAGATGGAGATTTTATTATTTTTTCTCTATTACATATTTCTATCGGAAAGAATGGATTTGTTTTCCTTTACCCACGATTCACTCAATCAGGCTTTAGTCTACAACCTGTAAGTTCTGCCTTTTGCTTATGGATGAAAATTGAATTGCTTTAGTTTTCAAATCTGTAAAATATAGTGGCTATTTTTCTCCATTTATTGGAAATTTATTCTATTGCTATCCCTGTTGTGACAGAAACCATTCTTTTCAAACTTTGGCGCAATAATCACAATTGCTATCTTGGGAACATTCATAGCTTCAATTGTTACTGGAACTTTAGTGTATATTTTCTCTCTATTTACTTGAATAGGTCATTGTTAAGTTGCAGAATCAGTTTTGTCAAGTACATTCGCTACTTGTTTCACTTTTTTCGAGACACTTAACAGCAATACATTTTGAAGTTTGTTATGCTTTTCAGTTCCAATCATAAATGATTGGTAAAATGCATTTTCTTACTCTCTTCTTGGCATTTCCAGTTATCTAGGAGGGCTATTTTTTCTGATGTATAGGCTACCATTTCAAGAAAGTTTGATGTTTGGTGCTCTCATCTCAGCAACAGACCCAGTTACAGTATTAGCCATCTTTCAGGTATTTTAGTTGTTATTGAAGCCTTATGATGCTTTTGATTCTATTCATACCATGCCTCGTGTCCATTTTATTGACATGTGCATCGAGATTTGATATTTTATGCATTTCTAATGGCAATGGAAATTGGTTGTTTGATTTAATATTTATGAACTAGCCCCATAATGCTTTTACTTCTATTCATCCAATGATTTACTGTCTGTTTTATAGATATACAGAGATATTAGTTGTTTTAATCTCAATATTTAAGAAACTAGACTTACTATCTCGTTTCTAAATGAAAGCCTTATTTTAAGAGAAGGAACCAAGATTGGAGATATATGTTCCTTTTAAACTGCTTTATAATGTAGATTCTCAATCCATCTAACTGTAAATGATTCGATATTTATTTGTTGGATTTTTTTTATTGTGGAATTGGTTTGATACATTTATATATTTTCAAGCTTAAAGACTTATGTGAGGTGTTAATCTGTACATTTCACTTGAGCTCATGAAGCTTATCTCTAGAGACAAACTTAAGAACATTTTCGATTGCCAAGTTGAAGACATTGCTTTTAAAGTACAATTTCCTTACCTGCAGAATTCCCTCCAACTTCAGGATAGAATATCGAACCTTGTAAATAGTAGTACAAGGTTTTGTAATCGTCCAATGACACATTTTTACAAGTGGATTTCATGGAATGATGGTAATGGAGACCCATTTGTTTAACTTAAAGGAGACCAACACAGTCACTGGGATCCTTAAGTCTAGGGATGAGGACCGCATCCTCATCACTGTATGCACTTCTTTTGGTGACTATATTTGTATATAATATAGATGTACACTTATTCATTTAGTTTAGTTTTAATGGCATCTCCTTCTTGTATAAGTACCTGTACCCCCAAATGTCTAGGTGACTAAGACGATAAAGCTAAAGGTAAAATTAGCTTTTCAGGTCACTGCCAAGTGAGACACCAGTTTAGTGTAGGAAACCTACCCTTGTGGAAGCCTTGAAGGGGTTTGCTTTCCCATCTACCTTATATATGGTTTAATGAGGTGTACTACCCTAGTTCCCATCGGGTTTGAACTTTTGACCTCCCATATATGCATGCCTTCACCATGAAGCCCACTCAGAATGTATATATACTCTTTAGATTCTCATGAGAGTATTGGTTATGGCATAACTTAAGTTACAACAGTAAATAATATTTTTAAGTACTGTTTTCCTTTGTCTCTATCAAAGAGCACCTTAGAATAGTTATTGGATTAGCATGAATTCTGGGATGAATCCCATTGAAAATATAAATATTTTCTTGAGGTGATCTGCATACCCCAAATCTATGTTCATAGTTGTAGTATTAGTATTTAAAATAGGTGGTGATTAACTTGATAGTAACAGCCACTCATCTAACTAATGGTTAAAGGTGGTGAATAGGTTCATAATGAGCCTTCCTTCTTGAGATGCTTCATAGGTGGTGAATAGGTTCATATTTTGACTGTCGTGTAAGATTTGTATGACTTGCTTGTTTAACTTGTGAGGAGAGGGAACACGAGTGGGAGCAGGAGCCGAAGCGAGTAGGTGGTAGTTTGTATTTCATTAGAGAATTCATTGATTTCTCAAGAGAATCCCTATGGATTCAATGGGATGGTTACCCGTACACCAGCATTCCTTCCTACTTTTCCATGGGAAATATGAGAGTTTTAGAGCTAATTGTAGATGTATATCTGGGCACCATGTGGCAAAGTCACGAACAGTCATGAATATATACAGTTATACTACTGTTTATTTGTAAATTACTATTTGTGATCCAATTTAACTTGTTACTTATCTCCTTGAGCCAATGAAAACTTTTTGTATGCTCCTACACAATGCGTGAGCTTTCTGTGATAAAGCTCTAGAAGTTGCCCCAATCAACAGGATTTCCCAAACATTTGAAAAAAATAGTTTTGAGTGGAGGTTTAGTGAAAACATTACCAGATCAGCTGCGTCACTTGAAATTCCAGAATAAGTCGACAAAGAAAAACATAAAATTTCTTACATCAATATTCGTACAAACAAAGTCTTAGATATTAAATAGTTCATTACATCTCCTAGTTTTTATTTTTTTATCTGAACACTAGTGTATTTCCAACAAGTGTTGTAATATTCTAGAGATTGCCCTCCAGATTCCAAAGTATCAAGTATAACTTTAATTATGAAGACTGTGGGCGGTGATGAAAGAGAGGTGGACTTCATTCTATTACTCTCAAATTTCCAGTCTCAGTAATTGAATTCAAACTCAAAGGAAAGTAGGTGAGATCCTATGCTGCACTTGTCATGGCCTTTTTCCGCACAACCTCAGGTGCAGAGAGGTGTGATCCAAAAGCTGAGGACTGCTTATGAATGGGAAGAAAATATTTCATACAAGAATACAAGCTTATTTGTTGTGCAACTTGAGAAACGAATTTGAATGGATAGTTATAAGTTTTTTTACAAGAGTGCCCGCTTATATTTAAGACTTCAAAGATTTTCAAGGTTGAAGATGATATGGGTGTGTATGGCGGCCTGTCTTTTCGAAAAAAAAAGGATGGAAATTCACAGATATTTGGGAAAACCTGCTTGTATATGCCTACGCCAAATGGAAGATTTAACTTAATTTTGTTTGCAGTGATCTATATTAATAAAAACAATATGAATAAGGGAGCATGATATAGAAAAATATTTGTGCTATTAACAGGAAATTGTCACACATTTTAAAACTAAATATGGATGTTAACATATTCTGAGCTATAAGTAAATTTACTTTTAAATTATGAAATAAGATAGTAAATGATATACAATTAGATTGTGGTTATTTCTTTCCACTTTAAAATTTAGTAACTTTATGTTAAAAATATTGTATTTGGGTAGTTTTTTTGATTAAAGTGGTTTGTTCTTCAATCATGTATACTCATTATTTCCATACATTTAATTAGAATCAGTGCTTAAAGGTGCTTGTGCATTGTTGATAGACAATCATGTTTATAGGTCTATTAGCCTTTCCTCTACAGTTATAGCAATGCAGGGCAAGACCAATAAGCTTATAAATATGGGCGCATATTGGCCATTTGCAAGCACCTTTAGGTGCCGATTCTAGTCTCAGCCTGAAGCAAAAGAAGATTGATATTCTTTCAGTTTGAGTCTATCGAGGAGGGGCGTGTAGGTGCTATTAGAGGTGCCTGGAGTTTTTTATAACCACAACCTGAAGCATTTTTGCAGCAGCCTAGGCACCACAATATTCTTCTGTTTGCTTTTTGAAGTGGGATGTGTCATTTTGGAAGCTGGGTGCATTTTGAAGCTGGGTGTGTCATTATAGAAGCTGGGTGTGAAATTTGAAGCTGGGCATGACTTTTAGAAGCTGCATGTGGATTTTTCCTTGTTTGCATTATCATTTTTTCTACTGGGCACTCCTTTTCCTTTCAAGCTGGACGTGGCTTGGAGGGTGAAATAGCATGGGTGCTGAATTGGAAGAAACTATATCCTTGGGTGCCACAATTTGCCAATAATCTTGTCTGCCAGGCATGATTAATTTGGTTTCCTCCTTGCGTGAAGTTGCTGGTCGTGTTTCTGTTTGGAGAGCGGGTGTCTCATTTCAATCTACTATCAGCAATATAAAAAAATGTTTTAAAAATATTCTTATTACAGAGAGCAAGTATCGTGGTCAACTTAAATATTTGTAGGGCAAGCACTTAAATATTTTAGGAATTAGATGTCTTTAATGTTTTATAAACTTTATAAAGTTATTAAATAATTGCTTTAAGTTGCTTGGGAGCAAATTAATTCCTTATCTGGTGAATGGGAAGAAGTCCAGCCCTGAAAATTTGCAGAATAGTCCGGTTAAGGGAAACAAAACTAGTGGTAATTTTTTTTTTGTCAAAAGTTTTGTAGTTTTTCCTGAACAATTGCTTTTGTGATTAAAATGGCTTTTTTTGTAAGTTAAATGATGGGTATCCAACATTTGTTAGTTGCCTGACACAAAACATTAATTGGTAAAAACTTTAGTTTGTGGCGTCACAAGATTCTTATTGTATGTGAATATAGGAACATCAATCAAGTTGTATTGGGTAAAGAATGACTACTTGAAAATAATGCTGAAGACTGATAAAAGACAGAGGCATTCATGTTGCTAAAATTGTCAGTTGTTAATAATCTATTGCCAAAGGTTGGAAATGTTACTGTAGCGTCTAAGTTGTGGAAAAGTTAAACTACAGAATACAAAGTATCTAAAGTTGGAAGGGCTTTATATTTGAATAATTTGTTATTTTCCACTTAGTTGGAGGAAGGAGGTTCTATCTTTGAGTACCTCCTATGTTTGAAGGATCTCGTGATCAACCGGAAGCCATCGAGAAACCATGGATGATTAGGATAAGGTTGGGTTGGTATTGCAAAGTTTATCTCTGTCTTTTGATTCATGTTTTGAATCATTGCACGTGATTGGAGAGACACACTTTTTACTTTGAGAAGTTGTCAACACTTCTCATGTAGAAAGAGTGGAGGCAAGATTAGGCACGAGCATCAACCCCAGCTGCTATAGGGTGTGCATTCAATGCATGGTTCAAGGGCAAGGGAAGTCAATTCGATGCTAACTGTTCATCTAAAGAGCCCTCCAAAAGCAGTAACATGTCTAAGAAGTCAAAGTGGAATTGCCTTTATTGCAAGGAACTAATCACTTCAAAAAGATTGTTGAAAGAGGCACTAAGACATGGTAAGTGCTCAAAAGAAATCACGGCATGCCAACATTGCTAAAGGAGATGAAGAGGAGGCACCACATGATTTTGCGTTTGTAGCATCTCAAGACAAGTCAACTAAGTCTTGAACCTAGTACTTTGACTCATGAGCATCTCAACACTACAAGTGTCATAAAGATTGGTTTGTGTTACCAAGAAACGTCCCTAGCCCCCGTGCACTCGTCTGAAATGTTTTTGGTATGGAACGGTACGTAAACGTGCCCAAACGCCCTGGATGTTTCGGGATGTTTTTGACATGCTTTTCAATTTTAAAAGCTAAAAACATTGAAAAAAATTAATTTTTAACATTTATTCATATTGTTCCTAAACCTATTCGACCCCCAAACTTCCTAAAGACACTTCCTAAAAGCTATATAATGAGATCTTTGGTCCATTCTAAATCACTCTTTTTTCTCTTGCTAAATTCAGTTTTCATTGAACTAACATTTAGCATTGTGAAGAGGAAAGAGACATCAAGGAACATCTAATCATTAAACTAATAATGTATTTATGAAACATTGAAATTGTAACCATGTTGAACGATGAATCTTTAGAACTTCAATGAATACAAAATATTTTGAGTGTTTTATCAGTTATATCTTATGGTCCATGGACTAAATTTTTGAAAATGAGTACTATGCATATATAAATTTAACTTTCAATTTTTTAAAAATATATTGTAGGGTCATTTCCGTAACGATTTGTATCCAAGGCTTTTTTGAAATCTGCGTTTCCGTGTTTCGGACCCGCACTGCATACCCTTTTCCGACAAAGATAGAGATTGCTATGCTAATTTAATGAAGATAGTAGTAATATTGCAATTGTTGGACTCATTTTGATAGTGTATGTGGGTATGTTTAAGTTACATTAAACAATGTTAAGCTATACATTTCTAAATTTTAGAGCTAGATAAACAAACAATTCAAGCATCCAAGTGACTTATTATTAATGAAGTTGTGTACTCCTCGAGTCAATCAACATTGTCACCTTCTCGTAGTTTTAGAAAACCTACTACCATTAGGGTTTGTGGAGTGCTAATGCTTCAAGTGCAAGGCAAGAAATAGTTGGTTGGGTTTTGATCCTTAGGCTCATCCTCAACCTTGCCTATTACTACCTCATCTTCTTCATTGATACCTTCAATGTAGAAGAATCTTCTCAACACATTTATGTCCTTTGCTATATTTGTTCTCACTTTTGAAACACAACCCTTTTGATTGTTTCTCTTTCATTTATCGAGGAGTCAACTGGTAGGTCGAGGGATTGATTGTGCTAGAATAGTGTGATCTCTATTACTAGTGAATGCTCATCTTTGACCAAATCTCTTTTCTGCTCTGCGCGCAAAGAAGTGGACTCGATACAAAGTGGGAGTAAACATTCGACATCGAGTTGGATGTTATCCTTGAGCTCAAGCAAAAACAAGTCATCTAGGTTGTCTCTTCATGTGTAAGGATAGTTTTTGGAATTGCTGAACATAATCTTCAACATGCCCTATTTTTCGCATTGTCTTCTTAATTGGTTGAAGTTGTTCTCCATGACACCATTGTTGCAGCATCATCTTCAAACACCGACCAAGTGACAATAAGGCACTTATTTTTCTTTTAAGCGCATAACAATCTATATGAAATGAATTGCTTCGATTCCAAATACAAAGATGCCATTATCACCTTTTGTGCAAACGGGTCTGATGTAAATAAAAGAAATTCTTCATTTCATTGATCCAGTGACCGGATCATTCCCTTTAAACTTTTGAATTTCCTTTGTTAGCATGTTCCAAGCACTTGAATTGGAGCAAGGCGCGAGCTAAGGCTGCACCATATTTGAGTTGTTCTAGCTTGGAGGCCTCATGTGACTAGGCCGGGAATTGTTGGACGATGGTGTTTGCAGATTAGCCAAAACCCTCGTCAGTAGTTACCAATTTCACATTGATGTCGCTCAATTCTCCTTTCTTTGTGTCCAAGTTGTGTTTGACCTCATCTTGATCTTTTTTAGCAATGCTTTGCATCTCTACTTGGAGTTGGGTCACTAACTTAGGAACCTGTATATTAGAAGTTTCAAGCTCCATCTCTTCCTTGCTGGGCGTTCTTATTGGAGTGATTAGCGCTTTTCCTCAGCCTCTAGTTTGTGGACTTTCCATACATAGACTTTAGGGTTTAGGGTGATTGGGATAAAAAATAGGAGTATCGTGAGACTTATACAATTGCAATCGTCTTGATGAGATGAAACTAATGACTGCTATTACGAAAGGGCAAAAAATCCCCCAAAAATAGGGTCATCGATGGTTTATACGTTGCGATTGTCTCATTGAGACGAGTTCAAGGACTGCTATTTTGCAGAAGGGTACAAAAGACTTCCAAAGTCAAACTTTTTAAAATTTGTTTTAAAAAAATTCTCACAATATTGGATTGACAGAAAAAATACATTCTTTCCAAATCACAAGTTATGTTGTTTTCAATCCTTCAACCCTTTAGAACAAACTCTAGGTTAGATAGGAAAAAAATTCACCGTAGAAAACCTTGTTAAAATTTAATCTCTATTACCACTTGTAATGAAATTACTTAGATATATTTACCTAGGAATCACAATATGGTTATCAAGAACAAAACAATAGCAACATATAGTGATAAGCAGTGCAGAGTAGAGAAGACTCACACAATATGATTATGAACAAAACATAATACTAGAATTATATAATTGTGCCACTTTGAGGGGGCAATCTTCACAACCTTGCAATAATTATAAATACGAAATATGATGATCAGGTACTGACCACTACCCTGTATATATACATTAGGTTATGGTTATTCCATAGGCTGACCAAACCAACAATATTAAGACAAAGACTTATGATATGACAAGATAAAAGATTATGTTAGCCACAAGGTGGCCACACATCCCAATACATGTTATTTGTTAAGGGTGTAGCACAAAGTTCAGCTGTTTCACAAGTATTTGAGCCAGAGGCCAAAGGAAGCATGATTGGAAATCCACTATGAAGGTGGAATATGATTCTTAGATGAAAAATGGAACTTGGGTGTTTTCAGATTTATCCCAAAGCAAAAATCCATTGGTTGTAAGTGGATTTACAAAATAAAATGTAAATCAGATGGTTCTATAGACAAGTACAAAGCTCATCATGTTGTCAAAGGATGTGTACAGGAAGGAGTAGACTATGAAGAAACTTGTTCTCCTGCTATGAAGATTGTAAACTTTTGATTAATCATTATTGCTGCTCAATTTGGATGGAAGGTATATCAAATGGATGTCAAGTGTGCCTTTTGAATGGAGACTTGGAGGAAGAAGTGTACATTATTTAGATGCAGAGATTACATGTTGTTGGAAAAGAGCATCTGGTTTGCAAGTCGGTAAAGTCCTATTATGTACTTAAGTCGGCTCCTGAGCTGGTATTTCAAAATTGATAAGTGTCTTAGAGTTTGGTTTTAGAAGAAGTGATTCTGAACCAAATCTCTATGTGAGATTAGTTGGTGATAACATAATGGTTCTAGTTGTCTATGTTGATGATCTTGTTATCATTGGAAATAGTGTTGACTTAATTCAATATGTGAAAATTGACATTTGTTCCGTGTTTGAAATGACAGATCTAGGCCTGCTTCAATATTAATCAGGTGTAGAATTTTGACAATCTGATCATACTATTTTTGTATCACAATCCAAATATGCCAAATCTTTGTTAGAAAAATTCAGAATGTATGATTGTAATCCTACAACTACATGTCTGGAAGCTGGGATAAAATTCTCAACTAACACTTTCACCATGGGTCAATGAAATAGTGTATTGGAAATTGGTAGGTAGTTTGATTTATTTCACTACTACCTGATTGGATTTGAGTGTCGGAGTAAATAGTCTCTCTTATGTCTAAACCGTAAGAACTGTGGCATGCTGCAAAACGAGTAGCTATATGTTAAAGGGACACTGACTTTGGAATTCTATATCAGAAATCTTACGACTTTGGACTAACAGGATACACTGATTCAGATTGGGAAGGACCAGCTGATTCAAGGTTATGTTTTCAGTTTCACTCTTGGTCCATCAGTTCTTTCATGGCAGAATAAGTTACAGATTACAGTTGTCTTGTTGTCCACTTAAGCCAAGTACAAAGCAGTAGTAAGTGCAGGTTGTGAAACTACGTGGATTCAAATAATATTGGAGGATCTTCAACTTGGCCCAACCATGTCAACTCCCATTCTTCTGCTACAAATAGAGTGTTCTCAAGATTGTGAAGAACCCAATCTATCATGCCAGAACGAAGCACATCGAAATTCATCACCATTACATCTGCCAGTTGGTTAATAATGAAGACATTTGTCTTTGTTATTGTCCAAAGGTAGAAACAATGGTTAACATAATGCCTAAATCTCTAGGAAAGGATAAATTTATAAAGTTTAGATATAAACTTGGATTTGTTTTCAGTTTAGTCAATAAGGGAGGGTATTAGATAATTAGATTAGATATTGATCAATGAGTGAAGCAAAGTATTTGTTAGACACACAGGTGTTTTTGGTTTGTGCTATCATTGGTGCAAGGTTGTTATCTGTTTGTGCTTTTATTAGCATAGGTTGTTTATCCAATATGAGCTTGTTCCACAGATATAGGAGTATGGTTGTTCTGTGGCTATATAATCAAGTACTTTGTTTGTAATGAGTAAGACTTGCCATCAATCTTATATGGCAGCAGAGTCTAGTTGGGAAAGACTGGGGTATTTCTAAGCCTGTGGAGGTTTTTTCGTGCTGACAAGGGAAGCGTGTGCCTGGATTATTGCTGGCAGCGTGAAAAGGTGTTGGAAATTCTTTGGAGCGTGGGTGAACAGGAGTGTTTTCTGTGATGTATTGCTCCTGAGTGCACCAAAGGGGTGAGACTATATTCTTTTATGGATTCAATTTTATTATTTTGTGGTTTGTGTGCAGAAGCATTGGCTGTGTGGCATGGTCTGCAACAATATCTGCCCCTTTTCTCTTCTGTTTAGAAGCTTGACTGCAAAGAGCAAGGGAGGTGCAGCTCTGTAGCTGTTTGGAGGTGTGAGGCGTTGTGTGTAAAGTGCAGCCTGAAACAGCAAAAAGGAAGCATGGATAAGGAATAGCCCAACAGAAAGGAATACAAAATAAGAATACAAAATCTTTTAACTGTGTTTGAGAACATGTTCGTTGAAATAAATCTTCTCCTGGCGTGCTGAAGAGGTGTCTGAAGCATGGTAGAAAGGAGGGGCAACATTAGAAAAGGCGGCCATATGGTGCCCAAGCAGATATATGGTTTTGTTTTTTGATATATAGTTTGCATACTATAAATATTTAGGGCAAAACATTATGTTTTTGTTTATTTTTATTTTTTAAAATTTATGCACATTTATAAACTATATGAACTTTTAAATGGTTACTAAAGTCTACTGTGGAAGGGAATTTAATTCGAACTTGTGACTGAGTCGGTAGTTTTTGACAAAATGATTGGTGTTGGTAGTTTGGTCTTAAACTTTGTAATTTTGCAGATTTAATATTTTTAGTAGTCAAGGTAATCTTGTTGTAAGGTAAAAATGACTGGAAATAATTACAGCTTTGGTGCCTTATAATACTTACCATTAATGAGTAAAAAGTCTTGAGCAAACTGGTTTAAACAAAGAACAAAGCCTTGCTAATGATTCCGAAGACTATGACAAAAGACATAAAGAGGCTTTAATACTTGCTGACACATTAGTTCCAAAAGTAAGGAATGCCACTGTAGTGTCAGTTTTGTGGACAAATCTCAAAACCAAGTAGCGGGCTTCAGAAGTCGGAAGTTCAATGTATTTGAAAAGTTTGTTGTTTTCTACTAAATTGCATGAAGGAGGGTTAATCTCCGAGTACTTTTTGCAACTGAAGGACCTTAGTTTTTGATTGTTTGCTAGTGAAAAAATGGTTGATGATAAAGATTTGGTTGCTTTGGTTTTGCATGGTATATTGTCATAGTATGATTCATTTATCGAGTCCCTGCATCTGATTGCAGAGACCCAAGAGTTTGATTTTTAGAAGTTATCAAAACTTCTCTTGCAAAAGGAGCGGAGACAAGATGTGGCAAGCACTTTTTCTGTAATCAGTACAAAGAGTGCATTTAGTGCATGGTTCAAGGCAAAGACAGACAATACAATGCTAGCAGTTTGTCAGATGATTCTTCCAAAGGCAATAACACATCAAATAGGTTAAAATGGAAGTGCTTTTATTGCAAAGAGCTTGGAAGTTCCAAGAAAGATTGTCGGAAGAGACATAAGACCTGTCAAGTGGTCAAAAGAGGCCATGGTATGCAAACGAGAAAGAGAAACACCTAAACCAGTCAACTGAGTTTAGAACCTGGTTTTTTGACTTGATTGTGAGCTATACTTTCAATAATGTTCGATATGTTCTTGACATGAACAAAAATCATCTGTTTATTGATGACTAAGAATCCTCCTCTGTGTGAAATTTCAATGAAGCGATGTATGGTCATTACTCTTCATGATAACACGGTGACTGTTGGTGATATTGACGAGGGTTGTATAAATTGTTTGATCCCAAAACTACACAAATGCATGCACTAGAAACGGTTGAGAATACTAGTGTATTTTGGAATGAGACTTATGGACACCTCAATTATAAGTATTGTTTGTACTTAGTAATACTAACATGGTGGATGGACTTCGATCTAGTCAGGCAAGTCAAAATGTATGCACATGATGTCAAATGGGAAAACAAATTCGACACCCATTCAATACTGAAAAGTATGGCAGGCCAAAGGAGTCTTGGATCTAGTAAATTTTGATCTGCATGGTACAATGAAGAGACTTGCTGTGTCTGGAGCAAAATATTTCTTGCTACTAGTTGGTGACTTTTCTAACAAAATGTGGCTTTATTTTCTGAATAAAAAGTGAGTTTTTTTGTTTAATTTGGTAGCATGGATACCTTTAATAGATAAAAATCAAGTAAATAGGTCAAAGCTCTAAGTCTAATAATGGAGGCAAGTTTGTCTCAAAGTAATTTAAGGAATTGTGCAAGAAGGCAGGCATACATAGGCTGTATACTGCTCCATAAGCTCTACAATAAAATGGAGTCTTGAAGAGGAGGAATAGGATAGTTATGGAGATGGCAAGGTGCATGGTGCATAACTGGAATGTGCCTGTATTGGTACTGGGCAGAAATCATGAATATACAAGTCTACAACTTTAACAGAAGTCCTTGTAAAGCTTTGTAGGATGTCATTCTTGAGGAAGAATGGTCAGGAAGAAAACCTTATGTGACCTTTTTATTTTTGGTTGTGTTGCTTTTGCACTAATTCCCAGTGAAAAGAGGAGTAATTTAGATGCAAAGAGCAACAAGAAGATACCTTTATTCTCTGATAAGAGTAAAACTACAGAGATTAATGTATGGTTTTTTTGATGCTGATAATTCTCGAACAAGTTTTGGTGTTGAAATTAAATAGGGCTCAAAGTAGGAAGTAATGGAGGAGTCAAGTTCAATGGGTATCTGGTGAAGAACAAAGTGATTCTCAGTGTTATACCCTGTTGAAGGATGTTCGTGAGAAGAATTTCCACTGGCAATAGAAGCTTTGATATACAATATTGGGAAAGCAAATGTTTGAAGGTGGCGAGCAACTGTTGCTTTTACTTGTGTTGAGTAAGTAAATTTTGTTCTTACTTTTATTGTTTTGCAGGTATTTGAGCCTTCCGCATTTGAAGAGGCCACAAGAGAACTTGAATGGGAAGCTGCCATGGGAATTCAATGCCTTGATGAAAAGTAAGACTTGGGTGTTGTTAGAATTAGCCCAGTGGAAGAAATCCATTGATTGTAAATGGATTTATAAGTCAAGTGCAAGTCAAATGGTTCTTTGGACAAGTACAAAGCTCTACTCACCGCCAAAGGTAGGCATAAGAGATAAGGGGTTGACTATGTAGAAACATTTTCCCTACTGTAAGCATGAAAACCTGTCGACTTTTCATCTCCATCACTGCTCATTTATGCATAAGAGAAAAGGGGTTGACTATGTAGAGTCATTTCCCTACTATAAGGATGTAAACCTGTTGAATTTTCATCTCCATTGCTGCTCATTTCGGATGGAAGGTATATCCAAAGGATGTTATAATTCCTTCTTGAATTGAGATTTGGAGGAGGAAGTCTACATGGTGCAATTGTAAGGGTTCCAAGTTCTTGCAAAAAGAAATTTGGGTTTTTGTTTGGTTAAATCTTTGTATGGACTTAAGCAGGTTCCTCAAGCCTGATACTTCAAATTGATCATTATTTAAAGATTATGGATTCAGAAAAAGCTCTTATGAATCCACACTCAATGTGAAAATCAAGTAATTCTAATTATCTATGTTGATGATCTTACCATCACCAGAAGCAAGACCAATATTATACAACAGATGAACTTTGATCTTTGTTTTATTATTGAAATGACAGATTTTTGCCTTCTTTAATATTGTTTAGATATAACATTTTTGGCAATCTGATTATGTAAGTTTTGTACCACAAACTAAGTATGACAAATCTCTTTTAAAAAATTCAGAAAAACTGAATGTAATATAACATCTACACATAAGGAAGTTGGGATAAAACTCTCAACTGAATTGATTTAGTGTTGGTCAATGAATCAGTCTATCAGCATTTGGTATGTAGGTTGATTTATCTTACTACCACCTGATCAGACTTAAATTTTGCAGTACGCTGTTTTTCTTGATTCATGTCTAATCCTTGAGAACAACATTTTGCAAAGCTGCGGTTCAAGTCATTTGATATGTCAAAGGGTCCCTCAACTTTGACATTCTATATCGGATATTTGTTGACTTTGTGCTCGTAGGATAGAGATTCCAATTAGGCTGGATTAGTTGATACGGGAGTCTACAACATGTTATGTATTCATCCTTGGTTCAATTTCCTGGCAGAGAGAGCTCAAACATACAGCTGCCTTATCTTTCACTGAAGCAGAATACAAGGCATTTGTCAGTGCAGGTTGTGAGGCAATGTGATTATGAAGGATATTGGCAGATCTTCAACTTGACCAAACAACACTGACAGCAACTTCTTGCGAAAACCGGTTTTCTCAAGATGCTGAAGAACTTAGTCTATCATTCCCGGACTAATCATATTGAAGTTCATCGTCATTACGTTCATTAGTTGATTGATAATGAAGAAATTTGTCTTTATTATTATCCTACAATAAAGAAAACCGCTCACATAATGACTAAACCACTCGGAAAAGATCAGTTTGTTGACTGTAGATATAAACTTGGGATAGTATCGGATTAGTAATTGACGAATATTAGATTTAGATAACCGAGCTAAACAAAGTATTTGTTTGGCTTGTACTTGTTTTTGGCTTTTGCTATCATTAGTATGGAAGTTGTTATCTCGCTTGTACTTTTATTAGTTTAGGTTCTTTATGGTGTGAGCTTGTTCCACGGATATACGAGTGTATAGTTTTGCTTTGAGGCTATATAATCAACCACTTTGTTCATGACGAGTAAAGGTTGTAATCTAGGTTACCGAAACGGCGGTGTAGGGGCCTCGGGAGCGGGTACGGGAGCGGCAGGGAGCGTGGGAGCCTACGGATTCGTTTTTTTCCTTTTTGGCAATTTTTTCCGTTTTTGGATTTTGGGTGAAAACTTGGATGAGCCATTTTTGGAAAGGGTCCGGGAAGATGTAGCAGTAAAAACTTGGATGAGCCATAACTTTCATTTTGTGGCTCCGTTTCAGGTGTCGTTTTCTCTAAAAGTGTATATTTTCTCGAGCTCTACGCATTGATGGCAATATTTTTCTTATTTTCATAAAATCCATTTTTGCACCTTTTTGGACCAAGCAACTTCTTGCAATCTTCTGAATTTAATTTTATTCGTTTTGTATATACTGTACATTATTATAAATTTATAGTTAATAGTATAACTTGTCTTTTATCTTGTTTTTCATATACATAATATGTGGTTTATAATTAAATTCCTATTTAGAAGGCTGAGATTTATATATTTTTTAATTTTTATATAGTTTTTGTACTGCCGTATACTACGCTGTATCTGGGGTCAAATTTTTTTGCCGTTTCACAGATTGATACCCCGCTCCCGCTCCCGTATCCAAAACGTTTCGGTAACTTAGGTTGTAATCAATCTCATGAAGTTTGAATTCCCATCCTAAATCCTTAAATCACTTTGGTGGATGAGCTTGGCAGGTGGAAGTTAGCAGATTAGCCAAGTTTTGAATTCTCTTGTTAAATCTATAGATATGTGTATGAATCTCATTGTAAATTGTCAAGTAATTAATCAATAAACTAAATTCAACTTGATATGGTATTGGTTGGTCTATGTAAATCAAAAGTGCAAAGATGATGACTTTTTGTCTCAGTTGTAGTTTTTGCTACCTTAATTGGCAGCAATTTGTTTTAATATCATTTGCAAATATTGAGTTTCCACAAACAGTCATAATTATTCAGCCTAGTGATAAATGCATTTTGAGAAACAATTTTAATATGGTATTAGCAAGAACAGACCTTTCAAAATTTTGTATCTTGTTTCATTTTGCACAATCACACATAGGTGCTATGTTTGAAGGGTTTTGGGCCCCCTTGATACTCTATTTATTAGAAGACCTTTGTGATGCATCTTTATGCACTTGTAAGGTCCGTTTTGGAGAATCTTTGTGCATATCTGTTCCACTTGTCATCCTCAGAGCCGTGCATTATTTAGATCCCGTGAACTTTTGTGAGGTTCGATAGAATCATGTATAACATCATATTCATGCCACATAGGTAAGGGGCGTACACTAACATGCTGCGTGACATTTGAAGGTCAAAGAAGTAACACCTCCGATCCCAACTGATGAGTAGGTTAAGAATCTCAAACCCTTCTTACTTCAGATATAAGGCTAGTTGTAAATAGCATGATGATTTATTCTAAGGGTAGGGTAAAGGGATTGAATTTGCACCTTGAAACCATTGAGGACATCATTGTTTTTGTGTTGTAGCCATAGTAACAAATGTTCGAGAAGGTGAAAGGTGCTCCAAAGTTCAAAGATTCATAGATATATAATATACAAATGTTCAAAGATATATAATATACAAAAATGCATAATTACAGAAATAAAATCTGAAAAAGATAGAATGGAAATATTACAATGCACAATGTCCATAGGATTTCAAAATCTGATATATTGTACCATCATACAATATCAAGAGAGTGTCAGTTGCTCTTGAAACTCCATTGTCTATGCCTTAGGGTCACTCAGCTCTAAAGAGTCTAAACTGACAATTTAAACCTAGGACACTAATTCATGTGCTGTCATCTGGTAGGAGAATGAGCACGTTATGAAGATGGAATGCATATCCCAATTAACCATTAGTTATCCTTAAAAGTATTTTAAGATGTTCAAAGAGGTTTTGATGATTTTTATTGTGATGCCTCTAGATCATAGTTACCATGTTTGAAAAGTTTGAGTTGTTCAGACAGGGAAAAAAGCTCGAAAGTTCGGGATTTTGCAAAAACTTCGGTTCAATTTGGTTTGGCTCAAAAAAATTACGAATTTAAAAAAAATATAAATATGAATAATTATCCATAAATCAATCACACACAAATAAATAAACATACAAATATACTAACAAATCAATACATAAAAATTACAATTTAATTAATAAATAAATATTAAGCTTTAATTATTATTTTTTACATACTGACAAATAAATAAATAATAATTATAATATTGGTTTTAAAAATAAAATAAAACCTATTAAATAAAATACAACTTAAATTATATAAAACCTATTTTATGAAATATAGTGCATACTAAATACAACTTATTGTTTTATTTTAAAATTTAAATTAAAAAATTACATAGAAAAAAATCTTAAACTAAATACAAATCTTAAAATAAATACAACGTTAGCTTTTACTTTTGTCTAGCAACTTGTTAAATTAAAACTAAAAATAAAATACAGCTTTGAAATATTATGAATACTCCCGAAGAAAGAAGTCGAATACGATTTACAGTTTTGAGCTCGGACGAAATTCAATGGCAGATGCAAATAACAACACGTAAATTGCGTTTTTGGTCGCTGGTGTGTGGTGACTGTGTTTTCCTCCATTCGCATGGGATTTTAAGACTTTTTCTGCCTCCATACGATGCTGCAATTAGGGTTCGCGTTTTTTACTGTAGCTTTTCCTTTGTCAACGCTTAGGGTTTTCGATTTAGTTGTTTATTTATTTATTTTTGCAAACAATTTTTTTGTAAAGTGAAAACCCTACACGAATCTACCGAACAAGTTCAGTTTTCCCTAAAAATGCGTTCTGAACCGAATTTTGACCGTGTTTGTACGAATATGGTAACTATGCTCTAGATACAAGCAAGTAATTCATTGCAATTGGTTTGTAGGAAAAGCAATTCAAGGAGGGGGACTGTTATGAACTTTGTTTGAAACTTCAGGCAATGCGGCCTTGTGGGTCTTGTAGAAATCAACTCACATGCAAGAGGCACAAGAGCTAAAAATAGGTAAATGCTATAGACTCTTAGGTAATAAACTAGAGTATGTTTTGAGGAAAGCAATTCTTGTGTACAACTTTGAAGACCGTCTTGGGCTAAGGAAGCATCCATACCGCCTTGGATTTTCCTATGTTGATGTCCTCACCCTCTCGAAAGTTATTCTCCTTTCTATGTAATGTTTGATCTAATTTTCCCTCAATACTGAAGTTTTGATTCCATATTCAGATTTCCACAATTTTTTTTTTTCTGCTATCTTTGTAATGTCTGATTTAAATTGCTTGTGGAAGCCTTCAATTATTTAACAAGTTAATAGGAATACATGATTGGGTTGTGATTGAGTTAATCTCGCATTGGTAAGAATTGCGAGAAAAGAGCGACACATAAGACATTACATGCTTCCAAAGCTTTGGCAATGGGGAAAGGGGCTAGAAGGTGAGAAGCCCAAAAGGGGGATTACATTCGCCATGCCCCTCATACTATCACATGCTTATGGTAATTATGTGCTAAGTGCTATGCAACTAGAGTTGAATCATTACAAAGAGAGAGGCAAATGTAGCAGCACTTTGATCATAAATTGACTTTTGAATAAGGGGCCACCTTATCGTCTTTAGAAATAAGAAAGGAAGAAATTATATTAACCTTAGTCTTTAGAAAGAAGAAAGAAAGAAATTATAATAATGTCGATGAACGATCAAAATAGGTCAATGGGACTTGAGATTACAACCAATTACAATAGAAAGTCCTAGAGGTTCTCATAAAACCCCAATGGTTGGGGGCAAGTGCTAATCTCCACTGCTCAATTACAAGTTTTATGCTTAATTCATTGTGAATGAACATTACATTAACATCAATAGGAATTATACCAATTAGATTATATTATGCACCTATGTCATGGCTGTGTTTGGCGGATTTAATCCTTCAAATTCGAAATTCGCCATATTTTTTAGGGTGTGAAAAAAATCGAAAAATATTCGATACAATTCGGCTATAAAATCCTCTGTGCTGGAACATGTCTAAAAAAAATAGCCAAGCCAAATCGCATAAAGGTAGGTCAAAATCGTTATAAATTGTACAACAGAGTGCGAAAATGGCCCTAACCAGGCACAGAATGCCCCCATGGCTAAAAAGCTCTGTTACTTGTCTCTTTGTGGTATGAAAAATCATCGGTGTGGTGCGGCTGGAGCTGTCCGCAATGTGTGAGGAGGAATATTGTTAAGAATGCTCACGAAAACTACTCTCTCAATTATTTTCTAATGTTGAGCTTCGACACGAAGGATTTGATGAAGCCCTCAAAATTAAATCAATAATATGTTATAACTTACACGTGCTTTTAGTTATACATTATATCTTTTTAAAGTTTTGTTCTATTTTTTAATTTGTTTTGATTTTTGATTTATCTTTTAAGTTTTGAATTGTATTTATTTTTTAAAATTCTCATATTATTTATTTTATATGTTTATCTATTTGATACTTTTATAATTTATTGTTCGAATTTAATTACAATTTTATTTTCAAACTTTATCCATTGATGAACTTAAACTGAACTTTATCCTCGTCGAACTCGAACTCGAACTCGAACCTTGTGACTTAGTTATACACAATTGACTTATCTCCATTCTAATATGTAACTTTGGACTTAGCCTTTTTGAGAAGTTTGACTACTGTTAGGGCAGTTACATTACATTACGCACAGTCAACTTACCTTCATTTCTATATTTTGCTGCATATTTTTGTTTCTAAGTAACTAGGACAATATCTGTACTATTAGCTAACAAAAATTGAACTATTTCTGTTAATTTCGTAGAGGTTTACTTGCTGATTTTTTTTTTTAATTGGCTTATTCTAGGTATATTCTTTCTGACTATAGTTTCTTGTTCAGGAACTAGGTTGCAATACTAACCTCTATGCTTTAGTCTTTGGAGAGTCTGTTCTAAATGATGCGGTATTTTCGCAAAACCCATTAAAATGCATTGTAATTTGTTTACCAGTAATTTGTTATAACAAATAGACAGCAGTATTTTGTGTTAATTTGAATGTCAGGCTAAAAATTGGTTCAAATAATCTGAAATTTTTGTTAATGTAATCACGAGTTTATCATATATTATGGGTTTTGATTTGATGCGTCATCTTTCTTCTGTGGCATGGGGATCTTTCATTAGGTGGCGATTTCTCTATACAGGTTAGTGTCTTTGCTGATTCCATACCAAGAAATAAGATTTATTTCTTGAAAGTCTTCATTGTTTGTCCATAGTCAACTTTAGTTTTGATTGATGTCTAACTTTCAAATAAATATATATTGTTCATGTATTGCAGGACAATGTTATCAGTACGTAAAAATGCATCAACAAATCATGGCTTATTCATTGTAGCATGGAGATTTCTTGAAACATTTGTTGGTTCAATGTCCACAGGTTAGAAGCAATATTTTTGGTCTTTAGTTTGAAGGAACATCCTTTTTTGTCTCCTGTTTTCCTTGTTGTTCTTGGTTAAAAGTATGTGAAGGTCTGTGATTATTTTTCATTGAATAAAATAAGCAAGAGGAGAATATGTTTGTCATCTTCAGATATTGTATCTTATTTGTTTGTTATATCAAATGTCTTTAAGCTGTATTTGAAGGCTTACTTTTATGTTGTGTATGTTTATGTTGGGATTTACAATTGTACTTTTCTACTGTGTCATATAATGTTTATGTGGGGATATACAATTGTACTTTTCGACAGTGTTAGTCTATAATCCTTATACCTTCTGATTTAAATAAGCACATATTGAAAGAAGTAATCTGTAGGGCAACTATAATTCTAAAACTATTTGATAACATTAATAATGTATTTGGCATTGATTTGTTGGCTATTATACTTTGTGCCCATTTTATGTTGTGTATGTTTATGTTGGGATTTACAATTTTACTTTTCTACAGTGTCATATAATGTTTATGTGGGGATATACAATTGTACTTTTCGACAGTGTTAGTCTGTAATCCTTATGCCTTCTGATTTAAATAAGCACATATTGAAAGAAGTAATCTGTAGGGCAACTATAATTCTAAAACTATTCGATAACATTAATAATGTATTTGGCATTGATTTGTTGGCTATTATTCTTTGTGCCTCAAAAAGGTTAGTATAATGGCAATAGGGAACAACTTGAGTGGGCTCAATGGTGAAGGCATATGTCCTCCATAGAGGAGGTCACAAATTCGAATTTAGAAGTGGATAGACTTGTACACCTATTGAACATTATACAAGGTAAATGAAAAAACAATCCCTTTGTGGGCTTTAATCACTGGGGTCTTATACATCAAATTGGTGTCTTGCTTTGCAATGACCTAAACAACTATCTTTACCTTTACCTTAGACACATGATGCAAGTAGATGTGCATGATGCTTAACATATATATATATGGTTCCAGTTCTATGATAAAAGTTTGTGAACAATGTAAAGATTTAGTTAGACACATTGAACTTACTCTTACAAATGCTAAATATTTGAGATAAAGAAATTTGCGCTAAACTTATCTTATATGTAGAGTTATTTGGTAGATTAGTAATTGTCTTATTGTATAGTATGTCTATTGAATTTAACTGCAGTCTTAGGAATCAATAAGATTTGTATGCCTACAAATCTCAAAATGTTAGATGAATTTTGCATTCCTCTTTGTTGAATATATAATGAACCGTACGGTTCATAAGCGATTGAGGAGGTCAGAATCAATGTCAGAATTAACACCCAAATGTAACCACTCCTTACATAATAAATTCACCTTGCCTGAATCATTCGATGCAAAGTGCAGTTTTGTGTAATTTGGTCTTCTTGCTATTTTCTCTCGTGCATCTCATCTTACTAACAAGACTATTAGAGCTAGGTTAGTTGCCATTGGAGGAAGCAATCTTGAGAAGTGAGGTCGACAAGATGCACGGGCGCATGGGGCAAAAGATAAAACTTGGTTCGAGTGCTTCAAACGTTGTGCTTGTGTATGTGCTACCCAGTCATGTGAAAGGAGAAAATGTGGCTCAAGGAGGGCAAACACCCAAGAAAGATGTGTGGGAAGAGAACAAGTCGCAAATCCTCGTAATCTTGTCACAAATCCGGTGGGCCAGCAAAGTCGTGGCAGAGAGACGCCAAAGGCAAAGTCGCGAGTTAAAAAGACATTTTTGAACTATCTTTTGCCTTTTCTTTTCTCTTTCAAGCAACACCATTAAAGTCACAGTTCGTGTCTACGCAAAGTCGAGTCGCAAATCCTAAGTCGTGTGGGGAGAATAGAGAAAAAGTGAAGTCACGTAAGGTGAATAAAAGAAAACGTGCACAAAACCCTAGTCACAAATCCAGTTCGAGGGCGGCACAATCGCTAGCAGCAAGCAAAACGTGATTCTGAGCAGTTGTATGAACATTTCGAGGGCATTACAAGGAAAAACATGAGTTGAATATTCTCGAAGGGTTCAAGGGCAAAATAATAGTATTTTTCAGCCACAAAGGTATTCACCTTGTGCTTTACATGTGACTAATTAATTTAATACAATTTGCTGGAATAAGTAATATATTATTGGTGTGGGCAACATATTATTTTATTATTTCCATTACTTAAAATGGCAAATATTTCACACTTGACTCGACGGAAACACAAAAATGAATGGGCACTAATTTCAATGTATGGAGCCATAAGATTTTAACGCTTGCAGAATTTCGTGATTGTGATAAGATAATCATAGGCAGCAAAGCAGACCTGCTACAAATTTTGCGGATTATGACAAACGTCATAAGAAAGCGTTATTGCTTCTCAAGTTGTCGGTGTCGGATGATATGATACTGGAAGTGCGAGTAATGCCACTATGGCAACACGTTGTGGGACAATCGAGGATAAATATCAAACGTTAGAGAAAGGACAAGTTTTTTACCTGATAAATACATTGTTTGCTTTGAAGCTACAAGAAGTTGGATCGCTATCTGAGCACCTACTTCGGATGAAAGACCTCCGAGATTAGTTATCTTCCATAAATAAAAAGGTGGACACTGATGATATGGTGGCTTTGGTTCGAAATAGATTGCCTTCTTTGTATGAGTCATTTGTGGAGGCACTTCATTTAATGGCTGAAAATCAAACTCTTACGTTTGACAAGTTGAGTTCCTACCTGTTACAAAAGGAGCGAAGACAAACTCGGACAAAATCTAATTGTGACCAATCGAGAGAGTGCTCTTGTCACTTAGTCAAAAGGAAAGTGGAGACGCATTCGGTGAGTCATCCACTTAGTATCATGTCACATGCTATTACTGTCACAAGGTGGGCACCTTAAGAAGGATTGTCGAAAGCGGAAGTATGATCTTTCGCAACAAAACAAAAACCATGTGATGAGGAACATGTGGTAGTAGTTGCAGAAGAACAGGATTCGGATGACGGGCATGCTCTTTATTGTCTTACGACATCATGCTTGCATGACAGTGATATGACATCGGAAGTGCAGAATGCCACTTTGGCAAACACGTTGTGGGCCAGTATGAGGGATAAATATCAAACGTCAGAGAAAGGACTTGTTTTGTACCGAAAATACATTAATTGCTTTCAAGCTACAAGAAGGTGGATCGATGTCCGAGCACCTACGCCGGATGAAAGACCTCCAAAACCAATTATCTTCCATCAACAAAAAGGTGGACGACGATGATATAGTGGCTTTGGTTCTCAACAGCTTGTTTTCTTCGTATGAGTCATTTGTGGAGGCACTCCATTTAATGGTTGAAATTCAAACACTCACATTTGACAAGGTGAGTTCTACCTGTTGCAAAAAAAAGGAGACAAATCCAGCAGAATCTAATTGTGACGAATCGAGAGTGCTCTTGTCACTTAGTCAAAAGGAAAGTGGAGACGTTAGTCTAGTGAGTTTTCCACTCAGATCGTCACATGTTATTACTTGTCACAAGGTTGGGCACCTTAAGAAGGATTGTTAGAAGCGGAAGTATGATCTTTCTGCAGAACAAAAAGCCATGTGATGAGGAACATGTGGCAACAATTGCGCAGAAGAACAGATTCGGATGATGGGCATGCTCTTTATTGTCTTATGACATCATGCTCGCATGACAATGGTAGCGATTCTTTGGATCATTGACTCTAGTGCATCCTCACACTTTTCATGTCACAGGGACTGGCATGTTTCATTTACTGCAAATATATGTTTTGAATCAGTAGTACTAGCTGATGGAGAATTACTTGCAGTAGAAGGGATAGGAGATATATGCATTGTATTGAATAATGCTCATAAATTGTTGGTACAAAATGTTAGATATGTACCTTATTTACAAAAGAATCTTCTATCTGTTCATCAATTAACTAAAAATCCCAATATTGTTGTGGATTTCTGTGGGAATAAGTGTATTGTTTCTGATATGAAACAAAGATGGATGATTGCCCTTGGTATTGGGCAAAGTGGCCAATATCAACACATTATGAAGGGAGTATCCACTATACCGGTATGTACGGAGGCGGACATGCCTTGGGAGGATGGATTTCCTCATTTTGAATAACAATTTGTTGTGGATGACTCCAATATTCCAAATGCATTGACGATGCATGGTGAGATGGCATGCCAAGCCAATCACTTAGAGGTACTTGCTCGAAGGACAATAGAGCATGAATAGTTTTCTCATTGTGTTGTGAAAGTTCTTTCCTAACAGATGGGAATAAATGAGCCTGGAACATATTTTTTAATCTACCTCTTTGAGTTTTTGATTCTAGCATTCTAGAGATGGGGCTGACACTCTTAGCCATTGATTATTCATCCTACTGGTCAATGAATCACGTAACAAAGAACAAGTGGACTACTTGCCATATCTTTTGTTCACATGACCAGATTTTTGTTTTGTGGTTCTTCTCCATTTGACAACCGTAACACACAGTCTGTAGATCTAATGACTAAACATATGGGTTTTCGATCATTTGTAAAATTTCGGGACAAACTTAGTATTGTTTCCAGTTTTAGTCATTAAGAGGGGGTGTTAAATATATTATGAACCGTACGGTTCATAATCAGTTGAGGAGGTTGTAATCAGTTGTAACCAACAACCATGTGTAACCAGTAACCAAATGTAACCACTCCTCACATAATAAATTCACCCTGCCTGAATCATTCGATGCAGTGCAGTTTTGTGCAATTTTGTCTTCTTGCTATTTTCTCTGTGCTTCTCATCTTACTAACACTCTTGATATCAATGGCTCTTTCTTTCTATGTATGCATGTTTTTTTGCTTGATTTTCAGTTGATCTATACAAGCCTTCATACCTGTATTATCATCTATTAAAATGGATTGATTGCGAACAATACTTCTAGCTTATAAAAGCAAGTTGTAGATTCACATTGTGCTCCACACAATTGATATATTTGATTAAATGGCCATATGATTTATACACATATGTATATGCACACATACATATATAAAAGGCCAGTTCGAAGTTTTAAATGCACTGATGTGGGGTTAGAACATGTTTTAAATTATGAAAAAGTGTAGAAAATTATTATATAATTATTTTTTGCTAGTATAAGTGACACATGAGTAGGAAGAGAGTTGAACTAGTTTGTAGGGAAGGCGATCTGAGTTATTAGTTTTTGTAGTCAACAACTATTGCATGTTATAATGTCAATTTACAATTTTTTTCCAAAGAAAGAATTATTACTTCTAATCTAATATTTTTTTACATCATGTAGATGCACGAGGCATTGTAACTAATGTTTCAAAAACTGTCTGTGGGGTCCTTAAAACTATACCTAAATTACAAACTACCCTTTCCAAAAACCATGTAAGGATCAGAAGTTTACATCAGAAGCTTCCAATATAGATCAATGAAAACCAGAAAATCTCAACCCATTATCCCAGACAACATTGTATCAAATGGATCAGCCCAATACAATACTATGGATCAAAACTACTGCAAGAAACAGAAGGCTGTGGTAATCCATCTTTAGTCTTCATTTTCACCCACTTTCCCAGAACCAACAGAAAACCATCTGTAGACAGCAAGTTTGCGAAGGTATTTAGTTTTTGGTAAACGTGTTTGTGTGAAACAATGGTGAAAATACCAGCCAGCTGGCTCACCTGTTCAAAGATGAGTGTCAAGAATTGACTCTCCATTCTATACAACTTCCACATCCAAGTAATAATAATCAGGTAGTCTCCGATCACTTGAAACCTGTCAACATTGTTATTCCATTCAATCACGAGGAGCAATGTGAGAGCAAGCAATTCAGCATAAATTTTTGACCCTGGTCCTAGTGCTACATTGAAATGAAAGAATTGATTTTCATTTATGTATAGAACACCACCGGCCCCACAACAAACCTGGGTACCTTGACTTGACCCATCGAAACACCCCAGGGAATTGTATTATCAATCACCACCTATTTAAGTTGTCTCTAGGCCTTCAATTTTGTGGTCTTTGTCAAACCATCAAAAACTGTTCTCATCTGAATGGAGGACTGGATTGGAGGAATATTAATATTGTTGAAGATGTTGGCATTTCTTGCCAACCATGCCCCCCAAGCCAAAACATAGGGTAAAAGTCTAAATTGCTTTAATCCTCTGATATCAAACCAATTCTTCATATAGTCTCTAGTGTATTCACATGCCATGAATCTGGTCTCCCAATCAAACCTTCTAGTTTAGCCCAAACTGATGGATTATAGGGACAGTCACTAAGTTTATGATTGATAGTTTCCAACGCCACTCTGTTTAAAATGCATCTTCTTGGTCCCTGCCAACTAGTGTTACCTAAGACTCTAGGACGACGGGACGCTGGGGATGATGTTTCTGGGACGGCAAAAAATTTCCAAAATTTCATGACGGCAGGGGGACGGCTATTAAAATAATATATAAAATTACAAATATAAAAATATACGATTAATTTTTAGAAATTTTATGAATAGCAATTCATTTTTATATATCAGCCCACCATGTGCATACAGTCCATGTCCAGACATCCATATTAAAAAGTAAAAACTCAGCAACATACATACAGCTGTACTAATGTTATGTGTTCATATAATTTTTAATATTAATATGTATGCTGTTGGTTTTCATAGTATGTTGTGACAGTCCACCATGTGCATTTGTGCTCGAAAATTTCTGTATTCATATATCACTCTTGATTCTTAATATGTCTTTGTAATACAATACAGTCGGGTTATGGTTAACCAGTAAATGTTTTTAAAGAGAAAACAACAAAGAAATTAATTAAAATAAAAAAGTGAAAAAAGTCATTTTTTGAAAGAAAAAAGTGTTTTAAAATTGTTGTTGACGTCAGGGACGCGTTTGGGACGCCCTTGGGACATCTCTCAACCGTCTCGGGATGTACAGACGTCCCCACCATCTCCCCCCGTACTCAAACATACCCAAGATGTTTCCCTGCATTTGTCAAACTTTCCTAGGACATTCCCTCGCAACTCAAAAGTTTAAAACGTGGAGGAAACGTTTCCTCCAAGTTTCAAGGCCGCTGTAATGTTCGGGACATCTAGGGCCCTTGAGATTTGGGGGACGCTTCCCTGCGTAATACTGCTGCTAACCTCTTCTCAACAAAGTATCTCATGTTAAATTTTTATTACTAAGGAAATCCACGTAAAAGTTCTTGTTTTTGAAGGAGTCGTAACCTTCCGCATTGCTTTCCATCGCCAAAATTGGTGTAAACCATATAATGATTATTTTAGTTTACAAACATACATTTCTTTTCCAGATCTTCAAATCCTCTTAGTTGAGACATACATTTCCTCTTTGAAATCACCATTTAAGAATGCCTTTTCACATACATCCGATGTATTTCCCCATACCATCTTGAATAGTCTGAGCAAGGAGATTCCTTACAATGCTTATTTTTGCACAGAGTAAAGGTTTTGACATAGTCAATCCTAGTTTTTGAGTAAACCCACGAGTAACCAACCTATCCTTAAATTTATCAATTTCACTGTGGAATCTTGTGTCAGACTTAGAATTCATGGCTTCTATCCATCGTTTGTCTTGACTTGCCTCTTATTGGGGTTCACAATCATATAAAGTCATTAAGGCGTGATAAGTATGCTAACTTCTAGTCATTTTTCTAAGGGTATTAGGATAAGATTCCATAATAAGGGATCGAGCCCATTTTGGCTTTTTTAGAAGGAACTATTAGAGGCGAGGCCTCTCCCTCAATTTTAGGAACCTTAGAGCTTGGAATAAGGTCTTCTCGAGGAGTAAAGATTGAGGCCAGACTACCAAAATTTTTCAAATGGGAAACATTAGGTTTCTTATTTGACCACTTTTCCAGAGGGGTTGTTTGATGAAGAGCTTTTGTGGGAACCCTATTGAGAATATGGATAGCTGTATTCATGCTTTCAACCCTTTAAAATTTGGGAACTTGAGAAGAGTGAATCATTATCTTGGTCATTTCTATTAGTCCTATTTCTTTCCTTTATGCGATCCCATTTTGTTGAGGAGCGTATGGAGTGGTTAACTCACGTTGAATCCCACATGAGGTGCAAAATGCATCAAATTCTTTACTAACATACTCATCTCCATTGTCATTATTAATCTCTTGGTTCTCGGGTTAGATGATGTTTCGGCCAAGGCTTTAAATTCTTTAAATTTAGCAAAAGCATTAGTCTTTTTTTTAATGAAGTCAATGTCATTCTTGTGTGATCATCAATAAAGGAAATGACAAAAAGAGCATCACCGGGGAGGTTACCTCGAGTGCTCCCCTAACATTGATGTGGACCAACTCTATAGGTTGATAGGAGTTGGCATCATGTTGCTTATGGAAAGGTTCGGAAGGTTTTGAAGACCCGGGAGCAGATTCATCAAAAGTAGGTTTTTGAGGCCGAAGGAACTCAGATGTGAAAGAGCACCTGAGCTTAGGGAAGTGATTCCAGGAGCTCCGGAATAAGTTAAGAGCCAAACAAAATATCAATGGAAAACGTTTTTAGTCCCCTACATGGTGGAAAAATCAGATTCGTCATAAACCCCATGCATTTTTCTAAGCAACTCATTCTTTTCAGTAATGCGGTTGGTGATCTCGAGAAGAAAAGAGGTTTTTGAGAGGGCTGCATATAGAATTAAGACACGAGACCCATCCCATCCTTCTCAAAAGGTCATTTCTAGTCGATTTCATATAAAGAAGTGTGGGAAAAGTCATCCAGGGAGCTCAAGTTATGTCTGTTTCAAGTTGCCACCCAAGGTACATGTTCGATACTTAGTCAATTTTTTTGGGTGCCACGTGACAGTATGAGGCTAAGGCGCACTTTTGTGCCCCTATTGCTCTCTCCAAGGGGACAACGGGGACAAAAATTGTGCCCCTCCCCTTAGGCTTCATGGTCACTCCATATGACCCCGATGACTCCATATAGCCCCTTTGACCTATTTGACTAGCCCCTCACCTACTCCCGCATGTGTGACAAGTGTCACTCCAAGGCTAAGGCATATTTTGTGCCCCAATTGTCCCTTTCAAGGGGACAAAAAAATGCGCTCCCCTCCTTGTTTCCCCCAAGTTCTTCATATGACCGAAAGATGGCTCCCAGGTGCTTGTTTTCAGCCCCATCTAAGGGAACAAGGGGGACAAAACAATGCGAACCACCCCCTCAAGGTCACAAAGAACCATTTTTCTCTCATTCTCCCACATTCCTCCATTTGCACTAGGAACCTTGGCGAAATTTTTCCAGTTCCTCCATTATTTTTTCTCTTGCATTCACTCCATCATCCCTCCATGATCTCAACATTGTTTTGCACGAGAAAAACTCAACAAATCCATGCTCCACGCACAATTTTGCTCCAAAATGAAGGCGTGCATGTGAAATCTAAAAACTTCATATCAATAAAATTAGGGCACGAGATCGACATGAGATTTTTTTTGCTTCATTTCACTTTTTCTGAGGCCATAAAAACCCAGGAGATGGATTTCACATGCACGGGGATAAATTTTTGCAGCAAACAAATCCCAGTTTCCCAACACCAAAATTTTAAAATTAAAATCTTTTGTCCAGACAGTCAAGGTTGAGCCAAAACTTCAAAGATGTAACAAAGACAAAAAAACCCATATCAGAAAAAACCGATTTCATCGAAATCAAGCCTAGAAAGCTAGTTACTAAAAATAGTAAGCTCCTACACAAGCACTTACTATTTTTAGTAAGATCTCACAATGAGCAGTTTGGAAAAGGCAGTGTGCATAGGGAGCATCTAGAAGGTGAAAAAGTCAAAAAGAGGGAAAAAGTTCAATTTTCTAAATATGGTAAACTCCGTTCCAGGTATAGAAAGGTGCCATCAACAGGGATGAAATTCAAATCTGCTCCTCCTTTTCATGCTTTGCTAATTCAAGCCTTCACGGAGGTCGATACATTACAAGAAAATTTAGGCCTTCGTGGTTTGATAAGCATAATGTGTCTCAAAGGGAAAAATACCAATCTTAGAAGCACATGTGAATCTCCACCTGTCATTAAGTGGTGACCACCTCTCTGGGGAATTTCTTCATGAGATTCTTCTTTGAAGAGTTCAGCTTGCAGTGGGGTGAAAGTTGGATTGCAACGCATATAGGTGGATTCCCAATTTCGGTCCTCAATGTATTCAAGGTAGGAGCATCGTGGTTACAATGCCCGAGTAATTGTTCCAGTTTCTCATTCAGGTGCATAACCGAGAAGAATAAAGAAATGGTGACACTTCATGGCTTGGAATGGTTGTTTCATGTTTGTAGAATGGGCATTCTTCACTTTGCTGACAATGGTGTACTCATCAGTGTTCATTGCTTGCTTTCTCGATGTGTATGGGAAAATGCATCATTCCAAGATCAATCTTTGTCAGTGAAACATGACTATGTCGGTTTCAATCTTCGTCTTCTTCGTAAAAGATTATCACAGGCATCAGTATACAGGTCATCTTGAATCCATATCGGGAAATCTCAACAATGTTTTTAAACACTCATCTTTGCAGTCCAAGGTATCTATGTATCGTGTATAAAGAGGAGATTGTGAATCATCGTCGGCAAAGGTAAATTTTCCAAAGGTTTCCAAAGGATCCAAGTTTCATCATCGTGCAAAGTGTTCAGAGTAAACTTCATCGGAGCTTTCCTTTAGTATAACATCGTGCAGAGGGTCATCGGGGACCAACTTCCATCTTCGATTCCTTCAATGCGTATCTTCATCGAAGATGGAGTGTTCTTCATTCATGCTTGAGCATCTCTTCTCTCTCCTTTCTCCCTCTTCCTTCTCTCTCCTTTCTAATTCGTCGTTAGGCTTTTTCATTTTATTTTGCCCTACTCACTTAAGTATCCTATTTTAAAATTATAAAAGTATTTTCTCAAAATTATAAGAGAAATACTTAATTTGTCTTTTCTAATGGCAAGCGAAAGGTCACAAGTGGAATAGGAATGTGAAGAGTCATATGTGGGGAGATGAGAGGTCAATTCACGTTGTTATAAATTGGGATGGCCTCTCCATTCCAAAGGATCCTAGATTTTGAAAACTTCCACTTTGTAGCAATTGTGGATTGTAGTTGTTGAACTTTGTATCAATGCACAAGAAATAAGAGCTACATTTCTTCCATTTCCCTTTCTCATATGTTCTTTTATTCCTCTCATTATGCAACTTTGTGAATGTCAATAAATAAGAAAAGAGTTTGTTGCTTTTCTTGATGAGGAGATTAATGAGACTTTGTGTTCATAGTCTCATCTTGTCTTGATGTCAGTAACAAGGTTGATGTTCTTTCTTCTATATTGAATGTTGAACTACTCTTGGTTCATTGGGTGTGAACTCTACAATTGGCCTACTCACGGCAGTAACCTTCCTTCCCTAATTTCTCTCCTTCCCCCTCATCACTATGATTTCCTCCCTTGTACCCCGTACAAGCACTTTGCCACATGTTCAATGGAGTGTCCCTGTGATCCCCGACCTATTTGGCCAACCCACAACATTTAGTTTAGGATTAGATTAGTTACATTCAATAATGGGAGCTGCACCATTCAATGCAGAGGGCGTAGCCCCGTGAACGTTGGTGGAGACACCTAATTTGCCCAATTGACAAATTTTCTCACCAACAAAGCAGTGCAATCCGCCTTCTCTTTATTTCTTCCTTGTGCACATCTTCCAACGAGAGATGGTCTCTCATCAAAATGTAGATAGCATGAAGTAAAACAAAATGAATGAACAAAGTGCATTCTTTGGCCGTTGTAAATCTGTTTCGTTTGGGATGACAAACTCTGCAATGTTATTTTCTATTGCATACTTGCATAATTGCATGCAATGTGTTTTTCTCTTGAGGCAGTTGTATGTTAATAATAATATGTTTTCATAGATAAGATGTAAAAGGTGGGTTATCAAATTGAATTAGTTTTAATGGGTTAGTGATACAAAAATAATATCATAATGTAATATGAGAAAGAGATTGTCAATGCAAGGTTAGGAGTTCAATACAACAGCATTTCTTTGAAAAAAAAAAAGATTATTGTCAACATTGTTCTTTTTTGGACTTGGCTTTCCTATTTAGTATTTGTGTATGTAGATAAGATGGATGTTTAGTTGACAGGTTGTTAATGGAATATATAGTTAATCCAACTCTGTAATAAAATGGCATGAGAAATTCAATGATATGATGGCGCAATGAAGTTTATGGTGGTTGAGGTAAATTTTGAATATATGCATGTGAGGAGGATGAAGAGGAAACAAAAGTGGTGAAAGAGGTTCGTGGAATGTTGTCAAAAGGAAGTGAGACGAAAGGTAGGTTACATTAAAAGAGGACATGTATTAGAGGATGAACTAAGGGGTTAATAATGAAAATGAAAGTTGAAATGATTCACACAAATGAAAGGGAGTAAAATGTGTAACAAGAGCCTACCAGATAGTGGAAGGAAGCATGTAAAGGGAAGTAGTTGATGCAAAATGGATCATGTGGAAAACTAGAAGGGAGAAAGGGTTTCCACTGGGGACAAAGGGAGGAGCAGAGCTGATTGAGGCTGTAGTTCAATTTAGAGGCCTCTTGAGTGTGCATCAGCCCCATCCTAGACATCCTTCTTTTCCCTCGTTCCCCTTGTGGGCTCAATGTCCCCCTCCGTCCAAATGATGAAGAGACTGCTGCCAAGTCTAAAGATTTTTAAGGGAAAATAGTAAAGTATGGTTCAGTTTTGGGTGGATACAACTCATGGAAAATACAGTGAAAATTGAACCAAAGGTCTAAATTCGCCTCAGTCCATCTCTATGTCACAAGGTATGCTGAATTTTATTGGAAAAGTTCGTACTTTGCCAAACTATATCCTTGCCGAACATGAATGTGTGTATATATACCAATTCAAAGCAGTGGACATAAAGCTCTCTCTATTCTGCCCCTCTGACATATTAATGTTTTTTTTTTGTGTGATTAATGTAGTTTTTTAGAAAATAATATTGATTAAACATTAATTTGTTCAAACTTAAAGACGTTTTTTTCCCAAACTTTATTCTCACTGAACATGAACTCAAACTCTAACCTTGTGACGTAAGTCCATCATTTAGTTTTTGTCCAACTGATAATTACTATTGAGTCAAGAAATTGGGATTAATTGAAGGCACCGGTTTGGACACCGCATTAATGCCACAACCACAGCCATAGGAGAGGAGTATTTTGTAAGCAACAAAAAGGGGCTGTCTTTGGTTAACAGATGAAGTTACTGAAGAAAAATCAATGTTAAACCATCCTCAAAGGCCAATTCTTAAGATATGATGAAAGTAGTTTAAGAAATAGAGGAGACCACTAGCATTTTGTGCAAGTAAATGGGTTGCCTTCGATTAACAGACCAAGTTACTGAAGAAAAATCAATATAATATCATCCTCAAAGGCCAATTCTTAAGGTATGAAGAGTAGTTTAGGAAACAAAGGAGACCACTATCATTTTTATAAATAAGGAATCACAATAGGATTGCTTGGAAGTCAATTAAATATCTTAATATTTCTGTCAAAGTGTTTGAGAAGGACTAAACGTAGTTCCAATGTTTTCTCTATGGAGTTTATACCACGAGGGTTTCATCTTGTTAACTATGTCTTTTATATGGATGCATGTTTTCTGGTATTTCTGTTCTAGTCTTGATATTATTGGGTAGGATGGATATGGAAGAGTTGGTTGGAGCCGTGAATTAGTGAATGTTACATCCGAGGAACCTTGACAACATAAGATGGATTACAAACCGTTGCATTGAATGGTAAAAGAATTTCCAATGAATTATCACAAGACTTTTATTTAATGGAAATGTTGTTCTAAACCTAGTAAAATACGTCATGGTCTCATGGTAAAATTTAAGGCTTTTTGGTGCAAGGTTTCATGGAATGGGCTTCGAAGATAGATTTTGAAAGGTGTTTGACGATAAATACTATGCGGGACACGGTTGACAAAAGAATGTAGATGAAAAGTTTGCCAGACCTACGACAGACTTTGCTAGTCTGACTCGAGGAAAAGGTCTGAAATCTGAACTATATATATATATATATATATATATATGGGTTTGTGTTTTACATATATATAAAACATGTATAGCATGCTTGTCCCTCGGGATATCAGATTTTGGGAAATTCTTTCTACAAAAGCACAGAATTAGCAGCTGTATAGCAATTGGACTGCATATCTATAACATCATCACATCATACTACTTTTGTTTAATGCATAGTAAGCCTTAAGGTCTTCCATAGTGTGCAAGTTTCCAAGTCATCCTGGTTTTCTGGCTCAGAATGGCAGTGGCAACGGTGGTCATAGAAATATTTTTCTTACTTGATGCTAACCAATATGTCCTTGAAGAAAATTGTGGAAATAATACTTATATTTCAGAGCTGAGTCCCTGGTTGGTAAAAGGTTATACTCCCAATTATATGATTGTTCATGGAAAGCCTTTTTGGCATTTTCCATACTAACTAGTATTAAGCTAAATGCCATCTCCCAAATTGTATAATGTCGAAGTTATCAAGCACCTTACCTTTTTTAACGGATTTTAGTATCCATATGATGTCTTAGACAACGCTAATTATGAAAGGCAGAACACTAATAGCAGGAGACTTGCCATAAAAATCTATGACAAAAATGTGAAGTCATTTAAAATTAATGTCATATAAATCTACAAGAATTCAACATTCTATGATGGGTATTGAAATATTCTACCAAAGTTGCCAAAAATGCGAATTACTCAGAATTTCTTATCGAGGCCTCATTTACATTTTTTATGAAGTAATTATTTTCCAAAGAAATGTTATTAATTAGTAGGATTTTAATTATTTTATTGTTCTAGGTGGTGGATGTGGTATCTAATACAATTATACTTTAGAAATGTTTGGCAGGTTTGTCGTACTTGTTATGCACGTGCCATAAAAATCTATAACAAAAATGTGAAGTCATTTAAAATTAATGTCATATAAATCTACAAGAATTCAACATTCTATGATGGGTATTGAAATATTCTACCAAAGTTGCCAAAAATGCGAATTACTCGGAATTTCTTATCGAGGCCTCATTTACATTTTTATGAAGTAATTATTTTCCAAAGAAATGTTATCAATTAGTAGGATTTTAATTATTTAATTGTTCTAGGTGGTGGATGTGGTATCTAATACAATTATACTTTAGAAATGTTTGGAAGGTATGTTGTACTTGTTATACACATCTAGGTATCTCTTCCATCGTGAGAGGTGTCACTTTATGTTTACTAGTTGACATGCCCTCTATATATTCCACTTAAATCACAGAGATTTTCTCATGTGTCATTCTATGTGTTAGTAATTTGAATCTCTTCCATTACGCGGGCTGTTGGAAACTGTCCCTATTACGTTTACTGGTTCACATGCCCTCTATATATTCCACTCGCATCGTAGAGATTTTCACAAGTGTCATTCTATGTCTTAATAATCTGAATTTCTTTCATGGTTTCCTTGGGGATGAATATTGCTTTAATCAGTTATAGATGTTGGTTTGTTTCTTTTATCCTACTGTTTTAGATAATGCAATCATTGTGATTAGAAACTGTCTTTAGACACATTTGCATATATATTAGGAATGTACTTGTGTTGCCTGCCATTTACTTCTTCTTTAATGACACTTCTCTTAGTTTAAGGCCTTTTCCGCCTATTAATTTAGATCCTAATTTACTTTGTGCAGGGGTTGCAGTGGCGTTGTGTTCTTCTTTAATATCCTTGTAGAAAAATATTTGATTTCGAAAAAGGTTATTTAGGATGCTATGTTTCATTATAGTTGTTTCTAATGCATTTGTTTCATTTGATCTTAGCACGGGTTACTCTTTAGTATGTATTTTTGTTTGTTTGTAAGATTACTTCACATCTACAAGGTATTTAATCAGTATGATTTTGTGTCACGAATCTAGATTCTTACATTGGTACTAGGGCTCCTTAAATTTCTACAGTTAGTCGAGGTGCCAATCTTTTGAACCTATGCCCCATGACATTGGCGAACCTAAGAACTATTGTGAGATCATATACATCAAACTCATGTAAATTCGCAAATATGGCTGTGTTCATTTATAGATATATACACAAGCCAGAATCAGTATAATTTTACTGCCACGAATTTAAATTTCTATCCTTAGTACTAGGGCTCTTCAAATTTCAATGCTAATTCGAGGTGCTGATCTTCTGAACTATGTCTTATGACATTGGTGTCCCTAAGAACAATTGTGAGATCATGTACATTAAACTCATGCAAACTCTCAAATATGGCTGAGTGTTCATTTATAGGGGAAAGGGGCCAATACTTGAACATGGTCCAATAGTGGACATGGGTCTTGATCACACAATACCATATAATTGTCATAGTACTATCTAGTAGTTATTTAATTTTGACATAATAATAATGTAGAGTAGCCAATCACATCATGACATGTAAGACTTACAATTATTAAATACTCATTGTACAACAATTATCACTCATGTGCAAGTATTGGTCTCCACCATAGTTTTAGTGCAACTCAAATTTGTTATTTTAAATCAATTCAAAATATGGCTTTCCTCCAATTCAACACTCCAAAGAAAAATGCAAGTTAAGAAAAACTTGAGCTACATGTCTATGCAAAATTCACAATCCTACATAGCTTACAGTTGGTGTTGTGGACTCCTAAACTTAGGGTTTACCACTACTGGTCCCTTTCCCCTAGATATATACTCATCCTTTCAAATTTTGGATCTAGTGTTAGGTAGTATCCCTCTCAACCCTAGTAACAGGTTATTCTAGAAGTTCCATTTATCTTTATTTTACACATAAATGTTGAACCATTATACCAATACAGTATTCACAAATTTTAGTTCTAGATCCAATGATATTCACTTGCTGAATTCTCATTTAAAGCATATAAATCTCTAAAAGCATGATCCATCATGATCAAAACCTAATGGCATGCCCGAGACTCTATGACACTTGGCATCCCAATGAACCAAACCAAATGACATTCCCTGCTCACATAGCCATCTGGTTTGAAATTGGGACCTATGAAATTCAGAAAATGTTTAACAATGAAAAAATTACCTTCTTATTTATTCTTAAGCTAGTGAAATATAGATATGCAAATTTTATTACAACATTATATATTCAATCAGGAAACAAACGCTTAAGATCTTTAAAAATTTAACATATGGGATCATATCTGAAATCTAGATTATTAAATAGTTATTTTAATTAAACTAGGATGATAAAAAGGCTCAAAGTAATATCACTGTACTATTTTTGTTGCAGGGAGGATTTCCCATAAAAGTTGTGTACAAGATTTTAAAGAGTAAACTTTTTGAGCCACTCTTCAGGACACATTGCTGGCCATAGATGAATGATAAATTGGATTTTACATGAGGATTGTAGACATCCTCATCAACCAGGATCAAAGATCCAATGCAAGATACAATATTGTCTATAGGAGAATCACTTAGACTAAGTGGGCTTGGTTGGAAAATCTTGTGGGAGGGGGTGGTAGAGTTCAAACAGATCATAAGAGGAACGTTGAATATATACTATATAAAAAATATCATTGTCAGATGCGATGATGAGTACAATATATCAAGGGACACAACCATACAAATAGTTAGTCATATTCTGCCCTCAAGCATAGGGAGAGAAGAATGTGTAGTTATATTCTGCGCTCAAAGCCTAGGGAGAGAATACATATCCACATAATTTTGATTTTCCTTAAGACACAGCTTCTCTTAGCGCAGACATTCTTCAGTTATTGCAACTGCTTGGTTCCCTTTCTCGAATCATTGTCTATATTCCATTGAATGTTACCAACTTGATTCTTGTAGGTGTGTATTGTGTATCTTCTCGACCTTCTCAATTAAAAGTGATGAAATGACTTTGCAGATGCATGGAAAATGTATTTAATTCTTGAAATCATTTGACACCCAATTTATCAACTCATGCCAGAAGTAAGGCATACAAAGTCTTCTGAAATGTCGATTTGACCTTATTAATACTTGCCTTGATACATTTTGGCGGTACCATAAGTGACCATAACATCAAATTCCTTTGCAGGTTAAACAAATAAATCACATGTTCTACCCGACAATATGCCAATAAAATTATGGGCGCTTCCCGAGTCAATAAGGACCATAAATTTCTTCTTATTGATATACCCCTTAAGTTTCAGAGGTTGGGGATCAACAATTCTGGTTACACCTGCTAGCACTACTCTTCATCGAACCTCTTGCCGAGCCAGCTGATTGCTATCAGACTCAATATTATTTGAGCTCTTGGCATCACCACAGTTTGTATCATTCTCAGTTCCATCATAGTGTTCATTGTCATGAAAGTGTACTAATTATTTTCTTTTGGTCAAAATTCTTGTTTGTCTTTCCAGTTTTGTATCTGTGAAAATTAGTTTGTCGAAGTTGTGATGCTCTAATTTTTGATAATCAATGTTATACTTAAGAATTTTGATATGACATTCATTTTGTGAGCATAAAGATTGTGACGATATTTTTGACTCTATTTATTTGTGTATTTTGAACGTCTTGGTCATTGTACCTTGAATTTGTATGCTTATTTCTTTCTTGCTCATTGAATTCTAGACTTCAAAAATTCATTTGTATAATCCTGACTTGAGTCATTAAAAACAGTTCTAGTGATTTGTGTTGGATAAATCCCAGGTATCTTCATCAAGCTTGTTACTGTAATCTTCTAATCTCCTCTCTGTAAAATTCATCACGTTGTTGATCTGGTTATTGGTTAGATCCTTGATATTAGTGGAGGATTCATTTATTTGTGCAATCATGTCGTCTATCTGGTCTTTATAATTCATGAACTCGCTACAAAAATTGCTGAGGTTCTGTTGTAGCTGGGCATTGGTTAAAATTTACACCTTGATGTATTTTCTATTTTCCTTTTTACTATATTTTTCTCCAAGTAATTTTTTTATATTGTTCTAATAAAACACCTGTTTATTACTTCTTATAACTCTTTAAGACTTATTGAATAATTATTTTTAACATTTTTCCTTCTCTAGATTTTCTTTTCTTATACCAGTCTTTTTTGTTCAATCATTAGTTTGGTCTAACTTTTTCATATTTTAAAAAAGTTCTATGTTACTTTTAACCAATTAATGAATTTTTACAACTCTTCACGGCTTTTGCTAGAAATCAACGACCTTTCTATAAGATGATGAACACAATGGGATTGTTCTAGCCGCAAGCTACAGGGGAAGAATGCAACACCAGCCCATTCTCACCTTTGTTCAGCCGTCACAAATGCAAAAAGACCTGACCTTTCATAGTGATTTCCTGTTTTCTGAAAAACACTTTTCTTTATGCAGGCTTGAGTTTATGAAACCCTAGTTGCAGTTCTTTTTTTAGCAGATTTTGTATCTTACATACAGCAAGAGGGTTGCAAAGTTTTTCTGGATTGGAGTAGAAACATTGGCTGGAAAAATTTGCTATGATACCACTTGATAGAGATCAGACAGATGATGAGAGATTTATGGAATATATGTGTTAAAATATAACACTTTATATAGCATGTAAAACAGTTATGTAGTTGTTCTGTTGGTAACTGTTCAACCACCTCTTCCTAAAATAAATAAACCTTTTCCTGTGTCATTTCAACAGTGCAGTTTGCTCTCTCTATTTCTTTCTTCTCTTTGCACATGCTAACATTGGTATCGAGCGTCCAAGGTTGCAGTTCGAGGAAGCCTCCAAGAGGTATGAACTATAAATTCAAGGAAGCCCTAACAAGGCACGAATTTGATAAAATGTGGGGTATTTGAAGAAAAATACGAGACGCTAGGGCAAAGAAGGAAGAAATTCCTCCATTCAAGGCCAAGAAAACGTGGTACGAGGGTCTAAAGTTGTGAAGACAAGCAGTTTTGCAAAAACGTGAAGATAGTTGGTTTGCGCTAAAAACGTGAAGCAATACAGTCGGTTTTGCACAAAATCGCGGGTTCTTGGAGGGAGAAAGGAAACACGACATCATTTATAGAAATACCCAGTTGCAAATCCAGTTTTGGAGGAAAACGTGAGTGCTTTGAAAATTGTGGCAGGCAAAGTCATGATAGGCAAAGGCAAAATCGTTTCGTTTCATCCAAGGTCGGTGAAATAATATTCATTTTTCCAACAAAGGTATTTACCTTGTTTTTGAATAATCAAATTTGGAGGAATAAGTAATAATAATTTTTAATACAAGCAAATATAGTTGGAGGGGTGATTTCCATAATTAAATAATATTTGCTGGAAAAAGTAATATTTATTAAGTGTGGGCAAAATTTTATTAAATTATTTCCGTTATTCTGGAATAATAAAATGGCAAATATTTCACACTTGACTTTGCCGGAGATGCAAAAATTAATGGGCACTAATTTTAATGTATGGAGCCATAAGATTTTAACGGTCGCGGAGTTTTGTGATTGTGATAAAATAATCAAGGGTGATGAAAGTCGACCAACGATGAACTTCGAGGATTATGACAAACGTCATAAGGAAGCATTATTGCTTCTCAAGTTGTTGGTGTCGGATGATATGATACTGGAAGTGTAGAATGCCATTGTGGCAAGCACGTTGTGGGCCATTCGAAGGGTAAATATCAAACGTCAGAAAAGAGTCGGGTTTTATACTTTAAAAATATGCTATTTTCTCGTAAAATTACAAGGTGGATCGCTATCCGAGCACCTACTTTGGATGAAAGATCTCTGAGACCAGTTGTCTTCCATAAATAAAAAGGTGGATGATGATGATGCGGTGGCTTTGGTTCTAAATAGCTTGCCTTCTTCGTATGAGTCATTTGTGTAGGCACTTCATTTAATGGTGGAGAATCAAACTCTTACGTTTGACAAGGTGAGTTCCTACTTGTTGCAAAAGGAACGGAGACAACTTGAGCAAAATCTAATTGTGACCATTCGGAGAGTGCTCTTGTTACTCGGTCCCTAAGGGAAAGTGGAAACGTCAATATGGTGAGTCTTCCACTCGGTACCACTCACATGCTATTATCATGTCACAAGGTTGGGCACCTAAAGAAGGATTGCTTAGGAAGCGGAAGTATGATCTTTCACAATGAGAATATAAAGCTATTCATGTCATTAGGTTGGGCACCTCAAGAAGGATGCGGAAGCGGAAGTATGATTTGATGAGGAACATGTGGCGGCGAATTGCAGAAGAATGGGATTTGGATGACGGGCATGCTCTTTATTGTCTTATGACATCATGCTCGAATGACAAGTGGTACGATTCTTTGGATCATTGACTCTGGTGTGTGTATCGCACACTTTTTCATGTCGTAGGACTGGTATGTTTCATTTCTTGCAAATATTTGTTTTGAATCGGTAGTGCTAGTTGATGGAGAATCACTTACAGAGAAGGGATAGGAGATATATGCATTATATTGAATAATGCTCATAAATTGTTAGTACGAAATGTTAGATATGTACCTTCTTTACAAAAGAATCTTCTATCTATTCATCAATTGACTAAAAATCCCAATATCTCTGTGGATTTTTGTGGAAAGAAGTGTGTTGTCTCTCGATGTGAAACAAAGACGGATAATTGCCCTTGGTATTGGGGAAGGTGGTCAATATCGGCTTGTTGATCCACCGCAATCAACATGAATGCACGTGTGGAGGACAACTCCACCATTCGGGATGTGCTGGGAGGTCTGCAATGCCTTGGGAGGAAGTCATTCCTCACAAATCTGTTGACTTGGATATAGTCAACCTACATGCACCTATTGTGGAGGGTGTATCTACTATACCAGGTGTATGGGAGGCGGACATGCCTTGCGAGGATGGCTTTCCTCATTCTGAAGAATAGTTTGTTGTGGACGGAGACTCCACTATTCCAAATGCACTAACGGTGCATGGTGAGATGGCATGCCCAACCACTCACTCATAGGTCCTTGTTCGAAGGATAGTAGAGCTTGAATAATTTGCTTATTGTGTTGTGAAAGATCTTTCCCAACAGAGGGGGATAGATGAGTAAATAGATGAGGAGTTGATTCTCACTCCTACCCTTTGTTGAGATGGAGACCACTGCTGAAATGGAGATGGTTATTTCTCCTAGTATTGCGGAGTTGGTTCTAACTCCCTCTGCATAGATGGTCACATTTCTCTTATTGAGAAAGTTGGATGAGCATTACACGGTGTTGCAAGGACGTGATCGAGGTGACTATGATTGCAGGATAATTGAGTCTTTTCAGACAGACTCCGGCCAGCTACACAAGCCCGGAATAGATTTTTCAATCCACATCTTCAAGGTTATGATTTCAGCACCACGGAGATGGGGTGACACTCGACCATTGGTGATTCATCACTAGTCAATGAATTACGTAAGAGAACCAAGTGGACCACTTGCCATATCCTTTGTTCATGGGACCAGATTTTTTGTTTTGTTGTTCTTCATTTGACAACCGCAACACAATCATGGTGCTGATTTTAAAGTACAACTTATGGCACAATCTGAAGATGTAATGACTAAACATATGGGCTTTAGGAAATTTGTAAAATTTTGGGACAAATTGTCTTGTTTGGTTTAGTCATTAAGAGGGGGTGTTAAAATATAACACTTTATATAGCATGTAAAGCAGTTATGTAGTTGTTCGGTTGGTAAGCTGTTCAACCACCTCTTCCTATAATAAATAAACCTCTGCTGTGTCATTTCAATAGTGCTAACAATATGTTATATAAAAAGTATCAATAATGAGATGGGATGTTGAATACAATAAGTCGGGGCATCGAGATATATAGATTCTAAAGGGATATGTATCAAGGGACAACCATACACAATGTTGAAAAATAATATCATTAGGTTTAACAGGGGAAAGGTCTTACAGATAACGGCTTCCAAAAACTTTCTTAACACCCATGGATGAAGATCATGTTGACATAGGGAGGAAGTCCGTAATGGGTGTGTTGGTGCTCAAATTAGTCTCGCCTCGTTTGTCATTAAATTTCCTCAGTTTGTGGCCTCTGTCACGTTTTTTTTATCTCCCCGTGTTGGTGCTTGAAAGAATCTATCCTCCATTTGGTTGCCGTGATCAGTCCCTTCTTAGGTCGAGGATCACTTAAAGGTCCAATATTTGTTTTTCATTTCTTTGTCCATCTGAAGGAGACTGTCTCGGACCTTAGACACATGGCGCCTTTTTGCTGGGACTTCAACTTTTGTGAGACTCACCGGGACCGAGACACGTGTTGAGCTTGCGCTTGTTTGGGGTCTCTACTTTTTGGGACCATCTCAAAATGCGCCATTGAGACACGTAGCAGGCGGGGAAATGGAGAAACGGAGCTTCGGGGTCATTTAAGGTTTTTGCCTTTTGTAAAAAGGGATAAAATTGTAAGTTGAAGCACGGCCTCAACAGGAAAGTAATGCCAACGTTGAATAGTCAAAAATAGAGGTGCAGGCCCATGGGAAAAATTTGGAAAATTTTCCTTTTTCCAAAAGTTATAAAATGTCAAAAAGGTGCTCCCGTGCTGTTTCTAATCACATTTTGCCATGTGGAGGGCTCAAATTAAAATTTGAAAGACAGGATCAACGGTAGTTGTGCATTTCATTTGATTTTGCCTCCATTGAAGCTCCAAGATGTTTGGAGATGCATTTTTTGCATCATTCTTTGTCAAATTTTTGGCAAATTTGTGTCGTTTTGGTCTGCAGAGTTCAATTGAATCAATTTGGGAGCTCAATTTGTAAATTTGAAGTACTTTTGAAGTGGATTTCTGCTCGGGCTCGTGCAAAAATGCAAAATGCCAGATCCAAAAGTTGTAGAGTAAAATTTCAGAGGAAAAGGAGGGAAAAGGGATGAAATGATGAAGGTGCAGTGCACAAGGTGAAAAAGGCGTTGCCTCGAGAGCAAAAGGGGATGACATGTCAAGTCCAACTATGCAGAGGCTCAAAAATGATTAAAAAGGGGATTTCTCGCATGACAGAATCAGAATGATTAAAGGGACTCCCGAAAAGTTGTGGCATGGCATCCTAGTCAGTAGTCGAGGGCCCAAGAAACGTGATCAGTTCACAATTGGTCCACTTGGCAGATTTCGGATATGAATTTGTTAAACGTCATTGTCTGAAACAAATTGGTAACAAGCAAAGGTCCCTCGAATATTCTTCTCTTTTGGGGGGAAAATTGAGTGAGCAAAAATGTATAAATGCAATGAGAATACTCTTGCAAATGGTCAAAGTATGAATTCTTGAGAATTTTTTTGAGAAAGCCGTCTTCCCGAGAGACCAAAGCCGAGATTACTTGTTATTTTCTTGTGTTAGATTTTCTGTCGTGTCAAGTTGGTTGTAGATGTATAGCCATTGACAAACACTGAGATTGCTCTGGAAGCTTTCCCTTGCTGATGAATCTAAGCAATTTTGGAATTAATTTGTGTCTAATCTCTAGCAATTTTGTGTCTGCTTTATTTTCGAATGTCTGCAAATAGTTTCTTTCATTCCTATTGCAATCTTATACTGAAATTTTTGTGAAATCACATAGGATCTCGTCCTGTGATAATCTAATGGTATTTGCAATTTCATTTCAAGAAGAGCCTTCATCTTGGATGAGATAAACAAATTTAAAATCAATTCACTGTCATTTGTTGATAAAGATTGTCTGTAAGTCTTCGGGTGTACCTTAGGCGTGATTAATCGAAACTTTAGTGTTTAATTGAGTCTTTTAATTCGAGCCTTCGTGTTGGAGTCTCAAATATTATGTGAAAATGTGCTGATCTGGGCCTCCATTGAAGCACACCTTCTGGTTGAAGGAACGTCTTGACTGTTCTAGAAGCTTTTGTTGTGAAGTTGTTCATTATTGTGAAGTCCCTTCAAAGATCCGGTATAATCAACTTTATCTGCTTCATCTCCCACCAAAATCATTTAAAAACCATTGATCCACCCTGAACTACCCTTGTTTGCCCTGTGTATCAACAAAGGAACAAAATCTACTTGTAAAAATATGCAGAACAATCAAGATCTCTTAATGTCTTTAGTAACCTTTGCCTTGTATTGAAAATATCTCCATAATCTGGAAGTGACAACTCGTGAGAGTCAGATTTGGTGTGTTGATCATATTTTCCCAAGGTTTTCTTTATAAAATTTGTGCAAAAGAAAGGTATCTGCGTCTCCTTCAATAATCAGAGGTTACAAAATAGGTTCTCTTACCTTGGTTGAAAGGCACAACCTAAAATAGTTAGGATAAGATCAAATCCTTTTAAGGTGCTACCCACTTCTTCAAGGCTTGAGTGCTAAAAAGTCAGATAAATTGCTTCCCCAGCTACAAAACGACATACATAATCATTTATTTGCTTTTGAGTGTCTGTCAAATCCATGATGCTGCTCGGTTTGTGAAGAAGAGTAAATCCAGGTACCAACATGGTGTTTGACTTGATCTCCTAGATTATAGAGGGGTAGCTGATTCTATACATTGAGGAACAAGAGATCTACCATACCTCATTTGAGTAAAGGTGCAGGAATTGGGAATATCCAGAAACGATACCTTTGAAGTATAGACTCATTCGGTGAACATGAAAGACTTTGCAAAAGTATGAGGAAAGGATAATCCATTATTCACCCATTTATACAATACAATGTCCCACTACTCTTGAATATAGAAAGAGATAAGAGGTATAAATAGCTTGTGCAAGAGCAAGCTCCCCTTTCCCTATTGGCCACATAGTAGGCACATGTGAATGGCCTATATAGAGGTGACATTTATTAATGGTGGTGGTAATCAATGCATTTGGTATTGATCGCACACTTATCCTATTCTAAGCCCAAAGATGTGCACACATAACACTTTGTATAGATAAACTAACCTAAATTGACTTAATATTAGTGCATATAGAATATTACACCAATACACCTCTTTAAGTGCTACTTAGAGGGTTTGTATATCAAGAAGGATGAGAATCCTTAGAAAATGGTTCTTGATAACTAGGTTTTATGAGGTACCCCATGTACAAATAAGTGCTATGGAAAAAATGAGATATGCCACAAGGGTCTCAAAAAAACCGGTGAATCAACATAAATGCCGGAGTTGCTCGTAGACATGTCAATACTTGAGAAATAGTAAAACAAAGTATAACAAAATTTTGAATGAGGATGTACACTAGATGTGTTGGAAACCATCAACACCATCGAAGAGATATGCATAGATGGGTTAAACATCACGCCACTAAAGGTTGCACCAAATGGGTTGAAAAACATCACCACCATGGAAGGTTGACCGGATCGGCTAGAAATTATCACCATCGACAAAGTGCAAGTGAATAGCCAAAAGGTGAATAACTCCTGGAGTATGCATTGGATGGGTTGATAACCATTACCACCACACAAAGTGCAAAAGAGTTCACCAAATTAATGCCATTAACTAAAGAAATTACTTGTAGTAGATGTTAACATGAGCCAAGGATGAGCAATGGACGGACAACTCCTAAAGAAAACAATATTACTATACATACCCTCCAAATGTTTAATGAGTGGAATGGATGAAAATATTTATACAAGTGAAGCTTGCAAATCCACTACTCTAACACGAAGAATTGACAGATGTTGGCAAAGCCAAACTAGTTCTTCACAAGGAAGACTATTTATTTGCAAGTGTTGAAGAATACATATGAGATTTTACAATGGGATTGCTCTAATGGCGATGGAAAAATAAGGACCCAACAATTGAAGAAAGGATGCATCGACAATGCCGCCACAACTAATAAGCTATTCATTCCAAATGAACACGAATGATAGAAGAGGATGCTTGTATGTGATTTAGTGCCATTTGCACATGACACACTTAGTATAGACAAAGTAACATGACCTAAGTTAATATTAGTGCATGTAGAATATTGCACCAATAAAAGGAGGGTGGTAGGTTGGATGAAAGAGGTAATTAAATCGATAATTTGCAAAATCCCTTGTGAAGGTTGACATCTAAAGGTGATTTCTTCTTGGAGCTAAAGAGCCAAGTACCTTTGATTGGGGTAGCAGAAAGAGGGAGTAAGTGATTCTCATGAATCTCTATAGAACAATAGTATCTCCCTTGGTCTCATGATCGACAGATAGGACACCTAAATATGGAGTATCCCTGCACCTCCACCTGTAGAGGAGAGCAAAGCTAACAGATCGTATTGCTTTGGGAACTTCAGTTTTGATGTTTAGCTTGTGAGAGCAAACTTTTGACTGACCAAGAGGAATTCTATGGCTGGAATTCTATGGCTATGTGTGCAATTTCATCGAACATAGCTGGCATGGATGATAACACCATCAACAATTTGCTGAAAATGCTTGATATAGAAAGCTATCTTAGAGCTGAGAAGCTGCTGGGGAGTGATCCAAGCTACCGAAATATACTCCTGATATCTGTCTTCCCTGGCTGATTCATTAATCAATGCTTTTGTTTGGAGATGAAGAAAGCTATTTTAATGTTGAAACTTGAAACTACTGGTTGAATTGCTCCAACTGGGTTTGTAGCTATTTGGGGATCAAAATGCCTAATTAATGCTAAATCGGACTTGAGGAAAAGATGTTGAACTATTTCAGCTGAAAATTCTGCACCTGATTTGTTGAAATATTGTCATATAGGAAATTCATAGAATAAGAGCGGAGAAGATTAAATTGAGATTTTAGTGAAGCCCCTCGTATTTACAGCCAGATTATGCGCACCTCTATGTCGAGGTTGACCATATGGTGTTTAATCTTAGGCCAGCATCCCTTGCTCTCTACGTTGCCGAGGATACACCCCGACCCCCACGAATCTGTCGATACATATGCCACGGATACGTGTGGGTACCTCCCGAATATGTCATCACGTATCCGGGAGGTACCCACACGTATCCGTGGCGTATCCCTTCCTAAATACGTCTTTTAAAGGTTTTAATTCATTTTTTAATTTTTTTGACTTTTCTAATCACTAAAACTGAACCCTAAAAATAAAATGAATAAAATAAACCACCCTAATCACCACAAAAAGCTATAAAAAGCAAGGAGCGGAGAGTGGAGTTAATGAGAGTGGAGCTAGCGCAAGTGGCACACAAGAACTTGATTTTGAGGAAAATCTAGATGATATATTCTAGATTTGTTTGTATTCCTATATCATATGTATGGCAGCCAAATGAACAATGAAATGTAAAATCTTAAGTATATTGTATGTTTTGAAAATTTGAACATGGATCCTAGTATATTTTTCAAATTTCAAGTTTTGTTCGTATTCATGTTCACATGATATTCGTATATCATATGTATGGCAGCCACATGATCAATAAAATGCAAAGTCTTAAGTATATTGAATGTTTTGATTCTTTGAACATTGATTCAAGTTTTGTATTACTATTTTAGTAGATGTACATAAATATATATATAAATATATATATTTTGTTTAATATATATGTATGAACGTATACAAGACGTATCGTACCCAAGGGTTTTTAAAATTGACGTATCCACGTATCGCACCCTGCATTCGCACCTATACTCGCACCCATATCTTGGCAACGTAGCTTGCTCTCTTTGCTCTAAGCCCATATGGTGGTTCCATGGCTGACCATTTGGCAACAAGAATTGCTTTTGCATGCATTCCAAATGCCATAAGTCCCCATCAAAGATGTCTAGAAGTTCATTTTTCATATTCCAACATTTCATGCTCATTTTTTCCTCAAGATGCCTCTCGTGCTAAAAGAAAGAAAAAGTTAATAAAGTTAAATTATATTAATGTCCAAAAGACACCCAAAATAGCACTTTGGGACTCAAATAGTACATTCAATTATAATAGAGAAGTACTAGGGCAAAGATACCCTAGATTATGAAAAAGTTTCCAATGTACCTAGGGAGAGACATTGTTAGTATAATTTTATTTGTACATTCATTAGAATTGCGCATAGTAATTAGGAGACAAGTATGGGTACGGGAGACGATGGTGTATATAGGTACACAATTTTTCTAAACATTAGGAGATAGATACTTAGAGGCTGCAATTATGAGAAAATTAGAAAAATAAAAAACAAAATTGGACAAAAGTAAAATTAGTAAATTAGTTATTATATTTATAATTTAACCTCTCGAAATAGTAAAAAAATTCAAATATAATAAGTGAATAATATTTAAATATTATTATAAAACAAAACAAAACAAAACAAATTAAGAAAAATTAAGCTATAAATTTAAATTAGGTAGCTAGGTTCGCCTTTATACTAGATTTTGGAAATGTGTATGACACGCACCCAATATGGATACTTGCCCAAATACGTCGGGGTCATGCTTTGTATGCAAAGCAATACCAGGAACGTTAAATGATGTATTCAAGTACTATTTCGTGTACCCAAGACATATTTACTCTGTGACCGCAATAAAAACTAATTTTTTAAATTTGAGTCAAAAAGTCAAAATAATGTTAAAAATAAAAATGAATATACTAGAGACATTATGATTATGAATATGCTGATTTGTCTCGACCTTTTTATATACATTGTAACATTTGCATAACGGGCTTGTTCTATGTGTGACCAATGAATATCGTGACGTCCGACATTGAATTATCAATATGTTTTGTTGTTATTTAGCTTATTTAGTTTATTCTATGCATATTATATGTTATTTTTGCTTATTTAGCTATATTTTTAAATATTTTGAATATTTTATATAATTTTTGAATGGCCTTACCCAAGTCGTAGAGGAAAACGCCGACACGGTAGTGAGGTGCATGTACCCATATTTGTATATATACTCATAACAGCTACCTAAACTTTAAACATTGAAATTAAAATAAAAAATAAAAAAACCTAGTCTATGTTTAAAATTTTGTTTGAATATGCTGCATTTACAATGAACTGCCATAGCATTTGAAATGGATGCGAAAAACTTATTGGCACAATGCAAAAACAAAAATCCGTGAAACACCGACGACTCCACACCCACACCTTCAAATTGATGCGTTGCTCAACAAACTTGATTGAATAGGCTCCCTTTGTAAATGATGCCTTCTACAGTTCGCAATCATGGCGATATTCAAATGATGAATGTTCATTGTCTTGTTTGTATAACTAGAAAACACATTTTAGGGTTGCGGGAGATACTTTTAGTGATTTTATTTTTTGTTTACCTGTTTTTGGGAGACATTGAAATTTGAAGATTAAATGGCAAGGGATATGTTTAAAGTCTCCAAACGGTGTCCTTAGGTATGGGAGACGTTGTCCGTACCGTATCCCTCACCGGAGATGCGTCTCATGTGGTAGGGGACACATCTCCAGGCAAGACTGGAATTGCCTCGTTTCTCTAGATTTTGATAGCAAAAGTTTGTGCTTTTGCAAGCTTCTTATTTTTAGGTGCTACCCTGAACTGAAAATATAAGCTACCCTACCTTTCAGTTGTAGAAATCTTCATAGCAAAGCTGCACAAAAATTATAGCATGATGGTGACCAGAAATGGTCACTTGTAGATTGATATGCTTACCTAGAAGCCTTTTGTCCAATAGTGCTTGGGAGATTAATTGAAGTCAATTTGTTGATTCACTGCCAGTAACATTGTTTGCACTAAGTATCATATCCATATTTATTTATTAATTTGATTAATTTCATTCACTGCCAGTAACATCATTTGCACTAAGCATCATATCCATACTTATTTATTAATTTGATTAATCTCTGACATTTTTTTTATATTGAAGATGTTACAAAATTACAACTGTTAAGAAAACACAAAACAAGAAACAAAACACTGGCAAGCACAACAGTAAAATGCAATTACAATTTCATTCTTCTGAAGCATATAACTTGCTCAACCTCAAACTTTTCCATTTGGTCTTTAATCCTCTCCGTGTGCTGAGCCAAATCATATTAAACATAAGCTCTTTTTGCAATAACCTGAAAAGGTTATGCAGTTCAATAAATTTCGAATATAGGATTTGCTTAGCCACTTCAAACGGAGTACAAGGGCTATTAAAACAATAGTACACGTGTTTTTCCGCAAGTGACTAATAACCGGCTCTTTACAAGATTCAGTGATCACATTGTGAGACAACACAACATGTTTCCAGGACAGATTTTTTTCAAAAATGGCCGGCAGATTATTGTTGACAGCAGCCCATGTATATTTGGCAAATTTGCCTCTCCAAAAGGTGTGAATAGCATTATCTGAGTAATTGCAAATCGGGCACTTATGAGGTTAACGACCAAAAATGTCAGTTATCTCCAATTGGAAGCTTGTGGAAGAGGAGTTTCCAAGTAGTGATCTTAGCCATGGCGTCAGCTTTGGACTTCAAATGGAAGCTCCAAGGTGCTGCCATTTACCTTCTTTGAATTTGCATCTCCACTTCGAGTTGAGCCTTTGTTCCAAGGGCAACCCATTTTTAAGATTTTGATATGCATTTGAGCAGGCAGTGATGAAGCCTATTGCTATTGGGCCATCTCCAATCCTTCACGAAGTTGCGTTGAACAAGAGTGGACACTTTGGCTTGTCAAGAGCTCTCCACAAGCTGCATAATTTCAACCGAGGTTGTCCTGTCATTGGCGTGTAAGTGAAAAATCCCTTTTAGAAGATGCCAATGCTTCTGTTGGCCACAAGAAATATGCAAGAGATCAGCGGATTGGCACAAGCCTTTTTAAATAAGCGTTTTCCTTTCAGCTGAGAGTGAAGAGCAAGGGGCAGCCCATTGATTTGAACATGTTTATTCCACCAAATAGATGAAGTGGGGAAGCTAAAGCTCTGTCAAAGAGAGTTGCCATTCCATTTCAACAATCCAGATACTTCTTGCTAGGTTGTTGACATGCTATTAAGTGGAGCAGAGGCTGATATCTTGAAGTACTTAGCAAGCAGCAGTTTGTCATTCATATACACTTCTTTCCATTGGCCTTTGTAGGTAGCATCAAATATCCTATGGAAAACAAGAATTTTCCATGGTTCAGATCCTTCAAGTTCATGAATGATCCTTTTAGAAACTAAACATTTCCATGCGATCATATATCCATGACTGTGTGAGACCTCCTTTGTCATGGGTTGGATGCATTGATTCCAAGAGATACTCTGCATGCCCTTGCTGCCATCCCACTCAGTCCATATGAATTTTCTGATAAGTTTGGTGAAACGATCGTAGCATGACTAAGAAGATAACTGACATGAGAAGTAATAGACATGAGTTGCAATAAATACTTTGTTCGCGACATCAATCTTGTTTGTAAAGGATATAAATTTGGATCCCCAACAATCGAGCTTTGGAATTTATTCAAAAATCAACTCCACTTATCACTAAGAGAGACACCAAGCCCAAAGCGAATCCCCAAGTATCTTGTAATTTCTCCATGCTGGTCACGATGCCATTTAGAGGGAATCCAACGGCAAGTGGGGATATCTTTAGTCATTATGAACTCAGTTTTGTGCATTGAAATTTTAGAGCCTGAAATTGCGTAGTATAACTCAAGTACATGCATAGCATTGCCGATTTCTTCTTTACTATTATTGAGAAAAAGCATACAGTCGTTAGCAAAATGTGTGTGAATGACACTAGAATTATAAGGAGATCAATTCCTTTAGTAAGATTCTTGTCATGCGCTCTTTGTAGCAGATATCCAAGAGCATCTGCAGCTAACACATACTTAAAGGGTGCTAGAGGGTAAACTTGGCGAATGGATCGTTGGAGGGGGAAGGATTTAGTGAGAACCGTTCACTAGTAGTCTAGTTGAGGCATTTTTAAACATTTTGATCCAGTGAATCGTTTTTAGCCCAAAACCTATCCATTTTAACATATTGTGGATGAACTGCCATTTAATTCAATCATATGCTTTGTCAAAGTCAAGCTTGATTAAAAGCAAGTCCTAGGAAGTTTGATGGGCCCATTCTGCAATTTATCAAGCCAAAACCAAATTGTCTAGAATGTATCTTCCCCAAGAAATCTTGTTTGTTCTGGCCTAACAATCTCTTGAACCACAACTTTAATACAACTGGCTGTGGCCTTCACTATGATTTTGTAAGAATATTGAGGAGAGTGATAGGACACCAACCAGATAAATTGTCTCTGTTATTGCTGCCTTTAGGAATCGGTTTTATAGCTCCTTGATTGATGGAGGTGCCAAGTGAACCAGTTTCCTCAGCTTCAAGATTAACTTGATTAAAATCTTCATGAATCGTAAGCCACATGACTTTGAAGAATTCAGTGGGTAGACCATCCTATCCCCAACATCGTATGTTTGGATACTCTAAATTGGAAGGTTTGACATATTTTTTATTGATAGCAATGGACTATTGATATTTTAAGGATCATAGTTTATGATTTAGGGTCAATCCAAAAATTCAGAGCTTTTTCATTTCCTTTTTCTTCTCTAGATCTGTAAATTAAAAGGCATCTACTGAATATTGCAATTAGATCATCTTATTTCTGAATCTTTGTACTTTTAAGGTAGATTTCATGCATTTCATTTTGCTGTTGGTTAGATTTACTTTATAAGAAGCTGCATACACTTGGAAGACCTTAACTCTTGTGAACTTGTTCAAGTATGCGGAACTTGGCGTTGACAAGTAAGTATTTCCAAGGTTACACGTACACGGTCTCATTAAAGATTTTCTTTGTTCATTTCTTAATGCCTTTGCATGTGTAGAGTTAAGTCGATTTCTTGTGACGTATTTCTTATTTCAATTGAATGCATATTAAATTTGTTTTGCTGGGTTCTGAACATATGAATCTTTTGAATATTTTTAGTCTTCAGAATCTTGAGTGCTGCTTATTCGTGCTCTTCCCTTATTTATCGTAAGTTACTTTTTCTTTTTCTTGAATGCCGAAATGGATTCTTAAGATTTGGTATTTTCACGCTTCCTCAGACAATATACTAAAAACACTTTTTTGACTTCTTTTCTTGTAGATATATGTTAGCTGAGGGCTTTGGTCTCTCTGGAATTGTTGCTATATTGTTCTGTGGAATTGTAAGAATTTCATTCAATTCTTGTTATTAAGTTTGATTTTGTTAGCCAAGCATTGTCACCAGTTCTAAAGAGCTGAAGTATTGCATGCAGGTTATGAAGCATTACACATTTTCCAATTTATCAGAGAAGTCTCAAACTTTGACAGCTGGATTTTTTGAACTAATCTCGTCTTTGGCAGAGACATTTGTGTAATTTTAGGAAACCTTTTTGTGTTGTTCTTAATTTCTTTGTGACATATGTACAATGCTTATAGTATCAAGGTGTACAGAGCATGCTTTTCTGGTTGCAATTGATCAGTTTATTGAAATTAGTCAGGTGTTAAATAATAAATATGTTATACACATTCTTTTCAGGTTTATTTACATGGGTTTGGATATTGCGACTGAACAACAAAGCTGGTCACATGTTGGGTTCATTTTTTTCAATTGTATCCTTTATGAATGGAATTTAGTGCATTGTATTTTTATTGAACCTATCATGCAAATTTATATCTTACTTGAATAAGTTCATATCCTTAACTTAAACATTTTTGTCACTTCTTCAGCTCTTCATTGGTGTTGCAAGGTATAGTATCTCTTTTCAAGCAATGCCCTGTATTCACCTAGTTATTTTTCGACCACTAGTTTATTATAATTTTTTCTATGTATTTCTCGGGGTAAAATATGAATAATTAAATTCCATTAGCAATTAATTTGCACTTGGTCTTTCAAAGATTTTCTGACTGAAATTAGCAGGGCCACTCATAAGTTATAAAATAGAACCCCGTAGTCGAGCATGTGCTATATAACTATTATCCAAAATGTGCCCCTCGCTCATTTTTGTGGTTAGCTCCTTGTGTTCTTACCTCTCTTGTGCCGCAGTCTCCATTTTTGATTTTTAGGCACTCAAATCTTTCTAAAAATGGAGCAGGAAGGGCCCGTGACCAATCAGAACGTGCCACGTGGCACCTGGAGTGGCGGAGCGTGGGGAAAATTTGAAATTTTTTCCAAAGACCAAACGGGTAAAAATTCAAACTTTTTGCCCGCCGATCCGATTTTGGCCTGTTTTGCCCTAAATTTTCAAATCGCCATATCTTTCGATCCAGAGCTCGGATTTTCGCGTTCTTTATATCAATGGAAAGCTGGTGAAATTCTCTACAAGATTCCGTGGTCATTTTTGCATTTTGGTTTAGTTTGGAGGGAGAAAATCAAAAATGCTTCTAAGACTGCGCCATGGACAGAACTGACGTTTCAACAACCAATTTTAATGCAAAATGGGTCGCATTCTTCTCCAGCATGGTCAAAAATGTCAGGGCATGGGTTTGTAAGGACCTCCATGCTATTTTTAATGCATTTTGGTCAATGGGGAATGGCTCCCACGTTTTTTCACGTTTTCTCTCCGGGCTCGACCCATGCACTGTAAAAGCCAGATTTGGCTCATTTTTCAAAGGTTGAACACTTTTTTGCACAGCAAGCTTCTGTTTTCACCTTCAGCAAGTGATTTTGGCAAGTATCAGACCTTCCAGGGATTGTAACAGGTTTTTCTGCCTCTTTGGTGTTGGAATACAAGGATTTTGATGTTGAAAATCACAATGCAGGCTCTATGAATGCTTTCAGTCCTTTGTATGTGTTGTTTGCTTCATTTCAAACCCTTGATCACAATTATCAACCTGTGCATGATGTTTTATGTTACAATTTCTGATTTGTGTCAATTTGCATGAGCAAGAAGTGCTCACCACTCCTTTGGTGTATCACCTTTATCAGTTTAGTTTCAATTTTTGCATTTCTTATCCTGTCTCCTTGCAAATTAGGATAAAATTAGGATCTGAACCTCTGCAATTGTGCAAATAATAGATCTAATCAGAGGAGTTTGAGGAACCAGCCTCTAATCTGGAGATTCCTCTCTCATCTTGCAAGTCCCACACTTGGAGAGAGGTTTCAATGTTGTGCAATCACACTGGATGCCCTAAACATCAACTTAGAACCTTGATTTGCATCCAGGGGTGCTGCTGATTTGCAACAACAGTTTTGGCACGCCCGGTGGGACCTTAGAGGTCTCATTTTCATTGCAGCAAAGTTGATGTGCATCTGCTGCAATTTTCTTGCTTAAAAGAGCTATAAGTTGCACATCTGGCGACTCCAAGGAAGAAGAATCAGCTGGTTTTAGCAGTGTAGACCTGAAAACTCATGAGAAGAATCACTACAAGGTCAAGAGCTGGAGAAGAAGAGGCGCTGTTTGAATATCTGTAGTTATCTCCAAGAGTAAGGCAAAGTGGGAGGAGAATCCAAAGGTCTCCATCTCCACCCAAAATGAACTCTCTCAACTCCTCCACCTGGTAGGCCTTTCATTCAATCAACAAGGGTTCTAAGGCCAATTAGAATGGCACAAAACAACCCCTATGTCAATTTCACTGGCAGCAACCCACTTGCTCTCAATGCACAAAATCCAATTCCAATTGCAGCCTTGAAGAACATTCCATACTTCACCTGGAGAGAATCGGACTACTCCGGTGATCATGTTAAAGACATGCCAACCTTTGTGCAATTCATGAAATCAATGAGATGCAGATTCTTTGTCAAAATTGCTGGCATCTTCATTCAAGAGGGAAGGCTTTGCAATGGTTTAGAAGTCTTGCCTCAGGTTCTATTCAGAATTGGAACCAACTATGTATAGCACTTCATGAGCAATTTGGAGAGAAGGGAGACAACTTGTCTCTTTTGGAGCAGCTGACAACCATCAAGAGAGCTCCCAACGAGCAGCTGATTGATTTCAACTTCAGATTTCAAAAGACTTGGGAGAAAATTCCCGGTGGCGGTCAACAGCCAACAGGTAGAAGGTGCTTTTCTCTACTACCTCAAAGCTCTAAATTCTGATATTTCTATGTTGATTCAGTCCATGGGAGGCATAACTATCCCTATGGCTTATAGCATTGCCATTAGGGCTGAAAATTGTTTGATCCAAGCTGGCAAACTAGCCCCTAGACCTCCCATGCCATTGTTTCCAAGTTTAGAGAGCCCAAACACTAATCAAGCACCTAATTTGGCTCCTTCTCCCATTCCTAGAAATCAGAGTTCAAATGAAGCTTCTACTTCATCTCCAAGTGCCCCAAATGAGCTTCAAGAAGTCATGAAGCAATTGCAAAATTTAGGCAATGAGCTGGTTACTCTCAAGAGGCAACAAGTCCAAGGTTTTAGACCTTCTTATCAGCCCCAAGCTCAGCCTAACAGGCAGCCATACTAACCACAAAGACCACCTAATCTAGCTGTAAATATAAATCAAACAAGGCCTCCTGCCAATAGACCATTTCAACCCTATAATCTTAATGCCATATCTGCCTCTAAGGCATTGGTGCCAACACAAAACAACGTTACTCAGGAGTATGATTGGTGTTTTCCATGTAATGAACCTCACAACCAATCCATGTGCTTCAATGGTGCTTTGAATCAAGCATTAATGGTGACAACTACTGGTGTGGAAGGTGAGGGCAGTCAAGGAAACAACCAACAACAAGAAACATTCCAACAATCAGCCCCAAATGACACCACACTTGTGAACTGGGCAGGCAGAGGATTTTTGTGGCATGAATCAGACAGTCTCTCAAGGTGTTGCAGCCAACACAAGGTCAAAAAGAAGGAATTTGGGTGAAGAGCAACCATTAGCTCCAACCAATCTCCAACCTTCTATGGCTCCACAAATGGTTGGCAAACAAAATCCAATTTCAAATGCACAAGGGCAGCCAAGAACAGCTCCTAGACCAACTCAAATACCAGTTGTTGCTGCCCACATGCAAGGAGTGAATGTGCCAACCAAGGGACAACAAAGAGATCCTTCATCACCATTCAGTATTATTGATCAGATGAAGAAGACAAATGTAAATATATCAATGTGGGAATCCCTATCTATCCCAGGCCAAAGAGATTTGCTACAAGCTGCCATGAAGGACTGGCCAACTTTGAATCAACAAGTTCAGATGCAAGAGAAGGTGCTCACAAATGCTAGTCACTGAGGGGAATCATGGAGGACAGCAAGGTAAAATGTTGAAGCCCCCTCCTTTCTATGTTTCATTAATCATTGGAAATCAGTTAGTGCACAATTGCATGATAGATTCCGGGGCAAGTAGCTCAGTGATGCCTAAACAAATAGGCTGATCAGTGGGGCTCCAATATGAAACCATATCTAAAGGGGTAGTGCAGCTGGATGGGACAACAATAACAACAGTTGGAGTGATTAGAAACTTGAGTCTTACCTTGCATGCATGTCCAAATGTTGTTGTTTTACAAGATGTATCAGTTATAGACCTTCCACCACTCTTTGCCCTATGCTTGTCAAGGACTTCACCAAGATTGGAGGATATATGTTTCTTGATTGGTCACACATCTTTGTCGTAAGCGAGGTATGGAACCAAAGCTACAATCAGTGTCCGAACCTATCTGCAAACTTCCACATTGAGCCCTACACTCCAAGTCAGATCAATGCCAATTGTTCAGCATTTGATCAAGAAGATCACCCAAGCACTGATGAAGCTGACACCAAGGTTGGAAGCATCCCGGATCTAACTCTTGATGAATGGGCAAACAAGGTACATGCTTTTGATCCTTATCAAGAAGTAGAAGAGTCTGAGCTAGGGGTCTATTGCATATGTGAAGAAGATCAGCCCATTCCGAGCATCACCAAGCCAAACCATAAGGATGAAAATGAGGTATGGCAACTATTTTTTGATGGATCAAGGAGTAGACAAGGTGCAGGAGGTGGAGCTATGCTCGTTTCACCTCAAGGAGTAAAGTACTATTCAGCTTTTAGATTTCAGTTTGCATGCTCCAATAACACTGCTTGAATATGAAGCCTTGGTGCAAGGGATGCATTGGGCAATAAAGAGAGGAATAAAGAACTTGCAAGTCTTTGGTGACAGTGAATTGATTGTAAACCAAGTTAAGGGGCAGCATGCTGTCAAGAATAATCTGCTCAAGTGCTACAAGAACAGGGTATGGGACCTCATTGAAGATTTTGAGGGTTTTGGCATCAAATCAATTCCTAGGAAAGAGAACCAAGCTGCTGACAGGCTTGCAGTAGTTGGGGCAGCCTTTGACGTTGTGGAGAGCATTCAAAAGGACAAGGTACAACCAAACATCCATGTGATTGTGAGGCCTTGATCTTTGGACAACAATGTAAGTTGGCAAGTGTTTGAAAATGATCAAAGAAATCACCATTTCTTGTAAGAAGAGGCTGAGTTCTCAGCTAAAAATCAGAAAAATTGGAACAACAGTATGGTGACCAAGTGGTACAGCTGAGAACTAACAAGCTGCCCAAGGGACTTATCACTTTGGAGTCCATTTTCAATCCCAATGATCAGTTTAGGAAAGAGAAAGCAAACATTTAGGTCAAGAGAGAAGATTCAGTATCCATCTTGGTGGAAGAGAACAAACCATTGCAAATTGGAAAGATGACAACTGAACAAGAAAGATATGAGTTCATACAGCTGTGTCAAGAGTTCCTTGATGTGTTTGCTTGGAGCTACGAAGATTTGAAAGGTTTCAATCCCAAGTTAGCTCAGCACACCATTGAGTTGGACCCAAATACTAAGCCCATTAGGCAGAAACAAAGGCCAGTCAATCCACACATGGAACCTCTCATGAGGAAGGAATTGAACAAGTTGATTGAGTCAAGAATCATATTCCCAATCAAGCATTCTAGTTGGGTTGCCAACTTAGTTCCAGTCAGAAAGAAGAGTGGAGAGATCAGATTGTGTGTTGACTTCAGAGACTTGAATAGAGCATCTCTCAAGGACCATTACCCACTCCCTTCTATGGAGCAAATTTTGCAAGTTGTGGCTGGCTCCGAGAGGTTTTCACTACTTGATGGCTACTCGGGCTACAATCAGATTATGGTGAAGGAAGAAGATCAGTTCAAGACAACCTTCACAACCAAATGGGGAACTTATGCATACAGGAAAATGCCATTTGGGCTATCCAACGCTGGAGCTACCTTCCAAAGAGCAATGGACATGGCGTCAAAGGTTTGATTAACAACGTGGTGCTGATATACCTTGATGATATCACTGTTTTTTCAAAGAATGCAGTAGACCACCTCTCTCATTTGAGACAAGTCTTCCAAAGGTGCAGGAGATTTGGAGTGTCTTTGAATCCTAAGAAGTGTATCTTCCTAGCACATGAAGGAAAACTCTTTGGCCATATTGTCTCCAAAGAAGGATTAGCAATTGATCCAGAGAGAGTTGAAGCCATAAGAGCACTACCATTGCTAAGCCACAAGAAGGCACTTCAGAGTTTCTTGGGGAGAATAAATTTTGTTCGGAGGTTTGTCCCAAATTTTGCATTGACCCTTGTCAAACCTATCACCAAGATGTTGAAGAAAAGCATGGCTTTCAAATGGACAGCAGAAGGCAAGGAGAGTTTTGAAGCAATCAAAGAAGCCATCTCTCAAGCACCAACTCTCATCAACCCGGACTTCTCCAAGGATTTCATCCTTTATGCATTTGGGGGTAATGATACCATTTCGCCATTTTGGTACATGAGAACAAAGCGAGAATGATGAGCAGCCAATTGCTTTCTTGACCAAAGCCTGGACGACTATGAGGTGAGGTATTCTTTTATTGAGAAGCATGTTCTTGCAGTAATCGAAGCTTGAAGAAATTCAAGCATTTAGTCTCAAACAACAAGGTTCAGTTGTTGGTCTCTCATGCGGGAGTAAAGTACTTCCTCCTCAACAAGGATTTGAATGAGAAAAGGGCAGGTTGGATCACTCGTGTCATGGAGTATGACATTGAGATCAAGGTCACCAAGCTGGTAAGAGGAAAAGGATTGTGTGAGCAGCTGATTCTGGGCAAGCAAAAAGGAGTATGCAATAAAGAAGAGGCTGTTTGTGATTCAAGACAGCCATGTGCAACGTAGCACTCAAGAAGAGGATAATGTTGTCCCCACTCCTTGCTGGACCCAATGTATAATGCACCTCCTAAGCACAGGCCTATGCCCTTCAGAGATGAACAAGACCTAAAGAAGACACTTCAGATTGCAGGCTATCCCATATGCCATAGTAGACGGTGTTTTGTTCAAGAAAGATGTGAATGGAGTGTTGCTGAGATGCATTAGCACAAATCAGATTCATAGGGTGTTGGAAGAGTTCCATGGTGGACCAGCTGGTGGTCATTTTGCACCAAGAGTGACAGCTCTAAAAATCATGAAGGCTGGTTATTATTGGCCCAAGATTTTCAGTGATTGCTTTGCGTGGATCAAAAGGTGCAAGAATTGTGCATTCTTCACAGGTAAAGAGAGGCTTGCTGCCCTTCCATTGCATCCAATTTCAGTTGACCAGCCATTCATGCAATGGGGTTTAGACTTCATTGGAGTCATTAATCCCAATTCAAGCCAAGGGCATAAGTGGATTTTGATAGCCACAGACTACTTCACCAAGTGGACTGAAGCAGTAGCACTCAAGGAAGCAAATGAGTCTAGCATCTTAGACTTCTATGAGGGGATAGTAACCAGATTTGGGAGACACTGTTACAATAATCTCAGATAATGCATTAGCATTCATTGGATCTAAGGTGACTGAGTGGGTTGTCAAGAACGGGATCTACCTAAGTACTTCATCAAACTACTACCCTCAGGGTAATGGCCAGGCCGAATCTACAAACAAGAACTTGTTGAGGATCATTAGGAGGACTCTTGATGAAAATCGAGAGGTCTTGGCATACTAAACTGAAATCAGCCTTATGGGTGATAGGATAACTCCCAAGAGATCCACATGTAACTCTCCATTCAGGCTTGTTTATGGAAGAGAGGCAATCTTGCCCATGTCACTTGAGTTGCCAACATTGGAACTCATGAAGCAATTAGAGTTGCTAGAGTTTGGGCCCATGGAGGTGAGATATGCAGAGTTGATGGAGCTCCAAGAGATCGAGATCGGGCATCCCAAGCAATGGAGAAGGATCAAACTTTGATCAAGAAGACCTTTGATAGGAAGGCCAAGAGTAGATCTTTCCAAGTTGGAGATCTAGTGTTAAAATGGGATGCAGATAGAGCAAAACCGGAAGGCATTCAAAATTTGATGCCATTTGGAGTGGCCCATACATGGTCACAAAGTGTAAGGACAGCAATGCCTTCCAATTGTCTTCATTAGATGGCGAAGAACTCTGATTCGATCAATGGAATCTATCTAAAGCATTTCTACTAAAGGGAAATTCTCCACCTTGTAAATATTAGCTTAGGTTTTCATTCCTCCAAGTGCTTGTGCACATTGTTTTGTTGTAGGTTGTTTTGCTTTCCCTAAGTGCTTTGGCATAGGCTTGCTGTCCCTGGAGATGTTTTGCAGTCCTTGCTTCCATCAGGTGATATTCCATCTTCCTCCTTGCAACATTCTAAGTCAGTTGGGGTTCCGAACAGAAAATTTTATGACTCCATGCCCAATGGGCTGCTTCAGGCAACTGGTATCTTCATCTAGCAGGCAGATGACCCCTCTGAGTCGCCAAAATTGTTATCCAAAATGTGCCCCTGCTCATTTTTGTGGCTAACTCCTTGTGTTCTTACCTCTCTTGTGCCTCAGTCTCCATTTTTGATTTTTAGGCACTCAAATCTTTCTAAAAATGGAGCAGGAAGGGCCCGTGACCAATTCAGAACGTGCCACGTGGCACCTGGAGTGGCGGAGCGCGGGAAAATTTGAAAATTTTTCCAAAGACCAAACGGGTAAAAATTCAAACTTTTTGCCCGCCGATCCGATTTTGGCCTATTTTGCCCTAAATTTTCAAATCGCCATATCTTTCGATCCAGAGCTCGGATTTTCGCGTTCTTTATATCAATGGAAAGCTGGTGAAATTCTCTACAAGATTTCGTGGTCATTTTTGCATTTTGGTTTAGTTTGGAGGAGAAAATCAAAAAACGCTTCTGAGTACGTGCCCATGGATGGAATCGAGCGTTTCAACAACCAATTTTAATGCAAAATGGGTCGCATTCTTCTCCAGCATGGTCAAAAATGTCAGGGCATGGGTTTGTAAGGACCTCCATGTTGTTTTTAATGCATTTTGGTCAATGGGGAATGGCTCCCACGTTTTTCACGTTTTCTCTCCGGGCTCGACCCATGCACTGTAAAAGCCAGATTTGGCTCATTTTTCAAAGGTTGAACACTTTTTTGCATGCAAGCTTCTGTTTTCACCTTCAGCAAGTGATTTTGGCAAGTATCAGACCTTCCAGGGATTGTAACAGTTTTTTGCCTCTTTGGTGTTGGAATACAAGGATTTTGATGTTGAAAATCACAATGCAGGCTCTGTGAATGCTTTCAGTCCTTTGTATGTGTTGTTTGCTTCATTTCAAACCCTTGATCACAGTTATCAACCTGTGCATGATGTTTTATGTTACAATTTCTGAATTGTGTCAATTTGCATGAGCAAGAAGTGCTCACCACTCCTTTGGTGTATCACCTTTATCAGTTTAGTTTCAATTTTTGCATTTCTTATCCCTGTCTCCTTGCAAATTAGGATAAAATTAGGATCTGAACCTCTGCAGTTGTGCAAATAATAGATCTAATCAGAGGAGTTTGAGGAACCAGCCTCTAATCTGGAGATTCCTCTCTCATCTTGCAAGTCCCACACTTGGAGAGAGGTTTCAATGTTGTGCAATCACACTGGATGCCCTAAACATCAACTTAGAACCTTGATTTGCATCCAGGGGTGCTGCTGATTTGCAACAACAATAACCATGCACATAAGATTGGAAAGATGCTCCCTTTATCTTCTCAATATTTGCAGAGGTAGAGTTGATTCATAATTGGCTATTCTATAAATAAGCTGAAAGTCTCAAACAGATCTTTTCCAAAAATAAAGAAAAGTAGAGTATGTTATGTATCCAAATTCTTAACTATTCATATGAAAGAAAACAACTACAAATCGCATATACACACAATCTAAACTCTTTAACATTCTGTCTGCAACATTGTGAACTGCTTTTGTTCTTTGTGTAACAATTTATGGAAGAGATACAAGGATATGTGTTCACTTTGGAATTATTTCACTGTGATTCCGCACATACAATTATTCTACCTTGGACGACTCCACTTCTGCCTACATTAAAATGACCTTTGAAGAAAATTAAAAGTGTTTCCTTCAGCATTTTGGTTTGCCAGGCGATTTTTTGTCAGTCACATAGATCTCTTGTATTCCGTTGATATGGTGGTGTTGATGAGAGGCACCAACTGGTACCTTAAGTTATTACCGTTCAAATGATAAAACTAACGGGTTTTTACTTTTTAGAGATTCCCACTTGCTTCTCCATGAGTTATATCCACTTGGTCCCAAGCCATGATTTTGTTCAGCCGCACCTATGTGATTAACTAATGCCTCTGATGCTAGAGCTGTACAGGGCTCATTATCCGTCAGAAACCCATCAAATAACCCTCTCAAAATGATCAAAACAAAGCAAATTTTTCAACCAAGAGTGTCTATGCCGCTTTGCCTCTTTTATCTTTGATAGAAAATGAAATACTACTCATATGTCTTATGACAACCTCAAATTTGAACATTTTTGTTCCATGACCTGTTTCAGATCAAGTGTGCGATCTTTGGACCTAATCAAATTGTGTGTTCTACAATTCTCTGCTTTTCTTCCTGTCTCAGTGAGGGCTGAAATATTTCAAATATGGCACTTTGAGACCAGCATCTTAAAAGCCAAACCAAAATATCAAATACAGTTGGATCAAAGAAGTTTATAGTTCAGTGAATTAGCTAAGCATACAAATAATATCCTACCATAATTCATAGGATTGCTAGAAATTTTCTCATCATTAGTGTAGATACTAGTATGAGGGGCATTAAAACAAATTTTACTTGACATGATTAAAAACCATTTACTTTGTTCACAATGTGCAAACGGCATAGATATTACAATATACAAGTATTTGCAACCTATGGAGACCATATGGGGAAGCATACTACTATAGTTTAATTATGTTAATATGAGTCACAGTCCCACTCAAGAGATAGGATAATGCACTAGTCTCCTCTTTTACAGTCGGTCCCAAGTGCACCACTACTGAAGAGAAAGTAAGTAATCACTGAAACCTCAAAAATATTATTCACTAAGGCCTGCCATGGTCAATAACATTTGATGATCTCCAAGATTTCAATGAGTGTCACCCTTTATTCCTACACATCCCATCTTTATTTTCCTTCTCCACGATGACTTTACTTTGTGTCTTGAAGCTTCCCATCTAAGATATGAACTAAGCCTCATTTCCCAATGACCGTAATCTCTCCTTCCTATTATTGGAATTTTCGGCTATTGATCATTTCTTTATGCCTCACCAAAGCGAAGGGTCTACAAATGACTCCTCAATAATTGTTGTACAACCCAACATGCATTGGTTGTGTAGTAATAGACATGCATAATACATAAAATCAAGGTAATTATGAAATGGAAGACCAGCATGTGGGTGAAAATCATGATGTAGTTCTAAATATGGAGGTGGCTAAAGATGTTTGCTCTAAGCCCATGTACATACACAATTTTGCAAAGACAATGTAATATCCAATGTTTCTGTGACAGGTTGAAAGGAAATAATCTGTCTTGTAGCTCTAATGAACATATGTTAGGTCATTTGCATAAATTTCTAGTGACTTGGAAAAATAGCTGGCCAAAAATCTCTAATAAAGGTATCGGAAGAATGTGGATAGACAACCACCCAAGTCATTATTGTCTCAATGCAGGGATACTATCAATAGAGATGCATGCATATTGAAGGAGCAAAGTGGTCTCAAAATAACAACATCGATGCCTATTGAGATTTGAAGAAACAATCCTCTCTAGAGAACAATATGCCAAAATATAGAATGTAAATCTAAGGATGCTCTCAAGGAAATGGGTGGATAAACAAATTCATCTTGGACAATGCATAGAATGACCATCTAGTTGCAATGGATCATGCACTAAAGAATGATAGTTTGAACTCTCAGACAACAAGCCCCGTAGTCGGATCATAATCATCATCACGATACACAAGAACACAGAACAATAGGTAATGGCATGTCATCATTGATATGTATAAACAATGGGCAACAAAGCAGGCCTAACTCATGCAGGTTCGGTCGATAAAAATCAATGGAGATTCAGATTCTTGATCAATTCATTACCTCAAGTAGATCATATAATAGGATTGTAATGACATTCTTTTATTCATGCTTCCATCTTATTGTGAGAATTGTATAAATGACCAAAATGTTCTGTACATAATTCTCACATTCACTATCTTTCCACAAGGGACAAAAAATCTATATTATATAAAGGGTTTAACACTATATTTATTAAATAGCTTAGTTAAAATGTACATACTTGAAACGTACCCTGTTCGAGTGCTCTATACATTAAATGTATCTTTGTATTTTGTATATTGAAGATAAGATGGCATGGGAGATGACTGAAGTGTTCCCCTTTTTATACATTCGGGGTTAGGGGTCTCAATTAAGAGGAGCCTTCAACCACACAACCGAAAATTCTTAGAGGAAGATCTCGCATAAACAAGATCCCTATGCAGCTTATAAGAACCAATAATGCTTCTTCTATTCATCAATGACGAAAAAATCACAAAATTGAGTGCAATACATTCCCATTTTGCTATAATCTTTTGACAAGCTCTGCAACATCCATGAGGACGGAATTCCTAGGACTCCATCTTAACTACGCTTGTAATGGGCAAGTGTTTAATTAAACCAGACTTAGCTCCTTGGACAAAGGAACTTTAGTAAGCAACCTTAAGCTACTAAATTTCTCTTCTACATGCGCTTGCTTACCTCTTAATTCACTACTTTGGCTCTATGATCTCTCAAGATGTTCTTCGCTATTCTTTGCATTGTTCAGCATGCTTCCATACATACATTGCTCTCTATTGATACAATCTAATGGAAGAAACAAAGGTACCTTTGTAAATAAAGATACATTCACAAGGATTCCCTAATTTGATGAGATCAACATTGATTCAACTCATTAGGTTTGCATGTAATCACTCATGGGAACATCTTTGTTTGATCAAAACATACCAGGTCTCTCGGTCATTCTATAGGTGAGGAAAATGGATCCAAGTCTACGTATTCATATTACAACCATGTTAATGTTGATAAATTGCGCAAAAAACCATGGGCTTCACAACGGTGCAAAAGAACACCAATATTGAGAGGCACGCAAAAACACAGGATCCGCAAAGGCGTGCAAGAGTGCAAAGTATATCTGGTGCAAATCTTTAAAATAAAGTGTGCGCATTGTGCACAGTCCCCATGTAAAAGCTACCAAAGCACAACTCCAAAGACTATGCAAATTCTCAAACTCTTCATGCCTTGTCTTCCTTTATTCCAAGCAACACTAAGCACAAGATTATGCAAAGCCACGTAAAGCTACACAAAATTGCACAATCTTTTTTTCTTTTAGGTCTAACTCTTTATTATGATGCAAGATGCACAACTTGGGTAAGAAGAAACGCTAGCCCTTGCCCACGCAGCTTCATAAGGTCTTCAATGGATCGCCAAGTTTAGCAACATTGGCTATGCTAAGTTATGATGCATCCTTAGATTCTCTTCCTTTCCAATTTACCAACTATTATTTTTATTCACTTATTGTTGTTGTCTTTGCCACATGTGTATCAAGGATGTCTTCAATTTCTTTGTGTACTTACTCTAGTAGTTGGTGTGTTCAATCTACTTTGGCGCATTTGATTCATTACTTGTTTGGCCCTCAAAGTGAGGGTATATATCTGCAACATCAAGATAGCCAAAATGTCTATCCCATCTCGGCAACTCTATCTCATAATTGTTTGGCGCGAATTTCCTCGGGACTTTACTTGATCTAATCTTCTTCCATTTCAATTTATCATATGTTCCTCTTGTCAGGGCCTGTCTTTGCAAGTGCAAGTGCGTAAGAACCATGTCTCTCACTTTGAGCTCCTGTTTTTTGTTTTTATATTTGCACGCCCTTTGTTTTGCATGTTGCTTATCTCCAATTGTTTGTGCACTTGTTGGTGCACATCGTTCATGTATTGCACAAAGTATTCTACTTTTGGGCTTCACTCTTCCTTGATGTCACACAATTTTGCAACACCTCTTGGACTTAGTCCATAAGCAATTTAGAAACTCATAACCTATTTGCAAATGTGACTTTCGAATGCTTTTGTTCACAGAGTTATTGTATGCAAACTCCGCCTACACAAGGATGGAATCCCGCATCCTTGCCTTTTATCCAACCAAACATCACAACAAATTGCCAAGGCCCCTATTGACAACTTACGTTTGGCCATCCGTTTGTGGATACACAAAACTAAACTGCAACTTTGTGTTCAACTTCTTCCACAATTTGCGCAAAAATGACCTACAAATTCTGTTTGACACAATAATATGCGGCTATCTATGTAGTCTCATAACTTCCCCGAAAACAAGTTAGTTATGTGTAACATCACTAGTCTTCTGACAAGCAATAAAAGGAGCCATTTTAGAAAATCTATCAACGACAAAGATGGAATCATGATCCTTTTATGTTGTAGGAAAACCAGTAACAAAATCCATACTCGGTTTCTCCCATGGTTTCTTAGGTACTTGAAGTGGCTGATATAACCCTTCATTCTAACTTTTCCATTTTGCCAATTGGCAGATTCTACATCTCTCGTAGTTAGGCAACACCTCTTGGACTTAGTCAGTAAACAACTGGAAAGGCGACTTCCCAAAGTGCTTTTGTTTGCAGAGTGTTGCCATGTGTTTCTCGCATAGGCAAAATTCAATATTGAAAACATGACAACTATACCCTAGTGTTCAAATTTTTGCTTGTAAGCCCTCCTGAGCACTCCTCCGGATTAGTTCATCCCATGTGTCAGCCTATCCCGATCCTATTAGTGCTCATATGTGTTGTATTGACCTTGCCCATGTGCTGGAAAGATGAAAACAAATTCATGAAGTTCTTCTGAGATAGTGCATTTCAAGACAGATCTTTCAGTAGACTTGAAATGGCTATTTTTTAGCCTTTTTAAGGTGGGCGTTCATCCTTCAAAGTAGAGTCGAAGGCCCAAATTCATCAGGGAGTGGTATAAAGGAGCTAAGATCATATTACAAGTGATTTAGGGAAGTTTAGGAAAGATTTGGAGGTTTAGGAACAAGTTTAGTGAAAGTGGGTTTTGAAGGTGAAGGAGCTTGCACTTCAAAAAAGCACATGAGCTTCGTAAGATGATTCCGGGAGCTCCGGAATGAGTTGGAGGCCAAACAAGATACCATTGGAAAGCTAATTCAATGCCCTACATGGTGGTTTTTTCATATTTTTCACAAGACCAAAGCGCTTCTTCTCACAACTCATTTTTGGCAAGCACAACCTGTGATCTCGAGAAAAAATCTATTTTTGAGGGGGTTGCAGGTAGAATCAGAGCATGGGACCCATCCCATTCTTCTCAAAATGTTTTTATCAAAATCATATAAAGAAGTGCCAAAAAAGACCTCTTGGAGCTCCGACAACTTCATCTTCAAGCTCTCTCTCAAGGTACGCTCTCACAGTTGGAAACTTTTTCTAGTGCCACGTATCGCATGAGGTCAAGCACACTTTGTGTCCCTTACGTCCCTTTTCCAAGGGCACAAGGGGGACAAAAATGTGCCCTACCCTCGCTGAGCTCCTAGACCCATCACACGACCCTGGGAAGTCTCAATAAAACCCATTTGCCAATTTTCCAGCCCTCGCTCCGCGAAATGCATGCCCGCCACTTGTCACCATTAGGCTAAGGCACATTTTTCTGTCCCTTTCGTCCCTTTTCCAAGGAGACAACGGGGACAAAAATGCGCCCTCCCTTGCTTCCACATGGTTCCTCACGTGACCCGAACTCGACCCCTAGGTGCTAAAAACATGCCCTTCTCTCTCACCTGTCAACAAATGCATGCTTGCCACTTGTCCACATAGGGCTAAGGCACATTTTTCTCGTCCCCTCTCCCTTTTCCAAGGGGACAAAAAAATGCCCCCTCCATAAAGCACAAAAAACTAGAAATTTTTTTGAAGATCTTCTTCCTCCATATGCTCAAAAACTGCGAAATGTTGCCGATTTTTTTCCAGATTTCCTCCATTTTTTATTCCCTCCTTTTCCCTCCATGTTTTCGTGATCGCAATGGCAAAATATTCACAAAATCTGCATTTTTCAAAACTCCATGCTCATGTTTTTGTCGAGTGACTTCATACCGGGAGAGTGAAAAATTCGTATCTCACAAACCGGTGCACAGATCAAAGTGAGGTTTTTTGCAATCTTCATCTTTTTCGGGTGCCTTCAAGATACATGTGATTGTAAACACATACATGCCCCAAATTTTTAACAACGAAAAAACCCCTGCTTTGTGCTCTAGTTTTCGTTTTTTATTTTCCACCATTCCAGTGATCTAATTGAGCTAAAATTTTGTATGTGAGAACCAAAGAAGAAACCTATCCCGGTGAAGTTGGTTTCCTTGTGATCCGAGGTGTGGAAGGGAACTTTCCAAAAATAGCAACCTCTCGAAAAACAGATTTTCTCAAGGCGGTGCACTCAAAAATGACCGAGACAACAAGCTAGGTAGTCCGAAGCGTAAAAGGCAAAAAGGGATTTTTTCTAAAAATAGTAAGTCTTCATTTCAAGTGCAGAAAGGTGCTGTCATCAAGTATGAAATTCAAGTTTGCAGGTCTCGAGGCATCATATTAGTCACATTTGCAAAATAGAACACCGCAGGCGCAACAACCGTAAACGAGAGACATCGCGTAGTCAAAGAAGAATAAAAAGAGCCAAGATATCGGTTGAAACTTAAAGCCAGTGCTCATCAGAACTTGTCAATCAGATTAGAGCCATCCACATCTCCTCTTTGAGTTGTCCTGGATGAACTCAAAGCAGTGTTATTCAAGGTGAATTGGTTGAGGTGAGTATTGCAAGAGAAGGCTACCAAGCGAGAGTGATTTAGTGCAGAGCATCCAAGTATCCAAGATTGGAGATTCCCTACGGTGATAAAGAATTGATTCCACAACAAGCTTTTGAAAATGCTCCAAGAATAAATATCATGTCAACACCTGATGAGCCATTCCCATGGATTCAAGAAATGATCAGCAATGAACCAAGGACGATGCAACTTGTTGTCGTGCAAGTCTCAAGCAATCTCATGAACTTTCAAGTGCGAGCAAAGAAAGAAGGCCCAAACTACATCCCCTTCTTCAGTGGCATCTCATGTAATATGTATGTTGAAGTTGTTAGGCCTAAGATTTAAAAGCCTATTGAGGAAATGACTCAGATTATGAGTTGACCCGCATCTCATTGGGTCAAGTTTTGCACAAGGGTGATTCTTCTCTGTTCAAGGAATCCTCTTCCCGCATCCTCGCTCAGAACGAAGAATACAAGAAAACAATTATGCAATTGGAGGAACATGTAAAAGCTCTCAGTGCTTACATTTAACCCTTCTTGAGACTAGAATCAAGATCTTCTCTTCCGATCGAACACAATCTTCCAATCATCGGTGTTGATCTTGTTGTCACCAACCCAAAATTGTGCAATTGTCAAAAAGTTTTAAGTTTTGAGGCTAAGTGACTATTTGCCATGATGTATTCGCCGTTGTTGAAGTTTGAGGAGTGAAAAAAATCCAACAGTTTATTTTGGGTTATTTTGAGTATTATGCAACTTTTGAGGACTTTGATGGAATAGGAGGAACAATTCCTCCTTTACTCCCCTTCCCCACAACCCGTGTCACTGTATTTCGTTGAGTTCCAGTGTTGTGTGGCTTTTCCTTTTCGAAGGTACTTGTTCCGTGAAGCCCTTTGTTCCCCCGCAGTCTTCGTTCTCCACAAGGCTTCATTCTCCGCACACATGGTTTCCCAACAACTTGTTAAACTTACCTTTATTGCGGCCTTTTTGGGAATTCATGGAAGCAAAGGAAATGTTCTTGTCCCACCCTTGTTCCCTCGCATTGCAAAGATTGCCACATTATGTTATATTTTCCTTTCATTCATGACAAAACTTAAATCATTGGAACTCAAGGAACTTGTTCCGCCCAACCCACGATTCCCGCATTGCTCTTTGGCCCGCAAACCTTGCCTTCAACAATTATGCGAAGATTATCAAGTCAGATGGAATTGTTCTCACGAGCTCATTGTTCCCCATGCAGACTGAATCTCCCGCAATTCATTAAGTTTCTTTGTGTTGTCGGATGAAGTAGAGATCTTTGGAACACAAGGAACGTGTTCCTTCGGACCCTCTGTTCCCCCTCAATGTGAACATTTCACTTATTCAAAACAAGAACTTTGAAATCATACTGCACACAACAAACTGCAATTCTGAAATGAAAGAAAACTCACACACACACTGTCACCACAGTTTCATGCGGCCTTGTCGTTGGCATCGACAAGAGGTCGCTAATTGACCTCCTACCTCATGTGCCTCCATCCTCCATTAACAATATCCCATAAGTCTTTGTTGATTAGGAATAATTGAGTTCGCACTTGCCAGGTATGAAAATATTTGCCTTCAAATTTTTCAATGTGACTCAACTTATCCATTATGAATTTTCACAAAATTTGGACGTCGGATTCTACCGAGAATGCGTCCGTGCGATAACTTGTAAAAAGTAATTAAAGATTACTTTTTAATACAATAGAATGACGAAACAAAGATTAAAAAAATGGATCCTGCAAATGAAATGACGAAATGTGGTTCGTGGTAATGCTTTAAAAAAGTTAAATTTTTTTACTCACTGCATGCTGCAGTTGGATCTATTTACCGCCTTGTGTTGGAATGACGTGTGGGAGTTGTTACTATACTGCTGTGTCCTGAGATTGATTGCATGGCTGGGAAACTTCAAAGATTGAGAAAATTTTCAACATGAATAGCATGGATGTAAATTTTTCCTGTGCAATGAATACTACAGGTGATTCCAAATCTTTCACCCCACGAGACAAGGAATGTCACATACAACCAACAACTATCAAACAACTCAGACCTGCAACCGTGTTTTTGACGTTTCTCAAAATATACAATGTGGGTTCATCTGAAATTTTGACAGTATTTTACATGGATATTTATCTTCAACCCTCAAAAATCACAGAAACCCAGATCACGAAAAAAATAATACGACCTGTTTTGTAGACTGTACAATGATGTGATCTGCAAAAGATAGCTCCAAGTTGAATGACCGCAGAAAACTGGGAGGATGCGTTGATTCAATGCATACTCTTCTCCAGACCACTCACGCTTTTGTTATACCCTTGGCCAGCTTTGAATAGGACGCTTTGATTTCCTTCACATGGTCGATCCTCTCTAGCTGTCTACACGGGAATAATTCTGCACGGAAATGACGTTCAATAGCAGGAAGTCATTGGAGTTGTCTACAGCTGTAACTCTCAACATAAACAATTATAATACGGCTCTCCCAATCCATGCAACAGGCTTCACGTCTTTGACTGCCAATGCACAGATCACACTATGCAACTCGCCCACCTTGATGTGAAGACACGTTGAACAACATAAGACTATAACAATAAACTCAAAAACAAATGTACAGGCAACTATGAATCACAATGGATCTGTCCAAATACTATTGAGGATCTCATAATCGCTCTGATACCAAATATAAATTTGGATCAGATTGCAGAGATTAAACAAAACAATAAAACATCTGTATATTACTCACAATAATACTGTACTCTATATTATTCACTCTATATCACTCTCACAATACATTTGGCTATTATATAGCCATATACATAGCCAAAACAACCTCCTACAAAATAGGGAGGTGTTATAACAATTAACCCTATTTAGTTGTGATTGTTACTCCCATAACAATACACAACTCAACACCAATAATATATTATTGTTTATATAACAATAATATATTAATAACATATTAAACTATATAATAATAATTACCAACGTAATTATTATCTTACACAATGTAAATACTAATTCCTAACACCCACACTCCTGCTTTCGAATTGTGTTAAGTTTCGCAAGTTCCTTAAAGCCCCGTGATATCCACATTTTAAAGGAATTGGTTAAAGAGTTTCCAAGAGCCTATTGATCTCCACATTGCATCTTTGCTTTGAGTAAAAATGATCCCCATTTCAATTTTCACTATTATAAACTCGAAACTTAGTCATTTTTCACCATTCCAAATTGAGAATTTTCACTTGTGCATTGTGCTTTCCGCTCCGGCGCCCTAGAAGAGGTTTTTCGACCATAACTTGCTCAATTTTTATCCAATTACAAAATTCAAACTTCATTGGAACCATTGTGGAGGCATCGTCCTTTCCATATTGAAGGTGAGTGATTTCATCCCATCTTGGTTTAATTTGGTGTTAGTTTGTGTTTTTGATCCTCTCCTTCAAATGCCTTTAGAAAAACACTATTGAGCCCTCATTTTCTTTGAGTTTTCTCTCACACCTCCATAATGAAGTTTCAATACGGAGGATATGAGCATATTTCTTCCCTTGAAACCTCTGTGCCCAAAATTGGAGATAGTGATGTCAGGCACTTGAACTTGGATGAGTTTTGGGCCCGCATTTCTAAAGATACACCCACCATAATTGCCCAATGCATTAAAAAAGTGGAATTGCATATGTTGTTGACTTTCTTACCTCTGTTCAATGCACTAACACTATCCTAGCTTGTGCTTCAAGTTTTGACCCGAAACCAAGGAAATCAAATATCCTCCAGGTCAAATAATTGCCAAGCTTGCTGTAAATTACATAATTGCAGCCTTAGGAATCCCTACCTTTGAAAATTCTAAAACCTTGTGCAAGGTTGAAGCTCAAAACCTTTTTGATCAAGCTAAGGATAAATACAAAACAATGGTAGCCAAGTCTTGGCTCAAGTCTCACAAGAAAGGAGCCTCCAAGCTGCCCAAGGTTCTCTACAGATCAGATTTCAAAGAAGAATTGTCAGATATGATCACCTTGCTTGCAAGAATGATGGGCATGCCTTCCACAAATGAATTTCAGTATTGGATGTGTGTATACATTAATGTCATTTGTGAAGACAAACAAAGGCTGAATTGGGGAGAGATCATTTGTGAGAACCTGAGTGAACAATTGGTAAATGTGCAACAAAGCAAAACTTTCTATATGACATCCTACCTAATGTACACCATTGCAACCTATAAGGTATGGGTAGGGTTATCACCACAAGATGATAAGAAGAATGCACCAATGTATGAGTTCTACCCTCAACTTACATATGAAAACAATAAGACTCAGCCACAGAGATTCAATGATGCCTTCACAATGTTCATAGTTAGATTATTGGAAGGAAATGTAGCTGAGAGAGTCTCTGCAGAGGCAAGACAACTAATCTCTACATATGGCAGCCTTTTTATCCAATTTAGAAAGTTCTCATATATTAGGATAGCTGGTTTTGAGGGTGTGCCCAACAAATTGCCAATGTATTGTAATGACAAGCTAGTTTTAGTAAAGTTTGCGAGGCAATTGGATATGTTGCATAGAACTTGTAGAGACAAGAAAATCATTGGTATTCAATTTCCTATCTCATTGGGAAACTACACATGCAAGTTTGCTTTGGATGCACAAAATGTAGAAAGAACAATCTCTGAATTCAAATTTCATACTTATCAAAAGAGGTCCTCCTTTGATAGTAAGGGATTTATCTCCAAGCATTTGAGAATGACTTACTATCATATTCCCACATTTGAGGACTACTAGGAAGATTGTGCAGATGAGGTAGGGAAAAGATACTTTGGAAGGCTAATGTTGTAGCAGATCAAGAATATCAACTTGTACCATGTTCTTGAAGGCCTAGAAGATGATGAATGTGATTTGTATTATGTGGAATATATCGAACCATTCAACACATGCCTATCTTGACCATTGATTGGTCCTAGAAAGAAAGAGATGATCCTACTCGAGTTGAATAATCTTGTCTTTGGTAAGGACAAGGCAATGTTTTAATAGAAAAATGAAGGAATATAGAGAAATGATGAAGCAATCTTCCTCCTAGAAGCCTCTACCTCTCAAAAGGATGCCCCAACTCGGTTGACCCCTTCTTCCTCACCCTTGGATTCGGGGGCCAAGGTGTATGCAAACAAATATAAAATAAAAGAGGTGGAGAAAGATGAGGAAACACTCAAGAAGGAAGCAAAGCAAGAAATGATTCCTAAACCAACTAATGAAGTTGTTCTACTGATCCAATACCACAACCTTCGAGGAAGAGGTAAAAGCAACCGAGGAGAAAAAGATGAATCGGAACAAGAGGTCAAGAACAAGAGAAAAATGATGAAGAGGAAGAAGAGGAGGAAGAAGGTAACGAGGAAGGTGAGGTAGAGATCATAGAGCCGAGATACAGGAAAAGTCGGTACCTCAAGGCCCAAGTTAGAAGTCGGGAGACCATCTTGTTCTTCTATCGAAGCTCCTACTCTTGAGCTTTCCACTTCTCAACCTCTTGGTCCTCCAAATGTCTTTACATTGCCACCTCCTTCAACTCCACCTTCTGGTGATTCTTTCACATGGGTTGCAGACCATTGTGAGGGAAAAGGAAAGATTCTTCACAGATTGTTGTTTTGGGTTTGATGTAGTGGCTGCTTTGCTTGGCACAACTCCCAAGAAAGCTAAGACAACCTCCCGTTTGGTCTCAGATGCTAAAGGACAACAATTTCTAGAAATTGCTAAACCAAAGGGAGACAAGGATGAAAAGGAGTTATCAATTTCAGACTTGGAGTTGACAAGGATCCCACTTGGAGAGTCCACCCCTGAAGGAGAAGTGCAGAATCTCAAAGAAACTGTTTCAAAGGTCATTGAGAGGGTAGAAAAGGAAAACAGACTCAGGAGCAACTTGAGGAACAAGTGCAAGTTCTTTCTAATTTCATCAAGTTTTTTTTTCATCAGGTAAAACTCCCCTTGATCCTATTCCTATCTCCACACTTCCACCTATTGCTACCACTCCTGAGTTGATACTAAAATTGTGGTAGAATTTCATAAACATGCAACATTTAGGAAAGCTGTTAAAACTTGGGTACAAGGAATGCTGATTTCTGGTTTGGGTTTCATTGATGAAGCATATAAAATGTATGATAATATCTCTTCAATATAGGAGCAATTCAATGCAACAATGTTGGAAATATTGTCATTGATGTCAAAAGAGGTGCTGAACTGGTAAACGGAAATCTGTCAGAAAGTAACGGAATTATTGACGGAAATGGTAGAAAGTAACGGAAATAACCAGCAGTATAGAAGGGTAGAAAACGAAAGTTTAAATACATGAAAAGAAGCGTTTTTGCATGAGGATTATCATGGTATAAGCGAGATATACACAGCTATACATAAGAGAGAGATATCCGCATTTTAAGGTGTTCATATGCAATGTTTTATGGTGAAAAAGAAGATTTAATGATGGCTGGCAGCGATTTAATGATAACAGTGATTTGTCTAAGGAGGGGCAGCGCTCCTATCAAGTGGTTAATTGCATTGATTAATGTGCATTTAATAATTATGGGCTGCATTAATTATTTTTGGTTTTAGCCGACTAATGCACTTAATTAAGTTGTGTTAATGGAAAGGTTGTGTCGGTTGGAACGATGTGTCTTTTCGAAAAGGTACGAAAGACTATATAAGAAGATTCATATGAGACTTATTAAGCATGGATTCAAGTTGAATATCTTAAGGCAAAAGAAGAAGAAGAGGAAGCGTAAGGGCAGAATTTTAGAACAGCAAATCTGAAAGTAAGAAAAAGAATTTTCATTATTCGTTGAGGAAGCAACAAGTTCAAAAGTGGAAGCAAATTTTGTAAGGAAGGTTGGTGCCTTCATATTTAAAGAGATCGGTGTCTCTTGTTGAGTTGGTGCTTACCAAAAGGGGTGGGTGCTCCCGTAGGTGGTGCCTACAAATTTGTACTTTGGGGATTGGTGTCTCGGTGAGGTTGGTGCCTACAAATTTTTGAGAAATATATATAAAGAAAGAAGTTTCTCTCGTGGTTTTTCTCCGAAAGGGTTTCCACATATATCCGTGTTTACTTGCATTAAGTTTTGTGTTTTTGATTGATTTGATATATTCACATTGCTCGTGATTATAGATCTAAGTTTAAGTATTGAAGTTTGAAATAATATCATAATACTGATTCACCGCCCCCTCTCAGTATTATCTTGTGCTCAACAATTGGTATCAGAGCGGGTTCCTTCAGGAACAATCTAACAGTTGGAAGGTAGATCTCGGGAGCACATATGGCTAGTCAAGTACAAGAAGGTTTTTCCTCGAACAAGGCTCCGTTGTTTGACGGAACAAACTATGCATTTTGGAGCGTAAGAATGAGAACCTATCTGATGGCACTAGGGTTTGATATTTGGCAATCAGTAGCGGTCGGATATATCATTCCATCAACTCCGCCAACAGACCAAGCCGGTAAGAAGGCTTTTGAAAACAATGCCAAGGTGATGAATGCAATCTTGTGTGGTCTGTCAGAGTCCGAATTTGTCAAGGTAATGCAATGTGACACTAAGCAAAGGAAATATGGGATAAACTTCGAACAATATATGAAGGTGATGATAAGGTCAGAAAAGCTAAGCTTCAAACCCATAGGAGAAAATTTGAGAGCCTAAAAATGAAGGATGAGGAAGATGTTGCAGCTTATCTTCTGCGGGTGGATGAAGTTGTCAACGCCATAAGAGGGCTTGGAGAAAAGATTGAGGAACCTGTGATCGTCCAGAAGGTCTTAAGATCTTTACCATTAAGATTTGATGCTAAGGTGTCTGCCATCGAAGAAATGAAGGATCTTGACAAGCTAAGCATGGACGAACTACATGGAATACTGACGGCTTATGAAATGAGGACCGAGTCTAATAAACCAACAAAGAAGGAAGCCGCATTCAAAGTCTCGAAGAAAAAGGCAATCAAGGAATCTGAAGCGAATGATGAATCAAACAACGAAGAAGATGAAAAGGAAGCTTTATTCATTCGAAAGCTAAAGAAAGGATCCGGGAGATACAAAGGTAAGTTACCATTTAAATGTTTTAACTGTGGTAAAATTGGTCATTTTGCAAAAGAAGAGTCTAAATGCCTAGAGAAGGAAGATAGCGAAGATGAAGAAAGCAAGCCCAAGTTCAAAAGAAGAATTCAAGAAAAGGTGAGAGGCAAGAAAAGATTTGAAAAGCAAAAGAAGAGTCTATATTCAAAAAGAGGAAGCTAAGTTAGCACGAGTCTTGAAGAACTCATCCGAAGAAAGCGGAATAAGTGATTGAGAAAAGACTTAGAAAGGATGATGAAGAAACATTGTTTATGGCTAGAGAAGAAGGTCACCATCAACAAATCGGGACTCGGATATGAAGAAAAACTAGAGAAAGCTTCAAATTCCATTGAGATTTGATTTGGAAGGAATCGAGGACATAGAAGAAGAAGGTGAGGTAAACCTCGAAGAAGAACTCATTTGTGCTTTGGGTGAAATAAAAGCACTCATGGTTAAAAAGAGGAATCAAAAGCGAAAAGACTTCATCTCTGAGAAATATGAAGAACAAAATCAATCTTTGAAAAAGCTAAGTTAGCAGATGAGTCTTGAAGAATCAAAGAATCTAATCATTGCTTCAAATTCCATTGAGATTAGGAGAAGACGAAGACCCTAAATGTACCTGAAGAAGCAAAGAGAATTGAGGAAGGGTTGAGAAGTCAGCTCAAGGTGAAACAAGAAGAATGTGAAAAGCGTGAGTCAGAGATTGTTGCGATGAGAAAAGACTTAGAAAAGGTAAATACCAAACTAATGAACAACTTGAAATTTGAAAAAGTACTAAGGTTCTAGATGAGATTCTAGAAAATCAAAGATCACCATCCAACAAATCAGGACTCGGATATGAAGAAAAACTAGAGAAAGCTTCAAATTCCATTGAGATTCCGGAGAAGAAAGGTTTAGAAAAGGCAAAAAGTTATGCAAAAATTCTAAATGCACCTACGAAGAATAAAAGCAGAAAGGAAGAGGAAACTACGAAGACCAGTTCCATCCACAAGGAAGGTGTTAAAGAGAACGACATCAAAAGACCATTTACTCCACGACATAGGAATATGAACAGGTTCAAAAGTTCCTTTCATGGTTATTGTTTTTATTGCAATATATATGGGCATAAAAAGATAGAGTGTAGAAAGCGAATGAGAGATAATGAAGCCTGGAACAAACCAAAATCTGCTCATAGAGTGTTGAATATGAACTATAATTCGTTTGCTCCACTATCCTATTATAACGAGGAAGCCATTATCTGCTACAAGTGCAATAATTATGGACATATAGCACGCTTTTGTAGAAGTGTGTTTGACTCGAGACAAGATCAAAAGACAAAGCCTTTAGATACAAAGAAAAGGGAGGCTACGAAATCCTGGACAAGGAAGCAGGAGAAAGATGGGCTAGACAAAGAAAAATCCATGCTCGTTCAAACAACTTTTCATGCTCGAGATGAAGGACAGCAGTGGTACATTGATAGCGGATGTTCAAGACATATGACTGGTGATAAAAGTAAGTTTCTCTCCTTAAAGAAAGTAAATGAAGGTACAATAAAATTTGGTGATAATGCTACAACGAAGATCGTTGGCAAAGGTACGCTGAGTCTGGATAATGGAAAAACAAAAACAGAGAATGTTTTGTATGTTGAAGGATTAAAACATAACCTCTTGAGTGTGAGTCAAATGTGTGATCAGGGACACACTCTTAAGTTCTATGCCGAAGGATGTGAAATAAGGAAAGCAGATACAGGAGAACTAATTGCAGATTGCCACCGAACTGCAAATAATCTATATATGCTCGGAGAAATAAAAGAAGAAAAATGTTGCCTAAGTCAAGTTGAGGAGAGTTGGCTATGGCATAGAAGGATGGGACATATAAATTTTGATAATCTTGTGAAGATAAGCAATAAGCATGCCGACGGGACATGCCTAAAATAACAAAGCCTTCGAGTACTCTATGCAAGCAGTGCCAGCTTGGGAAGCAGACCAGAACAAGATTCAAAACAAAGGAGTATTCATCCACCAAACCATTGGAGCTAATTCACACGGATTTGTGTGGACCTACCAGAACGAAAAGTATTCAAGGTGAGAGTTATTTTATGTTACTCATTGATGACTACACTAGAATGACATGGGTAGCATTTTTGAAAGAAAAATCTGAAGCATTTGGAAAGTTCAAAGCTTTCAAGGCATTAGTAGAAAATGAAACAGGGCTGAAGATAAAATGTCTAAGGTCAGATCGTGGAGGTGAATTCATGTCAAATGAATTTATTGAATATTGTGAAGACCATGGAATTAAAAGAACTTACTGCCGTTTATATTTTGGATAGAGTGCAAATCGAAAGTTAACCATGACAAAACTCCATATGAATTATGGAAAGGAAGACCAGCCTCTTGGTCAAATATTTTAAGGTATTTGGGAGCAGATGTTTCATTAAAAGAATGAAGAGGACTTAGGCAAATTTGATTTAAGATCCGATGAAGGGATTTTTCTTAGGTACTCCACTAAAAGTAAAGGCTTCGGATGTTATAACAAGAGGTCATGCGGAGTATCATAGAAAGTGAAAGTGTCAAAGTGGATGAGGGTCCTGGATCTAAAGACAAAAGAAAATTCGTATGTCTTTAGAAATACCAAGTCTTGTGAAAGAAGAACAAGAGGAAGAAGAAGATATCAAGAGTGGAGTAATCGAAAGGAGATACCAAGACGCCATCTCGCTTCATTAAAAATCATGATGAAAGTCGATTATTGAGAACTTGATCATCGGGTTCAAACCGAGAAGAAGAATTACAAATGCTTCGAGCAAGGGTATTTTTCTCGCTTTTAAGGTAACCTAAGAACTTTTTAGAAGCAAGACATGATAAACATTGGTCAAGGCGATGGAAGAAGAATTAGATCAAATTGAGAAAATGAAACTTGGGAACTAGTTAAAGACAAAGAGTCGAGAATGTGATTGGCACTAAGTGGGTATTTCGAACAAATTAAATGAAGATGGTCAAGTCACTCGAAAAATAAGGCAAGATTGGTATGCAAAGGGTATGCTCAAGTGGAAGGTGTTGATTTTGAAGAGACTTTTGCTCCGGTTGCGGACTAGAAGCAATCGAGAATGTTCCTTGCTTTCGCAGTTGTTTAAAAATTTCAAAGTCTACCAAATGGATGTCAAATCAGCCTTTTTAAATGGGAATTTAGAAGAGGAGGTTTACATAGAACAGCTCAAGGGTTCCTATTATCGAAAATGAAGATTATGTGTGTAGGTTGAAAAATGCATTGTATGGATTAAAACAAGCCCCTAGAGCATGGTACTCAAGGCAAGACATGATCAACATCTACGAGGACCAAGGATTCAAGAGAGGACATAATGAAGAATCTTTACATCAAACCGAAGATGAACATTAATTGTGGGTATATGTGGATGACATAATCTTTGGAGGAGACAATGAAGAAATGTCTAGAAAATTTGCAGAAGACATGCAAAAGGAATTTGAAATGTCTATGTTGGGTGAGTTATCCTTTTTCCTTGGATTGCAAATTTCTCAATCTAATAAAGGAATATTTATATCCCAAACCAAGTATGTGAAGGAAATGTTGAAAAAGTTTGGTATGGAGGAGTGTGCACCTGTCAGCACACCGATGATCACCGGAACCAAGTTAAGCAAAGATGACGAATCTCCAGATGCTGATCAATCTCTCTATAGATCAATGATTGGGAGTTTATTATATGTGACAACATCCAGACCAGATATCATGCAAGCAGTGGGTATGGTGGCACGTTTTCAAGCAGGGCCGAAAGAAACACATGTGCAAGTTGTAAAACGCATATTCAGATATCTAAAGGGAACTATGGAATACGGGTTGTGGTATCCAAAAGGAAAAGATTTCACATTGACAGCTTATACAGATTCAGATTGGGCAGGATGTGTAGATGATAGAAAAAGTACAAGCGGAGGAGCATTTTTTCTTGGAAACAGCCTGGTATCTTGGCTAAGTAAGAAGCAAAATTTTGTATCCCTATCCACAGCAGAAGCAGAGTATATAGCAGCGGTACTATGTTGCATGCAAATTTTATGGATGAAGCAGACCTTGAAGGATATCAAAGTAGAGTATGATCATCCCATCTCCATATTATGTGATAATACCAGTGCAATAAGTATTTCAAAGAATCCGGTTATGCATTCCAGAACAAAGCACATTCCCATAAGATATCACTTCTTAAGAGAGCAGGTGGCAGAGAAACAGGTAAAGTTGGAGTATGTCACTACATCCGAACAGATAGCAGATATTTTCACTAAGCCACTTCCAAAGGAGACATTTGAATATCTACGGCATAAGTTGAGAGTAATTTCTTTTACATCTTTACATTCAAGAGTCAAGGGTAGCTTGGTTAAGGGGGAGCTAAAACTTTGCAATTTTTTCAGCTCCTAGGATGACCCTTTGCCATTGATGTCAAAGGGGGAGAATGGTAGTAAGGGGGAGCTACGGCAAGAGGAAGTTGCAAAAGAGGAGATTATTTTTTTGGGGTTGCCATCAATGACAAAGGGGGAGATTGTTGGAAATATTGTCATTGATGTCAAAAGAGGTGTTGAACTGGTAAATGAAAATCTGTCGAATGTAACGGAATTATTGACGGAAATGGTAGAAAGTAACAGAAATAACCAGTAGTATAGAAGGGTAGAAAACGAAAGTTTAAATACATGAAAAGAAGCATTTTGCATGAGGATTATCATGGTACAAGCGAGATACACACAACTATACATAAGAGAGAGATATCCGCATTTTAAGGTGTTCATATGCAATGTTTTATGGTGAAAAAGAAGATTTAATGATGGCTGGCAGCTATTTAATGATAACAATGATTTGTCTAAGGAGGGGGCGCGCTCTATCAAGTGGTTAATTGCATTGATTAATGTGCATTTAATAATTATGGGCTGCATTAAATATTTTTGGTTTTAGCCGACTAATGCACTTAATTAAGTTTTGTTAATGGAAAGGTTGTGTCGGTTGGAACGATGTGTCTTTTCGAAAAGGTACGAAAGGCTATATAAGAAGATTCATATGAGACTTATTAAGCATGGATTCAAGTTGAATATCTTAAGAAAAAGAAGAAGAAGAAGCGTAAGGGCAGAATTTTAGAACAAATCTGAAAGTAAGAAGAAGAATTTTCCATTATTCGTTGAGGAAGCAACAAGTTCAAAAGTGGAAAGCAAATTTTGTAAGGTAGGTTGGTGCCTTCATATTCGAAGAGATCGGTGTCTCTTCTTTGAGTTGGTGCTTAGCAAAAGGGGTGGGTGCTCCCGTAGGTTGGTGCCTACAAAGCGTAATTTGGGGATTGGTGTCTCCGGTAGGTTGGTGCCTACAAATTTTTGAGAAATATATATAAAGAAAGAAGTTTCTCCGTGGTTTTCTCCCGAGAGGGTTTCACGTATATCCGTGTCTACTTGCATTAAGTTTTTGTTTTTGATTGATTTGATATATTCACATTGCTCGTGATTATAGATCTAAGTTTAAGTATTGAAGTTTGAAATAATATCATAATACTTGATTCACCCCCTCTCACTATTATCTTGTGCTCAACAAACAATTGGTGCCATTATCGACAAAGAGTTTAAGATTTGGATGGATAGTATTCAAGATCTTAGAATCATGAGTACAACAAATGAGAAGATTTTGTTGTCTCATAAGATTTTGATGATTCTAAAAACAACCTATCCAAGAAATGGGTCTATAGTGTTGAATGGAGGATCAAAGTCCTTGAGGAAGTTATAGTTGAATTGAAAAACATGGTACAAAAAGGGTGAATCATTGAAATCAGAAATCTTTGTTGATCTGCAAGCTCTCCATTGCCAGTTTTACAAAGATAATTCTATGGAGGGAAACTCACTTGATGAAGTCAAAGAAAAGTTCAATTCATTGATAAAGGAAGATTTGTTCAAAGCAGACTCAATCAACAAAGATAAAATGGAAGAGCTCTTTGAGTTACACAATGTAGTTGTGGAAGCCACCAAAGGCCTGCTACAAAATGGTGGGATAGCAAAGGAGATGGAGTACTCTCTCGGAAGTTGGTTGGATGCCATGGCTAACACCATTATTCCCAAGTGCATGGAAATTTTTGATACTGTGACTAGATTCAGGATTCAAGTTCTCAAGATGAAGGTTCCAATGTGCCTCTTTCCAATGTTCCTTCTTCTCCTGGTTCATAATTCTCTTCTATCTAATTGTTATGTTTTGAGGTTGGCTTTATTATTTTGAAAATAAAGCCAACTTATGTAATTGACTAATTAAATGTTTAACACTTAATTAAAAGGCAATTAGTTAGAAATGTAGTTACATCCTCCCCTCAGCCTATATAAGGCTTCTCTCTCACTTGTAAAGGGGTTGGATATTGGTGCTTTATTGAATGTAAATACAAAGTTTTGATCAATACAAAAGAAGACATCTCTTTCTCTCATCTTGTGTTCTTTCCATTTTCTTTTCCTGCAATTTGTGAATGTGATAATTTAATATATGTGAATTTTGAAACTTTGTGTTCAATCCATAGAATGTGATGTGAAGAACTTTGTGTCTATCTGCATTTATATTATATGGGTTTTCATATATATTGACTCACATGTTCTTAAGCTCTTTTGCATGCATTAGTAAGATATAAATCTGCATTCTCGAACACGAAAGTTTTGTCTTCTTTCCTTCTTTCCTTACAAAGTAGTGGGTAATATTGCATAACCAAGGAGGGTACTTTTATCCTTGATAAATGATTTAGCTTGAACTTTGTTTCCCTAATTCATACTTCTTGCTCGTATAAAAGCTGCCGTCTTTCCTTAAAACCCTACAACTTTGTTTGTCTTCGTATTGAAAAAATGGAATCATTCACATGCACCAATATCCTCATTTAGATATAGTTAGATTGTGTATTTGTAAATACTTAGAGTTCCAAGTTTTTGGTAAAATAACGGAACCTTCCCATAAAGAGGAGGGATTGCTGTCCCTTGAACTGTTGATTGTCTCCAATGACCAAATTTCCAACCAATAGATCGCGAGGCAATTAAGAAAGCACAAGGCTACATGATGCAGGGGAAGGCGAGCGAGAAATGGATTGATAAAATCATTGATCAAGGCAAGGCATTGTTTCCAAATATCGTTTCTCTCATCAAGTGTGTTCTTGCAACATTGTCAGAAGTGAACAAAGCAAATGAGGAGTTTGCAAAAGAGGTGATTCATTTGGATGAGATGTTTCCTGGTATCCGAGATGAGTTCCTTTGAGTCTCACATCCTCATGAGTAGGAACGTGTTCACATCCGCTGAGAGAACTTGTCCCAAGTTTGGATCCGTATCATGAACATGAAATATACAATGGTCAAAAATGCCATATCCGAGTTGGACTCTTGCGGGCAACATGCTTTCAAGATCTTGAACGATGTCTACAATTGTGTTAAGAGATTTGAGTTCCCTTCGCTCACTGAGGACTCATCATCAAAAGAGCTCATCATTTCATTCCAAGAGCTAGTCAAGAAAGAGGTAGGCGACTCTCTCCTTCAACGAACTTCAACGAAGATAACTTGGAGTCCCCGACCCGAAGATCGAAGTTGCATTGTTGCAATTGCTATGGATCATGAAGTATGTCTTAGTCAATGCAAAAAGATCAGTGATGTCCTCGGGGCATGGATCAAGGTGTTGGGCTGCGTGTGCATTCCAGAGGCGGATAAGTTGATGGCTGCGATAACTCAGTTCAACAAAGAATTCAAGGAACAAGAGCGGGAAGCATGAATCAACAAGTTCTTCATCAAGAAAGCTTCTTCATCAGAAATGTCAACTTCTCCCTTCTCTACTTCTCCCTCTTTCTTCTCTCCCTCTTCTAATTCTTCGTTGAGCGTAATCATTGTATTTTGTCCTATTCACTTAAGTGACATATTTGTAAATTGTAAAAGTATTTTCTCAAAATTATAAGAGAAATACTTAATTTGTCTCTTCTAGGGGCAATTGAAAGGTCACAAGTGGAATAGGAACATAAAGAGTCATGTGGGGGAGATGAGAGGTCAATTCACATTCTTTATAAATTGGGATGGCTTCTCCATTCCAAGGGATCCTGAAAATGCTAGATTTTGATAGCATCTATATTGTAGCAATTGTGGATTATTGTTGTTGGGCTTTGTATCACCAATGCACATGAAATAAAGCTACATTTCTTCCATTTCCCTTTTCATGCATTCGTCTATTTCTCTCTTTTATGCACTTTACAAGCATAGTGATCAAGAAAGAGCAGTGTATCTTTGATAAACGAATCCAAGAACTGCGTGTCTAGGTTTGTTCTTCTCACTAGATAGCTTTACTTGTTGCTTTCCTCTGTATTGATAAATGAAATACTTCGGTTATTGGGTGCGAACTCTACAATTGGCCTACTCACAACAATAACCTTCCTTTTCTAATTTCTCTCCTTCACCCTTCATCGCTGTAATTTATTTCCTTGTACCCCATATAAGCGCTTTGCCATTCACCCCTCATCGCTATAATTTATTTCCTTGTACCCCATACAAGCACTTTGCCATAGGTTCAGTGGAGTGTTCTGTGTGATCCCGACCTATTTGGCCAACCCACAACATTTAGATAAGAATATATTAGTTTACATTCAATAATGGGAGCTGCACCATTCAATGTAGAGGGGCATAGCCCCATGAACGTTGGTGGAAACACCTAATTTTCCATATTGACAAATTTTCTCACCAACACGCTTATTGTACACAAGCTTTGATGGCACAAGGACTGAATCTCTCATCCTTGCCTTCTATTCGACCAATTATTGCAACAAATCATTAAGACTCTTGTTGACAACTTTCGTTTGGCCATTTGTTTGTAGGTGATACATAGAACTAAGTTCAACTTCTTCCACAACGTCTTTAAAAATAACCCACAAATTTAGTGTCCATCCAACACAATACGTGTGACAATCCATGTGGTCTTACAAGTTCCCTAAAGCCAATTTAGCTATATGTGCAACATGACTAGTCTTCTTACAAGCAATAAAATGAGCCATTTTAGAGAATCTATCAACAACAAAGATAGAATCATGACCCTTTTACATTCTAGGTAAAACCCAAAGCAAAATACATTCTCAATTGCTCCCACGATTTCTCGGGTATTGGAAGTGGCTAATATAGCCTTGCACTCAAACTTTTCTTTTTGCCTATTGGCAAATTTTGCAAATTTTTCTCGATAAGTTCTAAAATCGAAACATTGTGACTAATGAAAGAAAATTGAAAATTTTGCGAATACTAAGAAAAATAGCCAAAATTAGAGAATTCCATTACATAGCCATTGAAAAATAGCCAAATTAAAAAAACAACGACGTCAATCAGACTTTGAAGTTTGATTATTAAATAAAAAAATGCAACCGTGCAAACATGGAGTTAGTGAAGAATATCATGACATCATGATGTCATATATGTCGTTGGTGCCATGACATGATGATGTGGCACAATGACATGGCATGTGATGTGGCATTGATGAAGCGGTGATGTGGTAGTGATATGGAATTATTTTAGGGTTTTAAATATTTCTTGAAATTTGTGCCGCACCAATACCAAACCTATTGCAAGCATATAAAATAAGTGAACTCGAAAAATTTAAATGAACACCCTCTCCTATGTCTTTGGGCTCTCCGGACGTGATGGTGGCATCCGAATTAACACAACAATCTTTGAGCAAATGCAAAGAATGACAATTAATTTATGAGTCCACATTATATTTCAAACTCTAAGCAATTTATATTTACAAACAAGGCTTTTAAATAGGCTTTGCATATGCTAAGTTTAGGATTAACAACTAGCTAAGCATGAATGAACAAGCAGCTAGAAAATATAAAGGAAATCCAATTTTATTGTATGCAACCAACATAGGATTCCTATAATTCCATGCACTAATTAATAGGGGGAAGAATATCCCTAAATGATAGGGAAGGAACTGTTGGAAATATTGTCATTGATGTCAAAGGGGTTGCTGATGTCACAAGAGAATGCACAGTCATTGATGTCAAAAGAGACATTAATAACAAAGGAGAATGCACAACAATTACAATGATCAAAATGTAATCACATTGTATACTAGTGATTTATTTATTCAATAAAGAGCAGCGATTCATCTATTAAAGGTCATCTATTTATTTAAGGGACAACATTTAATTAGAGGGCCCAAGAGAAATATTTTTTAGGCCCCCCATTTTGGCGCTCATGTTTGGGACAAGTCGTCCAAGTTAAAAGGATTCATTTTTGGCACCCAAGGATTTTAGAAATTAAAGGGTTACCTCTTTTTAAAAAGATGTATCAAGGGGCTATAAAAGATAAATGAAAGGATGAAGAAAAGTAAGTGAGTGAAATAAATTTGATACATCATTAAAGAAGCGTGAGTGAAGAGCAGATTTTTATGAAGAGTAGATCTTTATGAAGGGCAGATTTTGAGTGAATATTATTTAGAAGAGGAGCAGAATTTTATAAGTATGAAATAAAATTTATATCTCGAGAAGACAAGTAGATTTGTGAAGAGGAAATACAAGTCTCCATCATTCGTTGAAACAAAAACACTACGAAGATGGTATTGTCATCGGTTTGGAGGTTGGTGCTTCATAAAACGAAGAGATTGGTGTCTCTTGTTGAGTTGGTGCTTGGCAGAAAAGATTGGTGTCCGAATTGCTAAGTTGGTGCTTGGCATTGGGGATTGGTGTCTCTAGTAGGTTGGTGCCTACATGAATTTTAAATGAGTTATATATATACATACATATATATAAACAAATATTTTGCTGTGGTTTTTTTCCCAAAAGGGTTTCCATGTAAATATTGTGTTCCTCTTGTGTTGCATAATTTTTAGATCTTTTGAGATTGCTGCTATTCTGACTATTAAAGTTTTGAATTATTAAAAGTTTATCTTATGCTGATTCACCCCCATGATCGTGTGTTTAACAATTGGTATAAGAGCTGGTTCCTTCAGGAATAGTCTAATCAACGGAAGGTAGATCTCGGCAGCAAACATGGTTAGTAATCAAGTACTAGAGGATTTCTCCATAAACAAGGCTCTGCTATTTGACAGAACAAATTATGTTTTCCAGAGCGTAGGAATGAAAACCAATCTAATGGCTCTAGGGTTCGATATTTGGCAATCGATAAGAACGGATCAATCGAAAGAGGGCCAGTGAAAACAACGCCAAAGCCTTGAACACAATATTATGTGGCTTGTCTGAATCTGAGTTTGTCAAAGTTATGCATTGTGACACGACAAAGGAGACATGGGACAAATTGCAGAATATCTATGAGGGAGACACCAAAGTAAAGCAGGCTAAGCTCCAAACCCACAAAAGGTAGTTTGAGAGTCTAAAAATGAAAGAAGAAGAGAATGTTGCAGCCTATCTTCTTTGTGTGGATGAAATTGTGAATACCATTAGAGGGCTCGGTGAAAAGATAGAAGAACCAATAATAGTACAAAAGGTGCTAAGGTCTCTCCCCTTAAGATTTGATCCTAAGGTTTCGTAATTGAGGAAATAAAAGATGTAAACACGCCAAAGGTGGATGAGTTGCATGGAATCCTCACAACAATGAAATGAGGATAGAAAAGGAAAAGCCGTCAAAGCGAGAAGCTGAGTTAAAAACTTCAAAAAGGATAAAAATGCAAAACCCGAGTCAAGTGATGAATCGGAAGAAGAAGAAGCTCTTTTTGAGAAATCTGAAACATGGATTTGGCAATTATAAAGGTAAGCTTGCTTTCAAATGTTTCAATGGTGGTAAGATAGGGCATTTTGTTGTTAAGTGTCCTCATGCAAAAGATGGTAGTAGTGATGAAGAAGAACATGTGAAGGTCTGAAAGAAAAAATTCTGTACAAAAAGAACTATATGCCGGACAAATATGAAAAGAAGAAAAGCTTTGACATGCATAAGAAAAGCCTCTACACCGAGGAGAGTAGCTTATGAGGAAAGCAATGAGAGCAAATCAGACTCGTGACGAGAGAAGAAACTTTGTTCATGACTATAGAAATAAAAAATGATGACAAGTAAAGACACCTTGAAAGAGGAGGAAGAAAATCTTAAGGATGAAGGAGAAGTGGATATGGAAGAAGTTCTTTGTGCCTTGGGTGAAATAAAGAGACTTAAGAATAGGAACTTGAAGCAAAAATTACAGCTTCAAAATTATGAAGGTGGAAATTCACAATCAAACATATCTCAAAGCTTTGAAGAGTCTGAAAAGATTATTATCAATCTGAAAACTCAATTAGAAAAGACTAAAAGAATTGAGGAGGTAGTAAGAGATCAGCTGAAATCAAAAGAGGAAAAGTGTGCTAAACTTGAATAGGAAATTGTTGATTTAAGAAAGGAATTGGAGAAGTCTCGTGATAAGCTAAAAAATAGCTTAAAATTTGAAAAGAGCACTGAGGTCTTGGATAACTTTCTTAATAGCCAAAGGTCACCATGCATCAAGACGAGTCTTGGCTATGAAGAAAAACAAGAGGTTACTAAGAAGGATTTGAATTAAAAAATTATTGATCCTTCGAAGAAAGAAGAGAAGACTCCTCATAAGAACAACATTCCTCAAAAGGATAACAAAGATGAGAACAAGTGGCATAAGGTTCCCACAAGAAACTTCAGAAGATCCTTCTATCCAAGGCAACCTTACATGATCAGGTATCAAAACTCCTTTTATGGCTATTGTTTCTCGTGTAAAAATTTTGGTCATAAGGCAATAGATTGTAAGGTTCAGACAAGGAATAATGGTTGAAATAAAAGTGCTTATGGTTATTCAAGTAGAAATCATAACTCATTTGCTGCACTATCGGATTACAATGAATATGATATTGTGTGTTATAAGTGCAACAAAGTTGGTCATATAACATGATATTGTAGAAGTGTTTCTGTAGAGAATCCAAAACAAACCAGGAAAGTGGATACCCTGACCAAGCAAAAACAAAATCTACAAAATCTTGGAATAAGAAACAAAAGGAAGAGAGAGAAAGCTATGCTTGTTCAAACTGCTTTTCATGTGCAAAATGAAGAGCAACATTGGTACATTGATAGTGGATGCTTGAGCCATATGACAGGAGATAAGAGCAAGTTCCATTCCTTGAAGAAAGTAAGCGGAGGAACAGTAAAATTTGGAGACAACGCTACAACAAGGATAGTAGGCAAAGGTAATCTCAGTCTCAATGATGGAAAGACAAAAATTGAGAATGTGTTGTACGTTGAAGGGCTGAAGCATAACCTCCTAAGTGTTAGTCAAATGTGTGATCAAGGACACATCCTCACTTTCCATCCTCAAGGTTGTGAAGTAAGGAAAGTTGATTCAGGAAGATTAGTTGTAGATGCAAACAGAACCATGAATAACTTGTATGTGCTCAATGAAGTTATAAAGAAAGATATTGTATGACACAATTAGTTGAGAGTTGGTTATGACATAGAAGAATGGGCGATATGAATTTTGGTAATTTGGTGAAAATCAGTAATAGGCAGTGTGAGAGACATGCCAAAAATCACGAAGCCTTCAAACACCATTTGCAAGCAATGTCAACATGGAAAACAAACTAGAGGTAAATTCAAATCAAAGGAATATTCAACAACGAAGCCTTTGGAATTGATTCATACAGACTTGTGTGGGCCCACAAGAACTCAAAGTTTAAAAGGTGAGAGTTACTTTATGTTGTTAATTGATGACTATTCTAGAATGACGTGGGTTACTCTTTTAAAGGATAAATCGAGAGGCATTTGAGAACTTTTAAATTTTTAAAGCATTAGTAGAAAATGAAACTGGGTTGAAAATTAAGTGCTTGAGATTAGATAGAGGAGGATTTCTTTCAGACCAATTTGGAGAATTTTGTGAGGAACATGGAATAAGAAGACAACTCACAACTACACGAACTCCACAACAAAATAGAGTTATCAAAGAAAGAACTCGAACAGCCCAAATTGTTAGATAGGTATTGGGGAGAAGCAAAGTTAAAACGACAATTGACATCCTTAGTAGAGGACAAATTAGAGCAAACAATACCAAAACACCTTACGAACTATGGAAGGGTAGACCAACTACCGTTAAATACTTTAGGGTGTTTGGAAGCAAATGTTATATTAAAAAATAATGAAGATTTTGGGAAAATTTGATTCTAGATCTAATGAAGGTATTTTTCTTCGATACTCCTCAAGGAGTAAAGCTTACAGATGCTATAATAAAAGACTTCAAAAGATTGTGGAAAGTGCCGATGTAAGAGTGGATGAGTTCAGAAAACATAAGGTGACCACACAAGTAAGTGATCACTTAGAAGAATCAGATCAAAATGAAGTCGAAGAAGAAATTGAAGAAGAGGAACGAGAAGATACTAAGGCACCATCGAGATTTGTTCAGAAGAATCATGGAGAAAATTTGATTCTTGGTGATAATGATGCTGGGGTGCAAACTTGATGGAGGATAGTAATTACACACTGGGCAAGTCAATTTCTCTTTGTTATAAAAAATAGAGCCTAAAAATGTTGTAGAAGCTAGTAAAGATGAACATTGGGTCAACACCATGGAGGAAGAATTGAATCAAATAGAAAAGAATGAAACTTGGGAACTTGTTCCAAGACCAAAGGACAAAAATGTGATTGGCACCAAATGGGTCTTTAGAAATAAGTTGAATGAAGATGGGGAAGTAACCAAAAACAAGGCAAGGTTAGTATGCAAAGGGTATGCTCAAGTAGAAGGTATTGATTTTGAAGAAACCTTTGCTCTTGTTGCTCGATTAGAAGCCATTAGAATGTTTTTGGCATATGCTAGTTGTAAGAATTTTAAGGTTTTTCAAATGGATGTCAAATCTGTGTTTCTAAATGGAAAATTAGAGGAAGAAGTTTACATTGAGCTGTTGGAAGGTTTTCTATTGTCAGAAAACAAGGATTTTGTGTGCAAATTGAAGAAGGCACTATATGGGCTAAAACAAGCCCCCGAGCATGGTACTCAAGACTTGACACATATCTTCTTCAACAAGGGTTCAAAAGAAGAGTAGCAGATACTAATTTCTACATTAAGATAGAAGGTAATCATCAATTGATTGTTGTGTATGTAAATGATATTATTTTTGGAGGAGATGATAGAAAAATGTACCAAGAGTTTGCTAAAGATATGCAAAATGAATTTGAGATGTCAATGCTAGGAGAATTGTCATTTTCCTTGGTTTACAAATTTCTCAATTTGAAAGGGCAATATTTATCTCTCAAACTAAGTATGTAAAGGATATGTTAAAGAAATTTGAAATGGAAGATTGCAAACCGGTTAGCACACCTATGGTTACAAGATGCAAGTTGAGTAAGGATGATGAGTCTCTTGAAGCAAATCAGACCCTATACAAGTCAATGATTGGCAGCTTATTGTACATAACAACCTCTAGGCCATATATCATGTAAATAGTTGGTTTAGTTGCACGTTTCCAAGCAGCCCTAAAAGAAACACATGTGCAAGCGGTTAAGAGAATATTCAAATATCTAAAAGGCACTTTAAATTATGGTTTGTGGTACCCAAGAGGTGCAAATTTCACCTTAACATATAGAGATGCAGATTGGGGTGTGACATGGATGATAGGAAAACACAAGTGGAGGAGAATTTTTCGTGGTGGAAATCGGTGTTACGTGGGGACGCGTCCCTTAGATTTTGGTGACGTCTCGGAAGTCTGAATGTTTCTGGGACTTGGGACTTGGAGGGACATCCCCAATTTCTTTTAAATTTTCAAAAGTTTTATGATGTTTTTTTAAAAGATGTTATTTTTACCAAGAACATCAAATTATTATCTTGAGAGTACCCAAAATACATTAAATACGGTTTAAATCCCTAAATGTCATTGCAAAAAGATAAACTATAGAAATATTGATTTTTATGTATTATTTTAAAAGTCGTCCCCTTCATAGTCCCCAAAATTTGGAAATTTTTTTGCCGTCTCGGAAACCTTATGTCTCTCGTATCCCCGTCTCCCGTCCCCAGAGATTTAGGTAACTATGGTGGAAATTTAGTGTCTTGGTTGAGTAAAAGCAACCTTCTTTTTCCTTGTCCACATTATAGGGAGAATACATAACAACAATATCGTGTTGCACACATGTTCTATGGATGAAGCAAACTCTACAAGATATTAATGTAGAAAATAATGATCCCGTTTCTATATTTTGTGATAATACTAGTGCGATTAACATTTCAAAGTATCCGGTTATGCACTCTTGAACTAAGTATATTCCGATCAAATATCATTACTTAAAAGAGCAAGCAATCGAAAAGAATGTTAAGTTAGAATACATTGCCACAAAGGAGTAGATAACAAACATTTTCACAAAGCCCCTCTCAAAAGGGACTTTTTAGTACCTTAGACACAAGTTATGTGTGATAATTGTTCTCATAGAGTCACTAAAGTCTCAAGGAGTAACATTGGTTCGGGGGAGGACCATGCACAATCCTTTTCCATTGATGTCAAAAAGGGAGAGTAAAAGAAAGGGGGAGTAGTACAACACGAGAAAGATGTACAGAAATGGAGAGTATTTTGTTTTGAAGATGATTATTTATTTGTAGAGTTGCCATCGATGACAAAGGGGAGATTGTTGGAAATATTGTCATTGATGTCAAAGGGGTTCTTTGATGTCACAAGAGAATGCATAGTCTGTTGGACCACGATTGCCATTAGACCAAAACCCATAGGTGTTAGTCTGCTTCTGATTGCGAGTTAGGATCTACGAGAGGCGGTTAGTCCATGTCACGAAACTCATGGGGAGCGCTAGACACACATGCCAACAATCTCCCCCTCAGCGTTACCCGAGTGAGTTTCGAACTCGAGACCTGTCGCTTTGATACCAATTGTTAAGCACAAGATAATACTGAGAGGGGGGGTGAATTAGTATTATGATATTCTTTTAAATTTAACACTTAATCTCAGATTTGTAATCACAATTAATCAGTTTCACAGTGAATATATCAAAGCAATCAATGAATGCAAAACAAACCAACACACTGCAAATAGACACAAATTTACGTGGAAACCCTTTCGGGAGAAAACCACGGAGAAAATCTTCTTTATTATATTTCTCAAATGTTTGTAGGCACCAACCTACGGGAGACACCAATCCCAAGTTACAATTTTGTAGGCACCAACCTATAGGAGCACCAACCCCTTTTTGCTAAGCACCAACTCAGCAAGAGACACCGATCTCTTCAAATATGAAGGCACCAACCTTCCTTACGAAAAACAAACTCTTTCCTATCTTTTATGTTGCTGCTGCTTCAACAGATGATAGAACAAAACTGCTGCTAAGAATATTCTTCTTATTTATTTCAGTCCCTTCACATATATAAATCACTGCAACTCTTCATTAAAAATAAATCTGCCCCTCACTCCTTTTTATATTTCATATTCTGCTCTACTTCTTCTCTCCCTTAAACTTGAATGAAGCACTCCAAATTGCTTACCTAAACCAAATGATTTCATCTCCTTATATATCCTTCTCACATCCTTTCGAAAAGACACATCGTTCAATTGACGCAACCTTTCCATTAACACAACTTAATTAAGTGCATTAGTTGGCTAAAACCAAAAATCATTAATGCAGCCACTAATTATTAAATGCACGTTAAACAATGCAATTAACGAGTTGATAGGAGCGCTGCCCCTCCTTAGACAAATCGTTGTTATCATTAAATCATTGCCAACCATCATTAAATCTTCTTTTTCACCATAAAACATGGCATAAGAACACCATAAAATGCTGATATCTCTCTTATGTACAAGCTGTGTATATCTCACTTATACCATGATAATCCTTATGCAAAAACGCTTCTTTTCATGTATTTAAACTTTCGTTTTCTGCCCTTCTATACTGCTGGTTATTTCCGTTACTTTCTACCATTTCCGTCAAAATCCGTCAGCTTCCGTTACACGATTCCGTTAACCAAATACATCAATGATTAATTCTTTGACATCAATGACAATATTTCCAACAATCTCCCCCTTTGTCATTGATGGCAACCTTAAAAAAAGATTCTTCTTTTCTGCAACTCCCCCTTGCTGTAACTCTCCCTTACTGTCATTCTCCCTCTTTGACATCAATGGCAAAGGGTCAATCTAGGAGCTGAATATAGCAATGTTTAGCTCCCCCTCAACCGATGCTTCTCTTTGTTTTTCAATGGGAAGAAGCAAAGGATATTACTCCCAACTTCTACTATAGATATTCAAATGTCTCCTTTGGAAGTGGCTTGGTGAAGATATCTGCTATTTGTTCGGATGTAGCAACAAATTCCAACTTTACCTACTTTTCTGCCACCTGCTCTCTTAAGAAGTGGTATCTTATGGGAATATGCTTTGTTCTTGAATGCATAACCGGATTCTTTGAAATACTTATTACACTGGTATTATCACATAATATGGAGATTGGATGATCATACTCTACTTTGATATCTTTCAAGGTTTGCTTCATCCATAGAATTTGAGTACAACATAACACTGCTGCTATATACTCTGCTTCTACCGTTGATAAAGATACAAAGTTATGCTTCTTACTTAACCAAGATACCAGTGTCTCCAAGGAAGAATGCTCCTCCACTTGTACTTTTTCTATCATCCACACATCCTGCCCAATCTGAATCTGTATAAGCTACCAATGTGAAGTCTTTACCCCTTGGGTACCATAACCCATAATCCATAGTTCCCTTTAGATATCTGAATATGCGTTTTACAACTTGCACATGTGTTTCTTTCGGACCTGCTTGAAAATGTGCAACCATACCCACTGCTTGCATGATGTCTAGTTTGGATGCTTTGTCACATATAGTAAACTCCCAATCATTGATCTATAGAGAGTTTGATCAACATTCGGAGATTCATCATCTTTTCTTAACTTTGTCCCGGTAGCCATAGGTGTGCTAATAGGTGCACACTCCTCCATGCCAAATTTCTTCAACATTTCCTTAACATACTTGGTTTGGGATATAAATACTCTTTTATCAGATTGAGAAATTTGCAATCCAAGGAAAAATGATAACTCTCCCAACATGGACATCTCAAACTCCTTTTGCATGTCTTCGGAAAATTTCTTAGACATTTCTTCATTGTCTCCTCCAAAAATTATGTCATCTACATACACAACAACAATCAACTGGTGCTCACCTTCAATTTTAATGTAAAGATTGCTATCAGCAAGTCCTCTCTTGAACCCTTGGTCTTGTAGATACTTATTAAGCCTAGAGTACTATGCTCTGGGGGCTTGTTTTAATCCGTACAAGACATTCTTCAACTTACACACATAATCTTCATTTTTTTGATAGGAGGAACCCTTTAGGTTGTTCTATGTATACTTCCTCTTCTAACTTTCCATTTAGAAATGTTGATTTGACATCCATTTGATAGACTTTGAAGTTCTTGAATACCGAAAAAGCAAGAAACATTCTAATTGTTTCTAATCTAGCAATAGGAGCAAAAATTTCTTCAAAATCAATACCTTCTACTTGAGCATACCCTTTGCATACTAACCTTGACTTGTTTCGAGTGACTTGTCCATCTTCATTCAATTTATTTTAGAATACCCACTTAGTGCCAATCACATTCTGATCCTTTGGCCTAGGTACAAGTTCCCATGTTTCATTCTTCTCAATTTGATCTAACTCTTCCTCCATTGCCTTTATCCAATGTTTATCATGGCTGGCTTCTGCCAAAGTTCTTGGCTCTATTTTGGATAATAAGGAGAAATTTATTGGTTACGATGCACTTACATTTCTTCTTCTTGTCTGTACTCCATCATCAAGGTTTCAAATGATCGACTTTCAAAGCATGATTCTTCTTAACAAAACGAGATGGTGTTTTGGTGTCTGCCTTTTGATTTACTTAATTTTTCAACATCTTCCTCTTCCTTTTCTTCTACTACCTCGGGTATTTCTAAGGGCTCTTCTGCAGGTTCTTTAGCTTTTTGATTCACGATTTCATCCACTCTCACATTTGCACTTTCTACTATAGTTTGTAGTCTTTTGTTATAACATACGTAGGCTTTGCTTTTAATAGAGTAGCCAAGAAAAATTCCTTCATCCGCTCTTGAATTGAATTTGCCCAAGTTCTCTTCATTATATTTAATAAAGCATCTACTCCCAAACACTTTGAAATATTTTATAGTAGCTGGTCTTCCTTTCCACAATTCATAAGGAGTTTTGTCATGATTAACTCTGATTCGCCCTCTATTCAAGATATGAACAGCGGTATTTACCGCTTCTCTCCAAAATCTATCTGATAGCTTATATTCATTTAACATGGTTCTAGCCATCTCTTGGACGGTTCGATTCTTTCTTTCTGCCACTCCATTTTGTTGTGGAGTCCTTGTAGCTAAGTACTGTCTTTTGATTCCATGATCTTCACAATATTCAATGAATTCATTTGAGGTGAACTCACCTCCATGATCTGACCTCAGGCACTTTATTTTCAATCCGGTTTCATTTTCTACTAAAGCCTTGAAAGCTTTGAACTTCTCAAATGCTTTTGACTTTTCTTTTAGAAAGGCTACCCAAGTCATTCTAGTGTAGTCATCAATGAATAACATGAAATAACTCTCACCTTGTATGCTTTCTGTTTTGGTAGGTCCACACAAATCCGTATGAATCAGCTCCAGTGGTTTGGTGGTCGAATACTCCTTTGTTCTAAACCTTGCTCTGGTTTGCTTTCCATGCTGACATTGCTTGCATAGAGTACTTGTAGGTTTCGTTACCTTAGGCATATCTCGCACACCCCTGTTTGTTGCTGATTTTCACAAGATTATCAAAATTTATATGCCCCATCCTTCTATGCCATGCCAACTCTCTTTAACCCGACTTAGACAACATTTTTCTTCTTTTACTTCTCCAAGCATGTATAGGTTATTTGTGGTTCTATGTGCATCTGCTACTAAGTCTCCCGTGTCTGCCTTCCTTATCTCACACCCTTAAGCATAAAACTTAAATGTGTGTCTTTGATCACACATTTGGCTTACACTTAAGAGATTATGCTTTAATCCATCAACATATAAAACATCTCTGTTTTTCTTTTACCATTATCAAGACTCAACGTACCTTTTCCAGCAATTTTGCTTTAGTGTTATCACCGAATTTCACCGTACCTTCATTTACTTTCTTGATGAGATGAACTTACTTTTATCTCCGCTCATATGTCTTGAACATTCGCAATCAATGTACCACAATTGCCCTTCATCTGTGCATGGAATGTTGTTTGAACAAGCATAGGGTTTTCTTTATCTTGCCCATCATCCTCTTTCTTGTTTCCAAAATTTTGTAGCTTCTTTCTTCTTTATTTCTGGAGCATTTACCTTCTCAGTTCGATTTAGATGGTTCTACAAAACCACTTCTACAAAATCTTGTCAAATGTCCATAGTTATCGTAATTATAACAAATAATATCTTCAAAATAGTTCGATAAAGGAGCAAAGGAGTTGTAATTTCTATTTGAGAATCCATACACACCTTTGTTCTTTATATTGTTGTCTCTCACCCATATTCTACAATCTATTGCTTTATGACCAAAATGATTACAATAGAAGCAATAGCCATCGAAAGAATTTTCAAACTGGGCATGTGAGTATATCATGGAGGATTTGGTTTTCTAAACTTGTTCTTATCTTTGCTTTCCTTGTAAGAAGTGTTGATCTTCATAAAGCTCTTCTCCTTTTCAAGTCTTCATTCTTCATAGGTTCCTTGAGTGTCTTTGTATAGGTCTTTGACTTCTCTTCTCTTGTCCCTTTTGACGACTCTCTACCTTTTGTGTTAGCGGTGTCTTGTCTTTCGTATATCCAAGACCGGTCTTGTCGGATGTTGACTTACACGTCGGTTCAAAATTTCATCTAGTATCTCAAGTACTTTTCTCGAATTTTAGATTACTTGTAACTTTAGCATTTGCTTTTTCCAAGTCCTTTGTCAAAGCAACGATCTCGACTCATGCTTTTCGCAATCTTCTTCCGTAGTCCTTAAGCTGATTTCTTAATTCTTGACTCGTTTTGCTTCTTCAATTTGGGTTTTTAGATCCACGATCATCCTTCTGTTTCTTCAAGAGATTGTGATATCTTAGCTTCAAAGTTATGTTCTTCTTCATACTTTAGGAGTTGTAACTTTTGTTTTTGATTTTTCTTTTTAAGAGCTTTCAACTCTCCCGAGGCACATATAAGTTCCTCTTCAAGATTCACTTCACCTTTTTCTTCCATGTCTTCATCTCTTTCTAAGTCATCTTTTATAGCCATGAATAATATTTCTTCATTATCGCTATCTGAGTCCCTTATCCCACTTTCTTTGGATGATCTACTACTTCCTTTTGAATATAAGCTTTTCTTTTGCTTTCCAAATCTTGAATTCAGGTTTGCTTTCCTCATCATCGCTATCTTCTTTCTCTGGACACTTAGCCACAAAATGACCAATTTTACCACAGTTAAAACATTTAAATGGTAACTTACCTTTGTACTTTCCAGATCCTTTCTTTAACTTACAAATGACACATGGATTCTTTCTCATCTTCTTCGCTGTTTGAGTTCTCATTCGACTCGGGTTTTTAATTTTCTCTTTCCTTGAGACTTTGAATGTAACTTCCTTCTTTGATGGTTTATTTGACTCGAGTCCTCATTTCATACGTGGTTAGAATTCCATGTAGTTCGTCCATGCTCAACTTATCAAGATCCTTCATTTCTTGATGGCGAGACACCTTAGAATCAAATCTTAATTGTAGAGACCTTTGAATCTTTTGAACAATTATGGATTCTTCAATCTTTTCGCCTAACACTCTTATGGCGTTGACAACCTCATCCACACGAGAAGATAAGCTGCAACATTGTCCTCATCCTTCATTTTCAAGCTCTTAAATTGTCTCCTATGAGTTTGAAGCTTAGCCCCTTTAACCTTGTCATCCACTTCGTAGATAGTTCGAAGTTTGTCCCATATCTCCTTCACCATGTCACATTGCATTACTTTAATAAACTCAGATTCTGATAGGCCACATAGGATAGCATTCATCGCCTTGGCATTTTTTTCAAAAGCCTTCTTTCCGGCTTGATCTATTGGTGGAACTGATGGGATTGTATATCCAATTATTACTGATTGCCAAATATCAAACCCTAGTGCCATTAGATATGTTTTCATTCTTATGCTCCAAAATGCGTAATTTGTTCCATCAAACAATGGAGCCTTGTTCGAAGAAAAACCTTCTTGTACTTGATGAGTAGCCATATGTGCTTTTAAGATCTACCTTCCAATTGTTTGATTGTTCCTGAAGGCACCCGCTTTGATACCAATTGTTGGACCACAATTGCTGTTAGACCAAAACCCATAGGTGTTAGTCTCCGCTACTGATCGCCGCGAGTTAGGATCTCAAGAGGCGGTTAGTCCATGTCACGAAACTCACAGGAGCGCTGGACACACGTGCCAACACACAGTCATTGATGTCAAAAAACAGTCATTAAAAACAAAGGAGAATGCACAACAATTACAATGATTAGAATATAATCACATTGTATACCAATGATTTATTTATTCAATAAAGACCAGCGATTCATCAATTAAAGGGCAGCTATTTATTTTAGGGACAACATTTAATTAGAGGGCCCAAGAGAAATATTTTTTGCCCCCCATTTTGGCGCTCATGTTTGGGCCAAGTCATCCAAGTTAAAAAGGATTCATTTTTGGCGCCCAAGGATTTTTAAAAAGATGTGTCCATTTAAAAGTCATATCCCTTGATGAGCAGTATCAAACGGCTATAAAAGATAGATGAGCGGATGAAGAAATGTGAGTGAAATTAATTTGATATATCATTAAAGAAGCGTGAGCGAAGAGTAGATTTTTATGAAGAGCAAATCTTTATGAAGGGAAAATTTTGAGTAAATATCATTCGGAAGAGGAGCAAAATTTTATAAGTATGAAGTAAGAGTTATATCTTGAGAAGACAAGCAGATTTGTGAAGAGGAAATGTCTCAATCATTCGTAGAAACAACAACACTACGAAGGTGATATTGTCATTGATTTGGAGGTTGGTGCCTCATAAAACAAAGAGATTGGTGTCTCTTGCTGAGTTGGTGCTCGGCATAAAAGATTGGTGTTTGAATTGCTAAGTTGGTGTTTGACATTGGGGATTGGTGTCTCTAGTAGGTTGGTGCCTACACGAATTGTAAAAGAGATATATATATATATATATATATATATATATATAAACCACGACAAAATATTTAATATTTTCTTTTATTAAATATTGTGTTCCTCGTGTTGCATAATTTTAGATCTTGTGAGATTGCTGCTGTTCTGACTATAAGTTGGTGTTTGACATTGGGGATTGGTGTCTCTAGTAGGTTGGTGCCTACACGAATTGTAAAAGAGTGTATATATATATATATATATATATATACCACGACAAAATATTTAATATTTTCTTTTATTAAATATTGTGTTCCTCGTGTTGCATAATTTTTAGATCTTGTGAGATTGCTGCTGTTACGACTATTAAATATTTTGTCGTGGTTTATATATATATATATAAACCACGACAAAATATTTAATATTTTCTTTATTAAATATTGTGTTCCTCGTGTTGCATAATTTTTAGATCTTGTGAGATTGCTGCTGTTCTAACTATTAAAGTTTTGAATTATTAAAAGTTTATCTTATATTGATTGACTCCCCCCTCTCGGTGTAAGCGTGTGTTTAACAAGAACATCCTCAGAGTGTCTAACTATATATTGACCACTAACAACATAGTAGCTAATTTATTGCTTTGTTATAAAATACCAACTTTACAACAGAGAAGTGGAATAATACATTCCCAAATGAATAGGGAATCTCCTAAAATTCCTCCATGAGGATCTCTTCCTAACTTATCTACAACGACCACTAAGTGTAAACATATTTACACACTTTTTACAAGTGGTAATAACATGTGAGGGCAAAATGCAAACTATAGATTAAAGAGCCTAGCCTAAGTACCTTAGCTATCCATATAACTTGCTCCCACGGTTTCTCAGGTATTGGAGGTGGTTGATATAACATTGCATTCTAACTTTTCCACATTCCAATTGGGAAATTCTGCATCTTTGTATGTATCTACACACATCTATAGCCATTTGAGGCCAATAATATCTCACTTAGCTATGCCAAGGTCTTGTCTATACCAAAGCGACCAACTAATCCTACATAATGCTACTCCTGGATCAAATTCTCTCGCATTGACCCTCTAGGTACGCATAACATGATCTGTAAACTAGGTGAAGATTCCACTCTAAGTTTAATCAACATGGTTCCTATAAATTCCTTACAATGCCCTTCATTAATCAGCTTGTTGTTTGCTCATTAATTTACTTAAAACAATCATTAAATGTGCTTTTGAATGAAATGGAAATGTTGCATACTCAAAAGAAGACTGAACAATGAAAGAGAAAAAACAAAATTAAAGAGACACAAGATTACCTTAGAGAAACTCAAGTTGAGAAAACTCCAGCAAGAGTGAAGCCATGCTTCCTCATCTCACTATCTCATTCTTCAAGTACAAGTTTACTGCCTTTGTAAGGCCTCCATGAACATACTACTGTGTTGAAACACCCATACAAGCGCTGCAACTCAATTAATGTTTCCTTTCACACTCTAATTTAGAAAACCACATACAATCAAGAAGAACATTTGCCATGAACCTTTTTCCCATCTATCGTTACAATGACCCTCTTCATACATATATATACAAATTCAACACCAAAGTGAGCTCGAATTAAAAGCCCAAAAGACTCAAAAGTTGAAGAGAAATAAATCAGTAATCGTTACCCTTCAAATGCCTTCCTGCATGCTGAAATCGCCAATTTACACAGTAGGCGGTTGAGAAAACCGCTGTGTTGATTACAATAATCACTGCAGAGGCTATGAATCTGCCAGTGACGGTTGCAAAATCACAACTCTGACTTAGTCGGTGGTTTCGTCACCTTTGTAGAGAGTCCTCTACCTTCCGGAGGCCATAACTTTTTCATACGGACTCAAAATCGGGTGCTGTTTTATTGAGCTTGCATAAATTTTTTAAGAGGATCACAAATATGCATCCACGTTTTACTTTTGATGACATCTTTATAATGTTTTAGCCTTTGCACCAAAACCTATCTTGCTCAAGGTCTCAAGGTTTCACAATGAGCAATAGAAAGAGTGTTTAAGTGATTCAAAGTTATCTAATCACAATAGTGAATTAGTTGGCTCATCTAGCTAACATTATTGATCCAAACTTCGGATCATGTCTTCCCAATTTGGAGACTTTTGGTCCACAAAAGCTTAGGAACTCATATGGTGAGGAGTTTTCTTTCTCCACTTCTTGAACCTCTCTTGTGCTTGGAGGTGTTTATGCTGAATAAATTATCAGCCTTGTTAACCTTTGGGTCCACCTTTTCATGCCCTTTGTGTGGGTCATTCGTTCCTTCCATGCTTGTGGACAACTTGGAAAGAACTGCATCTCATGTTTCTTGTTAGTAGAACAGCTATGGATATCCTTGCATTCTTGCTTATCTTCCAAAATGAGAAAGAAAAATTGCCACTAACATTAAGCAGCTGATTACGTTGGGTGGAACTTACCAAAAAGAGCTTAGATTTGCCTTCATAGTTTATGGTGTAATTTTTCCCATACTTATGAAACAGTATTGGTTCTTATCTTCCAAAATGAGAGAAGAAAAACTGCCTCTAGCATTAAGCAACTGATTACCTTGAGTGGAACTTACCAAAGAGAGCTTAGATTTTCCTTCATAGGAGTTTATGGTGTAGTTTTTCCCATCCTTAACCAAACGGTATTGGTTCAATCTCCTCTTGAAAATAGCATCTCTAACATACATATAGGGGCTGCCAAAAACTATACCACAAATGTCAACAAGTGCAACATCTACCACAACTTCATCAATGAAATGTTCATTTATTGCAAACTTGACTTTGCATTGTTTGGAAACCCTTATCTCTACTCCTTGTTTCACCCATCCTAGAGCATAAGGATTAGGATGATCATACATTTCAACAAAAGTCTATCTACCAGCTCTTTGCTAATCAAATTCGCTCGAAAGGAAGAATAAAAAAGGGCATCAAATTTTACCATCTTAATTTGCACTTTGATATGAAAAGGCTGAGAAGGTTCACCTTTGTCTCGAGCATTATTACCCAAACATACCTTTTTCTATAGGGTGGTGAAACACGACTTCTCATCCACACTTGAGTTTACTCGATTGCTTCTCCTTGAAGTGATGGCATGGCCTTCTTTTTCTTTTTCTTGTTCTTAAATGGACGCCATTCCAAATGCAACTTCCAACAAGTCTCATTAGTATGACCATTAACATCACAATGCCCACAATGCTTGGTACAATCCTTGTTGGCAACAATAAAAGTGGCATTGACCTTACCTTTCTTCTTCGGAACATTGGAAAACTTTGAAGAGGAAGATGGATCGAAGATAGTGGGCTTGAGAACAAGTGTCATTTATGTCCTTTGGCTTGGCAAGTAGAATGGGCCTCCTTAAGTGACTATGCAGCCCTCCAACATACTTCATGAGGATGTCACAATCAAATGTATCTTTTCCCATTTTAACCGCCTTCTTTCGAAACTCACTTGTATAAACCGACACACTTTGTCTTTTTATCGCCTCAAAAATTCCAATCAATTGTTTCTCTTCATAACAAATACGATAAAATTGATTCTTAGTTAGACTCTTAAATTCATCCCATTTACTAATTGGTGGTAGCCTCTTAACAATGAACCAATTAAGATAACTCTCGAGACTAAGTTAGAGCATGACTAGCTAGCTTCAACCTTGCGAAAAGAAATTTGTTGCTCTTCACTAATTTGATGCAAATGAAAGTATACCTCTAATTGAACTCACCAATGATCAAATTTATCCGCCTTCACCTTACCTTCATATGGTTGAATTTCAATTTTTGCCTCTGTTTTTAATTGAAGGGGAGTGTGATTGGAATGATGCTGCTCTTTCTCATGGTAGGAAGACTCTAGCTCCTCACTTGCTTCGAAGTATCCATATAAACTCCCAACTTAGCCATGACAACCTTCATAATCTTCTCAAGCTCCTTCATGGATTGAGAGATGTGGGAAAATTTGCGGAATCTTGCTTCACCATCTTCACCTCTCATCTTCAAGAGCCATCCTTCTCACCTCTATCTTCCCCTTGTGGAGATATTTTGTTGCAAATAATTGAAATCACCCTTTCTACTAGCACTTGTTGCTCTTATAATGGGCATACATCCGCACAATGGTCACCAAACAAACCACAACCTATGGAACACTAACCTATCTTGATACTGGTGTCCCCAAGATTTCACCTTGAAACGGGATTGCCCCCTTTTAAATTTTTTGCGTTCGGTTCAAATAACGAGTTGTTTTGTGTTTGTTTTGCCTGCAATTGTTTGCATTGCTCTAAGGTAACCCCATAGAGTCATAAAAGCCAAATTCGCCAAGTACCCACATGTTGAAGCTCACTCAATTCCTTCGCTAGACCTTGTCTGCAAGTGTTTTATTTATTTTTATTAAATAAATAAAGTTATTTTAAAAATAGATTGAGCTAAAATTGGAGGATTTGGGTTATATAGAGCATTTTATCCCATCATTATTATCATAGAACATTCACCCGGGGGAATTTTTTTGCAGATTAGCTAATTGGAGAAATTTTTCGAGCAATTGCTTGCAACTTCTTTTGTTTTGTTTTATTTATTTTTGTTTGTGTTTTGGTTTTCTCTGGCAATTCCCGTAGCCTATTCATTATTCTTCTTGCTAGACCTTTTCCGTGCCTAGGGTTTTGAAAAGCTATCTAGTATTTTTAATTGCTTATCGATTTGTCTAAAGGTGATCAGAGTTTTTCTTTTCCTTTACTTCTGAATATTATGAGATCTACTTGTTTATTTAATCTGTGTATGAGACCAACTCTGTAAACTATTGGTCGAATTACATATCTTCATTTGTTTTTTCCCAAATTTCATTATTTCCCCCTTCTGCAAATACTTCATAAACAAATGATTACTTGCTCGAATTGCTAAGCTATGGTTCATGAGCTTTGTAATTAAAGTAAAACCCCCTACAAATAGTTATTAGGATTCATACTTAACAGATTTATAAACATCCTACACGAGAGCCTCACCGGTAAATGAGGGAGATTTATCTCATGACCGCCTAGGTTTTTAGCTATGTAGAAAATCTAGCCAACAATACCAATCGATCTATAAACTAGGTGGATATTCCATTTTGAGTTTGACCAACATGGGTCCGATAAATTTCCTTCATTAATTAGCTGCTTGTTTTCTTGTTAATTTGCATAAAACAATTATTAAATGTGTTTTTAAATGAATAGAAAGTGTTGCATACTCAAAGGAATACTGAACAATGAAAGAGAGCAAAATAAAATTAAAGAGACACAAGATTACCCCGAAGGAAGTCAAGTTGAGAAAACTCTAGCAAGAGTGAAGGCATGCCTCGTCATCTCACTATCTCATTGTTCAAGTCATAGATAGAATATTCGCCAAAAACTCGGCGAGTTTAGAAAAACTCGCCAAAAATTATGCTAAACGAGTAATTCGCAGGAAAACTCGCCAAAAATGCAAAAAAAAACTCGCCGAGTATAGTTGGAATACTCGCCAAAAACTCGCCACAAACTCGCCAAAGACAAATAGTTCTTTCCTTTTTTGGATTTTTGGTGAAGAAAACACAAGTATAGAAAAAAATTTGCCATTTTTGGAAAGGGTCCGGGAAGATGTAGTAGCAAAAACTTGCATGTGCCATAACTTTCATTCTGTGGCTCCGTTTCAGGTGTCGTTTTCTCTAAAAGTGCATATTTTCTCGAGCTCCACGCAGTTGATGGCAATATTTTTCTTATTTTCATAAAATCCATTTTTGCACCTTTTTGGACCAAACATCTTCTTGTGATCTTGAAAGAATCATGAGCTTTGATCGCTTGTAGGCAGATTAGTAATTAAAAATATTGGGTAGCTTTCCAAAACTTCGAGACAAGTATTCTATTCTCCGTGCTCAAACTAATCACACGAAGAAGCGCAACAAGTTGACTCAAAAAAGGCTCAACGACTTGGTTTTTGTGCAATACAATCTCCGGCTTCGCACAAAAAAAGTTGAGGCCACATCAGTGGAGCTCATTGATTTGGATGAGATAGATCCATACGGTGAGTGGGTGGGCAAGAAGAGGAAAACCTGCGTTCACAAGCAGAGACGAGATTGCTTCTTTTGAGAGGGAGGCTATGGAGGGAGAAGCACTAGCAGGACTCGAGGAGATATTGGGTGGATGACATCTTTGGAGGTGATCTCCAACATGCGCGAGAGGAGCCACTAGCACCATCATCTAGTTCCATGATCGAACCCATTCGCAGCCTTTCAGGAGGAGCGTGGAGACGTGCCGAGTGTGGGGACTAGTATCAACCGGTTGTCGTATTCGCATGATGATGCAATTTTGTATTGTATTTGTATTCAAATCTAATAGAAAACCCATCTCCAACATTTTATGGGCTCATTTAATACATTTTGTAGCTATGTGTTGCTTAAAATTTATGTTTTTAAAGAAATTTGAGTATTTTTAAGTTGCGAGTATTCCCGAGTATTGGCGAGTTTTGGCGAGTTTTTTTTTTTTTTGGGGGTGCAGCGAGTTTTGGTTTTGGCGAGTTTTCCTACTATGGTTCAAGTACATGTTTATTGCCTTCTCAAGGCTTCCATGAACATACTACTATGTTAAAACTCTCATCCAAGCTCTGCAACTCACTCACTATTTACTTTCACACTCCAATTCAAAATCCGCATACAATCAAGAAGAACATTGCTAGGAACCTTTTTCCCATCTATGCCGACAAAGAACCTCTCCGTACACACACACACATACAAATTTGACACTAGAGAGAGTTTGAATCCGAAGTCCAAAAGACTCGAAGTTCAAGAGAAAGCTGTTTGCATCCATAAGACTTCAAATACAGTCCCGCATGTTGAAGTCGCCACTTTACACAATAGGTGGCTATGAAACCATTGGGAAGTTGTGAAACTGCCATGATGGTTGTGAAAGCGCTAGTTTGCTTAATTGACGGTTTTGTCACCATAGAAAGTCCTCTACCTTTCGGAGGCCATAACTTTTGCATACAAACTCAAAATCGGGTGTCGTTTTTGAACTTGCATAATTTTTCAAGAGGAACACAAATATGCAATCAAGTTTTACTTTTGATGACATCTTCATAGTGTTTTAGCCTTTGCACCAAAACCTATCTTATTTGAGGTCTCAAGGTTTTGCAGCTACCTCAACCTTGTTTAATGGTTACATCTAACAAAGAGCAATAGAAAGAGTGTTAAGTGATTCAAAGTTACATAATCACCGTAATGAATTAGTTAGCTCACATGGCTAACATTACAGATCCAAAAGTCAGATCACAACAACATTCCTTTGAACAACCACCTTTCCCGCAAGTAGTCTAACCAAGGCGTGCCATCAATGCTTGTCGGTTTTGCACACGCTCTCCATGCTTTTACGAAATCCTCATTTCTTGCGTAGAGTTCCTTCATAGCATCTAACCCTATCATTTTCAACATGCATCTCACTCAACAAGACACATCTTCTACTTAGTGCATTTGTAACTCTATTTGACTTCCCACTTCTATGCTTCAAGACAAATGAGTAACTTTGCAAGAATTCAACCCATTTCATGTGTCTTTGATTTAACTTACCTTGACTATTGATGAATTGTAATGTTTGATGGTTTGTGTACAACACAAACTCCTTGGGCAACAAGTAGTGCCTCCATTTTTCAGAGCTTGCGTAATGACATAAAGCCTTTGATCAGAAATTGAATATTTCCTTCTTGCGTCATTCAATTTTTACTAAAATAGGTAATGGGCTTCTCATCCTGGACTCCTAAAAACTCCAATGGTTCCACTCACATTACAATCAACTGAAATACCTTGTTGAAATCAGGCAAAGCCAACATTGGCTGCTTTGTGACTTTCTTCTTCAATTTCTAAAAGCCATATTTTGCATTTACGGTCCACACAAATTCTCTTATCTCCCTGCATCAGTTCTTTGATTAGTGCGCAAATGTCAGTGAAGTCTCATATGAACTTTATGTAAAAGCTCGCCAAACCGTGTAAACTTCGCACTTCAAATGTACTCATGGGTGACAACCATTCCACTATAGCTCGCACTTTCTTAGTATACATCTTCAATCTGCTTGAGATATCACAAATCCCAAGTATACCAACTCCCTCTTCATGAAACTGCACTTCTTCAAGTTTACTGCAACTTCTGTTTGTGCAAACGCTTTCTCCTTACAAACGGACCAAGTGTGTTTCCTATGTTTGTTAAAATATTAGAATGTGATCTAGATACACAATGATAAACTTGCCAAGATTAGGATCCAACTCTTTGTTCATGAGTTTCATGAATGTGCTTGTTGTGTTAGTTAACCCAAATGGCCTAAGTAACCACTCGTACAATCCATCCTACATCTTAAAAGCAATTTTCCTCATCACCCTCTCTTATCCTGATATGGTGATATCCACTCTTGAAATCAATCTTTGTGAAGTAGTGTGCTTCGTTCAAACAATCCATTATGTCATCCATGCTTAGCAGTGGAAACCTGTGCTTCGTTCAAACAATCCATTATGTCATCCATGCTTAGCAATGCAAACCTATATTTGATGGCAATCTTGTTGATGGCTTTGGAATTAGTGCACATCCTCTTCACACCTCCTTTGTTCGGTGCTAATACTGCAGGTACCGTGCATTGGCTGAAAGACTCTCTGATCAACCCCTTCTCAACCAAATTGTAAACTTACTTCTTCACTTCCTCATTCTCTGTAGGCGTCAACCTATACGCAGCCATGTTCAGTAAACTAGACCCTGCAGTCAAATCCATACGATGACTAATACTGTGCATAGGTGGTAATCCACTTGGAATATCCCACAACATGATTTCCTCAAACTTACCTAGCATCTCCTCCACTACACAAGAAAGTTCTCTCCATTTCCTTGTACCTTCTTTTGCTTTTGGTGCATGCTTTAGAATGAATGCAAAATATTTATTTTCCCCTTCATCTGGTTTAGGATCTATCTTCCCCAAATCAACAACACCTTCGGGACCCATTCCACTTCTACACTCGTAGTGTAATGCCATTTATCCTTCACCAAGGAGTAAGTATTTGTGTGGCCATCGTGCTGCACTTTTATATCAATCTGTCAAGGTCGACCAAGTAATGTCCATGGGCATAATATCACATAGGGCTTCATCTTTATATGCACCAAAGGTAAAGCACATTTTACATTGCTCATTTACAAGCAATTGATGCCCCTTCAATAAACATGACACTTATTATGGACAGAGATGCACACTACTGTTCAAACCAAGCTTCTCAACCTTCTCATTAGAAATGAGATTATAAGTGCTACCACTATAAATAATGACTTTACAATTCTTTTCTCCAAACTTGCAAATGGTTGTGAATGGATTTTCCTCTGTTCAGGTGCATTCTTCACTTTGGCTAGCTTTCGTAGTACTCTCTTAATCATGAGAGCTTATCCGCACTTTGGCTCTTCTGTGTAACTACTTGACACCATTCTCGGCATTTGCATGCAACATGGTTACTAGCATCATTTCTCCTTGCGCAGATATTATGCTGTGCTTGCAGACGCACAAACTCATGATGTTCAACTTCTCTAGAGTGGAAACATGTTCTGGTGAACCCTCCACCTCTTCCATGTCCTCTTTCTTTGAAAGAAGATTTACCTGTGCCTCTTTGTGCATGAATTTGATCATGCGAGGAACTCACTTCCCTTTCTTGCACGCAATCTGGCTTGTCACTGTACAATCCTCCACCGCAGCGTGAGAACTTTCCTCCCTTGCGCATTGTGTTGTTGGCTGTGCGACAACTTTTCTTCTGCCTTCACTGCTTTCTGATGGGCTTCTCTGATGGAACATACTCGGATCATACCGAACTTATCCTGAATGGATAAGTGCAATCTGTTCATATACCTTGAAGTATTTTCGGTGTCATCCTCAATATGGCACACTCTGATTGAAATTCTGTAGAATTCCTCATTGTGATCCTTTACACTCATCTCCTTTTGCTGTAGATTCGACAGTTTCTTGAACAAATTTAACAGGTAACCCGAGAGAATAAATTTGGTCTTCAGCTTCTCAACCAATCTATCCCAATTCTTTATCTCCTCTTTACCTCCATGTACTCATTTTCTCTGCACATGTTTCAACCACAATGATTCATGACTTTTCAACTTAGTACGGGAAAATCTAACCTTTGTGGGATCTTTTACAACTTCATACTCGAAATATTTCTCTAGCTCAGCAATCCAATTGATGAGCTCTTTAGAATTCAGGATCCCAGAATAAAGGAGTATTCAACTTCTGCCTTCTACCTAGCATTGTAATTGCTTGCATATATCTATCCTCTTGCACATCAACATGTGGATCTTTTACAACTTCATACTCGAAATATTTCTCTAGCTCAGCAATCCAATTGATGAGCTCTTTAGGATTCAGGATCCCAGAATAAATCGGAGTATTCAACTTCCGCCTTCTACCTAGCATTGTAATTGCTCGCATATATCTATCCTCTTGCACATCAACATGTTCTGCTACAACATCTTGAGTATCATTTCTTGCATCATTATCCACTACAACTCCTCTCTGTTGTGCGGTCTCCATAGACTCCAAGCAAGCTTGTACTCCTCTCATCATCTTTGCCAAGTCCACAAGTCTCGATGCTCTAGGTGCTTTGGCAGAAAAGTCTCCTCTGTGTGCCATCTCCGATTTCCTCACAACCACAACAGTAACAAATTACTGCAACCTACAGCTTCTAACCCAACAACCCAAATGTTGGAAGATGCCTACTATCACTCACCTCCAGGACTTTAAAATCCTACTTTGACACTAAATTGATGCAGTCACAGTTAGGGGTCTCACTTAAAAGATGCCTTTGATCACACAACCCACAATTCTTAGAGGAAGATCTCACACAAACAAGACTCCTATGCAGCTTATAAGAAACAATAAAAACTTTAATTTATCAACGAGGAAAATATTAAACTCAAGCACAATGCATTTAGCTACAGTCTTATGATAGAATCTGCAACATCCACTTAGGGATGCAACTCCTAGGACTCTAGCCTAACTATGCTTGCAACATGTAAGGATTTAATTAAACTAAACTTGAATCCTTGGAAAAGAAACTTTACAATGCAACCTTAAGCTACTCAACGTTGCTTCTATAGGTAGTTGGTTACTTCTCAATTCACTACCCTGGCTTTTAGCGGACTTCAACATACATCCATTGCTCCCTCTATTTATAGAATGCGGTGGGAGAAAGAAAGATAACTTTGCAAAGATTCCCTTACTTGATCAGATCACTATCAATTTAGCTAATCTGGTTTGCATTTAATCACTCATGGACGTGTCTTCGTCTGATTGCAACACACTAGGTCACTTGGTCATTCCATTGGCGATGAAAATGGATCAAGGTCCATGTGTTCAAACTACATTCGTGTCGATGTTGACAGTCACACAAAAGAACATGAGCTCCCCAATAGCGTAAAAGATTAACAATATTGATTGGCATGCAAAAGAACATAGGGTTTGCAAAGGAAAGTGCAAAGTATCCACAGGGTGCATATCTTTAAAACAATGTGCGTCCATAGTTGTGCATGCTCCCCACATAAAAGTTCCCGTGGCACAACTCCAAAGGCTATGTGAAACTGCAAACTCTCAATGCCTTGTCTTCCTTTATTCCAAGCAACACTAATCGCAAGATTTCACATAGTAACACAAAGCTACGCACAATTGCTCAATGTTTATTCTTCTAACTCTTTCGGTGATGCAAGATTGCAAGTGAACCCGGATGCTCTTGCATCACCTTTAGTATTATCTTGAACGTGTTAGCACCAATGTTTTAAAAATCGGAACCAGCCAAGGGTCAGACCGGAACCGAACCAGAATTGGACCAGAACCGGACCGGTTTAAAACATATGAACCGGTTTACTAAAAAATACATAAAATATTACAATTTTAATGAAAACAAGAAATTTTAAAGATTCCAAACCATGATTACAAACAATTAGAAACAAAATATGCAAAGTTTGCTCATGTATATACCATGTAAGGGTAAATATAGCAAAATGGCACCAAGTGCACTACATATCCGAAACAAAATACATAAACAATGAAGCTCTAAATAGCCTATAGAGTCCAAAAAACAATATGCTACAAGCTACTACATGTTTGATATCAATCATCAAACTCAACACCACTGCTAAGAATGGGATCCTCATCCTCATCAATGTCATCTTGTTCCTTTGGCTCAGACACATCGGACTCCTCAAGGACATTTGTAGTAGTTGTAGTAGCATGGCTATTGTTTGCCATGTCTGGTGCTACTAGTGGTTCATCATCCAAAGCCATCCACCCCAAGTCATCAGGATCAAACTATGCCAGGTGACTCTCCTCTATCCATTATGAGGTTGGATCAATATCATCCAAGACAATGGGATCTGTATTAGGTATCCTATTCAGTAATTGGTTGCGCCTTAGCCGGCGGTTGTATTGCACGAAGACGAGATCATTCAACTGTTGTTCCAAATGGGGTCTATATAACATCATTTAGGGTTAGGGTTAGAAAAAGGTAACTTAAAAGCTAAAATTGGAAAAAAATGTTTTAAGGCAAACCCTACCCCTCAACTAGTTCAGACTGGTCCAGTACGGAACCAGCCGGTTTGACCGGTTCAGTACGGAACCGGGCGGTTCAATATGGAACCGGTGGTTCAGCAAGATCTGAACCGGTATTGAATCGGCAGTTCCATCGAACCGGTCATTGGTTTGGTTTTTCTAGTGGTTTGCAATTTTTTTAATGAACGGTCAAACTGAACCGGAACCGGAATGGTTTTTAAAACACGGGTTAGCACTCGTTAATGCATTGCCTTTGACGTTTTCTTGACATGCATTATCTTGAATGATTATATAGACTCAATATGTTTATTTGTGAATATGCATATGAGCTGTTTTTTCGCTTGAGCTATGAAAATTTTAGGAACATATTGTGCTGACCGGTTTCTCTTCACATGGTCATTTTCAAAGGGCGGCAAATGTGTTTCCTTGTGCTTACTCGATCAACTTTATGTGACCAACAAGTAGACAAATACCAATGAAACATCAAAAATCCCTTTGGTTTTGTGGTGAGTTAAATTCTGACAAAGTAATGCAGCTCCTCTGGATTTATCTCTTTATCTGTGTTTTGGAAGTAGATGCCACAGTAATATATACTACTTTAGGAAGTATTGATGATTTTCTTACATGGACAGGCCTGAGAGGGGCAATGGCATTTGCTCTTGCACTACAGTCGGTCCATGAACTACCCGATGGTCATGGCCAGACAATCTTTACGGCTACTACTGCGATTGTAGTTCTGACAGTAGGTTTTGAGCTTGTCAATTGAGTTATAAAGTCTGCTCAGGACAAATATGTTTTGATTAAATTTTTAGATTCAGGAGTCTCTCTTAAGGATCTTTTGAAATTTATTTGCAATGCATATACCAAATTAGCTGCTGTTGGGTTATAAAATGAAATACTGTCATGTTATCAGGTCCTGTTGATTGGAGGTTCAACTGCTACAATGCTTGAAGCTTTGGAGGTGACAGGTGATAGCCACAGCACAGATTTCGGAGAGGTGATTATTTTTTATTTTAATGGAAGCATAACCGACTGAGGGCAAGTCTAAAGTAGAAACAATAAAACCCTTGGAAAGGACTAGAAAAATTGACATGGGCATGCAATATTCTACTCATAAGTATTGTCATGGCAATCTATAAGTGGAATAGAATGATGGGAAAAAGAGAAGTTTACCTAAGGATGGAGTTTGAAGTTTGAACTAAGAGCAACCTGATAAGAGCTCAAAGTTTTTCTTTTTTATCCATTTCTTGATACGCTGTATTTCTGTTTATTGATCCAAATTGTCCATTCATCTCACTCCTGTATTGTATTTACCTAACCAATAGGTGCAATGGAGGAAAGTATTTAACTGTTTTAGAGCAGTTTATCCGATTGGATAGCTGCATCTCAGAAGTTTCAACTAGCTTTAGGTATTCATTAATGTAGCTTTAGTGTTTGAGTTTCAAACATTCATTTATTACATTGCAAATTTGGTCTTGTAAGATGTTTTGCTCCATATATAGATATCTTGAAGCCTGACATTATCTTCAAGTCTATCTCAGTTACCCACATTATGTCATATTTGGACACAATAATCTATTGTTTTTGTTGGCTTATAAACTCACTGGATTGCCATTTCTAACTTGGCCTTTCTTAAAATCCATTTCTTTTCTAGCATAATTTGATTTGCTATTCAATTTATTTTGCAGGGTTCAGAAGAAGAAAGTGATTATATAGCTCCATATGATGAAGAAACTATCACTTCAAGTTCGGTCAAAATCTCACGACAAGGTTCAAAGAATTTAGAAAGAGGTTTGGTGATTTGTTTCTTATTCTTGATCAACCACAAGTTTTTAAAAGTTTTTCATGTTCTTTACATAGATCTGAAGGTGGGTTCTTACATAGACTTTTCCAAAATTATTAACTGCAGCACTGCAACTTTTAGTGCAATAGACAAGAACTTCCTGACTCCATTTTTCACTGCTAATGGAGATGTGCGTGGACGTAGAGTGTCAAATGGTATGGTCAATTTTTTTAATGTATTTGATCTATCAAATAGCTCGTGGAGTGGAGATCCTATGTTGATTTTTCTTTCATTTTACCTGGAAGCATTCTGATTTTACTACCATTCCAGTTTTAGAATTGAATGTGAATCATATTTGCATGCTAGATATGGCTATATTGAATAATAGTTTTTAACAGGGAATGAAGCTCAGGATTCAGCTAGGCAAAGTTTGAGGACTTCAAATGAGTATGAGAATTCCACAAACTCTCCACTGTTGCAGATCACTCCAAATGGTCAAGACCATCACATGGAAGGTACCAGTGACCAAAGATCTAGATGGATTTCACCTGGAAATCATCTTCAAAATGACAAGTATAGAAATATGTATGCACAGAGTAAAGATAACAGAGTACCTGGCAAGGTGAGTAGGGGTAACCAAATAGATCGGGCATCATCTGCTGGCAGTATCCAAGATGGGAAACCAAGATGGCCATCCCTCTGAGAATAGAGTGTCGCATTCCTCTTAGGGAATAGAAGTATATTTATCAGTCCTGGTGGTAATTCTTCCCCTGATTTGGACATATAATTTATTACTTCAAGCAAAGATGCCACTATATCCCTCTAGTTGATATCCATCAGTAGATAGTAAATCCTTGCGATCTTGATAAGAAATGGTCACTTGAATCTCTCTCTCTCTCTCCCTCCCTCTCTCAATCTCCCTGCATTAAGAGCTATTGTTAGAAACATCTTATCCGATTGTTTTCCTCTGAAATGTCTGGCTGATCCAGGGAAAATCCTAGAACATGTGATTTGTTCATGCATGCTCCACTTGGCCCGCCTAATGCTTATCTATGGCTTGTACTCTTTGCAGTACATTGCTTTGACAGTATATTGTAGAAAAAGGGCATGAATATTCAATGATTCAAATCTGTACTTACACCAACGAGTTGTACACTATAGTGCAGGCATGCGTGCTCTATAGCAGGTGTCACATGTTTGAATTTGGAGGGAGTAGAATTGTACATCTCATTGAACAATATGGAAGGTAAATGGAAAAAACAATCCCCTTGTGGGCTTCCACAAGGAAGGTCTCATACGCCAAATTAGTCTCACTTGGCAGTGACCTTAAAAACTGCTGTTACTTTCAACTTTTACTTTATCATGTCACATTCTTGGCAATGTTTTATCCAAAATTTTCTTATTTATTTATATTCTAATTTGGTTGAATATTCTAGTATTTTGTTTTATATTATTGAATTCAAGGTTGTCTGCTTCCAAGTTCTCAAGTTAAATAAAACCACACTGCCTGTGTAACTGAGTTGAGACAACTGAAAAAGGTTTTTGTAAATTCTGATTTTCATATAAGATTGCAGGCTCTTTATTAGTACATCAAGCAAAAGAATTAAATAAAATGAACTGGAGATTATTATCTGTCACTTTAGAGCTGGTTCAAAATAATCTATCTCAAGAGCATGCACTTGCTAGGATATCTTTGAATGGATAAAGGTTGTCAGTTTGGTACAGTTTTATTTTCAGTTCATAGAAACATATAATTGTGAGTTGGGAGGAAAAGAAAGGTTTTAGGTGGAAACTTTTGTTACTAAATGCATACAGATTGGTTTTGGATCCATTTGGATCTGGTTGCATTTGGTTTCTACGACAATCTCCACTACCAATTTGCCTTTGGATCTGTGTTGAGGGAATTGAATTGTTTCAAATTTCAAAGTAAGTTGAACATATGATTGAATCAGTAGAACGGCTTTAACATTAGTGGTTCATTGAAAACACAAACTTATATCCTTGAAATGACTGATTTTTACGTTTTGTCATGGGACTGCCCATTTTCATTTGAAGAATGGGCCATTCCATCTATATAATGCGCACAATCGCAATTAGGAAAAGAAAAAATCATGGCTATTCATCTCAGCAATATTGTACCAGTAATATCTTGTTGTACAGGAATAGAGTTATTTTGCATATTTTAGAAAGTAAGGTAGGTGGCCCTATGCCACAATTCCAGCAGAATTATACCATTCTCTCATTGTCTTTTCTATATTTATGGCTTCCAAAGGGTGTGGGTGATGGGTTTCTTTGAGGAGCAGTTTGTATCAAGGCTATAATAGCTTTGAGTGCATTCAAGTGTGTAGATATATATTCTCTAGTTTCACAGATGATCGTCATTTGGGTTTTGTTTATTAGTTACACGGGTTTTTAATGGACCAAACGGGGTTCAAATTATCATGTTCTGTACAGCATTAGGTCGTATGAAGTGAACCACAAGCCTAACAGCCACAAATTGGAATAGACAATTTTTGATTTTCTGGAAAGAATACAAGGCATGAGCAAATTATTAAAGAAAATTCACATGAATGACAGCTGTGCAGAAGAGAGATGCACAGCTGAAAACTTGAGTGTAAAAATTAGATCCCAGTGGAAGCTCTCATTTGAATGGGAAGATTTTCAGCAGCAAAACCATCAAAGGCAGCTGCTGTGGAGAAATGTTTTCAGGCACTTTACTCAAAATGCGTAACCAAGATAAGGTGTGGTCTTCCAATGAACATAAGGCTTTAGATTTGAATGTAGAGGTCACCCCAGAAAACAAGTTCTCTGAAGTGTTACTGTTCTTTCGTTGGTATTTTGTATTCCCTTGCGCACTGACTGTTTATTTGAGAGTTATTGTTTCGCCATTATAGGATGTGTTTAAAAATGAGGGGGTGTTAGTTCCAAGTACTGCCTAGGGTGTGCATAACCTTTAATTTGACCCTGGTGGTCAAGAAAACTCATTAAAAGCCATGACAATAGATATCTCAAATGATTATTGTTGTCTAAAATAACAGCCCATGTAATTTTGAACAATTTATCAGAAAGTATTTAACCATTTTTGTGCTCTTGAAAAGCCGTGGAATAACGATTCAGTCTACCATGGTGTGCAAGAACTTAGTGTTCCGCGGGTTCTCCTAACACAGAACGAAGGAATGAGCCATCAAGGACTTAGGCGGATTTTATGGAAAGATGGTGTTGCGAGGTGAAGGATAACGTTGGAATTCACTCAAACAAGGCTTCAATGCACTTAGAACAAACCCCGAGATGCCGCTGAGCATGAGCGAGAAAGTTAGAAACATCTAAGTTCAAGAACCGCAGAACACTATATTAGTGTTATGCAGACTTCTCAAATAAGGAGTTCCACAAGATGTGGAAATAGAGGTCCGTGAGTGGACTAAGGCACATGGAAGGAACACAATTCACAAAGCAAAGTGGGCTTGGTTCTTTGCGGATAGAAAAATTTTGAAAATTTGTGGCGGAAGCTGCGCAACAAGGCAAGAGTAGTGTGTTCGGGTTTTGAGTGTGAGTGAAAGCTGCAGGAATCATAATGCCGCACAACAAAAGATTAGTCTTTCGCGACATTGTAGATGAAATGGTAACAATGAAAACCCACGGGAATTTCCAAACCCGCCAAGCAAAGAACAAATGGTTAGACGTTGCATAACAATGAAAATCTGCGAACGAAAGAAGCATAGCGCAGGTGGTATAATGCATGTAAAGTAGTATGATGATTGTGGGAGACAAGATGAAGGTTCTTGATCAAAGCAGAGACATCAAATTCCACATGGCATCTCAAAGCCACAACTTTTTTGTTCGCCTGCAACGCTTAAGCACTCCACTGACCAAAATTTAATGAAGTAAGGGTGTTCTCCTACAAAATCTAATAGCGTGCGATAAAAGTCATGTCAGACACCCACGCCTTTACGCCAACATCTATGGTGATTGGTCCTTGGTGGGTGAATCCCTCTTGTTGTCGCCTCTCTCTCCTCATTTTTCTATAAATTTGGAACTCATGCATTGTATAGGGATCCCTCTTTGTTGTAACGACACCATGCCAAAATGGTGACCGACTTACCACAAGTTCTGTTAGAATTTGCGGAGAGAGAGAATAAACCGAATAAATGTGTAAAGAATGATTGAAGAGAAAACCGGAATACACACTGTACAAATGGGTTGTGTGTCCGGGTATTTATTATGCAAAGACGGTTACAAAATTAGTTAGCGGTTACAACCGCATAACCATACAAAACAATTATAAAAGGGGAAGTCTTATTCATTTATTCCTACACCCCCTCTTAAGACTTACCCTACATAACTCAAAAACAAACAATCTAACAAAACAGAACTCACAATCTTCAAACACTTTCACTTTGAAAGCAATGCTATGATAAAGGTAGGGCTCCATCAAGTCACGCCGTAACCTTCGTAAAGGTGTAGCTCCCAAGCTAAATTCCCGAGTTTTCGGATTCTATCTCCCCAAATTCCCGAATCACAGATCTCCCGAATTATTGGACAACCATCCATATTGAGCCATCCACAAGCTCCATCAAGTTGTTTCATGACCCTCGTGAGGGTATAATTCCCAAGATCCACAGTCTCCCAAACTATTTGAGCAACCATCCATACCGAGCTTCATCTACCCTGTATCCTTTCTTGCCTTCAAAGTTTAGAGCATCTTTATAGCACGTATTCGTCACTTGTCCTCACTACCTTCTGCATCTGGTGGGTCTTCAACCATGGCTATATTGGTTGTATTTGATATGACTTTACCCTTGAGCACATCATTGGCTTGAACACGACAATCCCATCGTTGGGTGACCTCTTTTCTTACAATAATGACATTCAATCTCCGACTTATCTGATCTTATATGATATTTTCTGGTTCTAGAATAGAATGCACTTTCTTGCTGGGAATGACCTTTTGCATCCTCTGTAGTTCGTTTTTCCTCAGCTAGAAGGGCTGCTATCATATCATCCAGAGATTGAGATTGAATTTGACTGAGGGTAAAAACTACATTGCTATATTTTGAAGACAAACTATTTAATAGGATAGCTTTGGCATCTTCGTCCTCAATTGCAGCGTTCACTTCTGCTAGTTGTCTGATCAAGGACCTTAGATTATTGATGCGGCTCGACATAGAGACTCCGTCATCCATTTTGAACCTATATACCGAGTATCCCAAATTTCCTTCAATGATTTGTCTAGGTCTACATGATGAAGTTCGAGTCGGAGAGAGCAAGGCCAATAATAGCTTTCGCTCTATCATCTCTGCTTTTCTATTCTAACAATTTCGATGCATCGGTAGGTGTTGTCTCTTTCCTGTTTACAATGCCCCACAAATTTTTATTCATAAGTTGCATTTGTATTTTCACTTTCCATGTATGAAAATTTAGACGAGAATATTTTTCTATGGGCATTTCCATTTTAATAAAATAGAATAAATACAACTGCGTATTTTGGCAATGAATAAATAAAATAAAATAAAATACCAGTTGCACAGTTCCGTGCCCTAGCGCAGGTAGTCTTTTTGCTTCTGCGTCTTTCCAGCCTTATGTCTGTGAAAAATGTTTGTGCCCTAGCAATTCATGACTATAATAATGCACCATATTAGTGCAAATCGCGACTGTAAAAATGTCTAAAATCACGATTTTTCGTGGCTATTAAAATCTGACTATTTGTGCTCGAAAATGCTGTTATTTTCTTGAAAAATGTGTCATTCGCGACTGTATTTTCGTGCTCGAAAATATTGTTAATTTCCTGAAAAAACGTGTCATTCGCGACTGTATTTTTGTGACTTTTTTTTTGGGTTTTAGAAAAACATGAGTACATCGTGATTTTTTTTAAAAACGTGAGTATAGTGTGATTTTCGTGACTGTATTCTTCTGATTCGCGACTGTACAGTGTGATTTTTCGTGCCCTAATGGCGTGCCCTTGATTTCCGACTGCAGCGTGCCCTAATGGGACTCACGAAAATATCTTTCTTCCTCCCTTTCTTTGCTTGCCCCACGCTCCGATACTACTGTTAGAATTTGCGGAGAGAGAGAATAAACCGAATAAATGTGTAAAGAGTGATTAAAGAGAAAACCGGAATACACACTATACAAATGGGTTGTGTGTCCGGGTATTTATTATGCAAAGACGGTTACAAAATTAGTTAGCGGTTACAACCGCATAACCATACAAAACAATTATAAAAGGGGAAGTCTTATTTATTTATTCCTACGATTCCAAACTTCAAACTTGGGCTCTGTGATGTATTTTGCACATTACGCTATAAAATTAACCATGTGTGCATATTCTAAGCAATGAAATCGGGTGTTTGAGGCTATTTTCAGCTCTATTCTTGCGTTTATTACATTCTTGCCTCTGTTCTTTTTTGGCATACTTGTGCGTATTTCCTACTTCTGATTTCCATTTTTGTGTGTTGCAAATGTGTAGAAAGGGTAAGTTTATGCGGTCTTTCGTGGCACATCTGTCTGCCCTCTCCTCCTGCGTTTTCTTCCCTTCTCCCCCTTACGGAGAACGATCGACCTTTCTTCCGGTGCTATCACTTTGCCCCCTTAGCATAGGATTTACCTTCCTTGCATCTCTTTCTCTCCTTGGTCATTGGAATTGTTAAAGTAGGAATTAGTTGTTGGAGTAGTTTTAGCATTAGATGTTTGTTGTGTTATGTAGGTTTTCCCAAATCCGTGTAACAAGAAAGCCAACTTTTCCAGAGGTCTGTCTTAAGTTGCAAGTCCCACATTTAGAGACAATCTCATGTTGCTTCAAAATTCTGATATGATTCAGAGAAAGGTGCACTTTTTAGCTCCAACAATTACTTATTTACTTATTTACTTATTGGTAATTATTTCATACTTCTACAAACAAACACTTTGCATAATAGCAATTATAAAAAACGATGATGACACAATAATATCTCCATGGTGGTAATTATTTCGTTTCATCACCAACACTTGCACGTGTTATTATAAAAATGATCACGCCACAACACATGCTAATTGTATCATCAAAAGATGCTGTCATTATTTAAAATACGCATCAAGTATTTGGCAATTTACTTGCATAGTTTCGAGGACCACAAGATAAAAATAATGTGACAGTCTTCAAGATTAGATTTGTATCATAGGTGAAAGAAGCCCTAAGTTGCTTTTGTATGCTTTTGAAAATGTTAAAGATTAGATTTGTTAGGGTGTCTTAGAATGCCACGTTTTCATTTCATCTTTTCTTTGCAAGTCATTTTTTTAACGACCAATGTCATTGGTTTCTACAATCTGACTTGTTTTTCTTAGTAATTGCTTTACGGGAAAATGTTTTTACATCAACAATGCAATACATCCGCCTATTAGACATGGCAAACAGATTCAAAAATATTTAAAATAATAAAATCAAGATTAATTTCATAAATAAATAATGTTGATGAAATAGTAATCTATGTTACCAGGATATATGTATGAGTTCAGTGCACGGATATATTGATTTTAAAAACTCTTGGGTATAATATGTCTTGGGTACATCCATACATATATATTAAAAATTACATCCACACATTCATTTTACTCATTTTTTAGTCCATAAGAAATACAAAACTTGAAAAATATAGTAGGATCAATGTTTAAAACATTCAATATATTTGAGATTTTATTTTTTCATTGATCATGTGGCTGCCACATATATGATATATGAATATCATGTCAATATGAATACAAACAATCTAGAATATATCATCCCTAAGATCGAGGCGGGACCAACAAAAGCCTCTATGAATGACTAGTCTTGGTTTAGTGTTAAATTGTTGAATTGTTTTAAAGGTATTAGTATTGTTTTTTTAAAAATAATTAGCATCAAATAGCTTCAAAAGTGAGACATGAGGCCATAAAAAATGGGTTAACATTTGGGGCTATTTTGTATTTTGAGTTAATTTAAATCCACAAAAAAATTATATTGCTCTCCAATTAAGATTTTTTTTTTTGGGAAATGTTCCATGAAAATAGATTTGTCTTGGAGCATTTTGATGTGACCTTTATAATAAATGTCATGCTTTGGAGAGAGCTTGGAGTTGACATGACACTCCATTTAATGAGCATTAATGAATTATGACATCATTTTGTTGTATGGGAATAAGGAGAAAAGTCTATCAACCAATCACATACATGAAAATTGGTATTTATAAATGAATACAAAATTATATATTATTTAAAACAATTGTGTAGACCGCATGGAATAAAAATACTTAAATGTGATTGGTTGAAAAAAGATCGAGTAATAGAAAAGTGAATCTTATTGTTACCGTCCCAAGAGTCTAATAATTGAAAAATATACGAGCACCCTAGATTGAGACTATACACATTCTCTTTTATTATGTGAAGAGGGTTAACCATTTGTGAAAGGGAGGTCCCAAGGGATGTGGATGGAATCTCGTAGGCTTTTTTAACATTTACGTCATTTCGTACATTTCATGTGAGTAGAGAATTAAACCTTTGAATTCTTAGTTGAAAAATATAATTTGACATTTCTCAAATTTGTACCGATTAAAAATTAAATATAGATTATAAAATGTTTGTATTAAAATTAAATTTCAAATGACATCCAATAAAATATAACTTGTAAATTGTTTTTAATACAAAAATTGATCTTAACATGTTTTTATTTGAATTAAACTTGAATGTAGTTTATGCAAGAAAAAATGTTGATTGTTTTTAGAAATTATATATATCATTTTGTTGTTTTTGGGAATTAAATAACAATAAAAATAACATCAACCAAATATAGTAATAGTATTTTGTTGCCTAGTGTTTATACTTAAGAATACATACATGATCTCATATTATTATTAATGAGAAATTTTAATATATTATAAGAAGGTTCAAATATATTACAAACATTACAAATATGAAAGAAAATATATGAAGCTACATAAACTCGAGAGAAAAAGGAAGAAAATGTTCAAAAGTAAATACATTTTGTTTCTATATATGAATTATTTTAGAAAGAACATTTGATAACATATTTATCAACCTACAATGTGGATTGTTTTTGGGGAATTAAATAAAAACAATATTAATAATATCACTCACATTCAAAATTATACAGATGAAGTATTTTGTTATTCCGTATTTTTGATACGGTACAAATACCTTCCCATACAGACATACATGAATTTTTAAAATGTACTTCAAGTTAAACTCGTATAATGTTTTGAAATATTACAAGTATAAAAGAAAATCTACAAAGTAGCAAAAACTTGAAAGTAAAAGAAAAATGTTCAAAACAAATAATTTCTATTTCCTTTATGAATCCTTTGTAGAGGCAATATTTCATAACATATTTATTAGTTAATGCCACATCTAAAGGATCTATTCATCACAAGTATTCTTCTCGATTACTATTGCAGGTACCCCAACTCCTCAACATGTCTTATTGCCTTGGCTTGACACAATACATCATGCTCCTAGTGTGTTCAATACAAATTTGAGATCTTAAATCTTCACCCCTAGAATTTTCTCTCCTCTCCTTCTTGATAGCATCACAAGGTTGCTCTTTCTTTACTCTTGCTTTTCACATATACACATTATAAAAATATAGAAAATATTCAAATATTATCAAAATACAAAATCAAGACTTATATATGATTTAATTTGCTAGTTTTTTAATTGTACATGTTTGTCACATGGTTTGATAGATAAGATATTCTATATACATGTTACATATATTCATTCACGAGGTATTTGAGTATGATGTATGACATACATATGACTATACAATGCTTAGATGATGAATATTTCCTCTTACCTAGAGGCTAGTCAACATTTGGGGGAATCTCTTATGATATTAGGTGATATTGTTTCATTACATAATGATATTTCACGTTATCATTGTACTTAATTTTAATATATTGTTTTATATATTATATACTTTGACTAATGTGGCGAATATATCTACTTTGTGTAGTATTGTCACGTGTTTTTGCAAGCGCAACATTCAAAATGAGAACATGACAACTTTACCCTAGTGTCAATTTTTTTGCTTGTAAGCCATCCTAAACACTTATTCAAAACAATTTTCCTCTGTGTCAAACCTATTTCCACCTTACAAGTGCTCATATGTGTTGTAACAACCATGTCCATGTGTTTGAAATGTGAAAATGGATCATGAAGTTCTTTCGATGCAAAGTGCTTCTCAAGGTAGATTCTTTAGGGAACCTATAAAGACTATTTTTAACCTTTCAGGACAGTGTACATCCTCCAGGAAGAAGGTTGAAGGCCCAAATCCATTGGGAAGTGGTATTGAGGAGATAAGAATGTTGTACAAGTGGCTTAGGAAGATTTAGGAAGATTTGAAGGTTTGGGAACAAGTTCAGAAAAAGCGGGTTTTGAAGGTGAAGGAGCTTGCAGTTCAAAATAACATCTAAGCTTCGGGAGCAGATTAGGGAGCTCATGAACTTGAGTTGTCAAGGCCAAACAAGACACCATTGCAAAGTGACTTAGTCCTCTAAGTGATGGTATTTTCATATTTTTCACAAGACCAAGGAATTTCTCTCCATAGTATGTTTTTAGCAAACACACCTGCGATCCCAAGAAAAATGCTATTTTTAGGGAGTTTCAGAAAATCAGAGGACGGGACCGATCCTATTATTCTCAAAATGTTTTTGGATTCAAATGCATATAAAAAGTGTGAAAATGGATCTCCGGATGCTCCAGAAACTTCGTCATCAAGTCTTTCTCCAAGGTAAGCCGAGACTTAGCCAATTTCAAGGGTGGACACATGTCATCACCAGATGATGACGCACTTTTTGTGACCCATTTGTCTCATCTCCTTGGGACACAAAAAATGTGCCCATGCCTAGTTAAGCCCCCTAGATCATCATATGACCTCGACGAAGCCCAAAGTTGCAGTTAAGCCCCTTCTCACCTATTATGAGCTCTTCCCATCGCAAAATCACGAAGTGACACTTGTCACTCCCACGTGAGGGTGTAATTTCCTATCCCATACTTTTTTGTCCCCTTAGGACAGGTGGGATAGAAAAATGCACCCCATGCCCATATTAGCCCTTGACACACCATGTGACCTTGGGAAGGCCCCATGTAGGTCAAATTTTTAGGCCCCTTTCCTCTCCGCCTTGCCAAATCAACTTCCGCCACGTGTCACTCCTAGGTGAGGGCGAATTTTTCCGCCCCACCATTCCCATCCCCTTGGAACAGTTGGGACAAAAATACACCCATGTCCAACCCTTGCCAAGGTTCATCATGTGACCTAGTTTCACCCTCGGGAGCTATTTGAGTGTTTTTTCTCTCTAATCGGCCAAGTAATCACGGTTTGCCACTTGTCAAGTTGAGGTGAGGGTGCATTTTTCGCCTCATCTATCCCATCCCTTGGAACAATTGGGGCACAAAATTGCACTCCATCCCAAGAAGATGTAAAAACATAAATGTGTAAAAATTCAAGAAAATGTAAAAACATACATTTCTAAAAATTCTAACCATCGTACTTCTTCCTTCCATGTGTACACGAGAAAGGTGTTGTCGGAAGAAATTATAAAAGCCATTACCATCCTTCTTCACTCTATTTTCCTCTATCTTCTCATGTTCCTCGCTGCAAAACACCTAAGAACTTGTTTTTTTCCAGATGCCATGCCCAATTTTTGCTAGAATAATTCCATGACCAAAAACATGAAAAACTCATATCTCCCAATCCGATGAGCGGAATCAAATGAAAATTTCATAGTCTCTCTCTTTCCTAAGTGCCTACAAGAAGCAAGAAACAGAAAACTCTAGAGGTGCCCTTAATTTTTAATGGCATCAAACCCTAGATTTCTTCCCTAGCTCATGCTTTTTCAAATTCCCACCATTTCAACAAACGATTCAAGCTAGAATTTTGAGCACAAAGTCCAGAAGACAAACCTATTCTAGAGAAGATTTCATCTCAATCCGAGGTGTGGAAGACTAGTTTATAAAAATAGTAAGTACTGGTGCTTGCACTTACTATAAATAGAAAATTTCCTAAAATAGCAAAACCTTTCAAAGAAGTGAACTCAAAAACAACAGAGATGACAAACTAGGCAATTTAGGCCAAAAAGATAAAAAGCAAAAAGAAAAAAGTAACTTTCTAAAAATAGAAAGTGTCTCAAAATGGAAAAGAAACATCTATGAATTTTTTTATCCTGTTAGGGGTTCCACAAAACTAATTTAAGGTTAAAAACAATATTTCCCAAAATTGCAGCTCCTAGATCCCAATGGCTGAAAATAGAAAAATTCAGTTTTGAGTGCAACAAGTTGATGTCATCTCTGTTTTGGATCATCTTGTTACTTTTCATCGATATGAAATTCAAATTTTCCGGTCTCGATCCCATTTCGGCTTTGTCATCGAGTACTCAAGTGTGTCCGATAGTGATGTTATCCATATGGATCTAGAGGATCTCAAGAACAAAATGCTAGGTGGACCAGGGAACCTGTGGAGGATAAAGTCTACACAAGTGGGTTGTATGCGATAAGTGGCCACCTCGTATCCGTTTAAAGTACATAGTTGGTGTTGGCATGCTCTCATCATTACGAGCTAGACACTCGAACCATCGAGTTGATGACAACTCGGTCTTGGCGGTACTCACTCCCCAGGAAATCTCTCAATATATGCAAATTCTAGTATGGAGCAACATGGTTGTCATTACAAAAACAATTTGCATCAGGTGAGTGGTATAAGACCGAGTCATATCTCCAAGGCCTCGCACTCGGTTCATGGTTGAAACAATTATGGAGTTCCTACTTACCATGTCCTCACTTTGTTCAATCCAAGATAATTCCCTAAGTGAGAGATAACTATAGTCACATGTTTTTTCAAGGGCAAAATTCAATATGAAAACATGACAAATTTACCTTAGTGTCAATTTTTTTACTTGTAAGCCCTCCTAAGCACTTCTTCAGATCAATTTTCCCTTCGTGTCGGTATATTCCTACCCTACAAGTGATCATATGTGTTTTAATAACCTTTCCGTGTGTTTGAGATGTGAAAAAGGATCATGGAGTTCTTCTAATGTAGCGCTTCTCAAGGCAAATTCTTTAGGGAACCTAAAAAGTTATTTTTAACCTTTCTGGATAGGTGTATCCTTCGAGAAGAAGGTAGAAGGGAGAAATTAATTAGGAGGGGGTATTGAGGAGCTAAGAATGTTGTGTAAGTGGTTTAGGAATATTTAGGAAAGATTTGAAATTTTGGGAACAAGTTTAGTAAAAGCGGGTTTTTGAAGGTGAAGGAGCTTGTAATTCAAAATAATATCTAAGCTTGTAAAGAGATTCAGGAGCTCAGTAATGAGTTGAAGGTCAAACAAGATACCATTGCAAAACTGATTTAGTCCTCTAAGTGATGGTATTTTTATATTTTTCACAAGACCAAGGAATTTCTCTCCACATTTTGTTTTTGGAAAGCACACCTACGAGTCTAAGAAAAACTATTTTGAGGGAGTTTCATAAAGAATTAACACATGGGACACATCTTATTATTTTCAAAATTATTTTTGGAGTTAAATTCATATAAATAAGTTCCAAATAAGACCTCCAGATGCTCTAGAAACTTTGTTGTCAAGTCTCTCTCCAAGGTAGGTGATTATGCTAAAATGTAAAATAATAGTCTAATTTAATGCAAGTTTTTGGTAGATAAATGAATACTAAAATACTGAAATAATACCCAAGAAACGAAGCAATGAAAACATGAAAGCCTAATGTGTAAATAGGGTTTTAGGAGAGCCTTAGCTAATTCACAGAGGTTGTTGGATGTGTATCGTAGTGGAGACCGATGAACATAGATGGAGGACCATCGTGCAAAATCTTGAAAAATATAGATCCGAAAGATTTGACTGGACTGGGGCACTGGAGAAGGATAAGGGCCCCTATGGGTGCCCTGGTCTAGATTTTGGATGCCCTGGTCTATGTAGATGCTCAAGAAACCTCCTCTGAGGTGTCGCAAGAGGTGCACACTTGTTTGCCTTTTATCGCGTGTATGTTATTGTTAGATCGTTGAGGTCGCTATAAACCTACAATGAATAAATCACGTGCAAAAACCTAAATAAATCATCAAAAACCTAAAAAGAAATATTCAAATGAAGGGGTCAGATTGTCCTCAGCTGCCAAAATGATGGACTTATAATTAAGCATTGCACTACATCTCAGACCCAATATAGTTCTATGTGTGTGTGCGGAATTGTGCCCTAGGTTGCTCTTGTACCATTCACACTTGAAGTCACTAGCAAGTAACTATATGCAGAATGTAAATAATGTGTGTATAGAAATAATAGACTCCCCTCCTATGAAGTGTGATGTAGATCAACCAGCCTTTGTCAATTGTGATGGAGCTAGATGGATGTAAATTGAGCTATAAATTCCTTTGATGGATGCAACCTTAGGTGGAGATAATAGATGCTTAGTGCTTGGTCCCTTATTATGATTACATAACTTTATATTTATATGATTCCTTTGCTCAAATTTCATAATTAACCCCAAAAAGGTTGAATACCAAAAAGATAAGATACTCAAACGACTAGAAATGACCCAGAAAGTGTGACCAAAGTACAAAGAGAACAAGGGCACCTAGAGGAGGGGGTGCTTGACACTTTGGTCCCGACCGAGCGCTGGTGTCTAGAATGACAAATGTCAAAAGGTGAAAAGACAGACTAAGCAAGTAAGAGTGCAAGACTGAAAGCAAAAACATAAAGCAAAGAAAGGTGGCCAAATACATGGGTTAATTAGTACTTTTCTTACTTAGGAACCATATGAATAATAGTATGCAATCGAGAATAGATAATTACTCAAAGTGCTTGATTTTATGTCTACATAAGCACGAGACAACCTATTTCAAGGGTGGAAACATGTCATCACCAGATGATGGAATTTTTCCCGCTTGTCCAGGTAAGTGCACCAAGTTGGGGGGCCAAAAGGGGGTCTTAAGTGGACGCATTTTTTTGAAAAATAAAAACTTCAACTTGTACGAGTTTTTGAAATAGTTACACTCAAAATTGGAAGATGTTGTAGAAATATGAATCGTAGAATTTTGAGTCTAGCTTCTAAGATACCAATTTTTATTGAAAACGGATAAGTTTAAGTGGGTCAAACAACTAAAATACCAACAGGTGCTCCTGTTTTTGTTAAAAAACATAATAGAGTGACTTTCATGCCCCCACCATTTTTGAGCACCATTTAGTATTTTTGAAAACCCTTTGGTAGAAAGATAGCTAGGAGCATCTAGTTTGTGTTAGAATTTTTTTAGATTTTTTTAATGAGTATTTTTTTATTTATGATTTTTCTAGTACATAAATTTTATGTTTTGAAAAATAACGAAGCTTCGACCGTGCCCCCTAACTACCTCAAAAATATCGAAAATTAGATTATTATTTGAATATGTATAGAATTATGCCTAGTTTGTGCTAGTATATTTTTTTCACCTTTGAGGACTTAAACAAAAGATACATGATGAAAGATAGACATATTTAAATTAAAAAAATAGCTATAAAAAGGCATAGTTAGAAAACAAATAATATGGAAACCTTATATTAGTTAGAAAATTTGAAAAATTATATTTTTAGAAAGAAGAAACTCTGCTCTACGTCGTGGTATAATTTTTTTAAATGGATTGATTGTTTTATTTTGATTTATCATAGAGGAAGTGACATTTTTACATTTTCCTGCAAAAACATGATGTTTGTTGTGTTTGTGCAGGTCCATGCCTCAGGTTGGGGATCCAAACCAGATCCCAAGCCTTGAGGCATGGCTTGGAAAAAGAGAAAACACATACACGCTATAATGTGTACGCGTTCTGTATAGTATGAACATTGTATATGCTTTTGACATGCTTCTATTTACAAAATTAAATGTTTAAGTATAAGTTTTTCATTTAAATAATAATAAATGAAAAACTTATACTTTAAATTTATTTATGTAAATATAAGAAATTAGGGTCACTCTACACCTTATGGAACTAGTCTCACAACTCCATTAGTCACGGTTTAGGAGATAGTTTTTATAGTATAATCTGGTCAGTACATAGGTAATTTTCAGGCTTTCAAAGCATTCAGCGTAAATCTTTTAGAATTTAAATTCTACAATCGAAACCCTTAACCCTAAACCTTAAGCCCTAAAATTGAGGCCCTAAACCTAAATCCTAAACCCTAAACCACGAAGCCTAAACCCTAAAAACTAAACCATAAACCATAAACCTTAAACCCTAAATCTTAAGCCCTAAACCCTAATCCTTAAATATTCAACCCTTACCCATGAGCCCTAAACCCTAAACCTTGAGCCTTAAGCCCTAAACCCTAAACCATGAACCATGAGCCTTAAATGTTAAACCCTAAACCCTAAACCCTAACCCATAAACCCTAAACCCTAAACACTGAATCCTAAACCCTAAAGCCTGAGCCCTAAACCCTAAACCATAAGCCCTAAATCCTAAACACTAAACCCTAAACCCTAAACTTTATGACCTAAACCCTTAACCCTCAACCATGAGACCTAAACCCTAAACTATAAACCCTAAACCCTAAAACCAAAGTAATAAATCCTAAACCCTAAAACCTAAACCCTAAACCCTTAACCCTAAACCCTAAACCCTTAACCCTAGACCCTAAACCTTGAGCCCTAAGCCCTAAACCCTAAATACTAAATCCAGAGCCCCGAGCTCTAACCCCAAACCTTAAACCAATAACTTTAAACCCCGAACCTTAAGCCATAAACCATGAACCATGAACCCTAAACCCTAATCCCTAAACCATAAACCCTAAACCTTAAGCCTTGAACCCTACACCCTAATCCTTGAGCCCTAAACCCTAAACCTTAAACCCTGAGCCCTAAACCCTAAATCTAGAGCCCTGAGCTCTAACCCCTAAACCTTAAACTTGTAACTAACCCCTAAACCTTAAACCTATAACTCGAACCCCAAACCCTGAGTCGTAAACCCTAAACCATGCACCCTAACCCCTAAACACTAAACCCTGAGCCCTGAGCCCTAAACCGTAAACCGTAAACCTTAAGCCCTAAATGTTAAATCCTAAAGGTCCCTAAACCTTAAAACCTAAAAATGAAATCATAAACCCTAAACCATGACCCCTTAACCCTAAGCACTAAATCCTAAACCCTAAACCCCCGAGCCCTAATCCCTAATCCCTAAACCTTAAGCCCTAAACACTAAACCATAAACCCCGAACTTTACGACCTAAACCCCCTTAACCTTGAGACCTAAAACCTAAATTATAAACCTTAAACTCGAACACTAAAACCTGAACCCTAAACCCTAAACCTTGAACCCTAAGCCTTGAGCCCTAAGCCGTAAACCCTAAAATTAAATCTAGAGCCTTAAGCTCTAACCACTAAACCTCATATATTTCTAGTAGGTCTCATGAGCGAGTTCATTTTTTGAATATCTTAGGACCATATTTCCTAGTCTTGTGCCTAGAACCATCATTAAGTTTGCTTTTACAACTACCTTGTTTATGAGAGGTGGGAATTTCCCTTCAAAATATCAACAGATGAAAGACATCAAATTTTGATGAATCTCTTTGAATTTTGTTCCTACGAAGTCGATGAACCCTTTTTCAGTTGAATACTCTCTGTCAATACTAATAAGAATGGGTAAGACACAAAACATTACAGTGAGTGAAATAGTTCGCATGCAATGGGCATTTCCCTCCTTTAAAATATCAGTAGATGAAAGCCATCAAATTGTGATGACTCCTTGAAATTCTCGCCTACGAAGGAGATGAACACTTTTAGTTAAATACACTTTGTCAATACTTATAAGAATGGGTAAGACATAGAACATTACCGTGATCGAATGGGTGAGCTAATCCATGAGCCTTAAACCCGAACCCTTTTCCCTAAACCCGAATCGACCTTTAAACCTTAAACCCTAACTCATAAACCCTAAAATATAAACCTTAAATTCTCAAACTTAAACTTTAAACCATGATCCCTAAACCCTACACCCTATACCATAAACCATAAGCCCTAAACCCTAAACTCTAAGCCCTAAATCCTAAACCCTAAACCCTAAACCTAAAACCTAAAACCTAAACCCTGAGCCCTAAACCCTAAACCTTGAGTCCTAATCCCTAAACCCTAGGCCCTAAGCCATAAGCCCTAAGCCAAAACCCTAAACCTTGAATCCTCAAATATAAACCCTCAACCATAAACCCTAAAAACTAATCCCTAAGCCCTAACCCCTCAACCCTCAACCCTCAACCTTGATCCCTAAACCCTAAACCACAAACTCGAGCCATAAACCCTAAACCCTTAACCTTAACCCATAAACCCTAAACCCTGAACCTTGAGCCCTAAACCCTAAACCCTAAACCCTTAACCTTGAACCATAAACCCTAAACCCTAAACCCTTAACCTTGAACCATAAACCCTAAACCCTAAACCCTAAACCATAATCCCTAAGCCCCGAGCCTTAAACCCTAAACCCTAAACCCTAAAATATGAACTATGAGCCTTAAACACTAAATCTTAAACCCTAAACTCTAAACCTGGAGTTCTAAACCCTGAGCCCTAAACCCTAAACCTCGAGCCTTAAACCCTAAACCCTAAATCATAAACCCTCACCTAAAGGAAATTCCTAAAAAGATCATTCAACGTGTTTTAGTGTGTAGGGAATAGTGTTTAAGGTGATTGATTGACTCATTTAGTTTTGATGAGAGAATACTTCCTTTGAAGGCCTAAAAAGGCATTTTGGCCATTATGTAGTTAATTGAATACCCTTTAGAACAAGCTAAAATGACCTAGTCATGTCACCGAGTTATCAAGGACCATTATTTGTGAAGTATTAAGGCATCGTTTGTCTCCATAAGAGACATATGAGCAAAAAAATATGAGAATCATGAATTTGATTCCATGAAAGGATGCTTTTAGAGCTAGGAAAGGTGAGGGGATGATCTTTATATGGAGCACCATGTTTCTAAGAATGAACAATCATTTGAGTTCACTTGATGCAATTCACTTGGTACTATTTGTAACAAATCATTCAACACCTAATAGTGTTATCACACCTTAAGGAGGAGGCACATTACAATCACCTCATTTTGGCCATAGGATAGGAATCCCATTTTGGGAACAATCCTCTATCTACAAAGTGAGGATCTCTTTTTAGTAAGAATTAAACAAGCATCATAGAGTTGATTCATGGTCACTAAAGTGAATGATGGACCACATTTAAAAATTAGTACCAATTCAAGCAGTGGGAGGGCCAAAATCCATTTTATAAGGTCAACAAACCTAAAAATGACTATATGCTTTCCCAAAACAAAGAATGACTACAATATATATGCCCTGAAAGTTTTAGGTTGTTTGCTAAAATCTTGAAAATGAGTAAGTACTGACCAGATTAGATTTTGAAAAACTATCTTCTAGATTATAATTGTTGGAGCTACGGGACCACTTCCATCAGGTGCAGAGTGACCATAATTTCTTATATTTACTAAAATAAATTTAAAGTATAGGAAATAATAAAAGAAAACTTAAACATTTATTTTTGTAAGTATAAGACACCCAAAAACATATACATGTTCCATACTATTCAAAACGCATACGTGTTTTGCCTTCCTTATAATGCTTATGCGTTATAGGTTCGGTAATTGCCAAGCCAAAAAAAACGTGAGCGCGTTTCGTCTTTTCAGGTTTTTGTCCACTTTTTGGCATTCCTTGTGACACAAAAACACACCTATGCCCGAGTTAAGCCCTCTAGATCATCATATGACCCCGACGAAGCCCAAAGTTGCCAGTTAAGCCCCTTCTCACCTATTCTCATCTCTTCCCATCGTGCAATCATGAAGTGTCACTTTTCACTCCCAAGTGAGGAAAAAATATCTTGTCCGACTATCTCGACCCCTTGGGATAGTTGGGACACAAAAATGCATCCCATGCCCATGTTAGAGCTTGATTCACCATGTGACCCCGGGAAGGCTCCGTAGGTCAATTTCAACATCATATCCTTTCGCTTCGCCAAATCAAATTCCGCCACATGTCACTCCCGGGTGAGGGCGTATTTTCTATCTCATATGTCCAATCCCCATTAGATAGTTGTGACACAAAAATGCACCCATGTCCAGCCCTTTCCTAGGTTCATCATGTGACCCAATTTTAGCCCTTGGTAGCTTTTTGAGTTTTTTTCTCTCCTTCACCAAGCAATCATGGTTCACCACTTGTCAAGATGAGGTGAGGGCACAATTTTCTAGCCCATCCATACCATCCCCTTGGGACGGATGGGACATAAAATTGTATTCCCTTCCAAGAAGATGTAAAAACTAAATTTTGCAAAAATTCTAACTGTCATGCTTCTTCCTTCCATGTGTGTGCGAGAAAGGTGATCTTGCAAGAAATCATAAAAGACATTACTATCCTTCTTCACTTCTTTTTCCCTCCATTCCCTCATGTTCATTCTTGAAAGACACCCAAGAAATTTCTTTTTGTCAAACACCTTGCCTAATGTTTTCCAAAATAACTCCATGACCAAAAACATGAAAAACTCATAATTCCCAATCTGGTGAGTGGAATCAAACAAAAAAATTTAGTATCTCTTTCCCAAGTGCCTACAAGAATAAATAAACAAAAAAATTAGAGGCGCTCCTGAATTTTAATGGCATAAAACCGTATATTTCTTGCCTACCTCACGCTTTTTCAAATTCCCACCATTCCTAGTGGACGGTTCGAGCTAGAATTTTGAGCACAAAGTCCAGAAGACAAACCTATTCCAGAGAAGCTGATTTCATCTCAATATGAGGTGTGGAAGACAAATTTATAAAAATAGTAAGTACTTGGTGTTTGTAATTACTATAAATAGAAACTTTCTTAAAATAACTCAACCTTTTAAAGCGGCCTCAAAAAATAATAGAGATGTCAAAGTAGAAAATTCGGGCCAAAAAAGAAAAAAAGAAAAAGAAAAACAAATTTCTAAAAATAGAAAGTGTCTCAAAATGGAAAAAAACTTATGTGAAAGTGTTCCTAGCATGTTAGGGATTCCAAAAATTGATTTCAAGTCAAAAAGCAATATTTCCCATAATAGTAGCTCCTAGATCCCAATGGCTAAAAATAGGAAGTTCCGGTTTTGAGTGCGAAAAGTTGTTGTCATCTCCGTTTTGGCTCATCTTATTCCTTTTCATCAATATGAAATTCAAATTTTCTGGTCTCAAGCTCGTTTCAGCTTTGTCATCGAGTAATCAAGTGTGGGTGAAAGTGATGTTACCCATAAGGATCTAGAGGATCTCAAGAAGAGAATACTAGGTGGACCTAGTGAACTTGTGGAGGATAAAGTCTAGAAAAGTAGGTTATATACAATGAGTGTCCACCCCGTGTCTATTTAAAGTACAAATTTGGTGTTGGCATGTTCCCATCATTACGGGCCAGACACTCAAACCATCAAAGTTGATGACAACTCGGACTTGGTGGTACTCATTTCTAATAAAAATTCTCAATATATGTAAATTCCAATATGGAGCATCATGGTCCTCATTAAAAAAGAGTTTGCATCAGGTGAGTTGTGTAAGGCCGAGTCATATCTCTAAGGAATCACACTCAGTTCGTGGTTAAAGAAAGATAGAAAGCTCTCCTGTATGTTGAAATCCCTCTCTCAAAGTGAATTTCATCGGGATTCCCATATGAAATCATCCTCCTAAGCCAACTAATGGGAGAAGAAACCACAAGATATTTCCATGACTGGATGACATTATTCATTCTCACCATTATCAAAGGACAACAGATGATAGATTGGGGGAAAATAATTAGTGACAACTCTCACCACCAACTACTTCAAGTGCGAACTTACAAAAAGTTATTCATGACTTCATATTTGGTCTATGCCCTTGCAAGCATGAGACCATTCAGGGGTTTGAAACTCACAAAATGTTTCTCAGAAGGTTCCTTCATATGAGAAATATCTGCACCGCCTTGAAAGAAAGCAACCAAGATTTTGCAAGAGTGAGCGATGTGTTCACAATTTTGTTGTCAAACTATTGGAAGAGAACCCTCACTCAAGGATGTCTTCACAAACCACTTTGCTTTAATCAAAAGATAAGAGTCCTTTTCCATACAATTTTCAACCTTTTCCAACATTCAAGTGCCTAGTTTTTAACTTGTTGCATGAAGGATTCCCGCTACCTCAATGACATGGTTGTGTTGTTTGATTTTTATGAAACTTGTTCATGTCAATAGTAAGCTTAGAAACCGAAAGAAGAAGGTGATTGGTTTCCCTATCTCTCTAGGTATTTTCTCCTATAAAATTACTCACGAAGCTTCCAATATGGAAGCCACCTTCTCTCTCATGAACATGTATTCCTACACCTTAAGAGCTGACTTCGATATTCAAAGTGATCTAGACACTTTTCACCTCCCTAACTTGCATCATGTTCCACATGTTGAAGACTACTGGGTGAATTTTGTCGATGATTTTGAAGTCAGAGAATGATATCACAAGAGGATGAAAATAAATAAAATGAGTAGATTCAAGCTTGATTGGTATGAGGATGTCATTCAAGAGGATTGAATGAAGAAGTATGATATGAAATATCAAGTAGTGAAAGCTTCACCCCTCACGCAAGTGTGTTAGAACATTTGCGAGTTAAGGGATATAAATGAGCAGATTGAGGTGGTAATCAAAAGATCAAAAGAGTGGTTCAAAAGAAATATGGATTCCCTCACTTTGCATTAGGTAATTTCATAAGTCTTCAAAGGCAGAATCCCATCATTCCTCTTTAAAGGCCATCAAGAAATCTCCCATCTCAACTCACTCGGGAGAAAGCTCAAAATGAAAGGTAGTGGAACCAAAAGCTCCTCACTACAAAAGGTTACATTAAAAGGTAAGGACAACATAGGACCCTATGGTAGATTTAGAGCAAGGGGAAATTGATCTGGTTCATCTTTTAGTCCCTCAACAGTCCTAAAGCCTCTCGTCCTCTCTGCACAGACTGGCCCCTCCTGCATAAGATGTTTCTTCTCATTCAAAACAAGATATTGCAATCATGCTAATAGATAGAGGGGTGTAACATGAGCCTAGACTAGCATCTTTCCCCCCTCTCTCTCTATATATTATATGGCTCCTCTTGATATCTTTCCTTCGGTGTAATAAATGATCATGAAAGAAGCCCTCATAATTCAACAGTGTGGCAACCCCTAACTTTTTAGCTATAGCCTTAATGGTCAAAGGAAAGAAGGGAAAGTTAGCTCAAGCAGCTTCATGCTTCTTCAATGGTGCTTTGGGAAATCAATATGTAGAAGTAGTCCAGCCGAAGGTGATTATTGAAGAAATGGCCCTGAATAAATACGATATGAACACCTCCCCCTCGGGCTTAGCGACTCACGAGGGAGATGCACATTTATTTAAAGAATCTTTCACTCACCTTCTTATGAGGAATTAAGAGTATAAGGATATAATTGATCAATTAGAAGATCAAGTGAAAACACTCACCTCATTCATGAAAAATTTCATGGAACCAAATGTCACTTCATCTCTTCCAGTTGAAGAAGTTACTCCCATCAAGTATCTTCGATCAAAATTTCATTTGGAAGACATAGGGTTTCACCATGCAGAGGTGAGAAAATGAAAAATGGGTGAATAATATTGTGGAAAATGGGAAAGTGTTGCTTCTGAAGATGATCTCATTGTTCAAGTACGTATGTACGACACCACCAAGGTTAAAATGACAAGGGATGAAATTTAGAAATAAAAGGAACACTGGGATCAAGTGTTTCCACTTGGTGATGGATATGGGGAAAGCTCATTCCCACGTATTGGTAGACATGAAGGTATTTGATTCTCCATCGAGGATTTGTCATAGGTATGGGCTAGAACTATTTTCACCTTGTATGAGATGTTGAACATTGCTCTAGGAGAGTTGGATTTAAATAGGAACACATCTCTAAGACGTAGGATGATGTCAACATCAAGATACAAAACCTTAGAGTGTACGTAATTGATGAAAATATCTCAACAAATGACTTGTTACAACCTTTTGAATAACTTGTTAAAAAATACGGGAATCCCTTTTCCTTCAACAAGGATGCATTAGAGTATCTCACGAAATAAGGGACATGATATCAAACACTCAAAAAAACTTCAGTCTTGTTTCAAAAGTGTAAATACATGAATATCATCTCGTATATCAAGTCATTGAATTTTTTTACATTCCCCAAGCCGAGAAAGTTGCACCTACGGAAGATTGATATGGCAGAGAATTTAAAGGAGTGGATATCTTCCCAGAGGCACTCAACAAAAGTTACCCTAAGATTAAAGCGAGAATAATCAAGGGCATTGTCTCCATTTGAGTAGTTCTCTCTCTTATTTTATCTATCTTACCTCCGCTTCCATCTCTTCCTTCATGTTCTATTCCTTCATTAGGGAGGTTGCACTTTTTATTGTCTTATTCAGTTTTTATCTTATTATCTTTTGTGTTATGTGACTATAGTTGACATTGTAATAAGTTTCCCTCAATTAATAAAAAAGGGAATTAATTTCATTCCTAGGAATACGAAGAGTCACATGTTGTAAAAGACAAATGAAAGGTCATGTGGGGGGTAGGTGAAGAGTCTTTCTGAAATCTATATATTGTAATGACTTCCCCATTCCAAGGGGTTGTCAATTTTGTATGTTCATGAGTAGATAACTACTAAGAATAAGAAAAAGATAACAAATTCTTCCATTTTCCCTCTCTATATGCTTCTTCCATCTCTCTCATTATACAACTTTTCCAATATGTCAATAAAGAAAGGACTTTTATGCTTTTCTGGATGAGTGAATAAGTGAAATTTTGTGTTCATTGTTTCATATTGTCTTGATATACCTTCCAAGGTTGTGATTCTTTCTAATTTTTATGTGTTAATATTTCTGGTTAATCCCTATAATAATATGAGTTTTCCTACTTATAGTATTAATCCCTCTCCTAATTTCCCGGTCCAGTCCCACTTCCTCACATTTCTAGAAAATTCCACCCAAGCAAAAATTACAAGCATTTTCCGGAGGTGCAGTGGAGTGTGCTTGTTGGATCCCTGACGTCCTAGGACAACCACAAAATTTAGTTTTCATTTACACACAATAATGGAGCTGCCCATTCAAGAAGAGGGACTTAGTCCTAGAGTGTTGGTGGAAATCCATTAATTTGTCTTATCCACAAATTATTTTGCCAACATGTTCACACATTTTTTGTTCTATGTGTCTCTAGGCTAGTGTTTACTATTGTATTCACTTGCTTACTTGTATTCATGTTTATTTATGTATGCATCTTATTGCCTTTTCTATGATTTTTGTGTGACACTTTGGTGTATCTTTTTTGTGGCATTTGTTTCCTTTACTCATGCTTGTTTGTTGTCACGCTTCTATACTTATATGTTCATTTTCCTCTATACTTGTATGCTTGTTTTCCTCTACACTTGTTTGCTAGTAGGATTTTTTTTTTTCTCTTCATGTCATATTTTCTACTGTGCACTCTTTTACAATAACATGATTTATACCATGACCATATATAATAAGCTCTCAATATGATCCAACGCCGACTATCTACTATATCCGATCGGGCACACATAATTAATTTTGATTCAAGTGATCTATTTTCACATATCACTCACCTTAAAAGAGGGGGAATTCGGAGGGTTATCACACAAAAATATATGTGATTATGCAAAACTTAGAATAGAATACAAATACATAAGGAACATGAATAAATACATAATAGGTTTAGAACTAACATATGTACAAAACCATCCAATAGGGAATGGAATCAAAAATATTTTTGTTTAGGATGATTGGTTTCATTCCAAGTATTTTTCAATGACAAATTTAACTTTATCTGGAACATACAAACTTTCTATATGTTTTTGATATAGATTTAGGGACAAATGAAACAATTCATGGTAGATTTTTAATGCTTTTAAGTACAAAATGTGGGGGCATGAGTATACTTCATTCCCTTTTAACTTTGTGCATCTTGAGCACATTCACACATTAATAGTATGGTGGCATGTGCCTCCTCATTTTTATTCCAGCATTGTTTACTTGATACACATTAGACATCACATGGTAGGAACATGAGTATACTTCATTACCTTTTGAATTTGCACTATTTTGCACCTTTGGGCTGGATCCGTTTGCAATGGTTTGGTCCATAGGAAGAAGATTTTTGAGGCGACTACACATCCCTATGACAATATTCTTCTTAGTCATTCATAAAGGCTTTTGGAGTGACTAGAAATCCTTATGACACCCTCCTTGTTTTAGATGGTTCTTGGGGTGACTAGAAATCCCTATGAAACCCTTATTTTGGTATTGGGTCAAGCGACACCTAATTAACTTATGACTCTAACATTTCCATAAGTAAATTGAGAACTCGTCTTCCCTAATCCATTAGCACCTTAGTTCCAATCAAGCTCTCTAAGAACATCATCAAAGAGCTCCTCCTTTGGTAGGAAAAACATGTGGACACCTTGTTTTGTTTACTTTACAACTTTACAAGTTCGAATTTTAGTTTACAATGTCACAATTATCTTTTCAAATCTAACTTAAAGTTCAAATATTTGTATGTACATTGAATACCATGTGTTGTAGGTTTCACTTTGAAGATTGTGCCAACACTCGAGAGAATCAAGAACCTCGAGAAAAGAAAAAATGTGGGGACAATGTAAACATCTAAATTTGATAATTTATCATTTAACACCGACAACATTGTCTTTATCCCTAAAATATGACTTCTACGAACATTTTGAACTTAATTCTCTATCCTTGTTCCTATACATGGTTTTCCCCCTAAATAGATTTTCTAATTCACTCATAATATTTCTAACATCAGTTTATAACAGTATATCACCTCCAAGTGTTATAAAAGGTTCTATCTCCTCACTTCATGTATGTATGAGATAGTAAAACATGAACCAAAATATCCACTTTGGTTCAATTTGAACTTGGGTGTTTCATCCACAACCACCCAAATGTTGCTTTCTCAATTTTATGTCTATCTACATGTAAATACTTTTTCATGGGTCAATATGAATGTGAAACTATACCTAATAATCCATATATAAGAAATTCAAATGTACTCATTTACTCACTTGAAACTTTCAAGAACACCTATTGCAAATATCATTCCTAAAACACTCCAAGCTCTCCTAAATTCCTATAAAGTAATAGCACACTCTAGGAAAACCCTCTTCATAGGTAAGAAGAACACTCAACTAGGTTATAAAGTCACATTTCCAAGCTAGAGACTATCCAACCCAAGTCAAGCCAAGCATGCCAAATCATTATTGTATAATCAAGTGATCAAATTGCCAAATCTAGTTGCATCCATATAGATATCACATGTTAGATAAAGTGGTTTGAGGCTTCTTTAGAATATTACCAATATAGGATATGTAAAAATTATACTTTAACCAAATCACTAACCTTTTTGTAGGGTCTCCTACCCATGGTTAGGTTTTGAAGATATTTTGCATCATAAAAATATTCCATATATGCGCGACACCTAGGGTTTCTCAATGAAGCACATCCTAGTCACTCGTAAGGGAGCACAAAGTTGCAAAATGCCATCTCATCACATTAATTTTTTTCACCACCTATAAAATTATCCAATGGTTTCATACATCCCCAATGGTTTTGTCCCTTCTTTGTTTACACTCCCATATTAGGAGACGAAGAAATTACATATCATTTCCAACTTGTAAAAGCATATGAAACCGCCGTATCAAACTATTGAGTATATAATTAGCTAAATGCACCCTATTTATTATGATTTCACCTTCTTAGAAATCATTTCTAATATTATTTGTTAATAAGGGTATATCTAATTTTTATATTAATGATAAATTATTAATTTAAATATATTACCTTTTGCTAACATTAAGCCTAAGATAAATAAGTAAATAACCACATCATAATCCAACACTTATTTATTTATTTACGATTAAATCAAGTTCTTATGAATTTTATTTCTTTATTCATGTATCATTCACCTTGATATATATTATTCCATGGCACACTTATCTATTAAAATCTCTTCTTCCCAATATATTTATTTTAGTTACACAATTTGGCCATGTTGAAGCCTATATATGATTTCCCACTCATGTTCGATTGTATTTTTGTTGAATAGGTTGATTACTCTCAACTTCAAAATCATTGTGAGTATCAACATCTTTTGGGATAGTCTACCACTCAACATACAAAAGAAAATACTTAAACAATCATGATTTGATATTATTACATCAAGATTAAGTCCAATATATCTTTGTATATCATGAAGTGATAACTCCGACCAACAAAAATTAACCCATTTATGTGATTCACATGCATGGATAGAGGAAAACATTGGGAATAGCTTCACAACTTCCATACTCATCGCCTCCCATATGCTATCTCTTTTTGCTTGGATTTTATGTCCAAGATCTAGTGACATCAATAAGTGAAACACTTTCCATGGAAAATGGCCTATTCTTGTACCCATCAATGAAATATTTTGCATGTTCTTCATGGTCATATTCATCAATTTTAGATATTGGTTTGAACACCTCACACAAAACATTCAAATTTTTAATACTCTACTTCTCTCTACTAATGGTAGATCCAACAACATGTGACATATTTATTGTGTCCCAGTGTCTCTTTAAACAATTGTTTCATTTAGAAGTCTTCTATATGTTCTTGTTACTAATCCCTCATGGTTTTCAAAGTTTGCAAGCTGCATCAACATTTGATGATATGTTCTAGAATTCTTCTTTTCTTTTGCTACATACTTGGCAATGGAGTTGATTACATCATGTTTGGAAAGAATATGTTGCCACTATATGTTTGTTCTTTACAACTATAAAATGTAGTGGTGTATATTTACTATATCATCATTTCTTATAAATTCAAATTTTTTATCCGTGGTCTTTAAATCTTGATATACTTTCAATCCCATAGTATTTAACGACCATGATGCACTATATCTATAAACAATAATAACCCATATTTAGTCCTTGCACACTTATTTTGTTTTAATTTAATATAATTATTTCAATGTTTGAACATATTACCTACAAACCATTCTTCCTCTTTTCTTACATAGGAAGGCACCCTCTCTACACATTGTATGTTATTTTACGCAATTGAGAATATATTTGTAGTCACATTTCATATCCATATGTGTAAGTTGTCTTGTATTTAAAAGACACATATACTATGTAAAATTTGGGCATGTCTATAATTCATAATATATTAGAATATATCATATACATAGATAAAGTATGAATACTATATAAGACATAGATTTGAAAACAATTGACGACATACATGTGTGTTTCATTGGTGTGGGTCTTTTCAAGGATTTCATGCATAAACATTAAAATTGAAGTATTTTCAAACTTTTTCTAATCATTTTCCCAATCAAGGTTATCCATATTTAGTGTTCCTTCTAGCCATGTGAATCCATGCACATGTGACGAACCTTTGTGTTGCCATTCATATCTAGGCCAATAATATTATACTTTCATTCTTTTTGCATTATCTCATTTTATAAAATTGTATGTTGTAGATGCACATAGTATGCCAATATATGAGGATAATTAATAGTATTTTATCTTTTCCAATTGTGGGCTTCTCATGGATTATCTAGTGGTGTTTCATGCATTAGTGCATGTAGATTATGCCAACACATATCATTTACACTCAAATTGAATAAAATGTTATAGGATCCAATATGATGCAATATGTCAATCAATTCACCATGAATTTCCCAATAGGAACTTGTACCTTTGAAGGTGGCTTCAAAATGGATCAAAAAATCGACTAGATGTGAATGGGGCACATTGTCCATATGCTCATGCAACTCGTTCATGAAGTATCTTGGAGGATTTTTCTCACAAACACTGCAGATGGAATTTGTGAACTATGTCACATGATCATGTTCATTATGTAATATATAAAATATGGGTGTTGATCAAACACGTGATCCCTATATTGAAATAAGCTGTTTGAAAAATGAATGCATATGTACTCATTTTAACCATGGTTCTAGCTAATCACATCTTCCATTAGGAAATAATTTATGAAATGACATATGAAGTAATCATAGTGTGACATACTCATTGATAAGGGATTCTTCGATCCCTAGCCAATCAATCATTTCTTGATGATTGACATATTGATTATTGACCCATGCATTGGTGATTCCATGTCTCTTGGTATATGGGGAAGTTTGGAGGCCATTGATGTTGTGTGATTAATGCTATTTCATTCATCCATATTCATCATAGGACCCACACATATGATTACATTTGCATATTAATCAAACTTCATATGGAAAATGTTTATTTGGTTAAATATATGTTCATCATAGTCTTGTGGAAGTTCACTAAGAGATTATTAATTAATCTAAACATTTGAATAGAACTTATCATGTTCTATTTTGAATTTTAGTGCCTTATGTACTCTTTGTATTGACTATAATGTGTTCCATGTTGACCCCTCCTCCAGACAATAATCATAAAAAAATATTTAATTTTATGTGGAAAAGCCTTTACAATTTCTTTTACTTATTAGTAAAACTTAATATATGTTACTTATATTTATATTGACCTCCAATTATGTGTGTCAATTGTAGGATTTAATTGACACGAGCTATCAACATTACCTCAACTTGTGGTAAGTTTGTAAGTTTTGGTGGTTGTGGTCCATGATCCATATTGTTAGATGCAGAAAATTGATAAAAGCCTTTCTCTTGTTAACATATCATACATACCAGGCCTTGGTGCTCGAGAAACATTATTCCAAGGTAACATTGTTGACAAAGATAATATTCTTGGTGACACACGATTACCTAAACCATGTTGAAATTGATTTAAAAGTGTTCAAATCTCTCACAAACATTCCATTAGGATTAGTTTTATTTTAATCTCCTCTAATTTGGCATGTATTTTTTTATTGTAGGTTGTGACGACTACTCTTCTTCTAAATCATTATTTTGAAATTGTCTCGTTATTCTAAGATACAAAACTATTTCCTCATGTACTCCATTATTATGTGCATTATGTTTACCATTGATATTCATTGCATCTTAATCTATATTATCCAATGTTTCAAGCACATGATTTATAGATCTTGAATTTGCTTCTTTAGAATTAATGTCAACATTAGAAATCAAATGATGATAGTTCCCTTGAGATACTTCATGATGAAGTTCTTATAAGTGTTGTGTTTCTTCCCAATTCAATTGATTCAAATCCTTTTGTCTATGTAATCTTGTTATTAATACATATTGTTCATCTTGAGATGTTTGTGCACACATTGCATCATATTATCGCATATTATCTCTTTGCTTCTTGAATTATTTAGTTGACAATTCATCCATGTTTTCTACAAATCTTTATCTATCATTATCATTTTAACGTTGTCTTTGTCCCTCTTTTTGTGCATATGTCATTTGTACTTGTCTTCTTCTACAATACTATCTTTGATATTCTCTTCATTTTCAAAATTTGATCTTAATTGATCCACTTATGTAATGTATTTAAAAGAAACAAAAGTATGATATATTAGGTACATATATATCAAACTTAATCATTACACTTAAAAATATTTGATAACTTTATCATTGCCAAACTATTTTTCAAAATACATATATTAGTTCTATCTTTGAATTCCCTTTTAAGCATGCATCCATAACATTATTTTTTATAATTCTTTAATATTTAACCTTTGCAAGTTCCTAAATGTATAATTTTTCTTCAAATTATTAAAACATTATATCAATTAATCAATACACATATACATTAGGCTATGTAAAGATTTTAATTCATATGCATTAACTTGCAAATATATGTTCATATCAAAACGCCAAACCATAATATATCTAAAATAAATATATTGAAAAATATTTTTAATATAAATTTATCTAAACTAGATATGCTATAAATATGAATAATATATGCTATCGAATAAATAACAGTTTACAAACCTAGAGCATAAATAACACACGCATAATAAAAATGGAGCACCAAAATGCATACATTCAAGCATGAAAATGATAAAGCTTGTGAACAACCATGTAGATGCATGGTTTGTGCATAATATGCTACCAAATAAATGCTCATTTGATATACTATTTTATTAGCCAAGGATAGAAGCTATCATGAATCTCCTCCTTGTTTTCATTTCCTCTAAAATTATCAATCGTAAACGTGAAATGTACGATGAAAACGCTGAAGGGGATATATTGAGGAAGTCGAACTGGAGGGAGAGAAACAATGGGAGAGGAAGAGGGATTAAGAGGAGGGGTTTGAGGTTAGAGAAGTGTAAGTGAGAAGAAAGTGGGTTTGGGGACAAATGCGAAAGTAGACCCTCGAATAGCCACGTGACAATAATGGGTTGTGAATGAAGGGGAAAATTCTTGTTCTCTAAGAAGTGAGGGAAATTGTTTCTGAGATATATCATAATGTAAGGAGAGGTCTAAAATTATTGTTGAAGGGATTTTTTTACGATTATAGCTTCTCGTAGAACTTGGCAAACCCCCTTTAAATTTTAATTTGGAGCAATTGCAAGGAAGTAGGCAATACAAAAACAATCATCAACAATTGAACGTACCCAACAAATGGTCACAAGAGAGAAATTATGTATGGAACATACTTTGTATTTTTTAATTTATTGTATTATGGCTTCAAGGTCATCAACTAGATGATGTTTAATTTGGTAGATAAGAAAAAGACAAGAATGGAAAGTTGGAAATGAAATGATGGAAATTAAATACTTGCATGCCCCATACCTATTGCACATGACAGATAATTCCAACCCGATGAATATATACTATATGCACTCCACTTTATAGTTTTGAACTCAATTAAACTATTGACGTGATGCAATCTATGCTTAAATGGGCCAAAATGAATAAAGGGAGAATCCAAAAGTTTCCAAGTTTGCAATGTGATCGCAATGCCTCATTCTAGTAGAATGTTGTAGCACTGTTTCTAGCTATAAGCTTGAGTAAGTGTAGGAAATAGTTGATGCAGGGATATGCATCGACAATAAAGCCCTTCTAATGATTAGTCATATGAGTGAAATGTAGATTAAGGATTTTGATTGGACAACATTAAGTTTGTTAGATAAGGCGAAGACATGAATGGAAATAAGGAAATAAATATGTTGGAACTAAATACTTACATGTCCCACATCACCTGATTTCTTTTTCTTATTTTTTTGTTGTCATTTGGGTCATCCTTCGATCCTCTAGCTCATGAAAGGTTATAAAAATGGAGCGCTTCAACTTGAAGAATATAATTTGGTTGATTGTTTTGAAGATTATAATTCATTTAATTAGTTTGAAGATTATAATCTATCGATGAGCCAACAAATTTCAATAATTGGAATGTATTGAATGCATGGATATTGATGTCATCCAATGAAAACCAATGAACATCAGTCCCCTCTAGTAGATGGACATATGAACAAAAGGAAGATTTTATCCAATAGTTACACTTTTATACGCACGTCTATGACAAAATAACCAATATCCCTCGATGTCTGCGGTGTGTTAGAATTCACTACCCTTAATCTCCTTATTCTAATATGGAATACACATTTGGCATAATAAAATAAGGCTCTAACATTATAAACATTTAAAAAGTTTTGGCCCCTCATTAAATCAATGAGTTTGTCACATGTGGATGCCTATTTATCTCATGACGAAACATATTTGTGACACCCCAATGACATATAGATCCATGTATATCCCTCATGCATCCATGAGTATCTGTTATAGAAACCAAGCACCCATCATCATTCACGTCGACCAACCCGGGTTGATTTGACGATAATGCTTGTGAGTCTTAGGGGTTAAATTTGAGGTCCGCCTATGCCAGTCAAATAATTTTTTGGGAGATGGTAATATTTCAATACTGCCTTTCAAAAATATAAATTTATGTTATTAATATTAACTATTTTATATTTATATAATTATGCTTGATATATATTTATATATGTAAATATAATTTATATCAAAAATGACGGTTGCATTTTAAATATACAAGTCATATGTGATGATTATTTCAAATGTGTACAAGAATTTTACGATTAAAATCACAAAAACATCTAAACAACCGTCAAAATCAACCCTTACTTATGACTATGGCTTATATCAGTCTACAAATATGAAACATCTATTAGTATTGAATGTATCCTCACCCTTTATTATGATGACGTGTGTTAGAGTCAACAACCTCAACCTCAAGTGTAGTTTGGAAATGCCTTCATCGTAAATACATGTATACTTCCATACGAGTCCGCATGCCTAAAATATAGGCTATAAAACTTAACACGCTGGAAAAGCCACATAGGAATTTAACGACATGAGAGTCTATAAAAAGATACATTTTACATTTCTCACGCATCTGAAAAATGTTTCACCCATTTTCTATAAAGTTGGCATCGCATGACACGATAATTGTGGATTCATAGGGAGGGATGCCACATAAGAAATTAATGGCATGACAATCTATAGAAATGCAATTTACATTTCTCGTGCCATTTGAAGAATGTTTCACCCGATAAGATTGCCATAGTAGGCCTCGTGAAAGTTGACACAATAGTGTTTTGTATAACATTTTTCTGGAACCTTTGTAAATATTTCGATCTTGGTGGGATTGGATCAAGAAAAATTGTCTTTATTACTATGAATGAATCTTGTGAATTTACGATGGAAATGTGGGTTGACACCGTAGAAATTCGGTGCGTGGTATTGTCAATGAATGATTGATCTTCACTTTCATTCCATAGAATATGTCATAAAACGAGACCACAAATTTGGATGACTAACATAACAACTACTTGTTTCAATGTATGTTTCCTATCGCAAGAAAATATGGAATTGAATGTGTACGCGGTGATTTGCAAGGCCATGCGGTTTCCCTTTGTGTTTCTGGCCATCCGATGCGCCAAAATTAGTAGGAACTTGACAAGGTCATAACTTGAGCTCCGGGTGTTCGTTTGAGTCCGTTTTTTTTTGAAACCACATGTTTCGATGAGAAAATGCAGCGGCAACTGACCTACCAATTGGGGCAAGTTTTTGGCACATTTTTGGGCCCTAAATCCGCCATCTTGAGGCCGAAAATTAGGATTTAAGTTATAGTTCAGTTTTTTCCTATTTTTGGGCATTAGTTAATTTTAGTCTATTAGTTGCATTATGAGTTAGAAAGTTGGCAATTCCTCTAATTTAGGGATGTATAAGATGCGTGGCAATTTCTGTGCCCATACGAATAAGCATGCGAACTTACTAAGAATAGCAGGTTCTAGTAAATTACTAAAATAAGTAATTTCCGCCACGTAGAGTAGATTTAGTCAGAGTTAGTTAGAGTTTACTTGGCAACTCGAGTTGGGAATTGTTTTTCTATTTAGGAAACATTGTAATTCATTATTCAATAATGTAGAAGGAGATATATTTTCTTTGGAGTTCATATTATTTGCAGTAAATCAAGTTTGGTTAAAATTTGGGTACATTACCATCAATTTTTTCGATGCCATGCTCGTTGCTCGTTGACGCCATTAAAAAAATGAAAATTAAAAGATCAATATCAAACCTTTTGACATTTTATTATTTCTTTTGGGTTCCTTACTACTCGTGGTTATTAGAATTTTAATATTTTGATTATTTGTATTGTATTTATTATTTTACTAATTGGTTTTGCACGTATATAAATATTTTTATATTTATTTTTAATTTTATGCCGACTATTATAAAGATATGATGACTTTTATAAATCAAATATTTTTTTAATATTGTCACCTATTTTTTTCATGAGCATAATATTAGACCCTTGTCATTGTAGGTCATACCTCTCGGTGTAATTATATTCATCTACTTTATATAGGCATGTATTATTTTTATTGTGTAGGTAACACCTAATCCTAACGTAGACCAACTCATTACCCAATATACTAATTCCACAAGTTACCTTTGTGACCTCTTATATTATAAACATATAACTAATGGGGATGCGTGCCACATGTCCACATATCCATAAACCAATATCTATTATAATATCATATTCTGGGTGCATAATAAATAATAAAAATAATGTAATAGAAAATTAAGATGATACTTTATCGTAGTCTATATACATGACACATCAACTATAAATTAGTCAAACCAAAATATACATAGACCTCAAGGAAGATTAGAGGCACTCACCAACAGAAGACACCATTGGTACATTGACCTACCAAAGTTAGTACCACCTTATGAGAGATTTGGTGTGGGTAACCTTAAGAAGGATAGAATAAGACCTAAATAAACCACAATTTGGGACTCTAAATACTTAGTGAACCTTTATGGTGCAAATCCTATTCTTGAGTATCCTACACACAATGCTCTAAAGATAAGTGATTTGTAAACTATAATAGACCCCTTACTATCAAACAATTTAAAAATGGATATCGATTAAAATTTTAAATTCACGAGTTAAATGATTTGAGAAATTGATCAAAATCTGATATAGAACTGATTAGAAGTGTTTAAAAACTCAAAATATTAAGTTTGAATTAAAACTCTTCCAATTTGTTATTTTACGATTTTTCATAATTTTCCTTAGTTCATCATTAATCCATCCATAACTAAATTAAAACTAATAATAACCAACAAAAATGAAAGAAATAATGACAAGGAGCTTGTTAACGGAGTTCACCAAATTGGTTGCATCTTCGGGTTTGTTTAAACGATGAACCAATCCATTTTTAAATATATTACAAGTACATTATGAAAAATCACAACATGAAATGAATATGAACCTACAATGAAACCACGAAGATCCTAGAAATCGGAACCATAAACGTCCGCACGAATGGATCTAACAACACAAGTTTCCCTATTCGTCCGAGAACTCAACTCCAATGAGAGTGACTCAAAAACTCTCAATTGGCTCAAAATGCCATAAGGAATGAACAAAAACTCATCTCTAGTCTTTTGTACAAAATCTTGGCCTTTGACAATTACAACATGTTTAAATATTCCCTTTGGAATGACTTTTAAGAAGCCAAAAATGGCTCGACCTTTACACAATAATCAATCGACTCCAATTCAAATAGAAATTTATCTCTTTTATAAACTTCCAAGTCGTAGGCGGGTTGGCTAAGGCACTTATCCTTTTGCACCAAGGTCGTCGGTTTGATCCCAAAAAATGCGTTTGGTTTTTGGAAAAGGGATGGGATTGATTCCACATTGGTCGAATTTATGCTTAGAATAGGCTTAATATAGCTTGAAACCCACCAATTAACTCGTGGCTATGGCCACACTCAAGTTTTTTTGTTGTTTCGCCAAATATGGGACTCGGCCCCTTGCAAACTTGTCGGTTTGTGTTGGTGAGTTGGTTAGTTGAAATGATCCCGGTCTTTTTGGTTCTTATTGTGAGTTGAGTGGTGTAAATCCCCTATGAACTCGTTGGTATATTGGAGAGATGAATTGGAAGTGGCTCGACCATGATGACAAGTTGTTGGGAAGTTGTAACAACCCCTCACATGAGCTCGATCTGTTGAAAGAGCTTGTCAAGTTAAAAAGGTGGTTGAATAACTCGATCGATGAGTTGGCACGTAAGTAGTAACAATGGTAAATTACTCCAAAATATATCCTGCCACATGTCAACACTAGAATACATGACATAATATGGCATAAAACTATAGTGTAATTAGGAAAATTAAAATTACACTAATATATATCACGGTGATCGGGTCCCCTTCCGAAACAAAAGTGGACATCATTGTTGAAACCCAACTCTTTGCACACCTGTTAAAGACCGGCGGGTAAGAGAAAAAACATCCACGATCACATTTTTTCCTTGATCAACTCGAATTATGTAAATAGACTCTATGCAGTCGAGTCGACTACTGCACTGCATTTTCCTTGTTGACCAAGTTTGACCATGAACTTTGACCAACAATATCAAAGGAGAGCATACGGTGTCTGATTCACGCATTCTAATAGGTGTTATAAACATATTGGAGTACTTTTCCATATTATAATGGTTTAAAGAGAACTAGGGAACTTCTAACCACCTATAATGTCCTTTGAATCAACAATTCTCCAAGTTTAAGAATAATTAGACCTAGAAATTTAAGATCTTTAATATAATTTGGAGAGTGCAAATAGACTAATAAGTAATGATGTGATGAGGGATAAACAACCTCAATGACATATATAAATAGGAGATCACATCTTGAAGTAAAAACTCTCATATCCAATTTGACATCGAGTTATGGTTGATACAATCAACTTTGAGAAATATCTGGAAAACTAAATCAAGCATGGTCGATACCCTCAACTTGCAAATGTTGACATGACAATTATAAAAGAAAAATGAGGTAGGAGTAGTAAAAACACTTGGGAGAATATGTGAAGGTAATATAATTATGATATTAAGGTGTTGTGAATAGGTGTGAAGGAGGTCACAAGAGGATAGTAAAGAGAAGAAAAAGGAGGTGATAAAGGATGGATATCTAAGGCATATTCGATTTCACAAAAATATCTCTTATATGTACCACTAACCATCCCAACCCTACTCCCTATGATGCCACTCACAATACACAATTAGGGAGATCAATTCCATAATGACTTGTAAAGTTAAATTGTTAGTAAGAGTATGTTTCCTATGTTTTTGCGGGGTAAAATTCACTAGAAAACATGACAACCATGCCACAATGTCAACATTTTTTCAAAGTCATACCTTCCAAGGACACCCCAGGCTAGTCCATCCCTAGCACCAGTCCCATCTTGTTAGTTAAATGATCCCCAAGTGAATGTCAAGTATCCCCCTAGGTGATTTAGGAAGCAATCGGTGTTCGAGGAACTTTGGAGTATTTAAGCATTCAAACAATTTTGGGAAGGGCTACCATCAACCTTCCTAGGACTAGTGAATCATCTCCGGAGCATATAAAAGGATAAAAATCATCACGGAGGAGTATTCAAGTGATAGGAACACCAAGGATCTGATTTAGGAGGATTTGGGGAAGTTTCTGATTTTGAGGTGATTTACTGAAGCGGTTTTTGGGCCTGAAGGAGCATGCACCTTAAAAGAGGATATGAGATTAAAATAAATACTCTAGGAGCCCCATGATGATTATAAATCCCAAAAAGTACCTATGGAAATAATTTCCAATACACTTCATGGTGGAAAATACGGTACATCTCAAAACCTCATGCACTTTTCTAGGCAACTCACTCTTCCGGCACAAAACAGGCAATCTCGAGAAAGAAGGAGCCATTTGGAGGTGTTGTAGTAAAAATGGATCTTGAGACCATCACCCTTGGATTTATATGGTTTTTTTAGGTGGAATTATATAAATTTTTACCAAAAAGTTCATCCGGGAGCTTGAGATATCGTCTTCACAAGTTGGCTCCCAAGGTACGCTTTCCAACACTTAGTCAAAATTTTGATGGGACACATGGCAGCCTATGGTGAAGAAATAATTTAATTTCCCTATTTCACCTTTTCAAATGGAAATGAGGTGCACAAAATTATGCCACACCCCTAAGAAGCCTTCCGGTCATGCAAATGACCATGTACTTACCAGATTCAACCCTAGTTGACCGGTTTGACTATTCACCCATCTACCATGCATGTAGGCCACTTGTGATGCCCAAAATGAGGTGCATTTTTATTTAATGTTATGTCCCTTTTTCAAAGGAATGAAAGGGACATAAAAATTCACCCCATCCCTAGCAATCCCCTTGATCCCTCATGTGACTTCAAACCAGCTCCCAGGTGCTCTAGTTCAACCCCCTCTCCAAGTTGCACAACGAATGAACATGTGACAAGTGTTAAGCCTCATATGAAGCAAAATTTCATGTCCCCTTTGCACCTTTCTAAAAGGGATGAAAGTGACATAAAATTATGCCCCATCCCTTCCTCTTCCATTTCAAACTTTAAATATTGATACTTAGTCATTTTTTCACCATTTTTCTCCCTCACACCTCCGGATCTTTGGTGAAATTCTTCCAACATTGGAATCCATCATTTTCATGCTTGAATGATTATATAAAATCCTCCATGAGATGAAAAAAATAAAAATCACAAAAATGGTTTCAAATGAAGAAAAATGAAGAAACTCTCATCGGAAACCCTCGAAGTCGACAACAAAGAATTGCACTGTATCTCACAAGCTTGATTGCCACAGATCAAAGTTTCATTTTTTTGTAATATTTTATTTTTCAAAGTGGTCATGAAGATCCAAAATAATTTTTTTCATACACACTATATTTTTCATAGCGAAGAAACCCGGTTTCCCTCGACGAAGATTTTAAATTTTAAAATCTCTAAAACCGACCACCGAGAGAACTACTTCCCAAAAATAGTAGGCCTTCCTACACATGGATTGGCTATTTTTGGTTATTTATACCTGAGAAGCAATTACGGTGAAGACGGTGTGCAATGAGGAGGAATAGAAGGTCAATCCAGGAAAACAATAAAAATCACCACTTACTAAAAATAGTAAGTCTCCCATATGGGTACCTTCCATTTTTAGTAAGTCATCCCAGAAGACCAATCAGGGAAAGAGTAATGTGCACATGGACAATAATGCAAGAAAATCTCATTGGTGCGGTCAATTTGGGCAAAAAATCACTACTTGCTAAAAATAGTAAGTTGTCTTGTAGGCACTTACTATTAATAGTAATTCATTCCAAAAAGTAGTTTTCACAAAAGGAGTGAATAAAGGGGTAATCATTCAGTCAACATCGCGGTTGAGATCCAGAGAAGTAAATTACGACACTTACTAAAAATAGTAAGTTGCCCTTTCCAAATATAGTAAGTGTCAAGGGAACATGAAATTCAAGTTTACAAAATGGGCATTTTCACTTTGTCATTGTTGAGTTTTGGAGATCAATTACTTATGTTTAGCATGTAATGTAAAACTTGCTTTGGAAAACACAAGAATGCTTAGTCATTGATTAGGGGAACCGGCATCGGTCACCTAGGATCGGCATTGGTCGTGCAAGGAAGAACTGACATCGGTTAGAGCTAACCAACGCGGTTACCTGTGTGAGGATGTTTTAATTAACTCTTGGGAATTATATCTATTTTTAACATTCAAGTATATCTATTCTTTGTAATTGCATGACTAAGTGCCCTAAGTCTATAAACAACTATATAATCATAAAACCTAGGGTTTAGAGAGAGAGAATTAACAAGAATTAAGAAGAACTTGAAAATTTTGGTGAGAGAGAGAATTCTTGGTGATGAAGCAAAAATCTTGAGAGAAAGAAATTATTGTACATCTGAGAGGTGTGAAAGATTGTAAATCTTCATTGTATATCTTGTCAAAGCTTTGCATAATAGATTGGCTTGTTTCTTAGTGGACATAGCCCATCTTGGGTGAACCATGTTAAATCTCGGTGTTGATTTGTGTCTCTTGTTTTATATATTTCTTTTGGTAGAATATCCACTATTATTTGTATGTATACTTAGATATGATATATTATCTATACAATGTTGGTGCAACTAACCCAACAACTGGTATCATAGATTTGTTTGAGGGTTTTGTGTGTTGACAAATTTACTCACAGAGGGTTTTCTAATTGAGTGGGAGCTACAACAATGGTATAAGAAAATAAATACAAGGTAGAGAAGTTTGATGGCTGAAATTATCAATTATGGAAGATGCAGATCAAGGATTATCTGTATCAAAGAGATTTGTATTTATAGTTGGATGAGAAGTCTAGACCTATGAAGATGACTGATGAAGAATGGAAGATTCTTGACAGAAAGGCTTTGGGATCTATAATATTGAGCCTGATAGCATCCGTGGTTTCCAATATTATAGAAGTGACTTCTATGGTAGAGTTAATGAAGTCTCTTGCTAATTTATATGAAAATCCTAGTGCTTCAAAAAAAGTTTATTTGATGAAGAAACTATTTAGTTGTAATATGCATGAAGGTGGATCTGCATATTGTCATTTGAATGATTTCTGATCTATTGTAAATCAGTTAAAATTGGTTGAAATACCATTTAATGATGAAGTAAAAGCACTTTTACTCTTATGTTCTTTGCATGATAGTTGGGAGAACTTGGTAATGGCTGTTAGCAATACAACATCTGTTAATAATATTTTGAAGTTTAATGATGTGGTTAGTATAATATTGAATGAAGAAATTGCACAAAGAGTACAGAGGAATCATCATTTGGAAATGCTTTGAATGTAGAAAGCAGGGGCATGAAGAAGGAGAGATCCAAGAGTAAGAGTAATGGGAAATCAAAGTTAAGGGATAGCAGATCTAAATCCAGAAATAAGGGAATTACTTGTTGGAAATGTGGAAAGAAAGGACATACAAAGAAATATTGTTGGTCAAATGATAAAGAGAACCAACAACTAGAAAAATATAAAGAAGAAAATCTTACCGCATCGAGAGGTAATGCAAGATGCTCTTATTCTTTCTTTAGAGAATAGAATTGAATCATGGGTTTTAGATTCAGGAGCTTGTTTCCATACAACCCCTAATAAGGGTTATTTCAGAAATTATGTCCAGTGAAATTTTGGGCATGTTTATTTGGGTGATGATGAACCTTGCAGTATTACTGGTAAAGGGAAGTTCATCTAAAATTGTAGAATGGAAATACATGGGTATTGAAAGATGTGATGCATGTGCCAAGCCTAAGAAGGAATCTTATTTCTGTAGGGAAACTAGGTGAATCTTATTGCATGGTTACTTTTACGAGTAAGACTCTTGGAAATTCACCAAAGGTGTTTTTGTTGTGGCAAGAGGTAAGAAGGTAGGAACATTATATTTATCTACCTATGTTATTGATTCCTTTTCTGCATTATCTACTTCAGATTTAGATGCATGCATGTGGCATAATCGGCTAGGCCATATGAGTCAAAAAGGAATGAAGATCTTAAAGGCTAAGGGTAAGTTATCAGATTTGAAAGATTTAGATCTTGATTTCTTTGAGCATTGTATCTTTGGAAAGCAAAAGAGAGTGAGATTTCTTAAAGTTGGGGTAACTAAGAAGGAGCAGAAATTGGAGCTTGTACACTCAGATGTGTGGGGACTAGCTCAGGTAGCTTCTCATGGAGGATCCCAATATTATGTTACTTTCATTGATGATGCTACAAGAAAGGTATGGGTTTATTTTATTAAACGTAACTCGATTTTTTGATACTTTTAAAAGATGGAAAGCCCTTATTGAGAATGAATCAAATTCTAAGTTAAAGTGCCTTAGATCTGACAATGGTGGTGAATATTGTAGCAAGGCTTTCAATGATTTTTTTTCAGTGAATGGGATACGTAGAGAAAGAACGGTTCTAAGAACACCATAGGAGAATGGTGTTGTAGAAAGAATGAATAGGACAATCATGGAACATGCTAGAAGTATGAGGATACATTATGGACTTCCCTTACAGTTTTGGGTGGAAGCAATTGATACATCGGTTTATTTGATTAACCGTGGGCCTTCAAGTTCACTAGATGGAGGAATACCAGAGGAATCTTGGACCGGAAAAGAGGTAGATCTTTATTTTCTTAAATATTTTGGTTCAGAAGCTTTTGTGCATGTTGATAAGGAAAATAAGAAAACGTTGGATGCAAAATTCAAGAGATGCACTTTCGTTGGTTATGGATCCGGTGATTTTGGTTTCCATTTTTAGAATTTAGAGAATTCTAAATTTATTAAGAGTCGTGATGTTGAATGGAATGAAAATAGAATGTACATGGATCAAATTTTGGTACCCAAGGATGAACATGTTGAGAAGTTTGTGAATGAAAATAAACTATCAGATTTAAAAGTATTACTTATAGGGTTACATAGAATAGCTGGTGTCGGTTACCCTTGACCGACATCGGTTACAGAAGATCCAAACTGACATTGGTTAGTAGAACCACCATCGGTTAGAGGTGGTGACCGGCATCGATCACCGCCTGATTTGGATACAAATATTCAAGAGGTCTAGATTGAGCCTCCAGTACCCCAAAATCTGTGAGAAGGTCACAAAGGGTAAGTAAACCTCTAGAAATATTTACACCTTCTCTATTTTATTTATTATTGACTGATAATGGTGAACCAGAGAGCTTTGAAGAAGTAATGCAGGATAAGACCCATGTCCAGTGGGAGCATGACATGGATGAGGAGATGGAATCCTTGGAACAGAACCAGACTTGGGATTTGGTTAAGTTGCCAGCAAGTAAGAGAACATTGTAGAACAAGTGGGTTTACAGGATCAAGGAAGAAGAGGGTGGATAGAAAAGGTACAAGGCAAGGCTTGTAGTAAAGGGATTTGCACATAAAGCAGGTATTGAATTTGGTGAAATATTTTCTCTTGTTGTTAAGATGACTTCTATTCGTATTGTATTGAGCTTAGTTGCAATAGAGGATTTGCATTTAGAGAAACTAGATGTGAAGACAACTTTCCTTCATGGTGATTTGGATGAAGATATTTATATGCAGTAGCCACTTGGGTATGAAGTCAAGGGTAAGGAGAAATTAGTGTGCAAGTTGAAAAAGAGTCTATATGGGCTCAAACAAGCTCCAAGGAAATGGTACATGAGGTTTGATAGTTTTATACAAGAGCATGGTTACTTAAGATGTGAATTTGACCATTGTGTTTATTTCAAGAAGCTTGAAAATGGGAGCTATATTATTTTTTTTTATTGTTGTAGATGATATGTTTATTGCAAGATCTAGTATTGTTGTCCACTCAAAATTTCCCGCTTTTAAGAAGTTGAAAATTAAAATTTTGAGGTTAAGTGTCTTTTTGTTATCCTGGTAATGTGAATGTGAAAAGACGAAATTGAAATTTTTTTGTGTTTTTGGGTCATTTTGTGTGATTTTTGGGCCTATCAGACATTTTTGTCCCGCGTGTCCCAGGTTCATTCGGGCTCTCTGTTCCCCGATCGTCCAGTTTACTCGAAGTCTGTTCTTTTCGGGCCCGTGAACTTTTTGTCCCAAGTGTCCCAAGTTCACCCGGATCTGTTATCCTTTTTTTCTTCCGATTGATCGAGTCACGTATTCCACGTACTTTTGTCCCGCATGTCCCAAAACATTTGTGCGTCTTTTCCCCGCGTCGCTCGAATCGGCCGAACCACGTACTTCGCGCTTTCGCGTCCCTCGTGTCCCAAATGAACCAAGTGCCATTCGTGCTAATTTTTCCCACTCTACCCGAATATCTTACTTTTCAATTTGGTAGATGTGTATTTAATGCACATTTATTGTCTTTCTCTCTCCTAAACGGCTATATAACGAGCTTCCCCCTATGCGTTTTTGCACACTGCTTTCATGCTATCTATTGCTCGAACCCTTGCGACCAAAATTTTGCAGCGCGTATCCATTCCCCCTGCAATTCCATCCCAAGTCCAGCCAGCAGCTTTGCTCTCCGAGTTACTATCAACATGAAGATCAAATTCCAGGGGCAGGAACAAATTTCACCACTCGAGTCTGCCGTTCCCGATATCGGGGACAGTGAAGTTCGCCACCTTGATTTTGGGGATTTTTGGGCAAGGATGACTGATGCAAACCCTTCACCTATGGCACAGATGATCCATGACAGTGGTTTGGCTTTCGTCGGTGGCTTCCTATCTCAGTGCAATGCAGATACAGTGCTCTCCTGCGGGCTCATTTCAACCCGACTCGAGTGAGTTGGCCAACGTGCATGGGGAGCTCATCGCCAAACTTGACACTGCCGCCATTGGCACTACTCTAAGAATTCCAGAAATGGACAATTCCATAGTAATCTCTCAAAACCAAGCACAGGCCCTCTTCGACCAAGACAGTGAGAAATATAAAGCAAGGGTGGCGAAGTCGTGGCTTAAAAACCCTAAAAAGGGGGCATCCCGTCTATCAAGTCTCTTTTTCCGTGTAGATTTCAATGAAGAACTATCAGATTTCATAATCCTACTGGCTCGGGTTATGGGCTTACCCTCTACAAATGAGTTCCATTTTTGGATGTGCCCGCTTATCAATATGGTGTGTGAAGGAACTCAGAATATCAATTGGGTAGAAATCATTAGTATGAACCTAGCAGAGCAGTTGTCCAATGTGCAAAGCAGACCAAGAAATTCTATATGACTTCATACTTGATGTATACCCTAGCAGCATCAAGGCAATGGTTTGGTTTCTCATACATTGATGCTCATAAGGATGACCCTGTGTATGCCTACTACCCTCAATTCACCATGGAAACTAGCAATCGGAATTTCAGGAGGGTGAATGATGCTTTCACCATGTACATTTTCCGGCTCTAGAAAGTGACACGGCGAGGAGATTTTCTTGATGAAGCTATGAGCCTGATAGCGCATTAAGGTGCCTATTTCATCCAATTTAGGAAATTTTCCTATATAAGGCTTAGGCAATGCCTATGAGAGCACTCCTCTCAAGCTTCCTATGTTCTGCAATGACAAAATGGCCTTAATAGAAGTATGCAGGCAGCTGGATAAATTGCACAGAACCTGCAGGGATAAGAAAATCACTGGCCTACACTTCCCTATCATCTTGGGAAACTACACCTGCAAAACAGCCCTGGATGCACAAAATATAGAAAGAGCCCTAGCTCCCATTACTGTCCATTTCTTCAAGCCAAGAACTTGTTTTGACTTGAAGAAGTTTATTGAGCAGAACATCAAGATCACCTATCATCATAGGGCAGACACAGAGGACTATTGGGCTGACTGTGCTGATGATTTTGAAGCAAGAAGAAGACATTATGGCAGGTTTTCCCTTCAATTAATCCAAGAGCTTAACCTGTACCAAGTTCCTGAAGGGCTCCAGGATGACAATTCTGACCTGTACTCATATGAGTATGACAACGTGGTCAAACACACCCCTTGGAAGACTTGGATTGGTTTAAAAGGAAAAAGATGATTTGGCTGAAATCCTAGCCCCGGTCTTAGTGAGGACCAAGATCTGGTTTGATAAGAAAGTCCGTGAGCTTAGGAGGCACTCAGGGGAATCCTCCTCAAGGATGCTTCAACACCAAGGAGGAAGCTTTAACACCCAGATCGGAAGTACTGCACATGCACCCCTCCTGCCTCGTCAACTCGGGGACCTACAGCCTCCACTCCTTCCTCCTCCACCGGGTATATCAAAAGAAGGTCGAGAGAAGTTAAGAAGGAGCATGTGGAGGAAGATCCCCTAAGGAAGCATGCTGAATTGTCCTCGAGCCCGAGAGAACATCATTGTTCTCGGTGAAAGTGAAGAAGTGAAATTCTGTATCTACAAATGCTCCGAAGCCCCATGGATAAAGACAAAGAAGTCCAGAGCGTTGAACTTCCAAGCACCGTTGTTTCCTCTGCACCAGGAGCCCCAAGCGCTCCACTCATATCCCAACTCGAGGCAACAACAGTACAAACCTTGGGCGCCATGAGTTCTTTGTCTCTTGGTCCTCTTGCCCCACCTGCTTCTTCCTCCTCCTCCTATTTTGCATGGGTGCAACCTCTTGTTGACAGTAGGAAGAGAAAGTCTTCCTCCCAGATTTCAGGACCCAATTTTGATGTTGTGGCAGCCTTATTGGGCACTACTCCTCCTTCTCACGCCAAAAAAGCCATAACTACCTCCAGGATAGTGTCTGATGCTCAAGGCCAACAATTCCTGGAGATAGCCAAACTTAAGTTAGACAAGCCAGAGCAAGATTTGCAAGCATCTGATCTGGAACTCTCAAGAATTCCCATGGGAAAGTCTACCCCTGAAGGAGAAATCCACAATCTTCAGGAAATAGTCACCAGAGTCATTGGGAGGGTAGAGAAAGGGCAGCAAACCATAGAGCAGTTGGAGGAACAGGCCCAGATTCTTACAAGTTTCATCAAGTCGCTGCTGTCCAAGGATAAAATTTTGGATCCTACCCCATTGACTACTCTTCCACCACCTGTAATTCTGAGCCAGGATGAAGTGCAGAGTATCAAAGACATGCACAAGTATTTTGTCTATGGAAGGGCTATGGAGGCCATGGTGGATGATATGCTGGTTGCAGGATTAAACTTCATTGATGAAGCCTTCAAACTCCACGGGAAGGTGAGTAATTTGCAACAGAAGCTCTCCTCCACTATTGGGAGCATTGATAAAGAACTTAAACTTTGGGGCAGTTGCATAGTAGACCTCCATCTAATGGGACAAATAGATGAAAATATTTTGATGGAAAGCAAGGTCTTCGAGGATGCCAAGGATAATTTTCAAAGTCCTGGGTCTACAGCGTGGAATGGAAAATCAAGGTGTTGGAGGAGGCTTTGGGAGAGTTAAAGAATAGCCGGCAGAAGGGTGAGGCCTTCAAAACACTAGTTATATCTGCCTTCAAAGATATACATTGCCATCTTCATGATGAGACTTCTGGTGTGCCTCTCACTTTACAAGAAATCAAAGCTCAATTCAGAGCTTTTATCAAAGGTGATCTATTCAAGGAAAGCTCCATTTCCAAGGAAAAAATGAAGGAGATCTACTCTCTTCAATCTGCCATAGAAGAAGCAAATAAAGATTATCATACTCATGTCGAGTTTGACAAGGAAATGGAGAAGTGCCTTGGATTTTGGACTCAGTCTACTGCCAACACATCAGTCCCACGAGGCAGAGACATAGTAGAGGCGTTGAAGAGATTCAGACAGCGGATCTTAAAGTCGGTGGGTCCCTCCCAGTCATGAGCACCTGTCTTCTTCTCCTAATTCTTCTCTTCTCTTCCCCCTTTTCCTCTCGGATTTGTTGTAATTAGTTGGGGTATTGCGATTAGCAGCCCTTTAACTAAACATTAGTTAAAAGAAGTAGTTACCAAGAGTAACTAATTTGTAAACTATATAATGGCCTCTCCTCGCCATTTTGAAAGGGGGAAAAAGAACTTGGCTTATTTCTGAAAGTGTAAATAAATCATAAAGAAATCAATACAGAAGGATTTTTCATTCTTTGTCTATCTGGTTTCCTTTATTCTCAAGCTATTCATTTAATCTTGTTAGATCATTTGTCTGTATTATGCTGAGAAGCTTTGTATTCTTGCAGATGTTATTTACAGAACTTTGTGTCTTTTCAAATTTCATCTTATTAATGTGATACAAATGATCTTATTCCAATTCGTTGTACCCTCGCATGCATAAGGAATTACTCTGTCATCTATAATTCTGAATGGTGCCTTTCTGCTCATTCTCGCATTTTCATTCCTCAGTCCTTTTGTGATTGATGATCCTTTTAGAAAACACTTTCATAATATCCAAGTTCCATAGTAAAACCATGCTTTGTATATGTGTAAATAGGTTCATTTCTGAATAAGGGAACCTCTCCCATTAAAGAGGAGGGACTTCTTGTCCCCTGACTGTTGCTCTTCTTGAAGTCCTTTTTTGACGACCAACAGTTTTTGGTGACTACTGGGAATCATATTCCAGTTCTATAATCATTTATCGATCATCTTTTGATCTGGCGACTCCATGTTTTACTCGAGGGAGAAGGGCCCTTGGTTTTGAAGATTCTCAGTTTCAGCTTTTGGAACAAAGCAAGGTTTTCCTTTTCCTTCAACAAGAAGAAATAGAAAGGCTCGTTCAACAAGCACTCCTCCTGTCAAAGATAGAATCCCTACGGGTGATATTCCTTCAGAGAAAATCAGTCCTAATCTTCGAGCTCTGATTCTTGCTGGTGTTTCAGTTCCTCTTCAAGCCATTTTTCCAAGAATGGTGGCACCATTACCTTGGGGTCATCGTGTTGGGCCTCTTGCCCTTCCTCAGCCTTTGCATGAGTTACCTAGAGGTAACCGGAAGAACTTTCCTAAATTTAAGGGTGATGGCAAGGTACATCCTGATGAACACATCGTAGCCTTCATAGTTGCATGTGGAGTTCTGGGAGTTGAACATGAAGACGTCTCCGTAAGGCTTTTTGTTGAGACTTTACAAGATAATGTTGTTGATTGGTTCTATCACCTTCCGGCCGGAGCTATCACTAGCTGGGACACAATGAGAACTAGGTTTGAAAACCGTTTCAAACCGGTGGAAGACGTGCATGCTTTGCTAGCCCAAATTTCTCAAATAAAGAAGGAATCACAAGAGCCCATGAGAGAATTTGTGGCTCGATTCAATAGGTTGATTAACAAAATTCCACCAAATACTCAACCTGTAGACCAAATCCAAAAATGCTTCTTCCTAAACGCCCAATTGCCCGAAGTTAGTTATGCACTGAGAAGGGCTAATCTCGCAACATTGGTCGAGGATCAAACTCTTGTTGTTAGTGTTGAAGATGATTTAATCATGTCAGGGAAGTTGAGGAGAGACCCTTCTAAATCTAAGTCTGCTTCTTCCTCCTCTTCCACTCCTGGACCTAATACTGATCCATTGGTACAAAAACTTGCAAATGATCTCATCGCCATTAAGAAACAATTGGCTCAGCATACTCCCTATGCAGACGTTCCAAGGAGGAATTTTCAGCCCAGAAATCATTTGCCTGCTTCTCAAACAAGGCTAGCGCTTGAAGGACCTCCTATTAAAGTTCCTGTCAATGCAACCTGTGAAGTTGAAGAACCAGAGGATGAGGAGGTTAATGAAGATTGTGAGGAATTTGTTGAAGAGGTTGATGATGAAACAGATGAACTTGAGGGATCTCGAGTTAATTTCTTCACCACTGAAGGCATTGATGAAGGAGATGATTATGATGAAGTAGTAGCAGACATGAATAGTGAATCATACGCTGTCATGACTCGAGAGCAGACAAATCAGAGGGAGAAAGTGATGCAGCCCACCAAAAAATCTAAGGAGCAGCTGACAACTATCCCTGTAATTGCAAAAAGAGGATCCCCTATCCCCATTTCATCTACACCAAAGGTGAGTCCTGTCAATTCTGCTACTAAAGTTACTTCTTTTTCCCCTAAAATTGATAAACCTAGGATCTCAAGCGATGATAACCCGTCCACTTCTGGGTCTTTCGATATTATTGATCACCTAAAAAAGACTAAGGTTCAAATCTCAGAGGCTGAATATTATCAAACCCATCCCAAGGATTTTGCTAAAATGATTCACTTTGTCAATTCCCATTCTAAAACTACCTCTAAAGGCCTTTTACCCACTCCTTCTTCTGCACCATAGCCTAATCTGGTAGCCGCTGTCACCTCACCCAATGACAAAATCAAACCATTCTATGTAACACTCCTTATAGCTGGCCATAGGCTCAGTAATTGCGTCATAGACTCAGGAGCATCAGACAATGTAATGCCTGCCAAAGTAGCTCATGCCTTAGGCTTGACTCTCACACGCACTTACGGATCTTGTTATTCCATGGAGAGTAAGGAAGTGCCCCTGGTCGGAAGGATTAAGGATGCACAAGTGGCTTTTGCTACTTTTCCTGAGAAGAAAGTTTTGGCTACTATCCTAGTAGCAGATATTCCTCCTTCATATGGGATGCTACTAAGTAGAAACTTTTTGTAAGGATGTGGGTGGAGAAATTCAAATGGATTGGTCACATGCCCTCATACCTGTTAATGGGAAAATGAAGAAGTTTCCGAGAAGTAGTCTGAGTATATTGTACAAAAAACTGATGATCCCAAAGCACAAATACTCTATGAGGATATAGGGCATGGCAACTACATGATTATGTCTCCAGGAGAAATCCAACCCCCAAAGTGTCACCTAAAGATCCTAATGGTGTTTGGATATTAGAGTTTGATGGAAGTTGTTCTTCAGCTGGTTCTGGAGCTGGTGTCATATTGGTGTCGCTGAAGGAAGCATTCATCCTTTCTCATTCAAGTTGCAATTTGAAAATACCAATAATACAGCAGAGTATGAAGCTCTCATTCTTGGACTCCAGGTGGCAAAAGAACAAGGTGTGAAGAATCTTCTAGCTCGTGGGGATGCGGAATTGATTGTCAAGCAAGTTAGGAACCTCTTCCAGGTAAAGAATAGAAGGTTGAAACATTACAGGAATCAGGTTTGGGACTCCATTGAATTTCTTGACGCTTTCTCCATCGAAGCAATGCCTAGGGAAGAGAATACTAGGGCTGATTCACTAGCAGTCTCAGGGTCACTGCTTATACCTCATCCTGACTTTTCTCAAGATAAGTTCACCATCGAGATGATCCATAGACCCAGTGTACCTGATAATACAAGTAACTGGCAAGTTTTCAATGACGATCAACACTTGCTTTCTTTCTTAGAACTCAAGGATAATTTTGAATAGTTGTACTTTGAAGGAAGCGATAATTTGCCTCGTGAGAGTGTGCCCTTTGATGAAGAAGCCGTCAAAGAAGAAGAAGTGGATCAGGATGGATGTATCAAACTCAAAGGAAACAAGATTCCAAAAGGATTGGTGAGTTTAGAAGAACTGTTTGACAAACATGACAGGTATGTAAAGTTTAAAGCTTCTACTGGACCTCAACAATCAGCTGAATATGACAAAATTAATATTGGGAGTTCTACTGATCCTAAACTCGTGAACATTGGAAAATGTTGCACACCAGAAGAAAAGAAGAAGGTAATTAGTCTTTTGAAGAAGTATAAAGATGTCCTTGCTTATTCCTATGAAGACTTAAAAGCCTTTCAACCAAAGGAGATGCAACATTTTATCCCTCTCAAACCTGGAATTAAGCCTTTCAAATAGAAGCAGAGGCAATATAATCCTAAGATAGCTGACACCATTTTTCAGGAAATACAGAAGTTATTAAAAGCCAAAATCATTTTTCCTATTCACCATTCAACATGGATTGCCAATATTGTACCTGTTAGAAAGAAAAATGGTGAAATTCGTATCTGTGTTGACTTCAGGAATCTGAATCAAGCTTCTTTAAAGGACAACTATCCTTTACCCATGATGGATCAGGTCTTGCAAGCAGTAACGGGATCCGAAATGTTGTCTATGCTTGATGGATTCTCAGGATATAACCAGGTAGAAGTTAATACCGCAGATCAACACAAAACGGCTTTCACTACTCCTTGGGGTACCTTTGCTTACAAAAGGATGCCTTTTGGGCTCATTAATGCTGGTGCCACTTTTCAGAGAGCTATGGATCTGGCCTTTGGAAGTTTGAAAGGAAAGTGTATCGTCGTATACCTTGATGACTTGACTGTATTTTCTAAAACAAGGGCAGATCATTTTCAGCATCTAGAAATAGTTTTGCTGAAATGTAGAGAACATGGGATCTCTTTAAATCCTAAGAAATCTATTTTTTGTGTCACGGAGGGGAAATTATTGGGGCACGTTGTCTCCAAAGATGGTATAAAAATTGATCCTGAGCGAGTTCAAGCTATTCAGCAAATTCCTCTTCCAACTAGCAAGAAAGGAGTGCACTCTTCTTTGGTAAGATTAACTTTCTGAGGAGATTCATCCCTGATTTTGCAGAGCTAACTTTGAATATCTCTCAAATGATGAAAGGAAAACAAGACGTTTGGTTGGTCTCCTGAAGGAAAAAGGCCTTTGAAGGTATTAAAGAGGCTATTGCTAAGACTCCTATTTTAGCGTGTCCAAATTTCAACAAAGATTTTATTATCTATTGCTATGCCACAGTTAACACCCTGGCTGTTGTTCTGACTCAAAAAGATTCTAATGATCATGAACTCCCAATTGCATTCATGAGCTACATTCTAAAAAATCATGAGCTAAGATACACCATAATGGAGAAACATGCTTTCGCAGTGGTTAAAGCTGTCAAGCAGTTTCATTTTTACATTCTTAATTCTCACTCCACAGTATTTGTACCAGATACAACCATCAAGTCCATTCTCACACAACAGGAGTTCGGATCCAAGAGAGGGAACTGGGTGGCTAAGGTCCAAGAATATGACATTGACATCAGACCAACTAAGCTCGTTCGTGGAAAAGGCTTGTGTGAACTCATCGCTGAGGGAGATGGACATGGGTTACTGGAGGATGAGGCTGATCTTCCTACCGTTTTGTTTCTTGGCTCAATCGATGAATGGTATGCCGATATCACTCACTTTCTCACCTATGGAGAATGCCCCTCTCATTTGACTACCAAAGAAAAGAGGGCTGTTAAACTAAGGTCAGTTCAATATGTTTTGTGGGAAAATGCCTTGTTTAAGCGTGGATTGGATGGGAGATTTCTAAAATGTGTGGACAAAGAACAACAGAAGAAGCTACTTTCTACTTTTCATAATCAGGCATGTGGAGGGCACTACTCATCAACTATTACTGCTCACAAGATTCTTCGTGGAGGATATTACTGGCCTACCTTGTTCAGGGATGCATCAAAGTGGGTTGATAAATGTGAGGCATGTCAGACTTTTGTGGGTAGACCTAGGTTGGCCTCTTTGCCCCTTAAACCAGTTGTAATCGAAGAACCTTTTCAACAATGGGGTTTGGATTTCATTGGAACACTTAATCCCTCTTCTAGTGCTGGTCATACTCATGTATTAACCGCCACAGATTATTTCACCAAATGGGTAGAAGCCATTCCAGTAAAGAGTACTACTTCAGAAGTAGTATGCAGTTTTATCAAAGAAAACATCTTGGTAAGGTATGGTGTGCCAAACAAGATTGTGACAGATAATGCTTCAAACTTTTCTTCAACCGAGATGATGGATTTTTGCTATGGATATGGCATCTCCCTGGCTCACTCCTCAGATTACTATCCTCAGGGAAATGGACAAGCAGAATCAACAAATAAAAATCTGGTGGCCATAATAAGGAAATTAGTCAACGAATCCCAACGGAACTGGCACAAGAAACTCTATGATGCTCTTTGGGCAGATAGGATCACACCTAAGAGAGCCATTGGGATGTCTCCTTTTCAGGTAGTATATGGAGTGGAGGCCCAATTGCCAGTCACAGTGGAGCTTCCAGCCCTGCATTTAATGAAGGCCATTGAAGATACCAGTTTCAATGATTCTTTGGATAAGAGGATCATGTATCTCCACAAATTGAATGAGGATAGATTGAAAGTTGCTGATAGGATATCTGCCCACCAACAAAAAGTAAAGGTCTTATTTGATAAAAAGGCCAGGTTCAGAGATTTCAAAATTGGAGACATCATTTTACTATGGGATAAAAGGCATGAACCTCGTGGCAGCCATGGCAAGTTTGATTCCCTTTGGCTCGGACCTTTCAAGATCAGGCACTTTGCTGGTGAGAATTCTTTTTACCTTGATTATATGGATGGTTCTTCTCTCCCACTTCCTTATAGTGGGCAGTACCTGAAATTGTTTAAGTCATAGGTGATTAGGAAGTCCTTTTGTATATTCTGTATAGTGTTTTTTTTTTCCTTCCTTCTCTCTATTTTGGTGTGTTGTCTTCTGTATTGTTTTGGTTTGTTGACTCCGTGGCCCAATGGATAAGGTACTGGTCTACTTCCCTAGTTTGTCTAAATTCTTGCCTTGTCTCATTCTTTGAATCCATGCCAAGTCATCCCCAGAAGGAGCCAGCTGTTGTCCACTCAAAATTCCCCTACTTTTAAGAAGTTGAAAATTAAAATTTTGAGGTTAAGTGTCTTTTTTGTTATCCTGGTAATGTGAAAAGTCGAGAAATTGAAAAATCTATGTTTTTTGGGTCATTTTGTGTGATTTTCGGCCTGTCGGACATTTTTGTCCCGCGTGTCCCAGGTTCATTTGGGCTCTCTGTTCCCCGATCGGCCGGTCTACCCGAAGTCCGTTCTTTTCGGGCCCATCGGAACTTTTTGTCCCAAGTGTCCCAAGTTCACCCGGACCCGTTGTTCCCTTTTCGTCCGATTCGGCCGAGTCGCGTATTCCGCGTACTTTCGTCCCGCATGTCCCAAAACATTTGTGTGTCTTTTCCCCGCGTCGCCCGAATCGGCCGAACCACGTACTTCACGCTTTCGCGTCCCTCGTGTCCCAAATGAACCAAGTGCCATTCATGCTAATTTTTCCCACTCTACCCGAATATCTTGCTTTTCAATTTGGTAGATGTGTATTTAATGCACATTTATTGTCTTTCTCTCTCCTAAACGGCTATATAACAAGCTGCCCCCTATGCGTTTTTGCACACTGCTTTCATGCTATCTATTGCTTGAACCCTTGCGACCAAAATTCCTACGCGCGTATCCATTCCCCCTGCAATTCCATCCCAAGTCCAGCCCAGCACTTTGCTCTCCGAGTTACTATCAACATGAAGATCAAATTCCAGGGGCAGGAACAAATTTCACCACTCGAGTCTGCCGTTCCCGATATCGGGGATAGTGAAGTTCGCCACCTTGATTTTGGGGATTTTTGGGCAAGGATGACCGATGCAAACCCTTCACCTATGGCACAGATGATCCATGACAGTGGTTTGGCTTTCGCCGGTGGCTTCCCTATCTCAGTGCAATGCGCAGATACAGTGCTCTCCTGCGGTGCTCATTTCAACCCCGACTCGAGTGAGTTGGCCAACGTGCATGGGGAGCTCATCGCCAAACTTGACGCTGCCGCCATTGGCACTGCCCTAAGAATTCTAGAAATGGACAATTCCATAGTAATCTCTCAAAACCAGGCACATGCCCTCTTCGACCAAGACAGTGAGAAGTACAAGGCAAGGGTGGCGAAGTCGTGGCTTAAAAACCCTAAAAAGGGGGCATCCCGTCTATCCAAGGTTCTGTTCCGTGCCGATTTCAATGAAGAACTATCAGATTTCATAATCCTACTGGCTCGGGTCATGGGCTTACCCTCTACCAATGAGTTCCATTTTTGGATGTGCCCGCTTATCAATATGGTGTGCGAAGGAACTCAGAATATCAATTGGGTAGAAATCATTAGTATGAACCTAGCAGAGCAGTTGTCCAATGTGCAGCAGACCAAGAAATTCTATATGACTTCATACTTGATGTATACCCTAGCAGCATCAAGGCAATGGTTTGGGTTCTCATACATTGATGCTCATAAGGGTGACCCTGTGTATGCCTACTGCCCTCAATTCACCTTGGAAACTAGCAATCACAATTTCAGGAGGGTGAATGATGCTTTCACCATGTACATTGTCAGGCTCCTGGAAAGTGACATGGCGAGGAGATTTTCTGATGAAGCTATGAGCCTGATAGCGCATTATGGTGCCTATTTCATCCAATTTAGGAAATTTTCCTATATAAGGCTTGCAGGCTATGAGAGCACTCCTCTCAAGCTTCCTATGTTCTGCAATGACAAAATGGCCTTAATAGAAGTATGCAGGTAGCTGGATAAATTGCACAGAACCTGCAGGGATAAGAAAATCACTGGCCTACACTTCCCTATCATCTTGGGAAACTACACTGCAAAACAGACACTGGATGCAAAAATATAGAAAGAGCCCTAGCTCCCATTATTATGTCCATTTCTTCAAGCCAAGAACTTGTTTTGACTTGAAGAAGTTTATTGAGCAGAACATCAAGATCACCTATCATCATAAAGGCATACGAGAGGACTATTGGGCAATGATCGTGCCGATGATTTTGAAGCAAGAAGAAGACATTATGGCAGGTTTTCCCTTCAATTAATCCAAGAGCTTAACCTGTACCAAGTTCCTGAAGGGCTCCAGGATGACAATTCTGACCTATACTCATATGAGTATGACAACGTGGTCAAACACACCCCCTTGGAAAACTTGGATTGGTTTAAAAAGGAAAAAGATGATTTGGCTGAAATCCTAGCCCCGGTCTTAGTGAGGACCAAGATCTGGTTTGATAAGAAAGTCCGTGAGCTTAGGAGGCACTCAGGGGAATCCTCCTCCAAGGATGCTTCAACACCAAGGAGGGAAGCTTTAACACCCAGATCGGAAGTACCTGTACAGACCCCTCCTGCCTCGTCAACTCAAGGACCTACAGTCTCCACTCCTTCCTCGTCCACCCAGGTATATCAAAAGAAGGTCAGAGAAGTTAAGAAGGAGCCTGTGGAGGAAGATCCCCTAAGGAAGCATGCTGAATTGTCCTCAGGCCCAGAGAACATCATTGTTCTCAGTGAAAGTGAAGAAAGTGAAATTGCCTGTATCTACAAATGCTCCAGAAGCCCCCATGGATAAAGACATAGAATTCTAGAGCACTGAACTTCCAAGCACCATTGTTTCCTCTGCACCAGGAGCCCCAAGTGCTCCACTCATATCCCAACTCGAGGCAACAGCAGTACAAACCTTGGGCGCCATGAGTTCTCTGTCTCTTGGTCCTCTTGCCCCACCTGCTTCTTCCTCCTCCTCTTTTACATGGGTGCAACCTCTTGTTGACAGTAGGAAGAGAAAGTCTTCCTCCCGATTTCAGGACCCAATTTTGATGTTGTGGCAGCCTTATTGGGCACTACTCCTCCTTCTCACGCCAAAAAATCCAGAACTACCTCCAGGATAGTGTCTGATGCTCAAGGCCAACAATTCCTGGAGATAGCCAAACCTAAGTCAGACAAGCCAGAGCAAGATTTGCAAGCATCTGATCTGGAACTCTCGAGAATTCCCATGGGAGAGTCTACCCCTGAAGGAGAAATCCACAATCTTCAGGAAACAGTCACCAGAGTCATTGGGAGGGTAGAGAAAGGGCAGCAAACCATAGAGCAGTTGGAGGAACAGCCCAGATTCTTACAAGTTTCATCAAGTCTCTGTTGTCCAAGGATAAAGTTTTGGATCCTACCCCATTGACTACTCTTCCACCACCTGTAATTCTGAGCCAGGATGAAGTGCAGAGTATCAAAGACATGCACAAGTATTCTGTCTATGGAAGGGCTATGGAGGCCATGGTGGATGATATGTTGGTTGCAGGATTAAACTTCATTGATGAAGCCTTCAAACTCCACGGGAAGGTGAGTAATTTGCAACAGAAGCTCTCCTCCACTATTGGGAGCATTGATAAAGAACTTAAACTTTGGGGTAGTTGCATAGTAGACCTCCGTCTAATGGGACAAACAGATGAAAATATTTTGACGGCAAGCAAGGTCTTCGAGGATGCCAAGGATAATTTGTCAAAGTCCTGGGTCTATAGCGTGGAATGGAAAATCAAGGTGTTGGAGGAGGCTTTGGGAGAGTTAAAGAATAGCTGGCAGAAGGGTGAGGCCTTCAAAACACTAGTTATATCTACCTTCAAAGATATACATTGCCATCTTCATGATGAGACTTCTGGTGTGCCTCTCACTTTACAAGAAATCAAAGCTCAATTCAGAGCTTTTATCAAAGGTGATCTATTCAAGGAAAGCTCCATTTCCAAGGAAAAAATGAAGGAGATCTGCTCTCTTCAATCTGCCATAGAAGAAGCAAATAAATATTATCATACTCATGTCGAGTTCGACAAGGAAATGGAGAAGTGCCTCGGATTTTGGACTCAGTCTACTGCCAACACATCAGTCCCACGAGGCAGAGACATAGCAGAGGCGTTGAAGAGATTCAAACAACGGATCTTAAAGTTTGGGTCCCTCCCTAGTCATGAGCACTGTCTTCTTCTCTCCTAATTCTCTTCTCTCTTCCCCTTTTCCTCTAGGATTTGTTGTAATTAGTTGGGGTATTGCGATTAGCAGCGCTTTAACTAAACATTAGTTAAAAGAAGTAGTTACCAAGAGTAACTAATTTGTAAACTATATAATGGACTCTCCTCGCCATTTTGAAAAGGGGGAAAAAGAACTTGGCTTATTTCTGAAAGTGTAAATAAATCATAAAGAAATCAATACAGAAGGATTTTTCATTCTTTGTCTATCTGGTTTCCTTTATTCTCAAGCTATTCATTTAATCTTGTTAGATCATTTGTCTGTATTATGCTGAGAAGCTTTGTATTCTTGCAGATGTTATTTACAGAACTTTGTGTCTTTTCAAATTTCATCTTATTAATGTGATACAAATGATCTTATTCCAATTCGTTGTACCCTCGCATGCATAAGGAATTACTCTGTCATCTATAATTCTGAATGGTGCCTTTCTACTCGTTCTCACATTTTCATTCCTCAGTCCTTTTGTGATTGATGATCCTTTTAGAAAACACTTTCATAATATCCAAGTTCCATAGTAAAACCATGCTTTGTATATGTGTAAATAGGTTCGTTTCTGAATAAGGGAACCTCTCCCATTAAAGAGGAGGGACTTCTTGTCCCCTGACTGTTGCTCTTCTTGAAGTCCTTTTGACGACCAACAAGTATGCGGGACATTAGTGAGCTTAAGGGAAAGCTAGCTCACACATTTGCTATGAAGGATTTACGAGATGCAAAAAGAATCCTTGGCATGCAAATACACAGAGACATGAAAAACAAGAAATTGTATTTGTCTTGGGAGGATTATATCTACAAGGTGTTAGAAAGGTTCAAGATGAAGAATGCAAAACCCGTTAGTGCACCTATGGCAAGACACTTTAAATTGAGAAAATATCAGTGTCCTTCATCACATGAGGAGGTCAAATATATGACATGAGTGTCATATGCTTTAGTAGTTGGGAGTCTCATGTATGTTATGGTTTGTACCAGCCTAGACATTACACAGGCAATGGCGAGTTATGAGTAGATATATGGCCAATCCAGATAAAGAGAGTTGGAAAGAAATCCAATGGATACTTCAGTATTTGAAATGGACATCTAGCATGCGTTATGCTATGGAGGTTCGAGATATTTCATTATGTGGCTATGTTGATTCGGATATGGCTAGAGATCGGATGGTAGGAGAAGCATTTTCTTGTCATTGTTGAGTTGTAGAGCTCAATTACTTCAGTTTATCATGTAATCTAAAACTTTTTGGAAAATACAAGAATCGTCATCAATTAGGGGAACTGACATCATCACCAGATTAGCATCGGTTAGGTAAGGAGGAACCGACATTGATTAGGGCTAACCGACGTCGGTTACCTATGCGAGGATGTTTTAATTAACTCTCGGGAATTAGATCTATTTTTAGCATTTAAGTATATCTATTGATTGTAATTGCATGGCTAAGTTCCCTAAGTCTATAAACAACTATATAAGCATAAAAGCTAGGGTTTAAAGAGAGAGAATTAACAAGAACTTGAAAAAGTTGGTGAGAGAGAGAATTCTTGGTGATGAAGCAAAAATCTTGAGAGAAATAAAGTTATGTACATCTGAGAGGTGTGGAAGATTGTAAATCTTCATTGTATATCTTGTCAAAGATTTGGATAATAGATTAACTTGTTTCTTCATGGACGTAGCCCACACTAGGTAAACCACATTAAATCTAGTGTTGATTTATGTCTCTTGTTTTATATATTTCTTCTAGTAGAATATATGCTTTTATTTACATGTATGCTTAGATCTGATATATTATCTATACAACTGGTGTGCTAACCCCAAGACTCATCAATGGTGTCTTCATCGGTGTTCGGGCCTATCTCCTCAATGTACCATCCTTGCTAGTGGATCATGGTAGTGTCACAGATGATTTTCATAAGCATTACTCACAGGTCATTTGGAATCCATCTCAAGAGATCCCGACAATGTCTTTCGGCACTCATTTCATGGTTCGGGTTACGTGTGTATCACGTGCAAGGTGGAGGTTGCAATCATTGGTGAATTTTTCAACTCAACATAACAGTGTGGTTATGTTGTAAAGGTCCTAACATGTTCGGTTTTGAGCTTCTATCTCTTTAGAGGATTCTCATGAGTGACGCTTGTGGTCACCTAGGGTGTCATTCAATAGTTAGTTCAAAGTGTTCGTGCATCATCCAAAGGAAATATCTCATGGTGTAAGACATTCAAGTATCCATAGTTACATGCATTGGGACATTTCATCGGGTCATCTAGTGAGAATTAGTCAGTCGTCGGGAGTGGCTTCTTCAAAGCATGATTCTTCCCTTCTCTCTCTCTCTCTCTTCTCTCACCCTCCCCAACTTTCTCTCTCTTCAATATTATAATTCTTCATTGGGGATGTAATTTTTCATGTCTTTAATGTAATTAAAAAGTAACTTTATGTTTCTAATGTAAAAGTCACCTTTATGTTATAAAAAGGGACTTAATATTTTCCTAGGAAGTTGAAAAGTTTTAAGTCATGCAAAGACATATGAAGAGTCATTAGGGGTAGATGAAGAGTCATCCCTCTTCTTATAAAAGGTAAAGTATCCCCATTTCCAAGGGGTTACAAATTTGTGAATTCATGAGAGAGAATTTGTCTACTTGTGGAAGAACAAAGAGTTAGCCAATTTTCTTCTATTTTCCCCCTCACTATTTTTCCTCCATTCTCATACTATGTACAAATTTAATTGAAATGCTAATTAAGGAAGAAGTTTCTATTTTCCAAGGCATATGAATGTGTGTATATTTGTATGCATGGTTTCCTCTACTAGAGCATGGAAGTTTTGGTTGTTTCTTCTCATAAATGTGTGTGTTGAAATTTCTAACTAGTGTGTGCAGGAATATGAGTTTTTACCCGCAACATTAGTTCTCCTATATTTTATTCTCACTCCCTTTCCTACTCTCAAGACAAAGTCTTCTCTTGTAAGCGATTGCTTGCTTTTCCACAGGATCACTGGAGTGTCCCTGTTGGATCCCTGACTACAAGGCCACCAGGAAAAACCCACCTTTTTACACGCATTCAAACATGGAAGCTGTATCGTTTAAGTATATGAACTTTGATTCCCATAGCGTTGGAAAGAAACCCATATATTTGTCCACCCAACAATTTTTATCACCAACAAAGTGAAAAATAAGGTGTGTACATGTTACCCAATTGAATATCATCACATGTTATAGTAGTGTAACATGAGACGGTCTTCGAGAAAACAAACATGTAGCATGCAAATGAAAATGAAATGAATTTAATAAAGTAATAACAAGTGATAAAAATATGAATTCAGCCAAATTAAATACAACAACCTTATAATTACCTTCTTGCAAGTGTTCCCACATAGTGAGTTTGATGTCTCAAATGTGGAGGGTGTACATATGTGAAATGAACCCAAGTGATATAAGATGAAACACTATAAGATAAATTAGTAAAATAAGTATGAAAATACAAAGTAAATGGGATTTCGTAGGAGGGTAATATGATTGGGTTAGATGAGAAGGATAAGACAAGTCGGGATACCTTATGGGAGATAAAGAATAGGTCGTAAAATAAGATGGGATGTAAGGTGCCTCAATGGGTGTCTTGATAAATTAATATTTATTATCATATAAGAATTGAATAATTTAATAATCATGAGGCATGATGTTAGATTACAATTAATAAAAAAGCATTCAGGTCCCAAATCATATTTTGGTAAAATATGATAAATTAAACTAACATATATGAGCTAACTAGGAATGTAAAATTAGGGTTGGATAGGATTACACCGATTTCAAACCAAGAAACAATAAAAATGATTTGAAAAATATGAAGGAAGGGTGTGTATGTTGTCATTGAGCTATCCTATAAATTTTGAGTGCAGTTCTATGAGTAGGATGAAATCACCTAGATGAATTTTTCATATTTGGATGGTTTAGTCTTATGTGACTATGATTTGAATCTTTCTTCTAGTTATGTGTTCCTTTATATACATATATTGTCTTCTATGGTTAGAATCTTATAATTTTAGTTGTATAGTTGATTAGGGATTCTTATTCTTCTTATTTTATTAGTAGATTAAATAAGGGTTAACACTTTTGGGGCGTGTGGAACCCACCAAACTTATGTAGCAAGTACCTAAAAATGTATCAAACCCATATAGTTATCCTACCCAATTATTGGTATAAGATGTATATTGTAGTGTGTTTGGAAATGAATACCCTATTAGTATATACAATGAAATGAGATTAAAAAAACAAGTGTTAGATGCTTACAATCAATGTACATAAATTTAATTAATATGAGATTAAATTGGGCTTAAAGAGCTAATGTCATGTGTTACAGGACAAAATGCTTAGTTTTTCTCATGGAATTAAGTAATATATTCTCTTGAATATACACAACATACTCTTTGAAAGGGATTAATATTTTTGGTAATTTATGGATCTTCCTCGATCAGATCTCTAACCTATTAAGGATCGATAAAAGTTGATAAAACAATACAGTGAAAAAATGATAAAACGATTGATAATAAATCATTTTTATACTTGTTTGAAGGTCAACGAATACCAAAACATGATATCAAATTGATTAATGGCTAGTTTAGATTGTTTGGACTAATCTAAAAATTACACAGGAATCACGTAACAATCACCTTAGTGATTTATGCTAGTGCCACATTTTTGTAAAAGTTGACTTTCACAGCCTGTAGCTATTACATGCAATTCTCCTTCACTTTTGGGAGCACTTGTGGGAAAAATTGTGAGAAAAATTCTAGATAGTGTTCAAGAAAAAAAATGGACTATAAGCCTTGTTTTATAGATTTTGAAGATGGAGCTATATGAGAGAGATTTGGTCCCTTAGTGCTTATATAGATGGGATGAAATTTAATGTTATTGGTTGAATGATTAGGTGTAGTTCATTACTACATGAGGGGATGCATTTTCTTATTATTGTGTTAGCTATTTTTTATTACTTTTAGGGATATTTATGATGTTCTATGATCTTTATTGTTTATCAGGTATTTTATTGTTTTATGGATTTTAGAAATTTAAGGGTAAGTGCATCAAGTTAGGGGCCAAAAAGTGGACAAAAATACGAAAAAAACAAAACGCGTATGTGTTCTATTATAACGCGATCACGTTTTAATTTTCTAGGTTTAGAATTTACTAAGTCATAATGCGTACACGTTATTTCTGATATGAATAATAAAGAAGCCCGAGCCTATATCATTCTATCTCCCTCAAATGTGAGTTTTAGAGCTTAACCGTGCCCTCACATTTTGTCATTCAGTTGGATCTCAAGCTCAAATGGTAGGCACAATTATTTTCTCAAAATTGCATTGAAATTTGATAATTATAGAGTAGAATTTGAATTGAATACATTTTTTATTGTTACAGTTTGAGGTTGAGGGAATCAACCACAACCAAACCCTGTTATTCTTATCATCCCTCCAACCCTCCCACAGTTGCTCAACATCCACTTTGGGCAATCAAGAAGATTTAGCAACCCACATAGTTGAAAACAAAATTGAAATTGAGGATTTAATCAAAAGAATGAGGGATTCACAATCTACAAACCCCCACCACACCTCTCTTGCAAACACATTAGAGGCATTAGTTGCTCAAGTTGACGCGACAATGGGGAAAATTGATCATTGGACATCTTACAGAGAGGGTTGTAGGGTTTATTATTCCAACAAATTGTCATATGTGGATGTAAAGAAAAATGAAATTACAAAAGACCTCATATGCACCTTATTCATGGACCCTCACACTAATTTGCATGTTCCGTTGTCATGCAAATGGTTTCCCATCCATTGGTGCAATAATAATTTGATTAAAAATATTTTTTGGACCGATGGTGGATGGTGTTTGATTTTCCACCTTGCAATAACAATGAGGTGCCACTATACTTTCTAAGGAAACTCTATTGCAATTTTATCCTCAATGAGATCCCAAATTATTTTGATTTCCGAGATTTCGGGGCCGAGGAAAAGGATCTCGCACAGATCGACGGTGTAGAATGTGCACCTATTCAACAGGGTAGAGTCCCCTTATAGAATCCCCATCACCCTGAGACTGTCCCTCCAACAATGAAGGAGATAATAGAGATTGATACACTCCATGCGCTTCAGGGGATATCTGCGGCCCTTGTTTGACATAAGAGAGAGATTTTCGAGTCAAATGCTCATGGAGGTACACAGAGTATTCCTGTGGAGTACTAAAGCACAAGGCCACATATTTTCTCATCATGTGGTAGCATATGTTTGGGTCCCGAGGAGGACAATACTTTCATGCGTCTTGATTTTGGTGGAGTTGGCAGGATATGACATATATAATAAATCAAGGATGAAACTATTATCTAAATTTGCATACACTGTCTAAGACAACTAAGAAACTATTTAAGGTAGTATGGAGTAATCAAATACTAAATCACTATTATATTTTTAATATGCATGTATAGCTATAATTTTAATGTTGATGTAGCATGTGTAATGAATCTTTGTTACTCCAAATGAACAATTACCAAATTTTTCGTATAAATATTATTTTTTCAAAGGTTGTAAGATGCATAGGATGTTATTAACATGCTAATATCAATCCTTACTAAAGATGAGGATTTCAACCAATTATAAAATGATTAAAGAGTTTAGGAATGGACGAAGTAGTTATCCATCATATACATAAATTTGACTAGTTTATTGGTCAAGTAGGAATTCATGACTAACTCATTTGTATGATCATTCTTGTGTCTTGTTATATTTATCCATAATTTATTGTGGATGGATTAGGATAAGGTGGTAACTAGATTTCATGTAAATATTTGTGAAGTTTGTCAGCTAATATTTAATTTGGGAGATCAAAATTTCCTTATAGTAGATATTGGTTCTTCATCATTTGATCTTTCAATTATTTTTTTCATTTCATATATATATATTTAGTGCTAGAGCTATCTAATTTATGAAAGATGTCATGGTACAAGCCTAATATTTCATTTGACTAGGATCTCTTGTTATGCATCATACTTAATCATTCTCACAAAATGATCTATGATATAATGGGATGTTTGGAAGAGGGAATCAAGGAAAAAATTAATGTGGTTCTTTATTGCATAGTGTTTTGGAAGGTGTTTTATCTCCATGAAGACTTTACTAAGCCTAATTGCTAATATTGTGTTCTATCATGCTCCCAAAAATATTTTTGAAGAGGTGATTGATCATGATAGTTTGGTAGTTTGAAGGATTATTAACATCTTCACTCTAAAACAAAGGCAAGGTTAGGCCAGTTATCTACTCTTTTATGTAAGGGCCATGAGTAAGGGTTCAAAGCAAGGTATAATGGTTACCAGAACTAATAGCGGCATTATGGAGGAATCTCTCTCACTAGGGAATCAACCACTACAAATGGGGATTAGAGACCAATAGGTCCTACCTTCTAAAATAAGTACGAGAAACACTTCATAACATAGACAAGAGAGAAAATGAGCTACAAAGTAAGTTAGAAGAGGCTAAGACATGCACACAAGTGATAAAATAACCATTACGAAAGCATCAGGAGTTGATAGAGAGGCGAGTCAAGAGTCAAATGATAGTCTAAGAGAGAGAATGACATGATAATTATAAAATATAATTATCAAAGGGCTAAAATATTAGGGAGAAGGCTACAATGGAAAGGGAAAATCAAGCAAGCAAGTAGAATTAGTAAGATGAGAGATGGGGAAGGGATATGCATATTCATGTCACAATCAGTAAACTATGTGGATAAAGCAAGAGTGCTAAGAAATAAAGGTATGTTGAGAGGATCATGTTTGTATCTAGGACGAAGATAACCTTTTCGCAGTTGAAAGGGAGAAATGATGGATGGGAAAAGGTGAGGTTATAAAGGAGAAAATGATAGAAGCATACCTAAATAATGGGAAAACATATATTACAACTAGATAAACAATAAGTAAATAAGGAATATGACCCATTTGGGAGCATCTTATGATGGTGAGCTAGAATTTAGAGGCTACCCTTGATAAAGAGGAATTGGGTTAAGGCCTATATCTAGAGATAGAAAATTATTTTGAATGGAACACATAAGCACGATGGGTGAAAAATTCCAAATTTTGAAGGATACGAGAAGGTAAAATCTAGAATAAAGAAACAAAATGTCAAGGGGTTAACTATAGAGATATAGATGGGAGGAATACAAAGGTTCTTGTTTTTGGGAATGACCCAATTATGAGGATTAAGTTAGAAAGGTGTTGGTGGGTACTGAAACAAAGCCTCTCTAAGAGGTGAGAGAGGATGTTGAAGAATGGAAGTTGATGTTAAATAGAAACCCTAGATTTAACTAAGAGACCAATACAACCATGTGTGCTAAGAGTAACAAGCAATACAAAAACAAAGTAGATGGCTAGATCAAGATCCAAATTATACTATTGAGTGGTTGCAATATTTTTACCATGTTTTATATTTAGGGAGATTAGCTAATGTTTTGTTGATATTTCAACAATTAGTGTTTCGTTGAATGATTTTTGTGTGGATCCTTTTTCGGTAAGGTTGGTTCTTAGGTTGTTTTTGTTAGAGCCTTTTATTTTCACATATTTTTTCTATTGTTTTAGGTTATGGGATCCTATCAAAACCCTTACCTTTACCCAATCTAAAAAACATATTATCATATTTACCCTAGAAAGAAAAATAAAATTACGATCTATCAAGGGTTTCTATGTATGTACCAATTTTTGTAGCCTTGTCTTTCACTTGTTGTGCCTTCCTACGAACTGATCTTCTAGCATTCTGAAATATCCCTAATGGGATACCACTTAAAAATGCACAAAATATTGAAAACTTGCAGCCACATAAAATATTGATTTTACCAGATTTTTACAGTTGGGACAACGAACTAAAGAAACTTAATATTTGCCAAAATGTCCACCCAAATTACTTGAAAATTTAAATAGAGCTTGATGTTATTATAGAGGACATAATAAAATTGTTTTTGGGAATTTTACACAAATCAAATTGTTGCCAGAAAATTACAGAATGCCCTAGGTGGCTGGAAAACTTCAGAGGTTCGTGACCCTCTAAATACAAGAGCAGTAATAAGGGTCTTTGGAAATAACATTAACAAATATAGGCAGTAATAGTTCCACCTTCAGATCTGAAAACGATCGACTAGAAAACCCCCAAATAAAGGCTACAAGTTGCCTTGCTTGGAATGGGGTCGAAAAATGATGGAGGCACCTTCAATGAGCTTTTCACGCCCAACCCAAATGGTTGTCATGAATCTGATCTGGAGCCCCTCTGCTTATCTTCCTCAAATGCCCCCAAGACCCTCAAGATCCTTCCTCTGAAACCTTTATTAATGTCTCTTTGCCGCACGACCCTGAAAGCGGCTCCAAAATGACAGACTAGGGTAGATCTCTCACTACCAAAGAATGCCTGCTAGCTAGGGACAAGTCTCTCACCACCGAAGCTAGGGTCCCTATGGGATTTGACTCCACAAGCTGTAGATGCACAACAACAAAGAATCGCACGAGAAGGGGTCAATAAAAATGTATGAGAAAAGGTCCCTCTCTTTTTCTCTCCTTGATCCTTATATACTTTCCAAGGAAAAAGATCCCCAATAGACCTAGACGCGTTTCATTCCACGGAGGGGTCAATAAAATAAAAGAAAATAACTTAAGTTACTTTCCCCCTTTGAGGCACCATGGTCCAAAAGTGACCCTCAACACAAAATTTGAATATTAGAACCATGTGGCCCCTTCCCAATAGCTCCCCGTGTCCACAACCCCTTGGGTCTGACCATGACTTGGACTCGACCTAGCCCTTAGGCCTTTGCGCAGAAAAGGGACATTACAGTCCTCCCTTCCCGAGAAATGCTTGACCCTAAGCATTATCTTGTCCTTGCAGAAGTTGAATACCACGCCATAAGTTTCTCCACCTCACCCTGTCATCAACCAAGGATCGGTGTAATCCAAAGTAACCAAGAAACCCCACGCAATCATCATGACCTCCATATGGTATCAAGAGCAATGGTGTCCATGAAGTAGAATGATACCCAAACCGACTCTCCACCAGTACCCGCACCAAAATTTCCAATCTGTCCAATCCCTGCCAATGCAAGGTTGTCATCATGTGATCACTCACTACCTCTCCAATCAACCCCTGGGTATGAAAGTCCACTCTGAATTCTGTAGAACTCCCTGGATCAACCTATGAAATAACTCTGTATACGCACAAAGTGTGCCGACTCTCCCACATGACCCACATTGGTGTGAGGGTACAACTCCTCATAATGTATCTCGATGTGTCCCACTGGGGGAAAAATCCCAAGATTCCAGTACATGGTCAACCGACAATGTCAACTCCACATAGTTCACCTCTGCGATGAGTGATAACCTACTGAAAAACCAGGTAATTGAGTTGACTCCATCCTTCCACTGACTAGCACATGGGTGAAATGCCCACCGTGCCTAGAAGCAACAAAATACATAGGAGTGTTATCCCCTGTTGACTCAGAACATGTTGAACTTGTAAGCTCGATTTGTTATAATGACAAACCGTACATCCTATATGAAGTTGGGGATATCCTCCCTCAACCCATGCCTTCTAAACCTCTCTGATATGAGCTTGTAGGTCTCATCAAAGCTCAGGTGTCCGGTCACAAAAAACAATGCACATGTCGCAATATCTCCACCCTCAACCCTGAGTCTGACACAAGGTATAATCTGCCATGATAGAATATCATCTCATCCTCCAATCTGTAGGTGTCATCTTGTATGTGACCATCCAGAATCTCGCAAGTGTGTCGGTTCTTGGAGTACTCAACAAGCAAATGAGATCTCCAGTCTACCGACCCCTTAGATAACCAACATGATGATAAACTCAGAGGATCTGAGCCTATAACCCCAATCTTTGTAACTGTCTCTCATGTAACACACTGGTCACCTCCACATCCATCCTACTCAGCATCGATCCGCGATAATAAAATTCCTCACCATGCCGAACGTTCTCTCCATCCCCTCAGTTGTAACCACCCTAGGTGCTCCTGTAGATAATCCCCTAAAAATCACATTCCTACCCTCGGATTTAAACTTCAGCTCCATCGTCTGAAATTTAGTTTGAAACTCCCCAAGAGAGTGAAGCCACTGCACTCCCAACACTATGTTGGTCACTCCCATACCAATGATGTGGAGATCATCGGTAATTGTATAGTTACCCATCGTGATGCTCATTTGGGAACCCGCCATGTGCACCTCATAGACTCTCCATTGGCTACAACCCCATTGAGGCCCTCAAAATCCTCTGTCTGTAGTCCTCGCCTCTCAACCAATGAGGCATCAATACAGTTGTGGGTTTCCCACTATCAATGAGTACCCCAACTCGTTGACCCTGCATAACTCCTCTAATCCTAAATGCCTTGTACATCAGAGTACTAGGCAATGTGGCTATAATCTCCCGAGGAAAATTCTTCTCCTCCTGCCCCGCATCAACACTATCCAACGCAACCCCATCTCCATCATCCATCTCGCGAGTCTCTAACTCCTCACCTCTGTCACCCTTGCTCTCCTCAAAGACTTCAATGAATTGAGCCTTCCCTCTACCTCTACAATCATGTCCTAGGATCCAAGGTGTGTGGCAATCGAAACATAGTTTCTTTCCTCAACTCATCTCTGTGTTCTCGGGAAATGATTGGATTTTTAACCACCTCCTGCCTCGGTGGAGGCTCCCTCTGCTAACATTCATCTGATCCAGATGGAGGTTCCCTTTGCTGAACGCGAGGTGGAGCCCTTGGCTTTGGAGTGGATAACTCCAAGTCCTGAGCTTTCCTAACAGCCCCGTGCAAAGAAGAAGGTTCAAATGCCTTCACAAATCTAGCGAAAGCATCAGTCAAACCTACTATGAACAATAAAATCAACCTCCTCTCCATGACATCAGGTACCATGACTGGTAATCTCTGAAAATCTGTGATGTACTGATCCAGGGGACTAGTTTGTCTCAAATGAGTCCACTCCCTGAAATACCTGTCAGGGTCCCTCCTATCAAATATACTCACCAACCTCTACGCAAACTCTGCATGAGTTGTAATGTGTATGTGTCCCTGTGTAATCAGCCCATGATGCCACCAATCATGAGCGTCTCCCTCAAGATGTGAGCTTGCAAACTTAATTACATCTTCCTCGCGCATAGGATTCGAGTCGGAGTATGTCTTCAACTTCTGGACCCAAGACAGTGTAGTACACTTCTTAGAACCATTGAAGTGTGGAATGGAGATCTGTCCCAATCTCCTTTGTAACTCTAGTACCTATTTCTGCTGATCTCTCTTGGGTCTACTGCCAACCTTCATTTTGTAATATTCCTAGAATGGCATGTTGTTACGAAGGCCTTCACTCGAGGTCTGGTACCTCTCCCAACAAGACTCCTCATCCAACATATCTACGGGCTGTTGTGCCTGGTTAACTTCCAAATCCTTCAAGAAAAATGGTTCGTGAAGCCCCAAAGGCCTGGCAGAAGAATGGGGAGGCCGCTGCCCCGAATGTCCACTCTCACCTCTTTGCCCCTGTTGTCCCATATTGCTATTTTCTCCTCTCATTATGACTATTGTTATACATAGTCCAACAGGCTGAAGATGATTAAAAAATATTCTCCTACCCCTTTTTGCAATCAGAAAACCAATGCTAGTACCTTGAGAGGTACTCTCCCTTCTTGCACCAGAGTCTCCAATGAAGAAATCATGCTTGCCAACACTTGTAATCCCAAAAGACACATTTGAATTCCTTCTTTGGCTTATGAAATTAGTCACAAAGTTTTCAACATCAGAATTGATAGTTTTGGATAACTGCCACATATTACCAGGATCCCATAGCTTATAATGCCCTTGAGCCCTTGTATCTGTTAAGTGAGCTAAAACTTGCCACCATATATCATCCACTAGATGCTCATATACACATAGTTGGAGCAATGGTCCAACAAACTCCATGATGAAGACTTCGTCATCTACCATACCATGCATCTCATGATGGAAGTAAATTGGAATAGGTGACAATAAATAAGACACATTAGTGTGCTCTTCATACCCTTCAAGGCCATCAATGTCCTCCGTGTGTTCAAGATAGACATATGTTGAGCTGCCCCAACATTGTTGCCCGAGTGCCTGTTGAAAGTATCTGAAAGCTGATCAACAGTTGTTGGTTTGGAAATTACAGCAGGCTACAATTTTACACAAGTGTCCATGTGAGGCTCCTCCTCATGTGCCAGCTGCTCCATAGAGTCTTCTTTCGTGGGTGTAGACTTCCTTGCATCACTTGCCCTCATCGTTTCCTTGAACTCTTGTATGTGTTGTCTTGCTTGAGTCGCTATCAACCTAGCAGCTCTAGCTCTGTTATTCCCTTCCTCACACTTTTTAAGAGTTTCCATTACATCCTCCTTGCTTGCACAAACAAGTTTCTTCTCCTGAGATGGAATAATTTCTCTAACAAGAAAAGTTTCACTAATGCAATTATTTTCTCAATGGAAATCATACCCTTTTGTCTAGAAGCTTCTTCTACAAATGAGTTCTTTTGTAATTCAGGTACCGGCATATGATGACCTCGTTTGGGCTTGCTACCAATCTTCATCATGCAATAATCTGGAAATGCCATATTATCTTTGAAACCCCTACTCAAAGATTGGTACTTCCTCCAACAAGAATCCTCATCAATCACCTCTATTGGCCGCCCTTTATCATTGTTCTCACCATGTTCCTTATTGTCCCTAGATCTGCTTTGATTCAAATTCTGAGTGAGCTGACTCAAATAAAGGTTAGTGGCTTCTTGTTGTTTCACCATGTTGGTGAACATTTCCTTCATAAAACCCCCTTTGAGATCTTTCCAAACTACCATATTTAACCAACACAGGTTGGAGGAACAACTGCTCTGATACCACTGAAATATCCCTAATGGGATACCACTTAAAAATGCACAAAATATTGAAAACTTGCAGCCACATAAAATACTTGATTTTACCATATTTTTACAAAGTTGGGACAACAAACTAAAGAAACTTAATATTTGCCAAAATGTCCACCTGAATTACTTGAAAATTTAAATAGAGCTTGATGTTATTATAGAGGACATAATAAAACTATTTTTGGGAATTTTACACAAATCAAACTGTTGCCAGAAAATTACAGAATGCCCTAGGCGGTGGAAAACTTCAGAGGTTCGTGACCCTCTAAATACAAGAGTAGTAATAAGGGTATTTGGAAATAACATTAATATATATAGGAAGTAATAGTTCCACCTTCAGATATGAAAACGACCGACTGAAAACCCCAAATAAAGGTTGTAAGTCACCTCACTTGGAATGGGGTCGGAAAATGATGGAGGTGCCTTCAACGAGCTGCCACGCCCAACCCAAATGGCTGCCGTGAATCTGATATGGAGCCCCTCTGCTTATCTTCCCCAAATGCCCCCAAGACCCTCGAGATCCTTCCTCTGAAACCTCTGTTAATGTCTCTGCCACACGGCCCTGAAAGCGGCTCCAAAATGACAGACTAGGGTAGATCTCTCACTACCGAAGAATGCCCTGCTAGCTAGGGATGGGTCTCTCACCACCGAAGCTAGGGTCCCTGTGGGATTTGACTCCACAAGCTGTAGATGCGCAACAACAACAACTGCACGAGAAGGGGTCAATAAAAATGTATGCGAAAAGGTCCCTCTCCTTTCTCTCCCAGCTCCTTATATACTTTCCAAGGCAAAAGAGCCCCAATAGACCTAGATGTGTTTCATTCCACGGAGGGGTCAATAAAATAAAGAAAATAACTTAAGTTACTTTCCCCCTTTGAGGCACCATGGTCCAAAAGTGACCCTCAACGTAAAATTTGAATATTAGAACCATGTGGCCCCTTCCCAATAGCTCCCCGCATCCACAGCCCCTTGGGTCTGACCACGACTTGGACTCGACCTGGCCCTTAGGCCTTTGGCGTAGGAAAAAGGGACATTACACATTCTTCTCTACTTTCTCTTCCTCGGTATATTTTCGTTTCTCATTCTTTACATTTCCCATGATTCCTCCACTTCAATAATTTTCACCTGCACACATAAATTGAGGTAGATTTGAATTTCTAAGAGTAAACTCAATAGAAAACTATACACATGCAACTCTTATTATATACAAATCTCAATAGAAATTAGGTTAGAAATTAGGTTATTTTTAATTTCACTTTTTTATAACTTTAAAACAACTTTTCTAATTTTAATACAATTTAAATTTAATATACAATTATTTAGTTTTGTAATATATTTTTAAATAAAATAACTATATGTTTTAAAGTCAATTGTATTATATATAAATAATAAAAACATTTTTTTAAAATAATAACATATTATATATTTTTGGTCAAAAATAATTAAAAAAACTATAATTGCTTTAAAACTCTAGTTTTAAAAATAAAATTTGTAAAAACTAAATTTAAAACATAAAAATTGAACAATATTATTTTAAAACTATAGTTTAAAAAAACATATTGCAAAATGACCAAATTTAGAAGGGAAGTGTACAGTGGCGCTTTGGTGGCACGGGGGCGGTTGGAGGGGGTTTGCGCGAAGGGGGTTCGCGTGAACCCCCTTACATGGCACCTATGTGGCACATTTTGGCGCCAAATCCATTTGGAGGATGATTGTAAGCCAAAATCTACCACTTAGGTGCCACGTAATTAGGGTTAACGAACTAGTAAAATTACAAAATTTTAACACAAAAATTTAGTTTTTATTAGCTTTCTAAAAATATAATTTTCATTTTTAAAAAAATTGTTTTACTATTTATTTTTTATTTTTGCTAACATATGGTATTTTAGGACAATCAATAGTACACAATCAACCAAATTTGAAAAATAGTAAAATATATCAAAAATTTTGAAAAAATAAACTTACTATTTGTTGAAGTCTTCTTCTTACCTGGGAAAAAAAAATCAATTTCGATATAAATCTTAAAATTTATTGGCATAGACATATGTACGCCATTTATTTGAAAATATTTTTACTAAATAATTAATTTAAAAATATATATAAGTCAAAAAAATATGAAAAATTTGACAGGACCTCAAAATTCAAATCTTGAACATATATCTAAAATTTCATGGTGAAAAAATAACTTTTCATTTAAAAACACCACTGGGGGACAAGTCATTCCTCTTTTATAACATAAGAAACAATGTATGAATAAAATTAATAAAAAGACCATACTTTTTGCCAATTTTTTTAAAAAATATACATGTATTCTACACTCTAAACACAACATTTCATTAGTTTGTGGAATTTCATGAATGCATACGGTTTTGTGGCTATTACCTTTAGAAAATCAATGAAATTGAAAATTCATGTTTATAAAGGTACAAAACATACAAAAAAGTGGGACATTTTATTGTGCTTTGACCCCGAATATGCTTGAGGCCATGGGAGTTGTAAATCCCATTTTCTGGAATCCGATGATTGGTGAAGAACAAAGAGCTACAAACTTTGAGAAATCCATGAATGCACTTATGGAGAAGTTTTACAAATATTCAGATGTTGATGGAGGGGAATTAAATGGTATATTGGATAGAAAATTACTCATATCACAGTCACAACATTTTGCATTTACAATGACTGATCAATATCAGTCTATTGTTGACCCAACATAAATGGGAGCTATCACAATATTGTGGAGAAAGATGTATCTGAGTAACATCATGTTCCTACATTTAGATCACTCAAACTCCTTCAGATCCACACAAAATCAGTTATGTGTGATTCCTCCTTTGTGTTTTGATAGTTGCTAGATCAATAATCACTTTGTAAAGTGTTATTTTGATTTGTGCAATTAATGTTGGAAGTTAATTAAATTAGAATATCCTCTTATAATAGTAATTCATCCTTTTTATGCATGTTATTTAGGAACATTCTAAATCTTAAAAAGGTTGAGATTAATCACTTAAAAAGTGAAATAAAAATACACTAATACCATACATTAATGCCATAACGATTAGTAATCTTCTATCAATAATTAATAAACATAAAAATACATAATATTATAATAAATAATTACTCCCATACCAATATTAAATGCTTAGACTAAACAAAATATTTGCCCATATTTTTTTTTTGGTGATCCGGAGGGATAAACGAATACCTAACGACATGGAGCTTTGAAGAGAGAGGCTCTAACACAAGGCGAGTGCCACCAATTGACTTCATTTTGGAGCAACATACATCGAGCCGTCAATGCATGTTGTAGGTAAATTGCGGTAATTTGAACCACGACTTGGACCACTTAAAACGGTGGTCGAGGCAAAGTGAATTCCCAAGGATTTGAACCCATGACTGGAACATCTAAAGCTATGACCAAGGTCAAGTGGTTTCTCATATTGATTTTCGACATATACTTCTTAACAATCATTACAATTTTGTTGAACAACTGCGGCTATTAAAATCCACTTAATATGATTCAACATGTTCAATTTCAACTACAATATTTTTGACAATAATAACCACTACATGGCTCTTGTTATGGATGACTCTTATAGGAAAAGAACCAAAGACTATGCACCTTCACCAAGAGGTGCATATACCCACTTAATAATGACATAATTATGAAAACAACACACTTCAATAGATTATGATCTCTCCAATGTATCAATTTCGTTTTGAACATTTGAATTATGTGGAAGATACTTTTAAACGTATTTACAAATTTCTAAGGTGGAACGTTATTTGAGGATTAAGTCATGCATATGTTGTCTACTTATATGTCATCATTTGATAAGTTAAATATTTGATGTGATTTGTTTTACTCAATTTTTAATTATGAAAGTGAGGTACTCACTATAATTGAAACAATTATTAGTACTTTAGTTCACATATACATTCTCCACTATTGGTCAATTACATTGAGTGGGTCATTTTCCTATGAAAACATTATATTTAAGTGTCTCATATTTTATATGTTTTCTGGTGGGTAAAGGAAAAAAAATCCAAATAACGAAAGTTTAAGAGAGAAGACTTTAACCAAATGTAATAGTGTATGAACTCAAAGCTTTCTTGTCTTGTTATAACTAGTGTATGCGACCAATTTGAAAACAATCACAACTCATTAATTTTTGTAAGGTAAGTGTTGGTTATGAGATAAAACTCGGGGCGGGTTGAAAAACTCTCTCACCTCATTACTAACGCATTTGCATCTCATCGATAAAATATGTAGTGTTTTTTTCACAATTTTCCATATTTTATATTATTAATATCACTTAAAACAAATAATCAACCTTCTCTAACTAAGTGAAAAAAAATTGAAATATATATTTCGAATCATTCCGACAAATTACATTGCTCCCACTAATCTTTCCTCCAATATAGTATCACCACGTAGCCCACCCAACACTCATATGACATTGAGAGTACATTTTGTTTGAACAAGAGCGTTGAAGATTTCAACTTTCATTGAAAGCCATCACCGACGACTCGTGGTGTTGCTGCTTTATCGTACTCTCCACTTCCACCCTTTTTTCCGTGGTATTCTCTTTAATGTCGCATTCTTGGCTTCTTTTTATCCTCGCTTTTTCAACTGTCTTTTTGTCCTAAATTGGTTGAATATTAGCAAGTTTGTATTTTGTTTTATTTTCCAAGTGTGATATTTTTATAATTATAGAGTTCAAGTTTTGTTTTGTTATTTAAATCAACTTGCATGGAAAGTTGGTTTTCCCAATTAAGATATGGAAAGATATAAATCAGTAAAATTATGAAGAGATATAAATGATAAAATAGATTTAGTTGTATAAATTAAAATGTGGAGTCGGAGAGTCTAAGAAAATTAGAATTTTAGAGTGATAAGTTTTTATACGAATATAACTAATCTATATAGATATCAACATCTTTATTTTATTTTATAATGAAAATTACATATAGTTGATGTACACTTGTTGAGTAAGTGTATATTTATATTGAAACCTTCTTTTGGTTGAGTAACGATAATTAGGGGGCACCTAGTCCGTTAAAGTCACCGGGTACGATCTTGATCTTATCCGATGTGACTCTCCATGTCAGGTATCTAGAGGAATTTGTACCTTGGTGGATGAATTAACAAGCCATCGTCCTCACTATTAGATGCCAACCCTTTCACCATAGAAACCACCTTATTGGTGGGGATGAGGCCACAATAAGTAATACAACAAACCCCTATAACTCTCTTTTTGGTCGGGTGAAATTCAACAAGTGACAAACAAAAACCTCTTAACAACCGAGAGAAAATCCAATTAAAACCTAGGTTGAAACATAACCATTGTCAATCATAGCAAAGCCAATGAACAAACCCTAACCTTCACCAATACGAAAGGCGAAACAAATAAAGTCGGAGAACCACAATCACAAAGCAAGTGACCACAATAGAGAAAAAATCAGCAACCACCACGAGCAACAAATAGAGAACCAAGGCCGGAGCAATCACCACCGAGACAAAATTGGGCAACCCCACCAAAAAAATAGAGGATGGGTAAAGGAGCAAGCATGCATCCACCGCCACCACCATAAACCAGTCCTATAACGATTGTCCATAAAATTGTCATCACCAAAAACCAAGCCAGAGCAATATTTGGTTTTTAAATAAATTTAGAGAATTTTTTCACTATTCAATAGTGAAAAGTATGTCTAAAGAGTAAGGTAAATATAACTTAGACATTTTAGAGTGAATAAAGATCTTGTTCTAGAGAGCTAGAGACATGCATGTACAAAATTGGAACATACATAGTCATAGAAGTACTGCTCTGGCACCTATATGCAACTTAAGATCAAAAAGTTGGCAAATATGATATTTTTCTTCTTAGCCTTGAAAATCATGCTCGATTTTCCAAATTTTTTACAAGTCACTCAAAAACCCTTCTCCTTCTTCAAAACCCTAATCTTGCCTCGAGGTTTCCAGAATGTGCAAGGAAAATAAATATATCTGGGTCATGTGCTAAATTAAAGAAAAGTGGAGCTTTCGGATATTTATCAAGCTCCCAAATAATCAAACAACTTGTCAATCAACATACAATTATCATGTAGTTCAACATGCAATCCAATGTACTATAAGTGTCCCAACCCTTATCTTTTCTTTGAATGCAAATCAAGTACTAAATGCTACATATTGAACTCTAAATGCTTAAACTATACCTTTGGCACGAGAATTCTCAAGAAATAAATTCTCACGCAATTCTTTTATGTGTATCTTGCTTGCTAATCTATGTCTAAAGTGCACTAGCGCAACCTTTTATTTATAAAGTTATTGAATTAAAATTAACACCCTATTGACACGTTTGTTGACACACAATGGTCTTGAAAAACTCACAAAAGGGGCAAAATCTTGGTACACCCAAAACATGGGTCAGAGGCCCATAAAGAAACAATGACTAGAATCATACATGTATGTGTATGGTCAACATAACTATACCCATACAATTATGATCAACCATAATTGTACAGGTTTTGTTAAAAACCTATAAACGCATAATTCGAGGAAGAAAGAAAAGACAAAACTTATGTAAGGGAGAAAAGAAGACGACCACATAGGGAAGAACAAAGAATCAACAAGAAAAATGTGGAGTTACAAAGATTAATACAAAATGGAAAGTATCATAAGTCACACAAAACACAAGAATACGGCGAAAGGATTAAAAATCGTGTAAAATACAAGGAAATCGTGCTAATAAGAGCCTAAGTTGGACCAATGATCAAAAACATATAAGTACAATAACATATAAGCATAAAAAGTCGGGTAAAACACAAGGAAGATATGTTAGTAAGAGCCTAACTTGCGTAAATGATCAATAAACATATAAGTTCATCAAGATCAAAGCAATTAACTAGTAATGTACCAATTAGATTACATAATGCCCCATTTTGATGTGTGTGTGCATACATGTCAAAGTTAAAAAGTAATCATGTGGATATATTGTAGTTTACTTGAGTCCGAAAATTTGTGTGGCTCTACAATTACACATAAGTGATTTTTTTATCAAACTCAACCATGCTTGTTGACTTTCAAGACTCTCTTGAATTAGACTCAACTCCTTGAGAATAGAGCTTTAACAACTATTCACCTAAGCTACTCGGACTTCGCTTTTACATGAGTTTGCTTACTTATCATTTCCTTTGGATCTCCTAATCTCTTCTAGATCTTCATGATCTTTATTGCTTCTAAGCTCTCGGCTTCAAATCTTTTTTATGCTTATAAAGATGCCTCTTATGTCCATTACTCTCTATGTTTATAAAATTTGGCAAGTAAAGTAAAGATGCATTTACAAATAGAGAAAGACTCCTTAACTTGATCACATCACCATTGATTTATCTCATCTAGTTAACCAATCACCACTCGCGAGAGTGTTTTTTCAAATCAAAATACACAAGGTCACTTGGTCATTCAGTTAGAGGAGAAAATGTATCAAGGCTCATGTGTTCAATTAACAACCAGTTTGATGTTGACGAGTGTGCAAGAACACAAGAGCCACATAGCAAAAATATTCGTATAGTGCATGCATATTTTGTTCATCGATTTAATCTAATTTGTATTAAACCTTAATTTCATAGTAACTTAGTATAACTAATGATATTAAGGTACCTCTACACAATAATGCACAAACAATAAAACATTAAACAATGTAAAACCCTAAGCATATGAGAGGGGATGATGACTTAGCTAATTGCATGCAACCTAAGGATGATTGGGATTGTGTATCTACTAGATCTAGTTGGAAACAATGTCAAACATGCTCGATGAGTGTTCAAAACCCTAAGAATGTAAGGGGTAAAAGCGCCTACAGAAGGAAAGGAGCGCCCAAGCGCTAGTGATTGATCTAGCACACTTGTGTCCGCTCGATGATCACGTTCGATATTTTTTAGGTCAGAAGGTCTTCACTACAATATTCACTTTGTCGCTTTGACTTTGTTGTTAGGGTTTTGATCGCACCTATAACCTGCAAAACAAATGTCTACCTGCACATGTCCATAAACCACATCAAATCTAATAAAAATGATGTCGAATGTAGATTCGAATGACCTCGACGGTCACCTAAAGAGTGAATTTACGACTAAGCGTTGCACTACATCTCAAACTCCATGTAGTTCTTTGTTCGTGTGTGTAATGATGCCCTCGGTTTCCCTTATGCAAGTTGCACAATGATAGCGGGATAGATATAGATTGTTCCAAGTATGCAAGATGTGTGTGATGGAATAGAATGAATTCCCCTCCTATGCAGTGTGTGCAGATCAATGCAGCTCTTGTCCCTTGTATGAATGTGCTAGATGTATGCTTTGTAGTGTTCTTGTGTCTTTGTGCAAGCTTAGGTGGTGACAGATAATGTTTATAGTGTGTGGCCCCTTATTTGAGAGAACTAAGTATATATATGATTCCCTTGTTTGAATTTCATAATTGACAACTGAAAGGCCGACCCAAAGTGTTGAAAGGTGACCAAAAGGTGAAAATGACCCAAAAGGGTAAGAAGAAGATAGATAAGGTCATGCGTGCCTAGGAGGGACAAGAATGGCTAGGTGCTTTTATCATAGCTAGGATTCAATGTCCAAGGTCATCAAAAGATAATCACCAAGTGTTCGACAGAGTGTAAGATGTGTAAAGCCAAGAAATGCAATAGATAAAGCAATCAAAAGACTAAAAGGAGTTGTCAACCACTAGTTTTCTTGCTTAGGAATCATGTATACATTAGTATGCTTTAGGACCTAGAAATGTACACAAATGCGTAGATTTTGTGTCTACACGCAGAGATAACCATGCACAAGCTCCCAAAGCACAACTACATAGGTTTCACCAAAACATCAAGTCATTCATGCCAAGCTTCCTTTATTCCTAATAAAACAATGTGCACAATTGTGCAAGCTTTTGTACATTCTTCTCACTTTAAGTGATACGAGACAAAAAAGAAACTTGGATGCTCCATCAACACAAATACATATTACCATCTCGCAACATATTCATTGATGATAAAAAAATTATTTCTATCAACTTGAAGGCCGAACATACCAATTACTGGGAGAATCATTAATAGTGGTCTCATTAAATTGATTCCTAAAGGAAGTAATAAAGACATTGCGGCTGGTTGGCATCCTATTACTTTGCTTAACACTACTTATAAAATCATACCCAAGGCTATAGCATTAAGGATAAACCCAATGAATAAAGATATGTTAGCTCGAACAAACCAATTTTCTAGGAGGGAGATTCATCCTTGACAATCTTGTCCTAGCTTGGGAATCTATTGATTAGGCATCTTACTCTGGACAAGACTCCATACTTCTCAAACTAGATTTTTATAAAGCTTATGACAAGATTAAGTGGTTATCTATTCTTAAAATGCTCTATTGGACAGGTTTTGGAACAAGAATAATCAATCATACCAAATTTCTCTTTGCTAACACTTTAGCCATAATTAATGTTAACAAGCCCTCATTGAATCATTTGATCTTCAACGCTCCATTTGTGAGAGTTGTCCCTTGAAGCACCCTTTCTTTATGTACTTGCAGACGATGCTTTGTGATTCATGTTTCAAAAATTTCATTCCCTTAGAAAAATCAGATGAATAACTTTACCGCACCAACATGTTATGATCAACTCTCACTTCATCGACGACAACATGCTTTTTCCACAAAATAAAAAGTCAAAAATTAGCAACTCTTAAGAAGTTCATAATATATATTGCATGGCTTCGAGGGTCTAAACTAGCAATGCATAAAATTGAATTCATCCTAACTGGAGTGGAAAACCCATCCGATTGGATTCCCAAGAATGGAAACATCTAAAACATGGGGAAGTCATGAGGTACTTAGACATCCCCTTTGGCATTGGAGTAACTCTTTCTTAGATGTGGGAGGAGTTTCTTCACAAATTCAATAGAAAGATTCCCTCATTGGGAGGTTACATTTTCTCTTTGGTTGGGTGTTTTCAAATTGTTAATAGCATCTTCTTGGCTACTCATGTGTATTATTCTTCATGTTGGATGCCTTCCAAAACTTGTTATCTCAAATTGATTCAAAAGGTTGGATGTTTCCTTTGGGCTAAATGGGATGGTCGAAAGGTGCAACCGTGGTCTCTTGGACTACCTATACTCAACCCAAATATAAGGGTGGGCTAGATATCTTAGATCCTTGGACTCAAGGCAAATGTCTTATTTCCAAATGGATTGTTAGGGCTCTATTTGGCAATGAACCTTGGAAAATTCTTCTTAGACACAAAATTCAACTTGCAACAACAAAAGCCAAATGGAAATATATCAATCTTCGTGACAAAATAATAAATGCTACTTTTTTTTTTAAAATCCAAGGTTCCTCATCGGTGATCAGCTTGTGGAAAGATGACAAGAAACCTCTCAACTAATTAAGTCGAAAGAATCTTCTCTAAGGCATGGGCTAAGTTTTCCAAACTCCTCAATTTGGTGGAATCGCTTGATAATTGTTAATGGTTGTCGCTGGTCTCTTGTGAGTACTTTACGAGGCTCAAAACTTTTTATTAAAGGAATTCATACTTTCAAGTACCTCTGGAATTCTTTCATGATGGAATGGCTAATTTGGTTAGCAATAAAGACCTCTTTTCATCTTGCTGGAAAGGATAAGCCTACCATTGATTTTATTATTTCATTGGTCAAAGCCGAACTTCTTGATAAGATGTTTATGGAAACTCCTTGTAATTTTATCAAGTATCGGTGGCGGTCAAATGGCACTAGATTTAATCAATTTCCGCTTAAAATATCCTTATCTCAAGTTGTTGCCTGATATTTGCTTTCAAAAAGATTGAATCTAAAATGGAATTGTAGATGTCTGGAAACAATTGGATTCAAATATGTTCTAATCTATGGAGTACAAATGTTGAGTCTAGTGCCCAACTTTTAGCTTGGAGAGTTATTCATTACACACTACTCAAAGCAAATAGACTTGGGTTTTTGCAAGAGATTAAATTGTCCTACCCTTTTGTAATGTGAAAGAAACTATCATGCATGCCTTTTGGAAGTGCAATGTAGCCAAATCAATCTGGAATCAAATTCAGTTTGATGTGCCAGCACTATTTTCAAGCAAGCTGTCATGGAAAAAGACCCTACTTAGATGGGGAATATCAAAATATTTGATTTCTGAATCTTGTGGACAAATAACAATAAAGCATATTTAGAAAAATAGATGTCATTCTTACTTCTGTAACAACATTACTCCTCAAAGAGTTGTTATTCACATACTTTAACTCTGTTTTTTTAGCTTCAGTTCTCCTCCATGAAACAGGTTATGCATTCAACTTTTCTTCATAATGAGAACCTATCAAAGCAGATGAAAGATATCAAAACTCAACTGAAGCGCCTGGTGGTCAATGATGAAAACTTGAGCAAGAAAATAAAAAGATTAGCTGATTTATGACAGCCTTTTGTGGACCTCTCGATAAATAATCTTCGGGTTGAACTCACTGCTGCTGCTTTTTAATGCAACAGTTCTTGATTGACTTTATAGTATCTTTCGCCCTTTTGGGCTGTCATATACTCTTGATATTGTATTTTTCTATTCATTTTTTAATATAAAAATGAATACAGAATCATGTATTCCGATACTTCTCTTCGATATATACCCACTAGACATACACGGATATCTTGTTAGTGTTACAACAATGGGTAGTGATGATGGATTCTACAAAGAATAACCACTAGGAGCTTGGTTGGTAAATTCAAATTTTCAGCAGAAAAGAACAATACTTTGATCATATTCATAATAACACTCATACAGAAAGACGTGTGCAATTCAATCTGGTATCTGTCAAGGCATAATAACAATGTCCGGTGAAGAAGAGAATTCTTTAGAGAGCACTCCAACATGGAGTATAGCGACTGTTTGCAGTGTGTTTATCATCACATCACTGGGTCTGCAGCAGGGCCTCCATTATTTGGGAAAGGTACACAGAAAATGAAACGAGCCATTTTTCCCTTGTTTGATGACATTTGCTTTTGGATTCAATTGGCTGCATTGCAAAAACATTTTAATACTTACAGGCAACATTCTTGGAATACCCACTTCTTACATTTTAGTACTGTTATGGTAGATTTCAAGCTTGAATTGACCTCCTTTTTGTCCAGAGGTATTTAAATTGGCCCCTCCCAGTACACTCAGAGTCTGTCAGCGTATGGTATTCCTATTCCCCATTAGCCGAGAAGCCAGTTCCTCATCATGAGGATTCACTGAAAGCCAACTCTGTCAGAGTGCAGTATTCCCGGTTGAGGGGTACAACCCTTCTGGGTTTTGAGCAGAAGTCATTGTGAGTACCCCATTCTTTAACATAATGGTGTGTCACTATATTGAAGTCATTGCCAGAGTATTAAGATACTTCTCAGACACTGCCATTTGAAGAGAAATTTCATTGGTATCAAATGACTTCACTTGATTCAGTGGTTTTGAAAATTGGATACTTCTCAGACCAGTGGGAGTCCTAGGGACCTTGTACTTATTGATAGAGATTGGTAGCACCAATGGCAGCAGTGAGTTTGATTCCCTTTTCATGGGGATGAGCACAGTTCCTCTTGCTTTTACTTAATTCAGGGTGAGTAGGTGACTAGGGTTCCAAATAGCAAATACACATAAATCCTCTCTATGACAGCAATCTGACAGATTCTTCCTTTCTCCATGGGGCTTCCAATGTTTGTGATGCCAAGTTGGCTGTGGTGAACTGTCCTTTAGCAGAAGCATGCACATACCCCCACACACAAGGTCAACAAGGGCAGGGCCAAGTTTATTATCCTAATAAGAATGAATTTATGATTATTTAATTTGCTATATGTAGCTAGTTTGTAGGTTAGTACACGTGGGAACTATAACACAAAACACAGTTCTGACGTTAATTGAATTCATTGGTTTCTCCAGAGTTTGAAGAAGCATAATCGAAGATCATTGTACGAAGCATTGCAGAAGCTGAAGGAAGGTTTGTGTATGTCTTAATTCACTCTGTGGGTATTCTACTCACAAACAGTTCTTGCATTCAAGGAGGAGTTGGTAAATTGTATCAATCTGTCCTTGGAAACAGAGAAAAGAAGGATAATAGCTGTAGAGAACATCTGGATTAACTGCATTCATTTTTGAATAGATCTGGTAAGACAGAAAGTTGTAGAACATAACTTATGTTTGGAAGAATGGAGCCTACCTTTATATCTCCAGCAGTTCTCAAGATCGGCTTTACTTACATTCATAATTTATAAATACTAAATAACCGTAGAGTTCATATGATGCTCTTCTGACAATCCATGCTATAATATTCTCATTATCCGTTGTTGATATTGAGGTTCCTGATGAGCATTTCAGCTTGTATTCTTTGAAATTGAAAAGGAAAAGAAATTATTTCCATTAACATCATCTACAGAATGTTCAGAATTAAAAATTGTTTACTATGCTTTGTATATGCAGAATTGATGCTTCTGGGCTTTATTTCGCTACTTCTTACTGTCTTTAAATATCCTATTGGACGTATATGCATTTCAAGAAGTCTTACACGCTTAATGCTACCATGCCGGCAGAAGGAATATGAGAACAATGTGAACATCTCACCAAAATCTCAGAGACTCCCTCTGAAGCGGGAGGATACTGTGAAGAGAAAGTATGTATCAACTCTATTATTATCAATTCACATGCAATATTTTGTTGTTGTTGGAGAACAAAGCAACCCGTTGGTATCAGGTGCATGAATAAATCGGTCTTATTGAACCTTTGGTGAACTCTTTGAGAGCCAGCATTTTCCACCGGTCTGTGGACTTTGCCCCTGTTGCTCTTAGCTGCAATAGCTTGTGATCTATAGTTTTTTTCTTTCATGTTCCTACAATACCTTTTTATGTAGAGGGAAGGCTTACCATAATCATTAACACATTTTATTAACTTTCAAATGCCTTTTTCTAATTTCTTAAATGGAATGGCAGGGAAGGTGCCTCTTTTATCTACAGAGGGCATGCATCAACTTCATATGTTTGTATTTGTGCTTGCTATTGTTCATGTGGTATACTGTGCTATGACAATGATTTTGGGAGCTGCTAAGGTGAGAGTAATTGAATATATGAAATATGTATCTAAATTTATGACAAGTCCTATTCAGGTGATCAATCCATACCTTATAATTGTATAAATTTCAATGTGCTTTATCTCCTCTTGCAAATTGTTTGTTTGGTTATTTGGTCAGTTGATCAAGACCCGCCCCCTGTAGGTCAACAATTTGCAGCGGTGGCTTAATTTATTTGTTTTCGATGTTCTGACGCTTTTTGCTCCCTTTTCTTCTTAGACTTTTAGTCTAATGTGTTTCATGGCTTTGGGGCATGCTGCCAACTGCCCAATTATTTTGGTGGATTATCTTGTATCATTTTACTTGTTAATTTAATATAAGATCTCATTCATAAAAGTAAAATAAAAATAAAGATGTACGATAGTTTTTGGATACATCTACTTGAAGAATTTTTGTCCTATATTTGATGTTTCTGATTCTACTGCTGGATCCATTTTCAAGAGAGTGAAAATTGAAGCCAATGCTTGAAAATAAATATACTAACCATTTCTTAAAATTTTCCAAGAAACACAGGATAACAAATTCTTTTATTTGCAAGTATTTTTTCCATGCTAATTATCAATGCCAATAAGCCTATTAATTTTTTTGGGCTTATCGGCATCACTATCCTTGTATATTGTTTAAAGGTGTTGATTTTGGCAGATCCATAGCTGGAAACGCTGGGAGGCTGAAATAAAGAAAATCTGATGTCAGAGTGTGGTGCATGTAAGTTATGAATAATCCATAGTTAATCTTTCTTTATAGCAAAAATCTTGTTACAAGCTCCAAGGGTGACTGTAAATAAAAGTACAATGCAGGTCTTATGGTATATTGTTCTATTCTTCTTTGCTAGCATGTCACTTCAGAAATGCTGATTTTCAGAAGAAGCCATGAATAGTGTTGATGCTTTGAAAATATTGGATAATTATATCCTTCACCATTACATACTTTTGCGAATGATATGGAGATTGTTAACATCTAAGTTATGTGATGGGAGATTTGCGCAGAAGATATTAAGTAGCACTTATCCAATTGTTTTTTCAATGCAGACCAGAAGAGACTAACAGATGTGATACATGATGACTTCATGATGAGTCATACTAATGGGCATTGGATAAAATCAGAAACATTAGAGTGGATTGTAAGTTCACATAATTTTAGCTGTTTGGTTATTTATTTATTCATAAGTGGGAAAAAATAAAACATGTTTACTTTCAAATACGTAGATATTTTTATTAATCAGTGTGTTTTACGTGGAACACTGCTCCTCTACATTTAGGAATCTTTTTGGAGACAGTTTTATGGGTCAGTGAGAAGGTCGGATTACACAACTCTTAGACTTGGTTTCATTGAGGTACTCTTATAAGAACACATTTTTTTCAATTGGTTGGATTGTGAGCAAAAACAAAAGCAGTAATTGGCTATTTCTAATGATCCCATATCTTACTTACCTGTTTGCCAAAATCTATGGCATATTTTCCGAGCATAAACAAGTTCTCATTCACGGCACGAAATTCATACAAAATTACAGCCTTAACAATATTCAATGCAGGAACACTGCAGGGCAAATAAGAAGTTTGACTTCCATAACTATCTTGTTCGGTGTCTTGAGGTTGATTTCAAAAAGGTTGTTGGTATCAGGTATGTAACTAGATAGTTCACAGGCAGTCGAAATCCATTGCATTTGTTTTGTGACAATGTGTTGAGTTTGTTTCATGATGCACTTTTATATGGAGGTTATGGAAATAAACAGCCTGGGATTTTGTTTACGACTAATTTTTGATGCAGCCTGGGTTGGGGGTCAAATGAATGTCACCCAAGTTCTAGCAGCACAAACACAACTTTTCTATTGATTTCTTATCCATTGCATGCTATTTAATATTTTTTTGCTTTTGGTACAGTTCAGTCCTTTCTTAAGCCTTTCTAAATGTTGCTATATTTTTTTATAGAAAGGGCTGTTTTGTATTGTGTTTTGGATGTATTGGCTGGGACTTGGCTTCAGCTGTGAAGCTTTTTTGATTCGTATAGTAATTGGGATGAGGGCCCTTTTATATCCCTCATTATCTGTATGAAAACAATTCCCCAGCTATATTTTATGCATTATTTTTCTTGCAGCCTTTAAAAGATACTCTCATTCTATTCTGATACCATGTTATTGTTTGGGGTTTGGATGAACTCCTTGCAGTGGTTATCATTGGGCATTTGTGGTGATTTTCTTGCTCCTTAACAATCACGGTAAGCCAAAAACAACACTACTTATAGAAAGTGCATGTGTGTTCTTGATAGAAAGGAGGGAGGCAGAGTCTCTATGTTCACAAATAACCAAACTAGGTCAATGAGACTGAAAATTGTGATGGTGTCCACTATAAAATAGTCCCCCAAAAAAAGGTTGCCTAATATGTCCCCAAAATGACCCCTAGTCTTCTCTTGCAAGGTTCAAAGTGTTTTTTGGGTTCCATCTTTTTATTACTAATCTACAATACTTACTAATTTAATACATATTTGTTTGACCATTTCCTTCAAACTTTGCAGGTTGGAACTCATATTTCTGGATGGCATTTCTTCCCATTATTGTAAGCTTTTCCACCCTTCAGTGACAAAATTCAAATTACCCTGTACTATTTCCTTTCTTTTGTGAGATCCTGTCCTGCCAGTTGTGTGCTAAGCAAATATGATAATATGGTCTTTGTGCATATGGGTTCGACCACTCTTTCTCCATATATAAATTTTCTTTGACAGTTATGGAGGGTGAATCGTGATTGAGCTTGAGTGACTAACAATAGTACTGATTAGCTAACACAATAATTTATGTTTCTGGACAGCTGCTACTTTTCGTTGGAACCAAGTTACAACATGTCATAAAAAGAATGGCACAGGAAGTTATCAAGAAAAATAATGCAGGCCAAGGCGGAAAATTTGTTAGGCTTTCAAATGAACATTTCTGGTTCGGTCGTCCACAACTCATTCTACATTTGATTCACTTCATTCTCTTTCAGGTAGGAATAATCATTCATTCATTTACATGTATTCCCATATCTCCTTTTGCAACCTGAACACATTTATTACTTACAATATTAATTTGGAAGTTTTTATTGTTCATGGCAGAATGCATTTGAGCTCGCCTTTGTTCTCTGGATAACGGTAAGGAAGATGTATTTGCAAGTGTTTTCAAAAATTTTATAGCAAGAGCATTTTTGTATTAAGTTATGATTATTGTGGTTCCTGATGATGGTTCATGGGAAGTGACTCAAAACATCGGACCAAAATTTGTTGACACGGTTTTTTCTCAAAAATTTCTGTGTTATTATAAGATCTTTTATGTTCCCGCAGTTTCTTCAAACTTACCATTTTATAATTAAAAAAGATCTTACTTCAAAATTGATTCAAACTTCAGCTATTGTGGAGATTTTATGCAAAACTCCAACTTGCATGGCATTTTATAAAACTCTAGGTCAATTTGAATGGATACACACCATCCAATGCCTTACCTATATAGTCTTCTAATTCTTCAATGGTATAAGCTATATAATGGAAACCAATAGTTTGGGAACGCAGCAAGCTTATCTTACATGTCGAGGCACTCATGTGAACTTCACTATATCCAACTTGTACTGAAATTTATAAAATTGTAAAGCCATATGCAATTTTGACTATATGTACTTGAGTTTGTGGGTAAGATATGAATCCCAGTTGCTAACATCTTGCTCTTTCCAACAGGTAAACTTTGGTTTCACATCTTGTATGCTGAGTAAGGTTTACTACATGATTCCTAGGGTTTTTATGGGGTATGGTTCACAAACATGATTATTTGAAACAATATACTTAATTTAGGCCACGTTCCTTTAACTTCTTCAAGCATTTTTTGAGACCATTTTATTAGTGTCCATCTTAAAAATTATATATGTTTACAAGTTGAATTGTTAACCAACCATGTTCATGCATATATATAATCCAAAAGTTAAAATTATAACGACGATTTGTTCTAAATTTCGTTTGTTGCTATTGTTTAGGGTGTTGGTTCAATTCTCTCTGCCTCGCACCTTCCCCTTTATGCTCTAGTAACTCGGGTAGAACTTCAAAGTTTATATAAACAATGCCTACAACTTGGCCTAGTGAAGTGCTTAATGTATATTGTAATCTAATGTTTAATTTTCTTTGGCTTCTAAGATGGGTTACACCTTCAAGAGATCCATATTTGAAGAACACATTCAACGAAGCCTTATTGGGTGGTGCAAGAAGTCCAAAAAGAAGAACAAGGCAAGATTCCTTAAGGAACAAGATAATGACAATGATAGTCTACATCAAAGAAAACTACGTAGCAATAAAAGACTAAAAATACAACGCCTTATCAAACTCGTTGATGAAAAACAAAAGTCCAGTGCAATTGCAATTAGAATTGACAGCTCTTGAGAATTAGATTCAAGGAACAAACTTATATGTAAAATTATCTTGTAGTTGGGAGCAAGGCTTATGATGAATGAGATGCATGTATTTAGTATTCTCAACATCATTACTATTCATAATCATCTTGTAATATTTAAGATTCACATACTCTCTGGTAAATGCAAGTGTTGCATAAATTTGAGTTTATATATGGCAAGTCTAGAAAGCCAAGAAAGGTTATATAGCAATGGGTCGAGTTGGCTACTCCATCAATGGACTTTTGACTCTATTATTAATGCTACTGATTGATAGTTGACTCCATTCTTTGTTGATTTTGTAATGGTTGGTGATTGATTTGGGTTAATCTATAGATGGTGGGATGTATTTTCTCCTCATAACGTCTTTATATGTGGGTGTAAGTCGATGTATTCATCAATCATATATTTCTTATTAGTCTCTCATTGGTTCCTAGTGTATGGGGTGTTTGTTTTAAGCATAATTTTTTTGTGATTGAAGGAAAACAATGAGATCCTACATTGTGCATGAATATATGAATCTCTTCAATTTGGTGTTACGATGGGTATGTATCATCATCTATATTGTTCGACTACAACTCATTTCATTAGGGACGATTTACATTTGTAGTGTTGATGTAGTGTCGTACGCCGCTTAATGGTTGGTGTGGACCTACATTTATAAGTTAGTAGAGTTGAGGTCAAACCCCACCCCCACTCCCCTTCCATCCCCTTTCGACAATGACATGTCTATGTCAAGTAAGCTTTGAACCCCACTTGAGTGAGATTTTATCAAGTCACAATTGGTAGGTTCCTTGTTAAACACCCGGTTTGGTGCTTTGGAGTGGTTTAAATTTAAAATTGATTAGATATAAATGCATTTAAGATTTTGGTTCTGTGTGTGTGTGTGTGTGTGTGTGTGTGTGTGTGTGTGTGTGTGTGTGTGTGTGTGTGTGTGTGTGTGTGTGTGTGTGTGTGTGTGCGTGCGTGCGTGCGCAAGGCGTGCGTGCATGCGTGTGTGCGCGTGCGCAGTATTTGATGAAATAGCCTCTATATTACCAATAAATAAGATAATATAACTATTCACAAAAAATAGTAGGTGGTATGGAAGCATACATCAAGTTCAAACCCCCGAAGGCATAGGAAACAAAAACAACATGACCCATAGGCAAAAACCAATTATAAAATTAAAACATTAGGACATAGTCACAAAGAGTGTCAAGGCGGAGGATTTTACCATCGGGATTTCCCACCCGCTATCCAAAGGTCTTTCCCGTCAAGGATGGGCTCTCAACTAGTGGCAGCAGTGATGGATCCCTCATGGTGATCTTCAGTTTGATTTTCCTACCTTCAAGGGCGGAAAAATGGCCAATGCCATTCGAGGGAACTTGCTAGTATCCATCAATGGTAGGAGTTGTGATGGCAAGGAGGTGGTGAGCCTCACCCTCCCCGCTAAGTCAAAGGAGGAGAGTGGCAGTGAGGAGGCGAACTCCATCGAGAATGAATGTGCGAGCAACAACGAGAGCGACTCTATTAAGAACTACGGCCCTTAGGAGAGGGAGCTTGATTGGCAGAGGGAGATGGAACACGAGCAATTGTGCATGGGGTGTTTCCCTAATGGTCCAGAAGAGTCAAGAGGTGGGCCACTTCAAGTGCCACCATTCAAGCTTGGACTTGAATCTTCAAGATAACATTAGATAATTTCTTTATTGAAAACCAAAAGATTGCAATCTATAATTGTATGAGAAAAAAGAGCAACCTTTCTCTTTTCTAGATAAACAAAGATTTCCATTTTGAAAGCATGCTAGATTTAGGTGGAGGATATGGGAAAGCTCGACCAATCCCCTAATAAAATATTTTTTTAGAGGATGGGTTCCGATCGAAATGGTTGAAAGAATTCATGACTCCATGCCTAGATGGTTTGAGCTTTTGGAAAAACTAGAAAAGGTGCATAAGGCTTTCAATGTGCCCACAAAAAGGGAAATGTGTATCGAGAACACCGAGGTGAATGCACCTATAACCAATGGGTAATCCCGATAAATTAAACACCAAGAAAAGTGAGCAAGTTTGAGCTCCAAAATGGCAAACCAAATACTATAAGGTTTGTGTTGCCAACACCAAGCAGAAGAATGAAGGGACCAACAAAAGTTGAGTTCATCCACCATTGGAAGCTTGGGAGATAGTAAAGCATAGATTTTGTTGGGAAAATAATTGAGAAATGAAGTATCTAGAAACCATTTTCAGTCCTTCCACCAAGGCCTAGAAAACAAAATCCCAATTTTTTACGACATGTCAAGGGAATAACTTCGAGAATGCCTTGATATGAGTCATGATCGCCAATAGTTAGTGAATTTTTTTCCTTAGCTTCACCACCGAGGCGGAAAACTAAATATTTCCTACAACATGTGAATCCCTCATCTGAAAAGATTGAGGGCATGCACCCAGGGAACCTCTGTAAGAGGCACATTGTGAAAGGTAATGACTGGTAACCACCACACAAGTGGAAATTCACGGATAACCCTATGTTGAAACCATCTTCATTCCAAATTAGTCAAGGTTTGATCTTCTCCCAAGCTTTCCAAATACATTTAATAACAAAAATCCAACCACTTTAACAAGGGTTTTGATAAAAGTAGATTTGGAAGACCCAAACCCTTCTAGTTCTTACGACCATTAGACAATCCCTCGTAAATATAGGTATGCACGTAAAAATTTTCCATTTCTCCATTCCAATTGTGGAACGAATAATCCATTTGTCATAGAGGGAAGCTTCCTCGGCAGCCAATATCTAACACACCTAGCCCCTGGAGTCTATGTTCTGACAACAATACTCCCAAGCAACTTGATAAAAACCTTATCATGCTCTAAACTAGCCCATAAGAAATTGTGGAACAATTTCTCTAATTTTTCGTAAGAGGATTAAGAGGGACCTAATAGGAAGAATAGTAAACATGTGTGGCCATAAGTAATTTGGAACAAATATGAACTTTACTTGCTAATGAGAGAGGTTTTATGATCCAATATGATAACTTTTGATAACTTGATCCACAACATATTCCCGTAGAGTCGGGAGGGAGTGTCTTGGAATGAGAAAGGGATGCCCAACAATTGGGACGATCTCTACATGTTGAATCCACTTCCATTGAAGAAGAGATAGCCATGGGGAAGAGGCACAATAGATTTCCTATAACATTGAGTCTTTTTCCATTGAATGCTCAAACCTAAGGTGAGGAAATAGACATCCATGCAAGAGAAAGCTTGTTGAACATTAGCCTCATCTTCAATTAAGGTGAGAAAGAAATCATCATGATGATGAGTCGACGAGGTAAATTCATTTCACCAAGCCACATTGAGTGATATTGGTGAGAAGAATAAGATAGGAAAATCCTTTGGCTGCTAACACATACAAAGAAGGGGGACAAAGGGAAACCTTGGAAAATAAATCAAAAGAGCCCAAAAATCTTGGAGTGAATGCCATTGATGAAGAGATACGAAGAGGCATCATAAAAATCATGGCCATAGATCGATAAAGGTAGGCCCAAACACAAGTGCTTTGAGCGTGGCTAGAATGACATGTCATTCAATCTTGTCATATGCTTTCTCAAAATTAATTTTAATAAAAGGGCTATTTGTTGTGACCGTTGAGCCCATCCCATACCTTCCCAACCTACAACAATATTGTCCAAAATGTATTTGCTTCAGATAAACCCTATTTTTTCTCGATTAACAAATACAAGTAGCATGTTGCAAATGTGTAAGGCCGATATTTGGTAATGATTTTATAAGAAACATTGAGTAGAGTAATTGACCACCAATTGGTAATGAGCACTGGATCCCCCATCCTAGGAATGAATTTGATGTGCCCTTGGTTGATGAACCCAAGCGAATTGGAATGAAAGTCGCTCTAGAGAGACCTGAAAAGGTCATTTCAACCACATCCCAAAGGGTTTTATAAAATTCACATGGGAAACCATTGTTTCTTGGGGCCTTATCATTTGCCATTTGAGAAATTTCCTCAAAAAGATCCTCGATAGTTAACATTCTATTGCAAGCAATCCTTTGTGATTGAGAGAGCTTATAAGGGACCACAACTATGCATTGAAAAGAGCCACTTCTCACTCCATAAAAATTTCTTGAGATTTGAAAACTTGTTGATAATGGCGCACAATAGTCTACAACATCTCCGACACTTTAGACAAATGAAGTGAGCCTTCTAGATAGCTTGATTTTTTGATGGGCCTTTTTAGCTTTGAGGGAATGAAATAATTCCTTAGAAACCTAATCAATCACTTTTAGCGAATGAAATCGAGCTTTGATTTGAGTGCTTGTGACATTGTAAGAATATGTAATTTGGATGTGTTGCCTAATATTCACCACTTGTCTCTAGAAAGGTTCATCAAAGGAAGTTTTCTTTAGAGTGGCTCTAAAGAGTTTCTCAACGTAGAGGTAGTGAGAGAGTTAGATTTATTTCACATATAAGCCAAATGACGCTCAAAGGTGTGCAAAAACATGTCAACTACCAAATGACATTTGTCCACCATGGAATCCATCTTGTGTTAGATGGGCGGGCCATGAGGCTCCAAATCCACTTAATAACATGAAGGGCTCGTGATGCAAAATAGAGGTATCGAGATAAAATTGAGTGGTGTGAACATTTGGTCACCAAAAGTTCCATTCGAGCCTAGAGTGGATGGACCAAATATAGCAAAAATTTCACCGGTAACTGAAAAATCATTGGCAAAGGAGTAAAAAGGTTGTGTTAATGACATGACACAATCGAGGTACTTAAAGATATGATCAGATCCTTGGTGTAAATTAGACACAATGTTCCAAATGATGGAGTTAGAATGAAGAGAAAATTAGGGTCATAAAACCCATATTTATTGTGTATATACATCTAGGCTACCCTTTTTCCAACAATCTAGTGCATGGGTAGATGGCCAATCTTGTTAATAGGAAACTCTACCATATTACATTCTCCACAAATCATCCTAATAGGCATCGGAGATGTCATTTACTAATCTAACGCCAGAGCACAATCCTTTTAACCACGTCATTGATGCATAAACATTAATTACTCCAAAAGAGTGATTATCAATGTTGAATAACACCCACAAGACGTGATTTTTTAGTCACATCCATGATTAACATAATGAGGCATTTATGGGTAATAAATGTCATAATTCCTCCACAACTAGGCTCATGATGACTAGTCAAAGCTAAACTATCTAGCTAGATAACATTAGTGATCGTGGATAGTAAAAATCCTACCACCCTAACTTCTTGTAAACATAGAATGCCCATATGGAAATCACTTCCTAAAATATTGCATAATGTACTTGCAAGTGAAGTTTGTTAGACCTCTAACATCCGGGAGAAACAATTCATTAAAAATGAGTATCCAGAGACATATTCTCTGAATCCATACCCGAAAGGGTGTCATAATTGTTCTCGTAAAAATGATTGCTAGTTAGAAAGTAAAAATTCACTAGATTGAGATTTATGTCTAGTAGAAGGTAAAATCTTTCCTTTCTCAAGGTGATAAGGAGGGATGTCAGAGTGCTAGATTCTTGTTATGCAAGGAGAAACTAGGAGCTATGATCCGGACATAAAACAAACCTTGTCCTATAAAATAGTTTGAAAACCCGTTAACTTCACAGATGCCGCAGAAGGAGGAGAATGTTGCGACGAAGTAACATACATTGTTTCCTAAGATGAAAAGATGGAATTTGTAGAAGACTTTGAGAGAGATGTTCTAATGGGATTAGGAAGGGTCTTTACAACTATAAATTTGATAGTTTGTGGTTCAATGATCTTGGAAGTGTGGAGAGTAGAGTGGGGAACGAGGTCTTTGTTACAATTATTTTTGCGACCCATAGTGGTCCAACCATATTTTCTAGAGACCTAAGAAGGTAGAAAATTGGGATTTGAATTTTTTTAGTTATGCTTAGCTAACAAAGGGAAATCCTAAATATTATGGTATGCAAATTGGCATTAAAAACAAGTGTTGGGGAGATTAATGTAAACTACATGTCGAGTGTATCAGATTCCCCCACTTGGGTGTCAATGGTTTCCTTGAGGTTCGTAGAAAGGTCTACCTAAACATAGACTCGTCATTGAGGTCTAACAACATAAAATTGAAGAGGTTCTTTGGTAATGACCTAATCTATAGAGGAAGCAAATGACGTCAAAAATTGATAATAGGGCATAGGATGGCTTGGAAATTCCACCCAAACTAATAACTTGAGCCATATGCTCAAAAACCATAAACTCGTGAGCCCGAGGGGACATAATGAGGAGGAAACTCTAAACATACTAGGTGTTTTCCTCACCTTAGGTAACCCGCCTACACCGTGCACACACACAATTAAATCATTTAATAAATCATTAAAATCATAACCTAAGTCACTACCCTCATCCCGTAAAATCATACTTTTACCCCTCGTAAACCTACTCTAACCTCACTTTAACCTCCCTAACCATCTACCACCCATATAAACCCATTTTTATCCCTTCCCTAACCTATTAACATCCCTAACCTCTCCACCTCACATCCCTACCCATGGAAGCCTAACTTGGAGGTGGTTAAAACCACTTCCAAGTTGTTTTCCCCGTAAATACCGAATCATCGACGATCCTAACCGATCGCCACCAATTATAAATAAAATCTTAGATCTCATGTTGCAACATCTAGAAAGGTTATAAAAATCCCTGTTGTGTTAGAGATCGAAGCAACACCATCACCAACCTCCAAATTTCCTCAAGACTCGCTCAAGCTACCAAACATCCACATACTTCATACCAATACTTGTAGGTCTTTCCATTTCACTTACACATTCAAAGTAAGCAATTTTATCACTCTATTTGTTTTCATTCTATTTACGTATCAAATAACAATCCAAATCAATCATTTATAAGCTTTGTTTTTGTTAAATATCTTTGTTATCAAAATTATCAACTTTTTACTGAGGATCAATAATTATCTACCCAATTGCTAGTTATCTGTCTAATTGCCCACGATCCTTTCGGATCACCAACGATCTCTATCAAATTTTAATCATTTATTAGTTATTGTCATATTTAGTACTTTTATCAAATTTATCCTGGCTTAATCAATTATTTGCAAGCATGTATGTGTTGTAGATGGCTATTCTAGGTTAGTCACACCCCATCACTAGCATTTACGACCTTCCAATCATCAAACAATCATTTGTGTGGGAACAATTTGACATCCGCCATGAAATCACCTTGTGCACTATCACATTCACACCCAATTTCGAGGACATTGAAGAGAAGGTCAATATCCTCCACGAAATACAAGAAGCAACCGAATAATTGCGTACGATTACTTCAAAGACTTTGAGATTTACACACCCATAGCACGGGATGCATACGAAGCCAAACACGACCTTCCTATCCACCTTGAATTCTAAGTTTCCATTGTAATCTTCTATCTTATTTTCATTATCAAAATAACTTGATTGTATTAATAACTTGATACTCTTCAAGGAAGTCCCTTTGGATTCATGGGATTGGCACTTGCCGAGCATATCGTTACAATCCTTATCTAATATCTTTTGTCTAGCTATCTTTTCTTACAGGTCTCTTCACTTGGTGAAAGGAGGAGCATTGGCACATTGTCTACATTCCATCATCTTGACATTGCGACTATTGGAGAACAGGTATTGGTAAACCCGATCATTTGAGTTTTAGGTAATGTCTCGCACTTGATAACACTAACTGAAAACTACCTTAAACACCCGACACACCCAAAGTGGGACATCTATTTCATTTTTAATTTAGATTTCCATTTCTTTTCTTGTTTATTCCATCTAAATTTTTAGCTTAGATCACGTTGTTTTTGTTGTTGCTATTGATTAAAAAATTAAAAAGGAAAAGCTATTACAAGTACGTTCATTTCTTGTATCATTTTCTTTTCAGCATTGCATTTGTATGTTTGTCCTCATTGAATCAACATTTCTTTTGAATTTAAAATAAACAATAATTTTGTCTGGTCACATAGCTTAATTAGGGTTTTAAAGAATTATACTCACTTAACTCCCTTCACACAAAACCGAACCACATCCATTATAACTCACATTAAAACACTCCTTTCGAGGTGGACCTATTTGGATTTCATCACAAATAGGGTAAGCCAACTCAGTGTTCCAGTCGACTATAAATAAGTTAATGGGTGAATTATTGGCCCCAATACCACGCCTCATACCGACACCAAAATAGATTCGGTCCTCACATACCTTCGGGTATATCGAGGACTCTTGATTTAACAAAAATAAACTAAGGTGTAGATTACTTATGTTAAATTCTTATGTATGCTACAACAAGTATATATGACAATAAAGTACATAAATGACTCAAGAAAATAAGAAAAGGAAGTAAAACCCTAAGTGCAATAGAGATTTATGTTACTAAACTTATTTTGCAAATATCCGAGTAGTATGCGAAGTTGGAAAGCTAGACAAATGGTAGTACATGACCTCAAAAATGAACCTAGAAAAGTGTAAGAGTGTAGGAGGAGCAAGGACAAGGGTGCATGGGTCGGTACTTAGGAACTTGGGTCTGCTAGGATCCCTTCCTAGGTGCTAGGGTTTGCGCAGGAGGTCCAAAGATGAATTTTACTAGGGTCGTTGGATGATCTGAAACCCTCGCTATTTGTCGTTAGATGGTCACACTATGATCACTGATGTTGTTGATAACCTGTAATAAAGAGATCACCTACAAAACCCTCAAAAGAACATCAAATCCTAAAAAAGAAATATGTAAAATGAGGGTTCAGACTATCCTCAGTTGTCAAACAAGTGATCTTGTGATCGAGCACCGCACTAAATCTTAGATCCAATGTATTTCTATGTGTGTGTGTGTGTACGTAATCATGCCCTAGGCGGTGCTTTGCATGTCGCACTTGATAGTGAGAAACATAACTAGATGTTAAAATATGTAATAGATGTGTGCATGAAATAAATGAACTTCCATCCTATGTGTGTGTATAAAACCGTCCCTTGTCCTTTGTAATGGTGCTAGATAGATGTAAATGATGCTCTTAGATGTTTGTGGGATGCAACCTTAGGTGATAGTATAAATTATTAGAGCTTGGTCTTTTAATTTAGTCACATAACTTTATATTTATATGCTTCTCTTGTTCAAATTTTGTAATTGATCACTAAAAGGACAACCCCTAAGAGATAAGGATGTCTAAAGGCTAGAAAGGACCCAAGAAGCAATGAGAAAAGTATAAAGAGGTCTAGGGTGCCCGGGCACCTTTGATGTCCAAAGCTAGAAAAGGTGAAATGTGAAGGGTCGGACTAGGCAGTGAGGTCCGTAAGGCTAAGAGGGAGACTAGAAGGGAACCTAAGAGGCCAAGTATAGTGATCAATTAATACTTTTCTCTCGTAAGAAGCATATGAATAGTAGTATGTGATTAGGACCTAGTAATGTACCCAAAGTGCATGATTTAGTGTCTACATTTTCCCCCACTTTATGTTGGTGAGTGAAAGCTTGGTAACATAAAGTAGATAGAGATGCATACTTGATAACCATGTAGATTGATGTAGAAGAGCGTGCCGAGACAAGAAAAGCATGAAGCATGGATGCTAAATAAGAGGAAGTAAAAAGAAAAATGATGAATAATGACCCTAGGGTGAAAACATGTGTGTAGATGTGATGTTGTACCTATTATTGATGATGTGTTTGGAGCATGATGGTTGTGTGTTGATGTTGACTACCGCTTCCCATAAGGATGAACCTACAAAAGAGAAGAATGAAAAAGTAGTCAAATATGTGTATAGATGTATAAAATGTATGTAAAGAGTGTGTAAAATGAAAAAGTAGAAAAAAGGAACATGTGCACCTGATCCGTGATGAGAAAAATTGATAGAAAGGATCCTGAAGATGTTGATGAAGAGTGATTTTTTCGGGCTATCTTTCACCACAACAAAAGTAGTGTAGGGAGAAAGGTCTAGTGTTTTTCTCCAACCTTTGATTGCTTCCCAAAGTAAAAACACCATTGCAGATGGTGTGTACAAGTATGATCCAATATGAGTAAGTGTGATCAAAAGTGATTACCAAGTCTTTGAAGAACTACCTTCCCTATGAAAATCCTCTCGTGACAATCTTTGAAAGCTGTGTTGAGATGAAGAAATTTGTGTATCTACCCTTGGTCTTAGGTGCCTAGGAAGGGACTGAAGTTCTAGCACCTAAGTTTGATTCAGGCGCTAGTGTCCGTGTCGAAGTAAGAACCTAAGTCTAATTTTGAGCCCTTTCTGAGTCTATAGACTATGTTGAATCTATGTTGTAATGTATTGAACTATGATTGTAGACTACCGAGCTATGGTTCAGAATCTGTTGAATGGGGTGATTGATTCACCCAATATATGCCCCCTCATTTGGGGTACATATGACATTGTTAGGAGGATGTGACCCAAAAAGGACCCCATGTTGAAATGATATTGGTATGTAGGAGGGAGTGTGCTTGGTAAAGACCAAGACATATGTAAACAATGGCTAGAAGATAAGTTTTAATGCAAATAAACATATCTATATATAGAAAAAAATGTAAGAAACCAAACAAGAAGGCAATGTAGACTGTAAAAAGTGGGTTGCAAATATGGGACATCACTCATGATAACACAAGAAAATCTAGGCCATAATGGCCGAAAGCATATTTTTGCACACAAGACAAAGCATAGGGAAAATCCCATAAACAATGGAAAACAAGAGTAAGAAAACATCAGATAACCATGGTGGAAAATAGGTCCTGCAAGGAAAATGCTACACATGAAGCACCCATTAGCATGTTAGAAAATATAAAGTATGTCAAAGCATGTATAATTCGATGTAGTAGTATGTTATGTATAATAATGAAATAATAACACCTAAAATGTGTACGAATGTGGATGCCCCCAAGAGTTGTTGTGGGACTGGTATGAGGTATTGTGCCAAGCATCCATGCTATGTGTATCATTTTGTCTAATGTATGCAATCACAACTAGAAAGCAAGTGAACACGGATGTGTGTATGATAAAGATAATGACATACACGATATCTATCTAGCATGTGTAATAAAGTGTACATGTAAGCGTAAACGAGTAAGAACTATGTGCAACCAAGATATGCAACATGTTATGGATGAATTAGAATGGAATGCAATATGATTGGAAGTAGGTTTTGTTATCACCAAAAATAGCACCTCTCGATTTTTCATGTATGTGATGATGAACAACCAAGTGTTTTTGGGTAACATGGGATTGTCTCAAGGTGTGGGACAATGTTGTCAAGAAAAACCTAAGGCTGGATTTGTCTTCCTAATCCTAATGTTAATCTACTCCTAATGAAGGAAATGTGACAATCTAACCCTACTGTAAATTTCCAAGGGACTAGGGAGAGAGAGAAATGCATGAAAAAGGAAAATCCTACACTAACAAGAGGTGATAACACCAAGAAAAGGGGTGTGGAAATATCCTGTTGAGGGAGAAGGGAGAAAGAAAATGGAGTAGGAAGAGGCCGAAAACTATGACATAGACCCAAGGCTTCATTCACCATCTGTTCTCCATGAAACACAACAAAATGAACTTGTAAATGAGAAATACATGCACAAAATACAACAACAAGAATGGAGAGGCAAGGAAATACAATAAAACAAGTGCTAGGGTTGAAGGAAACACCACAAAACATAGATTTTATTTCTTTCAGAATATGCACAATCCATTACATGTGAAGAATAGAGGCACAAGAACACTTTTTAGGCCCATGTGAAGGCTTACAACTCATTGGTGTTGAGAAACAAATTTGTGAGTTTCCCCACATCCCAGAATATCCCCCTCTCAAATGAGAGGTTTTTACAATATATAGAAGAAATGAGAAAGAGAGAAGAGATGAGAATCCCAAAATTCCCCCTTTACCCACCAACATGTGCATTAATTCTTTGGAAAAGAGCATGGGAAAATTTCCAAACTCATTCCCGATGTCATTTGCCTTGTAGAAGAAGAAAAGAGGATCGATCACATTAAATACTAGCACTCTTGGGCAAAATAGAACCACACTTTTGGAGTTGGGAATATTTTTTCCTTTTTCCTTCACCTATTACAATCAAAATCATAATTTGAAGATGTCGTGATGTAGCTTGCAAAGAGAGCTGTCAATTATATAAATTTTTTCATATTTGGATACCTAGGAAAAATTATGCTCAATCGGGCATAGAAGAGGTGTGGGGAACACGAGTCCAAATGCTCATTTATAGCCTGCAATAATACTTATATTCCCCCTTTATCTTTTATATTTTTATACCCCTTTGGTTTTGCGAGATAATGTGGGTTTTGGAGCACTAGAGGAAGTGGGGAAGTGTTCTACTTGGACATTATTCTTTCACCTCCTCCACACTACACTTTTTCCTTATTTTGTGGCTCTCTAAGCCATTGTGGGGAACTAACTCCCCACGGGAACCATTCCTCCCAAAATTAGTTCTACCACATACAATTTATCTTACATCCAAGTTATTACGCATTACACTATTGACCCAAACTCCTTTTCTTTGTGGCACGATCGGCATTGTGGGAAACTCACGACATGATGGAACTTGTTTTGTGGTTTCATCCACCGCCCATATTTCCACAAAACATTGCGCTTGCCTTTGAATCCTTTGTATTGCGGCCAAATTTTTAATGTGGGGAATGAATATCTTGGCAAATCCATTCTACCTGCTCAAGTTCTTTCGCATGAGTTTCATCGCACCTCACTACTCGTAATACACTACAAACTCAACTCCCTTTACATTGTGGGTCTAAAGGAAATGCGGGAACTTCCAATCTCAGAAACTTATTCCTCCTAGACATCAAAAGTCTAAGATACATTGAAAATTACCAAATTCCTCATTTTCTCCAAATTTTCTAAGTGTTTGGACTAAGTATGGACCCATGGAGTTATGCAAAGGAGAGTAGAGTATCCCAAAGAAACATTTCTCCATTTTTCCCAAATTTTTGGCTAAGTGTTGGATATTTGAGCCAAGAGAGAAGGAAAGAAATGCCTGAAAACAAATGCAAGTTCCCAAATCATGAAAATACCTGATTTTTTAGATTCTTCTTCAAGGTCCCATGAAAGTTTCCAAGTCCAAATTTCTCAAGTTAGACAATTTCACCTGTGGGGAAATGGATATGATTTGGTAACTCATGGGGTAATCTTCCTACTAGATTGAAAATATTAGTGGCCTTGATTAATCCATTGGGAATGGATTCAACATAAATTTTGAAAATTTATCCACACTTGAAAAACAAAACCCCTGAATCCACTTGAAGCACTGTCTCAACCTAGAGTTGATTTTTCATGCTTGAATTGAACATCTCATCATAAGAAATTTATGAATTGAGTTTTATGAGATTGGAAAATTGTTTTGAGTCTAAAAATTCACCTTCTTTACTCTACGACTGATCTATTTGGGTTGAGGGAATTCTCTCTGAAAACTGTCCCCAAATCTGATTTTTACCAAGTTTTGAAGAAAAATTGAATTAAATCCTGGCAAAGGATGAAGCATTTTGAGCTCTAAATCACATGCTAATTAGATGGATGCACTTGCAATTGTCCCAAACACTTGCTTCCCAATCATGAACACTAATTCCTCCAATGGATTGTGCAACAACAACATGGACACAAAAACTATGTACAAACATGAAATTCATACATGTTCCAAGTGGAAATATGTAGAGTGTGCACAAATATTTCTTCTATTGAAAGCAAACCTACTCTACCCTACTATAACTAGAGGCAAATGAAACTCAAACAAATCTTGCAATAGGAAGGAAAAGGTAGCATCATTTCCTTAGAAAATTTGGCCATGTGATCTGTTTGGAAACAAAATCACATGTTGGGAATGAAAGCATGCCTTACACTCCAAGTTTCTTCAAAGTATTAGCTAAAAAAACATATACCTCCTCAAGTTTCTTTGCATTTGGTTGGAGGATTTTTAGTTGATCTTTGGCATAATGAAGCTCTTCTTCATGCTCTATAGTAAGCATGACTAGTAGCAACTTTGGTTTTGGCTCTATACTAGCCAAATATCTTATTGGTCACAGATCGATCTTTTGAATTTTCCTATTCCTTTAAAGCCCAATCCCATAGATGGGATCATCATGCAAAATTTATTGAAGGTGGTGGATGTTTGCAAGATGATATGAAATTTTTGTTTCTTCATTAGGGTTCATTTTAAGAAGCCTCTGGTAAATTGGAGGTGGAAAATCCCTAGCGAATATACCTGGAACCACTTTCTTTCTTTTTTCACTTTTAAAAGTTTCCAAAAAAGATCGTGATTTTCTTAACTCAATTTTAAGTATTCTAAACTCCAAAATTGATTAAATTCCAAAGATTGATTTTCATCCATAAGTATTCTAAACTCCAAAAATTGATTAAATTGATTATGTAGCACATCCATAGAATGCAGAAAACTTGTGTAGCAAATAAATAATCGTAAAATCGAAAACATTCAGATAACAAACAAGATTGTTTACGGGGTTCGAAATTCCTACGCCCCCGGTTCGATTGAACCGATCCATTAATAATATTGAAATGTAAGTACAATAACTCTTAAAACAACCAATAATGAATCAAACCTGCAAATGAGCTGATCAATGTCCCAAGAACTCTGAAAAATAGCAGAAACTGTCCCAAGAACGATCCGTGGCTCCTACAGTGTTTTCACAATGTGATCTCCCTGCAATTGTGTTATAAAAACACCTACAAATGGAGATTTAAAAACATTCTATGAAAAAAATCATATATCTGAGATCATCTCTGAATTCTGAACACTTTTCATGTTTACACCAAGTCACAATTCGGACCAGAAGTGCATTGAAATTCATGTTTTCCAACTAGCTGTCTTGTAGATCCCTATTAAAAACTGCATTCAAAGCTTCCAAAAACAGGTTAAAACTCAACAAAAATATCAAATCTTACATCGTTGGAATCATCTCAGAATTTCCTTCATTTCATCTTTTTACTCCGAGTTCTCATTCTGAGTGCAAGGCCTTCAAAATGGTGTTTTCTGAAAACCTGGTCCTCCTCTTCTCCTCCTTTACCACGCATAGACTCAATGCCATTCAATTAAAATAACACTCCTTTTATATGTTTCCAAGCGGTGGCTAGCAATGGTGGAGCACCTAAACTTTTACATGGGAGGTTAGCTATTCAAATCCCCTCCACTTTTTTGGATTTCTCTCCTTCTCCTTAGGCGGATTTTAGAGGTTTATCCCACATCAGGTGCGTGAAAGAAAGGAAGGCATTTAATAATCCCAAAGGAGGGTTTTTTTGTATTGGCTTAAGAAGAGCCATTTGCCACCTATAGCTATGTAGGAAGTGGGACGCATTTGTTAGGTTGGATAAGGATGGTGCATGGATGTATATTTTTAGGTGCTTAGAATAATGCCAAAGATAATGCGTGGAAATGGTAATTGGGAAATTGGATTAAATGTGTGGAATATGGAATTAAATAAAATGTGTGGCATTTGGAAAGTGGACTTACCAAGTAAATATAATTTCGATCCATGTAAGGTGGTATGGAAATAATTAAATTGGTCAATAGTATATATTCCACTTGTCGTCTCACGATAGGAAAATCGAGCGAATTCGATGAGTGGTGGCAAGCCACGTGGTGGCTTGTGGACCCACCACGTTGGTGATAATACCATAGTCCACACGGCGGCCGGGCTCCCCTCCGTAATAAAAGTTGAGCCTCTTGTTCCCATGCACCATTTTTATGCTTGTCGAAGATCGGTGATCGAAAACCAACAAACAACTCCCTTTTGCCTTTTGCCACGTGTCGCAGTGCCATTGGTCCAATATTGACTAGTTGACCAGAGTTGACTTTCTCGTTGATTCAAACTTTGACCGAACATATCTAGAGCTCCCGATGTCCGTTTGTCGCATTTCTCATAGTTGTTGGAAAGCTCTCGAGATGATATTCTGCACTGACACCATTTAGGGATGTTTAGGGAACTTTCAAAAATGATCCCCTGATCACACCTCCCACCGAGAAAGGCTTTTTGTCCACAAAAAGTTGTGTATCAACCCACAAATAATGCTATCTCTTCCTGCATTGCACAAACACATACAAGAACCCAAAATAACATTATAGGTTAAAAATGCAAATAGTTGATTAGCTAATTACATAACCGATCGATCGATAATAACACCCAATTAAGCTAGTGTTCAAATCAAAACGCTGCAACCCCACAACTCAACGCACAACAATCTGTGTGAACTATCATACCCCACTGTAATGCCATCACAATTAACTGACCAGATAATAACACCCATTCTATTACGGAAAGCTAGTGTTCAACTGTCACTTTGTGATACGGCCGATTACCAAAAATTACAATTCCATAACACAGATCAGTATACAAGACATCTAAACTGCCCACAATTAGGCTAGTGCCCACTGCCCATCTGAAACTGTAACAACTGCAAGTATTCACTATCAGAATATAATAGACTATCAACGCCCAAAAATAGCTATAGTCAACAACTGAATCAACATGAATATGCCAAAACATTGTATCGCCATCACAAATAATAACTCAGATAATAACACCCATCTATAATGGAAGCTAGTGTTCAACTGACACTTTGTGATTATGCTGATTACAACTGCAAGTTTCAAATTTAGACATGCTACTGATGCCTATCCCTGCATAGTGTTTTCAACAATGGAACTACCAACCAATATGAGAAAACAAAACATGAGTATGATGAACCTATCACTCAAATCTTCTCTTCAGTTGTTTCCATTCATTTTCAAAGCTTAAATATCAACTTAGGAACAAATCCTTATCAATCAACAGGAATCCCTAAAATATAGCTCGAATTTTTTTTTTTGCTTGCCTACTATCAACAATTTACTGTAGTGCAAATATAAAGTTGAGGAGTGTTTTTCCAAACCAATCACTTGGGTTTTTCCATTTTGGTTGTTTTACCTTCTCAGTACCAAAATGAGTTTTAGTTAGGTTTAGCACTGTTGGTTTTACAATATTGTTCTTTTTAACAACTTTCCAATTTTGTTGTTTAGAAACAAACCAACAAACCTTAACATCATGACCATTCCTATTACAATGGGAACAAAATTTAACTTCCCTATTTTTAGGAGTCTTACCCATTTTACCATTCTCAGAACTCTATCTACGAGAATGATTCCCTGTTTAGAGAGGTAACATTCTTGCCATTTCTCACCTTTCCTTGGTGAGATTGGTCTTTAAAGCACCTGCCTTATCATTCACAAAAGGCATTAACTTCTTAATCAAATTTTTCCTCTTCCAACAATATGCAATAGAATGATTAGTACCTTCACAAAATGTGCAAGGGAAAGCATATTTCTGCCTACCAAAGCTATATTGTTCCAACTGAAAGAGTGTATTAGAAGTTTTAGGATTTGATTTTCCCTTAGTGCTATTTTTAGTGTAAGTGGAAGGAGGTGGAATCTGATTACCTCTTTTACCTATTTTCTTACACCTTTCATTGTTCCTCCTGATGGTAGAATCCTGCAATTCTAGTGGCGTAGATCCTTGGCTGTTGGAAGCTTGTCTTCCTTCAACTGCTTTGGAACTTTCTCCAATTTCCATTTTCCCACTAGAATAACCCAAACCTGCAAACCGAGGCTGATCCTCTACCTGTATTGGGTTAGCATCACCTTGTCCATTTTTACCAAGGCCCTTTCCATTAAATCCCATCTTAACCATTAGCTTAGACCCAATTCCCTTAGTGTGTTTTTCAAACTGACCCAAAGGAATATCTAAAATTGAATGAGAGGAAGAATTAAAATGTGAACAACTTACAAGTGCATTCTTCTGTCATAGTACCTACATCTGATTTGGAAGGCATTTCCTTCTTATGTTCACCTTGTTGCAGCTTTTCCAAGAGGGCATCCTTGGTCCGTATTTCTTCCTGCAACTCTTTAACAAAGCCCATCAACTTCTTGCTCTCTTCAAGCATCTTGTTAACATACTCCTCTTTCTTGGTTATAGAGGATTGTGGCTCAGATTTTAACCGCACTATTTCCTCTTCCAAGGAATAAAAATTATCTCTCAAGAAAGAGTTTTCTTCTTGGAGTTGGCGGTTTATGGCTTCAAGCTCATCCAGTTGCTCCTATTTGGATGACTTGCCCATGATTCCTCGTTCCTGCAAACACAACCTGTACTTCCAAAACTGCACACTGCAAAAGAAGATTAACAAGCCCCAAAATGTCTGCACACTGAAGACTGAAATCAATATTGAAACTGAAGCCAAATTTCCAAACACAATTAGAAGCTAATCCGGCAATCTAACTGCTCTGATACCAAACTTGATCTGAAAACGTGTGTTGTATTTTTTTCACTTTTAAAAGTTTCCAAAGATCGTGATTTTCTTAACCAATTTTAAGTATTCTAAACTCCAAAATTGATTAAATTCTGATTATTATGCATCCATAGAAGTGTGGAAAACTTGTGTAGCAAATAAATAATCAGAAAAATGAAAACATTCAGATAACAAACAAGATTGTTTACGGGGTTCAGAAATTCCTACGTCCCCGGGTTCAGATTGAACCGATCCATTAATAATATTGAAATGTAAGTACAATAACTCTTACAAACAACCAATAATGAATCAAACCTGCAAATGAGCTGATCAATGTCCCAAGAACTCTGAAAAATAGCAGAAACTGTCCCAAGAACGATCCGTGGCTCCTACAGTGTTTTCACAATGTGATCTCCCTGCAACTGTGTTATAAAAACACCTACAAATGGAGATTTAAAAACATTCTATGAAAAAAATCATATATCTGAGATCATCTGAATTCTGAACACTTTTCATGTTTACACCAAGTCACAATTCGGACCAGAAGTGCATTGAAATTCATGTTTTCCAACTAGTCTTGTAGATCCCTATTAAAAACTGCATTCAAAGCTTCCAAAAACAGGTTAAAACTCAACAAAAATATCAAATCTTACATCGTTTGGAATCATCTCAGAATTTCCTTCATTTCATCTTTTTACTCCGAGTTCTCATTCTAAGTGCAAGGCCTTCAAAAATGGCGTTTTCTGAAAACTTCCCTCTTCTCCTCCTTTGCATAGACTTGAATGCCATTCAATTAAAATAACACTCCTTTTATAATGTTTCCAAGCGGCTGGCTCAATGGTTAGGCACCTAAACTTTTACATGGGAGGTTAGCTATTCAAATCCCCTCCACTTCTCTCTCCTTCTCCTTAGGCGGATTTGTAGAGGTTTATCCCACATTGTGGGTGCGTGAAAGAAGGAAGGCATTTAATAATGCAAAGGAGGGATTTTTTTGTATTGGCTTAAGAGCCACCATAGCTACTTAGGAAGTGGGCGCATTTGTTAGGTTGGATAAGGATGGTGCATGGATGTATATTTTTAGGTGCTTAGAATAATGCCAAAGATAATGCGTGGAAATGGTAATTGGGAAATTGGATTAAATGTGTGGAATATGGAATTAAATAAAAATGTGTGGCATTTGGAAAGTGGACTTACCAAGTAAATATAATTTCGACCCATGTAAGGTGGTATGGAAATAATTAACTCGGTCAATAGTATATATTCCACTTGTCGTCTCACGATAGGAAAATCGAGTGAATTCGACGAGTGGTGGCAAGCCACGTGGTGGCTTGTGGACCCACCACGTTGGCGATAATACCATAGTCCCACACGCATGGCTGGGCTCCCCTCCGTAATAAAAGTTGAGCCTCTTGTTCCCGTGCACCATTTTTACACTCGTCGAAGACCAGTGATCAAAAACCAACAAACAACTCCCTTTTGCCTTTTCGCCATGTGTCGCAGTGCCATTGGTCCAATATTGACCAGTTGACCAGAGTTGACTTTCTCATTGTCTGAACTTTGACCGAACATATCAAAATCACTTTTTCAAATTTTCCAAAAATGGAATATTCACCAAATTATGAATATTCACCACTAAAAAAATCCATGTTCTTCATCTTGAGAAAACACCCATGTTTCCACCTTGATGGCTCCATTTTTTGTTTCTCCATTCTCTGTCCCAATCTGATTTTCCGCCATTACAAGTGTAGCAAGTTCTAAACATGCAAAACAATGGGGATCATTACATTCCATTAAAACATCTTGCCCACTTTTAATACATTCTTCCTTAAGGCCTTGGATGTTACTAGTGTTTATAAACACCTTCTCTTCCCTTCTAATTCTTATCTAATTGTCCTCAACCACTCCTTGCTTATTCTTGAAATTCAACTCCTCTTTTTGTACAATTTTCACATTCTCATCCTCCCAATATGAATCATACCAATCATCCACTAATATACAATTTTCATCCTTGGTAGAATTGGTTGGAGAAGAAGCATAAACAATGGGCTGTTGATTTGTTACATGTTTTGGCAGAGATATTTGGTGCTCAAGAAACCTGATTTAATCAATTAGAGGATCCAAATGATTCTCCAAAACATACTTCCTACTTTTCTCGATCTGTTATCACCAAAACAAATGCATGATTTTGCATAAGGACTTGTTGTTTGGAGTGTTGTATGAGGTGTTCCTTTTATCCAAAAGCATAGAAAACCTACCTTTCTACCAATATTATAGGATAACTTGGTTTAGTGAGTGTTGGGTAGAAGGTAGGGACAACATGTGGAATACCACAACTTCTAAAAACATTAGTGCAAGGTTTAGTGAAGTTGGGTAGTGCCCTAGGTGGAGATGGGAGGGAATTTTGCAAAGTTTGGGGAATTCTTTGGGCATAATAAACTTGTGGAGCATCAAATGAAGGACAATGAAGTAAATAATATTTTTGATTTTGAAAGGAAATAATGGATTTTTCATTTTTAGCACAAGGGGAGGGAAGCATTTGAGATGGTGAGGGAATAATTGCAGCAATAGAGATGGGTTTTCTTTTCCATCCTGAATAAGTATCTTCTTAGCTTGTGATGCAATGGAAAAAGCTTGAGGAATATTGTTGCCTCCTAAGGATTGAATCAACACAACTAAATCAACATCAAATGACCTCAAATAATACAAGAATGTCATACCTTGTGAGGGTATAAATTCTTAGGGAATTCTATGTTAAGACCTTTCAAATCCGACGTTGAAATGAGAGATAAATTACATTGGAGCCCACTATATTTTGGCAAGATGTTCCATGAGGAAAATGACATCTATATCCTCCTTGAACCGGTTGTGTAGTTGCTCTCCCATTTGATTGCATGTGGAAATGTATTGTGAAGCCAATTTTTCGTGACAATCTCTTGCTTTACCTGTGAATGATAAAACAAGAATTCTAAGGAAAATGTTTTATTTGATGATATTGTGAATGGCACAATGGTTTGCTATATCTTGAATATGATCAATCAAAGATTGATCTTCATTCACATGGAAAAGAGGTAGGTATTTTTGGCTGGTTTGGGAATATCATCCCACTGCTGCAAATGGAGGGGGCTCGAATTAAAATGAGGGAATAGAAGAGCTGTTTGGAGAGCCATGAATGAGTGGAAAAATTAAAATGAATGGAAAAGTGAAGGGAAAGGTCTACAATTGAGATAATGGGTTGCTTAGATCAGTGGAGTCGCCAGATGTGTTGAAAACATACCTCGGATGATAGTTACCTCCAAGAACACATCAATCATGTTGGTATGAAGTTGTAAAGTTCTTCAATCTCTATCCCACTAGGCGTGCAGAACTATTATCACCAAAAACAACACTCTCTAATTTTTCATGCATGTGATGATGAAAACTAGTGTTTTTTGGTAACATGGGATTGTCTCAAGGTGTGGGACCCTACTATTGAGACAAACCTCTAGAGAAGTTCGGTTTCCTCTTCATAATCCTAATGTTAATCTACTCCTAATGAAGGAAATGCAACTATCTAATCCTACTTTAAAATTCCAAGGGATTAGGGTGAGAGAGAAATGTATGAAAAAGGAAAATCCTACACTAACAGAGGTGATAACACCAAGAAAAGGGGTGTGGAAATATCCTACTAAGGGAGAAGGGAGAAGGAAAATTGAGTAGGGAGAGGCTAGAAAACTATGACACAAACCCAAGGCTTCATTCACCATCTATTCTCTATGAAACACAAAAAAATGAACCTGCAAATGAGAAATACATGCACATAATAGAACAACAAACAGAGAGGTAAAGAAATATAATAAAACAAGTGTTAGGGTTGAAGGAAACACCACAAAAATGAATTTTATTGCTTTCAGAATATGCACATGTCCATTACATGTGAAGAATAGAGGCAAAAGAACACTTGTTAGGTCCATGTGAAGGCTTACAACTTGTTAATGTTGAGAAACAATTTTGACAGAGTTTCCCCACATCTTAGAAAATCCCCCTAAAATGAGAGGTTTTTACAATATATAGAAGAAATGAGAGAGAGAGAGAAGAGATGAGAATCTAGAAAATCCCCCTTTACCCACCAATAACATGCATTAATTCTCGAGAAAATAGCATGGGCAACCTTCCAAACTCATCCCCAAAGTCCTTTGCCTTATGGAAGAAGAAAAGAGGATATGATCACATTAAATGTTGATGCTAGGAAAATGGAACTACACTTTTGGATCTAGGGACATTTTTTTCCTTTTTACTTCACTGTTCCCATCAAAATCAAAATTTGAAGATGTCATGATGTAGCTTGTAAAGAGAGATTTCTAATGATATAAATTTTGTCAGATTTGGATACCCATGGAAGAATTTATGCTCAATCAAGTATGGAAGAGGCATGGGGAACATAAGTCCAATTGATCATTCACAGTTTAAAATAATACTTATATTCCCCTTTATATTTTATATTTTATACCCCTTTGGTTTGCGGATAATGCCGGTTTTTAGAGCACTAGTGGAAGTAGGGAAGTGTTCCTCTTGGACCTTATTCTTTCGCCTCCTCCACACTATTTTTTTCCTTGTTTTGTAGATCCCAAGCCATTGTGGGGAACTAACTTCCCGCATGGGATCCATTCCTCATGAAATTAGTTCTCCCACATATAATTTCTATTGCATTAATTCTGATCTGCATTACATTATCAACCCAAATTCCTTTGCTTTGTGGCACGATCGAATTACGGGGAACCCACAACTCCTGACGAAACTTATTCTATCATTCCACCCGCCACCCACATTTTCTACACAACATTTCCCTCACCTTTGAACCCTTTATATTGCGGCCCAATTTTTAATGAAAAGAAATAATCTTTCGGTGGAACCATTCTTTCTGCTCAAGTTCTTCCACATAAGGTTCCGTCCACACCCTACTACTCCACAATACACTACAAACTCAACTCCTTTACATTATGGCTCTAAAGGCAATGAAAAGAACTTCCAATCCCAAGGAACTTATTCCTCCCAAACATAAAAAGTATGCAATACATTGAAAAATGACTAAATTCCTCATTTTCTCCAAAATTTATAAGTTTTTGGACTAAGTATGGACCCATGGTGTTATGTAAAGGAGAGTAGAGTATCCAAAAGATAATTTTCTCCATTTTTCCATTTTTTCCCAAAATTTTGGCTAAGTGTTGGATCTTTAAGCTAGGAGAGAAGGAAAGAAATTCTTGAAAGTAAATGTAAGTGCCCAAAGCATGACAATAACTGATTTTTCATATTCTTCTTCAAGGTCCCATGAAAATGTCCAAGTCCAAATTTAACAAGTTAGCCAATTTTACCAAGGGAAAATTGGATAACAAGTTCATTTATAGGAGATCCCTCAATCAGTAAAGAATGAACCATTTAACAATAGTTTGTCATTGGGAAATGGTTTGAATGGTGTTGTTGTATGCGAGAAAAATTTATCATTAAATTGTAGAATGTAGACAAGTGAGCGACGTGAGGTTCATATTGTGTATATCCCTCAACAATCATGTAAGAACCATAAAACATGAGTGCATTGTTGGGTAGTGTGTGTTGTAAAGGTTTGATCATGATGTGTAGAGTGTAGAATAGAATAACATGATGCATGAGTAGAATATGCTAGAAAGATGTAGATCTGTTGTAGAAGGGTGTGACACAAGGAAGATGCATGTGAAATGGGCCAAGTGTGAAAATGTGTAATGTGCAACGTAAAATGTATAGATTGTGTAAGTAGAACCTAGCACAAGAGTGTGTCATAGGGTAGTGATGATACAAATAGTGTATCAAATTGTATGTGATGAATGCCTATAGATGTGAAATAGGATGTGTGAAAATAGAAATGAAGAACTCGTGGTTCCCCTCGAGTGTGTAATGAATAATAGGATCATGTAATATCATCTAGAAGATCATCGGTGTCATGGTCGAAGCCATATGGAGAGGCATCAGAGACCTGGTAAGAAATAGTGTCAGGATGATCACATAAAGATCCATTGATGTATAAATTGTACATGCCCATAGCATATTCCTCATTAGTGAAAGGAGGTAATGGACATCCATGTGCATACCATCGAGTAATATTTTTGTGTAACCAAGAAATGAATCATTACAAATGAATACACGACCAAAGGGCATAAGAAATGAGATATCAAGTATGATCAGGGTCTAATGTTCCCCAATGTAATCAATCCAAGATTTCCCAAGTGTAAGTGGAGAAGAGCAAGGAGCTCATGCAAGGAATATTGTGAGATGAAAAACTCGAAGACCATAAGCAGCAAGTGATGGTGATAAAGCCATGATATAGATGAAGATCATGAGGTGGAGGATAAAGATCCTTGAAAGTGAAGCTGAGTCAAGTCAAGCCATCATGTGTGCATACGGTGTCAGCACAAGTAGGATCAAGTGGAATATGCTCCCAATAATAATAATTCATGAAAATTGTGCATGTAAAGGGATGACATGCTAATGGTGGGTACACATGACATAGTGAAGTAGGCGGAATGATGTCCAATGGCTAGACAAGCCCCAAATAAAGTACCATAAAATTTGTAGTAACAAGAGGGGGCATATATGTGGATGGAACAATTACCAAGCACTCGATCACCAACATAAAGTGGGGAAAATGTAGACAAAAAATCACACACTTTGAATCATTATCTAGTCTCGATCACATATTACTATTTGCATGATTCCCAAGTAAGAATGATACTAATTAACCCATGTATTTAGCCACATTTCTTTGCTTTATGCTTGTATTTTCATTCTTACATTTTTACTTGCTCAGCTTTTCTTTTCACCTTTCAGAATTTGTCATTCGGACACAAAGCACTCCAGCCAGAGTGCCGGTCTTTACGTGCCCCCATCCCCTCCGGGCATCATTTTCTTCTTTGTACTTTGGTTACACTTTCTAGGTCCTTTCTAGCCATTTGAGTATCTTATATTTTTGTTAGTCAACCTTTTCGGGGTTAATTATGAAATTCAATCAAAGGAATCATATAAATATGTAGTTACGTGATCATAATAAGGGACCAAGAATAAAGCATCTACTATGTCCACCTAAGGTTTCATCCATCAAAGGTATTTATAACTCCATTTGCATCTATCTAGATCCATCACAAGGGACATAAGGCTGGTCCATCTACATCAGACTTCATAGGAGGGGAGTATTGTTTCCATGCACACATTATTTACATTCTACATCTAGTTACTTGCTCGCTACTTCATGTGTGAATGGCACAAGAGAAACCTAAGGCATAATTCCGTAGACACGCACACATAACTACATTAGGTCCGAGAAGTAGTGCAACACTCAATGAAAAGTCCATCATTTTGGCACCGAGGAAAGTCTCGACCCCTTCATATGCATCTTTATTTTTATGGTTTTGATTCTTTGATTGGGGTTTTTTTAGGTGATTCCTCCATTGCAGGATTACGGTGACCTCGACAATCTTACAGGGACATACATGTGAAAAATATTGAATAAGTGTGAACCTCTTGTGACACCTCAGAGGAGGTTTTTAGAGCATCTATGTAAGACCAAGGCACCTAGAATTAAGACCATGTTGCCCACAGGTGCCCCTATCCCTCTCTAATTGCCCCATTCCAACCAAATCACTTAGATTTACAACTTTCGAGGTTTTTGTGTGACATTTTTCCATCATTGTTCAACCTGGTCTCCTTTGTGACATAATCCAACAACCTCTATAAATCATCTAAGGCTCTTCTAACCCTTTTTCACATTAGGGTTTCATATTTTCTATCTTAGTTTACTTGGGTATTATTTCAATATTCCAAGTATTCATTTAATTACTACAAACATGCATTAGCTTAGGCTATTATTTTATATTTTATCATAATCAATAATTACCTAAATTACATGATTTTGTTTCTATAGTAAGAAGAAACTCAAAATGAGACTTACCTTACATTGTTCTACCACACTAACTTAGCTCAATTTTCTCCTATTTTTACCACGACATGATGCTTGTGTAATCCATTTTAGAGTGGGTTACACTTACAAGACTCTTCCCTAATGCTTATAAGGAAAAGGTCCTATACTTTAGTGTCATCCTTTTTGAAAGTCACTTGTTAAGATTTCTTTTGAAAGTCACATGTTTCTTATGGCTTAAAAGTGTATATTGTATTAGAGTTCCCAATTTGAGTGTAAAGCTTTGTAGACACTTGTAGTTTGATCTAAGCACTATTATTCCTAATATTTCACTAACTATCTCACTTATCTCAAATTGACGACATCTCGTCAATTAGGCCTATCTAACTCTCCATTTATGACATCCATTTGGTCATATTCCTCCTATAAACCGGCTAATCAAGATAAAAAAACCTCTTATTGGCTATGTCCTCTTCTTATCCTCTTCTATACCACCTTTACTAGCTTCCAAGACTATCAATCCATTTCATTGGATTGATTAGACCTTTCAAACCTTTTCGTAACCCTAAATTCTCTCTAAACTCGATTAACTAGCCTAACCTAGTTTAACTAATCCTAAACCATGATTAACCTCTTCTAAGCCTAGTCAAATATTACTTTGACTTACTAAAGTGCTTTTGGCTTATTCATTTGTCCCACATGCACCAAAATTCTCCCACTTTCCCAAATGGAAAACTATAAATACCCCACTACCCCTCTCACTTTTCTAAGAACACTTCCTCTTTCTAGGCTAAACTATAGTATTATTGCTAGGATTAGAGATTTTCTTCATTATTATATTGAGCTAATATTGATTTTGCTTTGCTATTACACTACACTCACAAGTTTGAGTAAATGGAAGGAACCATGTGGCTTTTTAGCCATTAATGGAGAGCTTCCATTCTCACAATCATAAAATTGATTGCTTAGAATCTACCTAGGTTCATTTTAAAGCTTTCAAGAGTAGAGGATTACTAAATATGTTATACTTGCTTATTTCGTTCAAGATTAATGTATGCAAAGTAATGAATCCTTGTTTATATCTTATCTAATGGTCCATTGACTATTCTATTTAAATCTTTTGGGGCCTCTTTAGTGTTCTTACCCCATTTCCATGGCTTTCAAATTTTCCTTGTTCACATTGGCACTCTTGGTGGATAACTTTTCCTCTAGTATTTGTAGATGCCATATTTTAATTTGTATGTTTGCGTTCTTGTTGCCCATTTTGGGACAAAAGAAAGCATCATTTGGGAGTGTTCTTATAGGTAGTTTTTTCCACTTTTTGTCCATTTACGCTCATCCATGTTTTCGGCTGAATTTATTAAATGTCTAAAGTGTGTGGATACGTCCTTATATCTTTGATAGCCACGTAATCTTGATTTCAGGATTGTCTTCATAGCTAGGATTTTATGTCATCACTATTTCCCCTTTGAGTTGTTACTCTACTCGCATTATAGCCATACAATTACGACACTTACATTTTGTTTTCATCTTTTGAGAACTTGATATAAGTGTCCTTATTGTATGGTTACACTGCTCACACGAATAACAACTTCTTGCTATACTTGTATTTAGTTTTGATCCCAACAACGTCTAAGGCATTTTGAGAGTGTTGATACTGCATTGTTCATATCACAATAGCATCATCTTGATACTAACACCTTGCTTCCTCCAAATCTTGGTTAACGTGTCGGGGTAGTGTTGTTACGTTATTCACATTTGCAACTTCCATTATCAAAAACTTAGATCTTGTCGGCATTTGAACTAGTCATAGTATATCTCGTGGAGAGATCGCGTCAATATAACTTTGGTGCTTAGATCTTGTTGATATTTTAACTTGACCTAGGTATTGATAGGGTATTGTCACTATCTAATTTGGTTGCCTATCGTTAAAATAATCTTAAGGTATAGAGTATTTGGAACAGTTTGAATGTTTGATGACTAGAATATTTGTGTGCTTGTTCCTAGATACAATCATATTTATATGTTCTTCATGCTTAGGACATATTTCAAGATAGTAGGAATTTAGGAAATGATTCATATCACATACACTTAGGTTTCGTATAACTTGACACATTTAGACAAAACCTAGTGCCAACTTAGACTAGTAATGCCTAGAATCATGAAAATGACATCCAAACCAGAGGAGTGTAACTTAGAAGAAAATCCTTTCATGTCGTACCCATTCACTGGGCATAAGTTAGAACCTCTATTTTCACAAGTCAAAGATACATAACCTTTGGTTGATCATAGTGGAGAAGAATTTGATTCTTTCAAGGAACAACACAAGTTAGACCTAGTTCACTTCGATGAGCTCCTTTATTATAATAAAGACCAAGTACTCGCAAGAGTTCTTGAATTAGGAGCTAGGTTACCACAAGAACGTGAAGAAGTAATTAAAACCATTAACCACGAAATGGAAGAAAAATCATGACCATCCCTCATAGACATGGATAATCCTTTTGACATAGGATATGCTTCCACTTCAGGAAATGTAACAACAATGTTGAAAATAATCCACCAAAACCAACAGATGATTTGTGAAGACCTTACTTTAAGGCTTCACGCAAAGTAAAAATTGAATGTGAGCGTAAGGATTCACCACCTCCTAGGTTTGATAAAGAATATGACCCCTTAATTGAAGAAGATATCATTCAAAGACAGATACTCAAACTTAGTCAAAAGCTAGCAAACTTAGGCTCTTCGGGTAAAAATAAAGATAGACTTAAGACAAAATCAGGTGAGTTTCCCACAGATCCATATGATGACGTAACTTTCAAGGTTACTAAATTTAATAGAACGATATCACCCACAAAGGAACAACTCATTCAACAAGAGTTGCAATCAATGAAGAATACACTTACTACCCTATAAGAAGGCAATGTAGGGCATAGTCGAAAATATTTATATGAAGAACTATGTCCTTACCCCTTTGATAAAGATATGATGCGGAATCCATTTCCAAAACATTTCGACATGCCTAAATTTGACAAGTATAAAAGCAAGGGTGATCCTCATGATCACATTAAATACTTCTACATGGCTTTCCAAGAGGTCACTTATAGTGATAACTACTTGATATGTTTATTTCCTCATAGCTTAGAACAAGGGCATTAGAGTGGTTCTTTAGTATACCTAAGGGATCAATCACAACATGGCCCGTACTTGCTGAAATTTTTGTGTGACATTTCTCCTTCAACATGGAGAATGACATCACCATGAATGACTTATGCAATGCTAAGCAAAAACCTAATGAAACCTTCACAGGATTCTTACAATGATGGTGAGGATTAGCAAGTCGTTTCCCTTGTGTCCTACCAGAGAAATAGTTAGTAAGTATATTCGTCCCTAATTTGAACCGGAAATAACCTTTCACTTACAAATGTACTACGACTCTAACTTCGAGGAGGTTATATAAAAAGGAATTCAAATTGAAAAGGATCTTATAGAAAAAGGGACACTCAAGCCCGTTACAAAGGACAAACATGAGACAAAATCCATGGATAAACCAAAATTTTTCAATAAAAACAAAAATGTTGTTTGCAGTAATGGTATCTGACTCTAAGAGAGTTCAAGCCATACTTGATTGGTCCACTTTTAAAACTCTCCTAAGGAACTCGTTTAAAGGAACCTACAAAATGTACGTTCACACCTATGACTGAATCACTATCTGCTATACTTAAACATATAGACGTAGTAAACATGGTGCAATATCCAACATCAATGGTACCATATCCAGAAGATACCTCTAAACCAGGTTGGTTTAAGAAGCATGAATACTATGATTTCCATCGTGTCAAAGGACACAAAACGATAGATGCCTCAGGTTGAGGCACTATATACAAGACCTCATTGAAGAGGGTAAAATTGTAGTAGATTCTCCACCTGACTCATGGCAAGGACCTAAGGAAAGATAGGGATATTCAAAGAACCCTTTCCTAACCATGGGGATAAAAAGCACAAGAAGCAAGATCACGAGATAGACTTCTAACAATTATAGGATTGTCGTTTATATCTACCCTACCGAGGACAAGCCATTTGACTCCCTCATAGGATACATCCATTCTTATGATGAACAAGTTAATACCATTAGGATCTTAGAGAAGAGTTGTGTTATAGGTATATGATGAGCTCATTTGGTAATATCGGACCTTTAACCATTCTGTGGGAAGGTTAATATAACTTAATAGAACAGTTGGAGAAGACTCGGCTAGAATCGTTGTTGAGAAAATAGAGTATGACACTAAGGAGAGGGCACATAGAAGATTCGTGTACATGAATAAAGGTGTTAACCATGAATGTAATTGGTTCTCGTATGGTTGATTTCATTATGATTATTGTTTAATTAATGATTCTTTAAGATCTAGATTTGGAATATGCTATGTGGAATGTTTATGGTTAGTTAGGGTTTTGGATGTATGTTTTATCTTCAACACATTGACATCCTACACAAACAACTCTAAAGACGGGCCTGGTACCTTTGCGCGCTTTAGTTGAGCACTTAGCTCAAGCTGAGTGATGTGCCAGTGCACCTAGGTTGTTTGTGGTAGATTCTAGGCTGCATCATTGGTTCCATTTCGGGACCTCTTTTGATTGTTTTTAGGATGGTTCATGATGAAGATGTACCAGTTGACCCTAGCAAGTGTTGAGGAGTGGATAAAATATCTAGAAAAAGATTATGCACAAATTTTCAGCATTGGATCTAAGTTTGACGCATGCGTGTGGGTGGAAAATAATTTGTATGACTACTTGTACAAGAACTTCTTTGCTATTTTCCCGGTAGAACTGCTGCAAGTGGTTGGTTGCTTATGCAACTAAACAGAGCTAGAGGTATTGCACACTTGTTTGGATGCAGGAAGAATTTTAGGCCCTATATGATGCCGATATGATTTGGACACACGTTGTGGATACTTGGTTCAATGGTGTTTTGAAAAAGTATATTCGGAGTACTCAATTTTCACTTATTCTTGCCCTGAGGTAGCCGAGTTCCAATTTTTACATTATCTCAGGGGAACTTACTTGCAAGGCATTCCACTGGTGATCAAGATCTCGATGGTGACCTTGAACTTGGAAAAAAATTTGATGGCTAGCTAAACACCACCATGCGCGAGGCGGGAGAAGGTTTGGTGAAAGATGGCGAACTAGCAGAGAAAGGAAGAGAGAAGAAAGGAGGCTTATGTACAATGAGGCATGTGAAAGGGAGATGGTAAAGCATCGGGATATTACAAAGTGGATGGCATTGAGGAGAGAGATGGCTCGTGAAGTATTTGGAGCTCATATAGGAGGCGTGGAGCGAGAGCATCCGGAACTCCCCATTTGAGAAATCATGACGACAGGAACCCCCTCGGCCTCACATGGAAGCGCGCCAACAGAGATGAACTGGGATGTAGGTGCGCATCTAAATCTACCTGGCAACCTAGCTCTTGTGCTTGGTTTTCCATTATCTAGTACATCCAATAGTCAGAAAGCTAATTTGGGTAGTAGGGAAGTAGGAGTAAGTCACATAGAAAGTACATCTATGGCAGGGAAAACATCTTTGTTATTGTTTGGAGGTACCTTTTTAGGTGCATCATCTGCACAAAATTTGAGCGCGCAAAATTTTGGACTCACTTTTGGGAGTAGTACCACCACACAGATTGTAGGAGTTCAATTCAGTACTCTTGTTAGGACACATGGAAGTACATCTTCTAGTTTGCTTCTAACTACAGGTGGAGGATCAGGGGGTATAAGTGGCTCTAGTTTTGGTGGATTTGCTGGTTCGGAGGCATAGGTAACATAGGAGGTTCTAAATTAGGTGGGCAAGGTCACACCAACCCCTAATACTTACAAGGAGATGTCTCTCCATCTTCCATAGTATAGGGTATAGAATATGCTTCGAACACGTGCACATGTGTGAGATATTGTGGTGTGTAAAAGGGATCATAGCTTCTGAGTGTAAGGAAATTCAATTTGTAACTACATTATAGGGACGCACACACAGTTTGTAACCCTGGTCAAACTTACGTAGATTATGCAAAGCATTAAAAGATGATTTCCTTAAAGATTTCTATATATCTAAATTTGAGAAGAAGAGTATAAGCACGCTCAAGGATAAATTTTCAATGTCACCTTGTGATACAAATGATTACTTAAATCACAATTTCATAAACATAGATCAGTATACAAGACATCTAAAATTCCCACAATTAGGCTAGTGCCCATTGTCCATCTGAAACTGTAACAATTACAATTATTCACTATCCAAAATAAAATAAACTATCAATGCCCAAAAATATCTATAGTCAACAACTGAATCCACATGAATATGCCAAAAACATTGTATCGCCATCACAAATAATAAGTCAGATAATAACACTCATCTATAATGGAAGCTAGTGTTCAACTGACACTTCGTGATTATTTTGATTACAACTGCAAATATTCACTATCTAAAATAATTAAACCATCAACGCCCAAAATGGCTATAGTCAAAATATAAACCAATGTGAATATGCAATTATTCTATCCATACACTGAACTATAAAGGGATAGATTATAAACTGTATGCTTACCCAAATTGGTGAACTACCATAATCTACAAAATGATCACCTGGTGCCTTTGCAAACAAGTTTGTTAGTGTAATAAATTTACACCCTAATTGCAACCACATTCGATAGTTACAAAAATCTAATTTGTCCAAATCTATCCATAAATTTACAAGTGACAACACTATAAAATTACAAGTTTCAAAATAGACATTTCGATGATGTCCATATCCCTGCATATTGTTGTCAAAAATGGAATAACCAACCACTTAAATCTTCTAGTATGATGAACCTATCACTTTAATCTTCTCTACGACTACTTCAAAAATTATTTCAAAGCTAAATATAAACATAAGATCAAATCCCTAAAATATAGCTTTAAAATTTTTGCATACTATCACCGATTCGCAATGCAAACATAAAGTTGAGGAATGTTTTACCCATCCTATTACTTGGATTTCTTTGTTTAGGTAGTTTTACTTCCCCAGTACCAAAATGAGCATTTACATGAGTTAGATCAACAAATTTTGGTTTGAAATTATTTTCCTTTTTAACAACTTTCCAATGTTGCCTTTCAAGAAACGTGCCAACACATCTTAACATCATGACCATTCCTTTTACATGGGAACAAAATTTAACTTCCCTATTTTTAGGAGTCTTACCCATTTTTTTATTCCCTGAACTTTTCTAGGAGAATGATTCCTCTGTTTCGAGAGGTAACTTTTTTGCCGTTTCTCTCCTTACCAGGGAGAGATTGGTCTCTAAAGACTACCTTATCATTGATAAAAGGCATTAAATTCTTTATCATATTTTCCTCTTCCAACAATATGTTGCGAGAATGATTATTACCTTAAAAAAATGTGCAAGGAAATACATACATGTACATCTACCAAAGCTATATTGTTCAGACTAAAAGAGAGCTTTAGAAGTTTTAGGATTTATTTTCCCCTTAGTGCCATTTTTAGTGTAAGTGGGAGGAGGTGGAATTTCATTACCTCATTTACATGTTTTCTTACACCTTTCATTGTTCCTCTTGATGGCGAAATTCTACAATTCTAGTAGCGTAGATGCTTATCTGTTGGAAGCTTGTTTTCCTTCACATTGCTTTGGAATTTTCTCCAATTTCCATTTTCCCACTAGAATATCCCAAACCTGCAAACCGAGGTTGATCCTCTACCTATATTGGGTTAGGATCACCTTGTCCATTTTTACCAAGGCCCTTTCCGTTAAATCCCATCTTAACCATTAGTTTAGACCAAATTCCCTTAGTGTGTTTTTCAAACTGACCCAAAGGAATATCTAAATCGAATGAGAGGAAGAATTAAAATGTGAACAACTTACAAGTGCATTGTCATACTACTTGCATCTAATTCAAAAGGCATTTCCTTCTTGTGTTCACCTTGTTATAGCTTTTCCAAGAGAGCATCCTTGGTTTGTATTTCTTCCTGAAACTCTTTAACAAATCCCATCAACTTCTTTCTCTCTACAAGCATCTCATTGACATACTCCTCTTTCTTGGTTATAGAGGATTGTGGCTCAAATTTTAACTACACTATTTCCTCTTCCAAGGAGTAAAAATTAGCTCTCAAGAAAGAGTTTTCTGCCTGGAGTTGGTGGTTTATGGCTTCAAGCTCATCCAATTGCTCCTGTTTGAATGACTTGCCCATGATTCCCTATTCCTACAAACACAACCTGTACTTCCAAAACTACACATTGCAAAAGAAGATTAAAAATCCCCAAAATGTCTGCACATCAGAACTGAAATCAATACTTAAACTGAAGCCAAATTTTCAAACACAATTAGAAGCTAATTCAGAAATCTAACTTCTTTGATACCAAAACTTGCTCGAGAGATTAGCAAGTTTACAAGTGTGATCACCTACTCTGATACCAACTTTTTTAGGATCCACATTTTTAGGAACCTTACTTTGACTGCTCTTAGCCGAGTCAGGGTTAGAAGAATTCAGTTTCTCAATCTATTCCAATATGGACTTCTGTTTCCTACATTTGGCCACTCAATGGTTAGACAACCCACAAAATGTGCAAGGGTAACTATTCAACATTACTTGAAAATCATAGCCAAACTTTTGTAGTGCAAATAATGGATCAATTTGTTTACCTTTCTTTTTAGAACTATGATAAACTGAAGGCGGAGGGATTTATATACCTCTCCATGGTGAATTCTTACCAGTTCCTCCTGATGAGGATGAACCACCTGATGCTAGTAGGGATGAAAATGGAGATTACATTTGTATTATTGACAGTGGTGAGTGGTGAGTGCAGGATCAGGATGTACAAAAGAGGAATATGGCAGTTGCAGTGTCATATCAGTTGTAGTTTAGGCCATTGGGTTATGTTACTATTATTGGCATTTGAATATTGTAATATTTTGGAAAAATTACCATGCTATAAATTGGGTTTTGTGTTTGTATTATGCAGAGAACGTGTGTATAGTTCAACAGAGTGAATTTCCATTTTGAGGTCAAAATGGTCTTACTGGGGAGGAGTGATCCGGAGGATTTTTCACTATGTAAATATTCCCTAAACTTCCCTAAACTTGGACCATGCTGAAGGGATTCTTGATACCTTTCCGATGGTATGCTAAACTTCAGAATCAGAGTTTGTATGTAAATTCTATCACCGGTCAAAGTTAAGGTTGTAAACGGATCAACCCTGGTCAATAGGTCAACAAGTGGACCAATGGCAAGGTGACACGTGGTAGTTGGCAAAAAGGAAAAATTTATGGTCTTGTAATGTTTCAAAATCAGTTCCATGGTATATATCTCATCACAAGATTTTCAACGCATTTTGAACGAACCAAATCTGAGTTCGTATGCGAAAGATATGCATAGTCAAAGTTGTGGTCAAATGATGACGTGGCACACTCTGATGTGGAAAAATGGCATATTATGGGCGTGACACTTGGCAGGTTTGTAGTGGATTTAGATTTATAATAATAATAATAATCTATTTAATCCATTCCACATGAATAAGCCTAAATCCCATGGGATAAGGAGGATTTTGTGGCCAAAAACTATTTAAAGGCTTATCTATCCCTTTCCCACCAAATGTGGGGTCAATGGCTAAATTGGGCACCTAAACCTATGGAAGGGGGATTTGAACCCTTGACTTGTGCCAAAATATTTATCAGCCTTACCAACCCACCACTTTTAGCAAGTGATAGAATATGAGATCACTTCTATTTAAAGGGACCTTTTGGTAAGTTTGTGAATGGATAGCGAAGGACCAGTTTGCAGAAAGATCACCATTTTCGAGGCACTTACAGTCTGAATTTTGCAATGGTGTAAAAATAAAATTTGTTCAAAATTCTGAGAGATTTCCAGAAATGTAAATTTTGTTATAGTAAGTGCTATATATTTTCCTGTGTAGGCATTTTTCCATCGCAATTTCACAAATCAGACACGAGGAGCAAGCAGAGATCTACATTTTCCAACCACTTCTGGTCTGCAATCAGGCCATAGAGTAAAAAGGGAATTTTTTCATAATTTCATCTATTTTCCAGAAATGTAAACCTATTTTCTTTAGGTGTTGTATATTTCAAGTTGTAGATGTTTTTGAAATGTAATTTCACAAGAAACTATCAGTGAAAATACTATAGCGGCCACGGATGGACTTGTGAACGTTTCTGGTAAATTGAAGAGTTCCAAGAGGTTTGAATCAGCTCATTTGTAGGTATAAAGATCTATTAAGTCATTAGTGAAGGGATATCGTAATTCATTGGATGTTTAATAGATCAATTCACTTTTGTAAATCCAGAGACCTATCCTTCGAATGAACTCTGTTATCAAGTTCTTGTGTTGTGGATTTGATTTTAGTTTTTAGAAGCTTTTGATCAGATTAAAAATTCAAGTTAGTTTATTTGATTAATTATTAAAGCAATCACAAAATGGTTTAATCGGAAGGAAGTAAAATTCAGTATCCATAACCCTCAACATATTTGAATACACTTATTAACTTGGATTTAAATATCAGATTGAGTGCATTCTAAATCAACTGTGCTTATTTTATTTGGATTTGTGATAGATTCAAATATTTCACTTAAGTTGAAAATTAAGGATTAATTTTAACTTTTGGAAGAGTTTAAGTTTGGGACTTTCAAGAACACCCATAATTGATAAAAAAAAAAAAAAAGTAACTCTTGATCAAGTTGAAATCTTTTAAAGTTAAGAATTTGGGAATTTTCTAAATACTGGAAAAATTTCAAGTACCATTTTCAAATCAATCACTATGACAATTTGTGCTTAATGTTTGAAAGATGTAGACAATTAAGCATCTCTTTAAACATCAAGAAGTGTGTGTTTGCTACACCTTTTGGCACTTTGTTAGGGCATATCATCTGCAAGGAAGGCTTGTTAGTGGATCTAGCTAAGGTTGTAGTTATTGTAGGCTTGGAAGATCCTACCAGTCAGAGTGAGGTGCATGGATTCTTGGGTCACACTGGGTATTATAGAAAATTTATCAAAGGATATGCTAAGATTTCCACACCTTGGAAGAATTACTAAAGGGAAAAGGGACATTCTATTGGGGAGAACCGCAACAGTGTGCATTCGAGGCATCAAAGGAAAGAATTACTACAACACCTATTCTCGTGTTTTCCTCATAGTAACCGACTGTTTCATGTACATGTGGATGCCTTTGGCACGACCATTGGCGTGGTGTTAGCTCAACCTGGAGAAGTTATTATAGATCATCCTATCTATTTTGCTAGTATAAAGTTGACTCTACGGAGCATAATTATACGACTACCGAGTGCGAAGCCTCATCAATGATCTACGCATTGCATAAATTCATACAATACCTAATACCAACACCATTTTTATTTTACACCGATCACATAGCATTAAAATATTTGGTAAACAAGCCTATTTTACAGGGGTGTATAGGTCAATGGGTTCTCTTATTCCAAGAATTTGATTTCACAATTGTGGTAAAACTAGGTAAAATTAATTCTTGCCCAGACCATTTATCAAGAATTGATCAGGAGGATGCACGAGACAATTAAATATACAATGTCAAATGCATAGTTGTATAGGTTACAACACATGCCTTCGGAATTGGAGGATATTGTTGTCTTTTTACGTACATGTATGGTGCCAGAAGGAATGAAATCCTTAGAGAAGAAACAACTTACAATTCATGTGACACCTTTTATGTTAATCAGTGGTGACCTATACAAGTTATTCGAGATAAAATATTGTGCGGTGTGTACTAGAGGATGAGCGTACAGATATAATGGAAGAGGATCATGGCGGTATTACAGGTGGGTACTATGCGCAGGTGATGCCACCTGTGCGCGCAAGATTCTACTCATTGGATTATGGTTGGAGACCCTCTACAAATATTGTAAAGCATATTGTAAGGCATGTAATCACTGTCAACGCATTGGTAAACCTACACAAAGAGATGAAATGCCTTTAAGACCTATTCCTAGTGTAGAGCCGTTTGAGAAATGGGATATAGACTTTGTGGGTCCTATTTCTCCAGCCACGTGTAGAACTAGATCACGCTACATCATCACTTGCAAAAAGTATCTTATAAGGTGGGAAGAAGAAGCACCTATAAAGGATTGTACAACAAAGCTACAAAGAACTGAGGTTTTTATGTGAAAATGTTCTTACAAGGTATGGATGCCCGCTAAGTTTTACAAGTGATAGGGGTACACATTTTTTTAATGAGACAATCAGGATACTATTGGATGAATTTATGATTACGCACCATAAGACCACACCATATCATCCTCATTAAAATGGGATGCTTTGAGGTATCAACAAGATTTTGTGCGAGATATTGACAAAAATTGTGATGTTGGAAGGAAAGATTGGTATGATAAATTTTATGTCGTGCTTTGGGTGTATAGAACAACATACAAGAGGTTGAATATGGCCACACCTTTTTAATTGGTGTTTGGCGTAGAAGAAGTTCTTCCTAAAGAATTCATGTTACCATCTTTGTGTATTACATGCAGCTGGAGGTCTAGATGATGAGCAAACATTAGAAGAAATAATTGATAAATTGATATAGTCGGATGAGAGGTGTGTCATAGCACAATGGAGTCGAAGCAAGAAAAGGTCCAAGCAGAAGGCATGGCATGACAGGCACATCAGGGACAAAAAGCTTGAGATAGGATAGATGGTTCTTCTTTATGATTCTAATTTTATGCGCCATCCAAGAAAGCTTAAAGTGCATTGGTTGGGACCGTATGTTATCACTCATATACTTGAATCAGCGCTTTTCCAGTTAGAGATGCTTGATGGAATACGGTTACCCAGTTACTTCAATGGGAGTAGGTTGAAGCCCTACTATAAATAAGTCTTCTTGGTGTTTATAATAAGGTAGTGTTGCCATTTAGAATAGGTTTTTTTTTTTTCCTTAATGTATTTCCTTCTTCGTCGTTATGCTTTGTCAATTTAGTTTGGTGTTTTGTGTAATAAGCGTGTTTGCACGTTGGAAGCTAATTACCATTTGAAGTATTTTTATGTGCAGAGGACTACACATACCATTGGTGTGGGGTGGTTATTCACAACTGGGTACACATGAGAACAAAATTGTTACAGGTGTTAGTAAAGTGTGGAAAGGAGCTGTTAGAAAGGATATTTCTCTAAAAATATGGCCATAGATGAAGATAAATGAGGGAACAATATAACGTGAGGTAAGTAGTGGTTGTGGAGACTACTAGGGAAGGCGTAGTGGCAAGGTACTCGGGTGCATGGAAGCGCGCTGAAGAGAATTCTGTAGCTAAAAGGTAGGAAGGCGTGCTAGAAGGTTATAGCTGGGCAAAGATGTACCGCATGGATATTGTGAAAATGGTCAATTAATGAGAGGATTGTTGGTAGGTGAAGGAGTAATAAATGCACTAAATTTTTGAACATCTATATAAGGACGCGATGTGGGTTAAATTTTACCTTTGTGATGAAAATTAATTGAGCGAGCTAAGTGCGATCGAGTTGAGAAAATCGTGTTGAGGTGTGAAGATTTGTGAAACTAGACAAAGCAGACTATTACGTAGAAGAGGCTTGTGTCCCGATTGGTGAAGGGTTTGAGCAAAGCATAAGTATTGAGAAGGAGCTAGGGCACATTGTTTCAAGCTAGGGAACGTAGATTTAAGCTAGGGTTTAAGTTTTCTTGGAACAGACATAACAAAAGGAAGGATTTTTACAATGGCACCAAAGAAAGCACCTGCATCAAGCACGAAAGGAAATAATAAGGTGGAAGATGAAGTTGAAATTTCTCTCGAGAGTAGTTTTTTAGAGATGCAGTACCTAGAAGGAGTAATAGTTGGATAAGAGTGGGTGTCCCACATCCATAGATGCAAAATAAGTGACTACAACCACCGTACCTCTTACAACAAGGAAGATTTGGACTCGTTGTTGAATAAGAAGACTAACAAGCACATAATGGAGGATATGCCGAGTGTATGACGATCTTTGGCAAGAAATTACTGAAGTAGGTAGGAGTTTACTAGTTGTATGAGCTCCTATATTTTGGAAAATATGAACCCTTATACCAATGGCTGATGAGAAGAGTCCATGAGGACTCCTTTTATTTCACCAGACGTAGGGTTAGGATCACATCGACCTTGGTTTCGACACTAACAGGATTGAAGGGCACAGGGTTAGACCTTATTAGTGATTTGAATGATAAAGAAGTAGTCATAGAAACAAGAAAGGAGTGGGGGTATACCAAAGTCATGCGGAATGGACATTGATAAACTGAAGAAGTTTCTTGTGGTGCAGTCAATCATGCATCTACTAACCAAGTTGAATGACTAGGAGATATGGTCGTAGGTAAACACCATGTGGCTTCACATTGCAAAGAAAATGTCTCAGGGAGTAGTATACAACCTAACAAACTATATTGTAGATACCATTAGTGAGGAAGCATGTATAGGAGAAAAGATAAGTTTTGGTGTTATCCTACTTTCTCTTGTGTTTTTAGAAATTGGAGTGCCATATGGACTAAAGAAAAGATCTGGGAGTACCCCTTGGAAAATAAATGCCTCACAGAGAGGTTTGAAAAATACTTATGTGAAGGATCAATGAGTGGACTATTTAAGTAGAGGCAGAAATGTGGTATAACCAAATTTTTACGAAACTTGAGGAGTGGCGTAATCCCAAGGAGCTACCTTCGGTAGTGGGCGAGATAGTACATTTCATGGTGTACCAACACTTTTTCATCATGTGGTTTGCTATGAGGGATGGGATGTGGAGCCCATGGTGCAAACTGACCTATGCCTTCATAGCATGCTACTTCCAAGCCCCAGTTCATATATTTTTGATGCGCGCCATTTGAACTTCAACGTAGATAAGGTAGATTGTGACTATCACACCCTCAGGAAGACATATGTGTATCCAAGTTGGATTGCCTACATTGAGAGGCTCATCTTAGATGTCATAAGTATGAAGCCAATAAGCTTGGCTATTGGGGACAAGTGGATCCGCGCTCGTATACCTTCAACTTAAGCCTAAGCTAGAGAATAACAAGTATGTGGAGAATTAGTTTGTACTCCCAAGGTTGCTTAAGGGAAAACATACAGTGGAGAATGTGTCAGCTCTAAAGCCTACAACGACTATAGAGGTAGATGAGGAGGAAGAAGAACATGAAGATAGTGGTGGCTTAGATCATAGAGGTTGGAGGAGCCCACAGATAGAGTAGAGACTGAGTGCATGGATACTCCACCTTAGGTGTTAGAAGGAGATGAGGACTTGGACGTGGAAGTAGTCCATGAAGATCACCACTTTAAGAGGGTATTCAGAAGAACAAGAACCCAAGGTGCGGGAACTCCACAACCTGTACAAAGATCACCATGAATCTCCCCTCAGAAAGAGGTAACTGAGAAGAAGAGGAGAAAGCTAAAGCTGAATGATGAGGCAAAGGAGTCTACAAAGAGCGCGCCTAGAACCCTAGTGTAGCTGAAGATATGGAGGATCCCAGAGATGAGGACATGAAGGATGAAGATGAAGGTGCAAAGGAGGTAGAAGAATAAGAGCATGAGAAGCCTTATGTGCATGACACTACTCGGGAGGTTGAAGGGAAAACTCCAAACCTTGGCGCTTAGGTTCCTAAGGGGCCAAGAACAAGGAGAACATGTGGATAATATGTTGTGCAAGGTATGGGCTATGCTGAGGACACAAGAAAAATCATCCACACCCGTTTTCAAAGCACAGTGGACTGAAAATTTATATGGGTGGGAGCTAATGGATCCAGACATGGCTACTACGTGCGCAAGGAAACAACTATCTTGGTCCATGCAGACTCGATATGGATATGGACGAGCCAAATTTTGATGTATGTGAGGTGTCTTGTGTGTTGAGAAGAGTGAAGAAGGCACCTTAGAGTAGGCACATGATTATAAATCCCACTCTCATGTCTAATGAGAAGGTGAGAAATGCCTTAGTTAAGGTATCTACAGAGGTGGTGCAGAGGAATGTTGATAAAGTTGCCACTATTAAGGCGCTACTTGAAGATAATAAGGTAAAAATTGTAGAAATAGCGCATCTAAAAGGAGAGAAGGGTCTAGAAAAGAAAAATAATGAGGCCTTCATCAACATGGTAGAAGAAAATGGTGACTATGTCTTGAAAGCAAGACCACATCTGGATTCTAAAGTACCTGAGAAGTTTCCTTCAGCTATGCATTATGTGTGCACATTAGTTGATTTGGTGCTTAGGATGGACCAATTCGAATGCTAGTGCCAAAGGATCCTTAACAAGAAGTAGAGAGAGCAAGGGCCTCCGTGCTTAGAAATATTTCATCTTACAAGGCATTACTCCAAACTTTATAAGAAGAGATAAAGAAAGAAGATCAAGCTTGTAACATGTGTGCAGCTCTAGAAGTCGTGATCAAGATCAGGACTATAATAGAAGATAATGAAGTCTTGAAGGAAATGAAGGATGAGACTTTAGGGAACACATAGAGATTGGAATTAGTAAAGCAAAAACGTGAAGCCCTTACAGCAGCACAAAACCCACATTAGGAGAATTTGGATGAGATTGAAAAGATCATAGCGCAAAATATGGATCTTCTTGAGGGAAGGATGTCTCTTATGGCCAATGTTGTCCTAGTACTATAGAATGAAAAGGGAGAAACAAACCAAGAAGAGTTGTAATCCATCACCACAGATGGTCCAGAGAAAACAAGAAACATGTTGGAGGACAAGAAAACATTGGAGGTTGAGATATAAATAGAATATCCAGAGTTTATCCTCCCGGTTGAAGCGAGAAGATCCTGCAAAATAGAAGTCTATTCTTTGTACAATATTTCTTTACATTCTTTCCATTCTTGTTCTTTATTCTTTGGGAACATCAGAAGGAAACCCCATTGCTGAGGTGACAATGTATTTTAGTGTGGGGTAATCTTGAGAAGATAAATTATAACATGAAGGAGAGGGCACATAGAAGATTCATGCTCGGGAATAAGGCACATTTGAAGGCACGGGAGGATAGGGAAGGAAATGCATGCTAGGACAAGATGATTTGGGACTTAGCCATTTGTCATGGTTATGGGCTATTTTTGAGATAGCATGCGGAGCACACAATAGGATGGAGACTTGCATGACACGCAAATTTTATTTTGGGGATTAGCATCTACTAAGCATCGTGCATGAGTTCGAGAATAATAATAGGATTACTACTAGCGAGTTAACCGTAAGAGATCTATTATTAGTGCACTTGCGTTTGTGCATATTATTGTAAAGGCGCATGCCTATTTTCAGCATGCAACCTATTTTGGGAGGTGCGTAAGTGGTGAAAGGAAAGTCCCCACCCCATAAAATGTATTAGTCTATGTAGTTAAACATAGACACTTTGTGTATGAGTTATTGTAGAGTTATGCTTTCGGATTTGTTACACGCATAAACTTATGGTAATGTTATATGATGTAAGAAGCATATATATTTATTGTGTTTAATATAATGGAGTGTATTGGCTGGATAAAGGTGTTAAACATGACTATAATTGGTTCTTGTATGGTTGATTTCATTATGATTATTGTTTAATTCATGATTCTTTAAGATCTAGATCTGGAATATGCTCTGTGGAATGTTTATGGTTAGTTAGGGTTTTGGATGTATGTTTTATCTTCAACACGTTGACATCTTACACAAGCAACTCTAAAGAGGGGCCTAGTACCTTTGCATGCTTCGGGTGAGTGCTCAGCTCAGGATGAGTGATGTGCCAGCGTGCTTGGGTTGTTCATCATAGATTCTAGGTTACATCATTGGTTCCGTTACCGGGACCTATTTTTCACTTGTTTTAAGGGTGGTTCATGATGAAGACGTACCAATTGACCCTAGCAAGTGTTGAGGAGTGGATAAAATATCTAGAAGAAGATTATGCACATAGGTTTATCACATCTCTCGAGTTTGATGCACGTGTGTGGGTGGAAAAAAATATGTATGACTGTTTGTACAAGAGCTTTTGTTATTTTCCGGTAGAACTATATGAGTGGCTGATTTCTTATGTGTCTAAATGGAGCTGGAGGTATCACAAAATTTTCTAGACACATGAATAATTTTAGGCTGTATGATGCTAATATGATTTGACACATGCGCTATGGATACTTGGTTCAAAGTGGTGTTTTGAACAACTATATTTTGGAGTACTCAATTTCCACTTATTCTTCCCGAGAGGTTGTTGAGTTCCAATTTTTATGCTATCCCAGGGAACTTACTTGCAAGGCATTCCTTTGGAAATCAAGATCTTGATGGTGACCCGAACTTGAAAAAAATCGATGGCTAGCTAAACCCCACCACGCACGGGGACATGAATAGGTTTGGTGAAAGATGGCAAACCTAGTAGTAGAAAGGAGAGAAAGAAAGGTGGCTTTGAGTACAATGAGTCACACAAAAGGGAGATGGAAAAGCAACAGGATATTGCAGAGTGAATGGTGTTGAGGAGATATATGGATTGTGAAGGATTTATAGTTCACGTAGGAGGCATGGAGCAGAGCATCCTGGAACTCACCCATTTGGTAAATCATGACAGAACCCCCTCAACCTCACACGGGATTGCACTAGCGAGAGACGACTGGGCCAGGGCGCACATCTCGAATCTACCTGAAAACCTAGCCCTTTCGCTTGGTTTTCCATTATCTAGTACATCCAATAGTCAGTAAGATAATTTGGGTAGTAGGGAAGAAAGAGTAAGTCACATAGAAAGTACATCTATGGTAGGGCAAACATCTCCATTGTTGTTTGGAGGTACTTTTCAGGCGCATCATCAACACAGAATTTGAGTGCATAGAATTTTGGACTCACTTCTAGGAGTAGTACCACCATGCAAACTTTAGGAGTTCAATTCAAGTACTACTATTAGAACACGAGTAAGTACATATTTTGGTCCAATTTCGACTACATGTGGAGGATCGGGGGGGTATAGGTGGCTCTAGTTTTGGTGGATTTGGTGGTTCTAGAGGCATAGGTAACACAGGAGGTTCTTGATTAGGTGGGCAGGGTCCACACCAACCCTAGAATATTTACATGGAGATGTCTCTTCGTCTTCTAGAGTATAGGGGCATAAAATATGTTGCTAAACACATGCACATGTGTGAGATACTATGGCGCGCAAAATGGATCACATATTCTAAGTGTAAGGAAAGTTAATTTGTAACTACATTACAAGGACACACACATAGTTGGTACAGGAAGTTTGACCTTGATCAAACTTGCATAGATTATGCAACATTAAAATATGCTTTCCTTAAAGAGTTCTATATCCTGAATTTGAGCAAAAGAGTATAAGCACACTCAATGATATTAAGCAGGCACTACTGAGAGTGTTAAGGAGTATGATGTCCATTTCAAAACACTTTTATCTAAGCTTTCTTATGATATTAATGCAAGCCAACATGCACAATGGTTTGTTGGAGGACTGATCACACCTTTTAGAAGGGCGCTATCACATAATACATATACTAATCTCCACAAAGCACTTGAAGCACTTTATGTGTTGAGGAATTTGGAAGTATAGACACTGGAGTTAGCCCATTCCTAGAAGCATAGATTGCAGCTATGGAAAAATAGTTGGAGAAGCTATCAAAGAATTCGACACATGAGACGCGCACCTTTGGGATTTAGTGTAAGGATTGTGAAGTGGAAGGTCACACCAAGGATAGTTGTCCCCGTAGGTCAATGCATTCATTATTGCTAGACTGTGAGATATGTCATATGAACCATGACACCAGCCGTTGCTCACTATTGATAGGCACGATAAGGAAGAATGTATCCTGCTATTGTAAAATTTTCCAGCCCATGACTCATGATACAGAAGATTGGAGGTTGATTGGTCAGATCCATGATGTTATAGATATTGGTGTGTGATATACAGGAGTATCAGATAACTCTAAGGGTAAAGGTGAGCACCAGGATCAGGAGCACAATCAAGTATGTTATGATTGGAACAAGGGGCGTTATGAAGGAGGAAGTGGCAGAGATTGAGGATATCGTGGTGGAGTTGGGGGTCGAGGTTGTGGTTGTTGATGAGCCAAGTTTCCTCACCGAACGTGCTTTACATGCAGAGCTCTTGACCACTATAGGCGTGAATGTCCTAAGAATATTACTTAATCTTTTTGTCGGAAGAGTCATAGCTATGAGGAATGCCCGAATCTATATGATCATCTTAGAAAACAACATAAACAAGAAAAAAAGGGTGCATGAATGGTTAGGATACAACACGTTGTTGAAAATCGAGTGGATGCCAAAGTTGGCATCGGAACTCGAAGTATTACCTATGAAGATTACTACACGTGCTAAATTTGTGTGTGCCAGAGAAGCGTTACATCAGAAGCCTACAATCACTAAGGAGGACATTTTGCATGGAAGGTATCTAGATCCTATGCACCATAAGGAGGTTTATCAAGAGACCATGGAGGTAATCAGAAACCTTTAGGGGGAAATATAATTTTTAAAGGAGCAATCATGGAATATGGAGAAGAAGAAGGCAATAGAGACAACCCAATGATATTGATGACTTGAAGAATGTATGCAAAATGTTATGCCATGAGAATATCATTCCATTGCTAGGGATTTGGCTAAAGGGAAACACTCCGTGCATGAATATTTAAAATGGACGTTGAGATCTTGCATGTAAATCTTCCTCCTCATAACTTAGATTACGATAAGGAGATAACTCGAATGTTGTTGTGGATGGATGGCTCTTGAGTAATATATTGATTGACACAAGCATGAAGGTAAATGTGCTTACTTTAGATACATGGGTACAGATGGGGAGACCTCCATTGCAGCCATCTTCTAATGTACTATTTATGGCTAATCAAACTAAGGCCACTCCTATCAAAGTTTTAAAAGATGCATCCATTACTATACAAGGGGCCAAGTTCACTGGGGATTTTGAGGTTTTAGCACTTGCAGAAGTAGACAGTTTCCCAGCTCTACTTGGGTGCCCTTGGTGCTACACAAATAATGTTTATCTTCAGTTCAACAAAGGATATATAAGTTTTGAGAAAATTGAGGAAATATTTATTATACCTTTAACGGATGGGAAATATGTGCCTTATATTGAGCCTTTGAGTGAAAAAGAATTGAACAAGATTTATGTACGTGTGATTCGGGACCCGAAGTACTCGAGCCATTTAAGGAAGGAATCCTCCGGTGGGAAGATGCATCTCTATTAGTGATACCACAAGTATTGCTTGTGATAATTGGGCTCATGGAACTTATGAGACGGTTGGGCCCAAGTAAGGAGCGTAAATTTGTAGAGAAGCAAACCTCGTTGCATTAGGAGGATGGGTCCATTTGAATCCCATAAAGTGTGTCTTTGGTGTCCTATTAGGAAATCTCTTGGGTTTCATCATTTCATAGAGAGGAATCAAGGTGGACCCCACAAAGGTTGTAGCTATCACAGAAATTCCTCCACCTACAAATCTCAAACAACTAAGAAGTCTACAAGGAAAAATTCAAGCAATCTTTCATTTTATCTCACAACTTGTGGATAAGTGTCATCCATTTACACATCTGTTAAAGAAGGATGTTACATTCAACTGGGGACCATATTTTTAAAAGGCCTTCTAATTACTTAAACAATACCTTGCCAACCCAACTGTTCTAGTGCATCCTACCCCAGTGAACCCCTTCGTTGTATATTTCAACCACCCGAGCTTTTCCATTGGTGCACTACTTTCCCAATATGACCTTGACCACAGAGAAAGGGAAATTTATTATCTCAGTCGCACCTTAATTTCCTATGAGTTGAACTATCCCTTGATTGAAAAGTCCTGCTTAGCATTCGTCTTTACCTTTCAGAAATTGTGTCACTACGTCTTGAATAATAAGACCAAATTAATATCCAAATTTGACCCTCTCAAATACCTCTTATCCAAACCCTCCCTTACGGGATGAATGACTAATTGGATCATTCTCCTTAGAATATTTGAGATTGAGTTTATTAACCAAAAATATTTGAAAGAATAGGTTTTGGACGATCAATTGTGAGAATATCCCTTTCCGGAATGGAGCCATCGTGTCTAGATCTGTCAGACGCATCTATGATGTATATTGAAGAGTCTTTCGTGTGGAAATTCCACTTTGATGGATCATTTAATTTTCATGGATCAATAGTTGGAGTAGTTCTTATCACTCCCACAGATGAGGTTATTCCATGGGCATTATGTTTGGGGTACCCTTGCACCAACATTGCAGAGTATGAAGCACTTATCGCAGACTTAAGTTAGCTATCACTTGGAATATCGACATAACTATGAGTCATTGGTTACTCTCAACTGATCATTAAACAATTTAATGATGAGTATAAGGTTAAAGATGAGAAAATCATTCCATATAAGAAATTGGTCGATACCTTGAGGAGTATTTTATACATATTGTTTTTGAACAGTGACCAAGATCACGCAGTAATGTATGCGGATGTTATGGCTACAATTGGGTCTCTTTTACACATCATGCCTCAGGAAAATAAAATGTTGTTCTTTGTAGAGAATTTATGAGTGCCCGCATATGACATGCTAGAGTCTTGTTTGGCATGTGAATTTGTTGGTCCCCTATCACCCTGGCATAATACTATATTCGATTACCTAGAAGATGGCATGTTTCCACCAAACATTACCCATACCGAAAAGAAATATCGTATTTTCCTATTCCCCATTACACCCTCCTAGGAGGCACCCTTTATCATCGTGGCTAGGACGATAATCTATTATGATGTTTGGATGTTAGTGAGTCTATGCACACTATCAAAGAAGTGCATGGAGGCATTTACAAAGCACATACTAGTGGCATGACTATGGCTAAGAAACTATTGAGAGTAGGCTATTATTGGCCTACCATGGAAGAAGATTGTTGTAACTTCATCAAGAAGTGTGAACTCTATCAGAAGTATGGTAACTTGATACATGCACCAACACAGGCATTACATCCCATTGCAACTCCTTGGCCATTTTCTAGATGGGGCCTGGATCTCATATGGAAGCTCCATCCTACCTCTTCAGATGGCCATACCCACATTATCACTACCACCGAGTACTTTACAAAATGGGTAGAGGTTGTGCCTCTCACTTACATCACTAGTGCACAAATTTCTAAGTTCATCATGAATCACCTCATTTGCCGTTATGGCATCCCTTACGCCATTGTCACAGATAATGGTAAATATTTTTTTATTAGAATTAGAATTTAATTAGTCTTTTAGGATTAATTAAGAATCCCAAGCTTAGAGAGCTTTTTGGGAGCATTTGGAGGAGGCTTTGATATATTGTGGATGTTTTGAAGTGGGAGTTAGCCAATAAGAAGATTTATTGGTTAAATTCAAGATAGAAGGCCTAATCAATGTATAGTAGTTAATTAAGAGGAGTGAGGGAAAACAAGCCTAATTGACAAAGTATCGTCAATTTACAAGGAATAGAATAGTTAGTGCAATGTTAGTAATAAAATTGCTTTGATCAAATTATAGGTATCTACATTTGCCCCTCTTTAGGGTGATGTAAGCTATATCACTTCAAAGATAGTATACAAACACCGAAAAATATTTTTTTGAAAGAGGTGGAAGAAAAATTAGTAGAATGAAAGATGCCCCCTTGAATGTCGATGGGGTATTGAAAGAGGTCGATCGACGATAAAAAAGGTGAAGGAAATAGATAGAAGATGAAGGGGGGGGAGATTCCCCTAGCAACATAGTAGAATAGTGTGAAGAGAAGAAAGGGGATATAGAAGAAAAAAATATGAGGAAGGAGGATTGAGCTAACATCCATCTAGTGTCGTGTAAACAACTTAATTTTCATCATATTACCAATAATCTTCATCATATTGCGTAATCTTCATCATCGATCCTTATTAAAAATGTAAGCATACGACAAAAGTGTAGAATGACATGAAAATCCATAGTATGAACAAATTTCCATTGCTAAAACACCAACTCCATGCAACATACAAATGCAATGCAATACAAGAAACTAAATAAGGCTGCCTAATAGGGAAACAAGTACAAACAAACAAACTTAAACTAACAATGTTTAAGATAGGTACACAAATGTTTTTTTATTGAGCTACAATTTCAAAATGTTCATGCATACCGACAAGGGTTAAAAGTGGTGCCACAAGCAAGGATGTATGTGAGGGGAAATATGGTGGACACATGGGTCCAAATGAAAAAGCATTCATATGCTACGAAACAATACCAGGAAACTCATTGTGCCAAGATAGTACAGATGGAACAAACAAACTAGCTTTGTTAATGGGGTAGATCCAAATGATTCATGAGTCGTTGTTACAAAAACAAGTGAAAACACAAGAAATATATAATTTGAATACAATGTATTTGACACAAGCTTTAGCTACGTACCAGTGTTTTACCAATTTGTGCAAATTTTTGAATTTTTAATTTTTTTGGATTTTTAATGATTTTTACAATAGTTTGAAAATATTGAATTTTTCATTGTTTAGTGATTTTTGATTTTTTATAGAATAATTACCATGGAGATCGCTTGAAGTAAAAAAAAGATGCTTCGTGGGGAAGAAAGGGGTGCTAGGTAGCAAAAATGCTCGAGCGTAGCGAAAATGGGTTAAAAACATTTATTTAATAAAAACAATCATCACAATGGGTGGTAGAAGAAGTTAAAATGATCACGGCGGCCATATCACCCCTCTCAACCATCACGACAAGTGAAAATACATCGAGAGGAGTCAAAACGACCACATATACCCCTCTCGGGTGGGTAAATCATCACGAGTAATTCATTTGTTATTAGCCCTTGTTGTTTTTACGGTGATATTTTCACTAACCCTTGAGAGAGATGGTGTGATTTAAGAGGTGTAGAATGCAAGAAGATACGGTCCAAGAGTATGTGCATATGCCCGGTGATGGACCCTATGTGAGTACCCTATCCATCTTTTAATTTTATAGCATTTAATGTCATTTATTAGGGTAAAAATGGGGGCAATAACATGTGTGTGCCTTAGGGATGCGGATGCATTATCATGTACATGCAAGCATTGGTAGGGCATATGCACGTGTACGCATACGTGGATAGGGAGCGTAAGCGCCACGAGGAGTTAGATAAAATTTTTGTATGTGCAAGTGTTGTCAAGGTTGTGCATGCGTCATTAGGGGGCACGTATGTGCTTGGGGAAGGGGGACAAATATGCTCGTGCACAACCATAAAAAAGGGTATGCATGTGTGAGTTAGGGCATGTAAGCGCTAGAGCATGGGTAAGAAAATAGTTGTGCATGTAAGTGCTGGAAAGGGGGTGTATATGTGTTAAGAATGCACATGCTATGAGGACACGCATGTGTCATTAGGGTCACATGCGTGGAAGATGGGTTTTGGGAACACTTAGAAGAAAATGGAAATTTTAGAAGAATATATGGATGAATAGGCCAAGTGTTAGATGATGTTAAATAGAAGAAAGTCTAATAAGTAGGTTGCGTGATCTTACAGATGCAACTACCTATCTTTGCGAGCATGGGAGTGATGCAACCAGTTGGCCAAATTCTAGGTGAACTTCTTGCGACATGAGAGGGCCTATTTGGATATCACCCTATATGTTATAGGGCTTAGCTACATGGCATAGATGCCATAGATCACCTTGGACCACAGCCTCCTTACAACCTTAGTTGAGAGGTGGCATAGTGAGAGCCAATGTTTCATGCTCCAACTAGCGAGATGATCATTACGCTTGAGGATGTTTTGAGGATTTTGCGGGTGTCAATCCAAGGCCACCTGATAGAGGATGAGGATGATGGGGTACACATTACGGATAGATTAAGTGAGCTCTTTGGTGTAGACGAGATACCTTTATGAGTATGACAAGTCTGAGATGCATTAGTGTTTCACATGATTCAAGGTTATCATGTGTGCCAATGTATCTCATGGTGCTTGTAAGTGGTATTCGCTCACCGACAAGATGGGTACATCATTTCCCTTAGGCCGATTGGAGTGATTAAAGGCTTGATCGAGAGAAGAGAGTTACTATTGGGGACAATGCATTTTTGTGCATCTATACTAGGACTTGCATTTGATTACCTATCGTGATTAGAAGAGTGTGGGTCTAGTGACCTTAATACGAGATATAGGCACCGGGACCATATAGCTATTGGTCACCCTACGGGAACATTACGTGAGCAGTGCTAGATAATCCCTCGGTCATGGGATCAGCCTCATCGAGTGATTTTGTTCATGGACATATGGGGGATACCTATTATTACCATCATGCATTTGATGATATTTAGCTACATATGATTGTATGGAGACCTTATAGACACTATCAGTGGGTAGAGGATCCAGTGGAGCTCAGCCTTGCCTTAGTGGAGCACTTTCTTATTGGGAGCCATGGATATATTATGGAGTATTACAAAGTGGATTAGGCACAACAACAGTTTGGTGTCATTCAAGATGTTCCGGGGACAAAGATGTGGTATGCATTTCATGCCCGAGATACTTTTGACATTAGGCCTTTGATCGGGACACGGTGATCCATAAGCTTCTACTTTAGAACTCTACGAATCACACAACTATGTTGTTATACTTTCAACTCTAGAAAATGACACATTTTCTTAAATATTAGAGCTTCGTGACTGATTATCTAGTGCTATAGAAAGGAAAATAGAGAAGGAAATAATTCAAACTTCAACACCAACAATTTTTATCCTAGAAACCTCCAAGGAGGAAAACCAATCGGGAAGGGCAACTACTATTTCTTCCCACTTTTATTGGTCTAACATAGACAATTACAAATTACAATAAGTATGAAAAGAAGAAATAGTGTAAACCTTCTCTCTAATTACTAGCTTGCTCTGTTTCTACACCTCACTCCTACAATTCCATTCCAAAGCACTGAAGATCTTGCTCACTGCTCTCATTAAATTCTAATTCACCTTCAAATGTCTATTCTCTTGCTCCTTTCATGTGTTTATAAGCCTTCACATGTCCTCCTCGTGCCTTTGGAAAATGTTAAAGGGCATCGAAGGGAAGAGACATGGCTAGGCACTTCAAATTTGCGTCCATTTGCGTTCCATTCTTATTTTTTGTTTGAAAGTTTTAGGACCACCACCCTGTGTAGATCGGTGGTATCGGAACTGCCACACTAGGCAGTGAAGGTTTGGGACCTGCTGCCCTATAGGGTGGCAGTTAAAACCACCGCTCGCATAGAGTGGTGGTTTTATCCAAAACCTCTGTTTACCTCATTTCTTTTCACTTTCCTTATTTCTCCTTTTTGGTGCAGATGAACTGATGAAGTGGTGTGTTTTTATGGATCCCTATGGATCATACCTCCCCTACTTAGGAGGCTTTTGGTCCCACAAAATCTTAGTGGGGCAGTGGTAGAGGAATCAATTCCCTCTCGTGCTCATTTGAGTACCATTTAGTCTCGCCTTGGTGTCTCTCTCTCGCTCCAACTGTCAAGACTCCTGTGGATATTTGGTTTCTAGTGTTACATGCTCCTTTGTGATGCCTCAAGTACAATCCTCTTTGGAAGGTAACTTTTGTATCTTTCCTTCTTTGTCATGCATAGATGGCTTTAGTGGATACGATCCCTTGCAACTTACTATTGTGTGCATCTGCATGAAGTATGGCCTAAAGGTTTCTTCTATAACTTGCTCAAGTATGGCGAAGGTCCCATACATAGTGGTTTATTCCTTTCTTGTCTCTTCCTCTTGAGATGGATTGACCGAATCCTCAACAAGTTAACTACTGCTATAGTCACCACAGTTTCTTGTATCTCCTCTTCTTCTTGCTACCCCACGGTCAGGTCTAGTGAATCCGTAGGTAGATATGGTGATTGCATAGTGGAAGTTTGTTTGGCTCCTTGAGTGAGCAGTTCCTGTGGTGTCTTCTTCTGCTAAAACTGACAAGTGCTATCCAAATTCTCCATCCTTTGGTAAAAAATATCCATGCTCTCATGTCCATTTTTCTTTTCTTCCAATGAAAGCAAAAAAAAATGATGATTTTCCTGAATAAGTCTTGGTGTTTGGTTGGCACTTACCATAGCCTTCTTTGATTTGCTCTAGTGTGCCCGGATGTTAAAACTGACTCCATCCTTGATCCATTTGTACCGGTTCTCCCTCCTTGTGAACACAACATCCCTGGCATACAAGTAAGGACTTCCGAAGACAACGTCAAATGCATCAAGTGGAATAATATCAGCCTCTAATACATCTATGTATTAGGTATTTATCCCAAACTGAAACTTACACTTCCTTGTAACTTGTATTTCTACACCCTTCTTCACCCATCCCAGTGGGTATGGATGTGGATGTGTGTAAGTCTCTAGGCCAAGTTGTTCTACAACCACATCAGAAATCAAATTTGATTGAGAACTAGAATCTACTAAAGTGTTTACCTTAGTCTTCTTGATTTGGATTCTAATTTGAAATAGCTTACTCATCTCTTCTTCTTCTGCTGCCCCATACATGTTAGTGGCCATGCATCCCAACCTCTCGTCTACATCTGAATCATCCTCAATCTCCACCTCTCTTTCTGTCTTCACAGTGGCCATGGATTTCTTGGAATCCTTGGTTCGGTGCTTTGGGTGTAATTCCGGATGCAACTTCCAACATGTGGTGTCAGTATGTCCATTTACATCACAATTCTTACATAAATTCTTAGGATCTTTACAAGTATACAAAGCAGTAGTACATGTTTACTTTTCCATTTACCTCTGCTAGTTGTCTTCCCATTTTCTTTGTCTGTTGTTATGTTGATTGGTCTCCCTTTGGCTCTATTTCTCCTTGCTTCTTCTCATCATCAATGTAGTATGCTTGTACACAAGCTTCATTGAGATCCTTGGGCTTCATGGAGATTACCTTCCTTTGAAGGTGAGTGTGAAGTCCTCCCAAATATTTGGTCAGAATGTCCTCATCCTCCAAGTCCATATTAAGCAACATGGCTTGTCTCGAAATTCCGTAGTGTAGTCTTGCATGCTTTGACCATTGCCCTGTCTAAATTACTACCACTTAATCATCATGTTAGTCTTATGGCCAATAGGATAGAAGTTAGCTCTAATCAATTCTTTAAAACCCTTCCAAATCTTGTGACAATAGGGCATTTCTTCTTCTCACAAGTGGCTAGATGGGTTTCCCACCAAACCAGAGCATGACCTTCCATTTTGAGATGTGCAAAGGTGATCCTTTGTGCCTCAGTGACATTATGCACACTAAAATAGAATTCTAACTATTTTAGCCATTTATCCAGTAATTCTACATCTACTTTTCCTTCAAAATTCTTTATTTCCACTTTTGTTTCAACTTTAAAAGGTGTATATGCAGATTTTACCTTCTCACTTACAATTGGCATCTCTTCATGCTCTTCCCATTCTTCCTCTTCGTGGCTCTTTCGATACCAATTTTTTGGCTAGTGCTCAAACCACCGAGTCCATGGAATATTGCTTAACCGAAGCCATCTTTTGCAGATTTGAAATCTCTTCTTTTTTCCTATGCAATCTATCCATCATGGTCTCTAGCATCTCAACTCTATGGACCAAGTTCTCTTCCTCCATTTGAGCTCGAATTATCTGTTTCCACTTCTTCATAGAAATATCTGGCTCACAAGGTAAAACTTATTTGCCTTTGGACCTCTTCACTTTGTCATACAAAATCACAAAAATATTCGAAAACCACACCCTAGATATATAATCAACTTTGATAACAAAATTATCCGTAAACTTCTACTTTGGAACTCTACGAATCACACAACTATGTTGTTTATACTTTCAACTTGGAAAATGATAGAATTTATTAAATATTAGAGCTTCATGACTGATTATCTAGTGCTATAGAAAGGAAATTGTAGAAGGAAATAATTCAAACTTCAACACCAACAATTTTTATCCTAGAAACCTCCAAGGAGGAAAACTAGTCGGGAAGGGCAACTACTCTTTCTTCCCACTTTTATTGGTCTAACATAGACAATTACAAATTACAATAAGTATGAAAAGAAGCAACAATGTAAACCTTCTCTCCAATTACTTGCTTGCTCTATTTCTACACCTTGCTCCTACAATTCCATTCCAACACTGAAGATCTTGCTCATTGCTCTCATTAAATTTTGATTCACCTTTGAATGTCTATTCTCTTGCTCCTTCCATGTATTTATAGGCCTTCACATGTCCTCTCGTGCATTGGAGAATGTGAAAGGGCATGGAAGGGAAGAGACACTGATTGGGCACTTCAAATTCACGTCCATTTGCGTTCCATTCTTCTTCCTTTTTTAAAGTTTCAGGACCACCGCCCTATGCAGAATGGTGGTCTCGGGACCGTCACCACTGGGCTGGGTAGTGGTTTTGGGACCACCGCCTTATAGGGAGGTGGTTCAGAAACCGCTGCTCTGCATACGAGAGCGGTGGTTCTGTCCAGAACCTTTGTTTACCTCATTTCTTTTCACTTTCCTTATTTCTCCTTCTTGGTGCTGATGAAACCGATGAAGTGGTGTGTTTTTTTGGATCCCTATGGATCATACCTCCCTACTTAGGAGGCTTTTGGTCCCACAAAATCTTAGTGGGGGAGTGGTAGAGGAATCAACTCCCTCTCATACTCATTCGAGTACCACTAGGTCTACCTTGGTGTCTTCTCTCATCCAACCTGCCAAGACTCCTGTGGATCTCTGGTTTCTAGTGCTACATCCTCCTTTGAGATGCCTCGAGTACAATCCTCTTTGGAAGGTAAATTTTGTATCTTTCCTTCTTTGTCATGCATAGATGGCATTAGTGGATGTGAGCTCTTGCAACTTACTATCATGTGCATCTGCATGAAGTATGGCCTAAAGGTTTCTTCTCCAACCTGCTCAAGTATGGCAAAGGTCCCATACTATAGTGGTTTATTCCTTTCTTGTCTCTACCTCTTGAGATGGATTGGCCGAATCCTCTCCAAGTATGCTACTTGCTTATAGTCACCATCATTTCTTATATCTCCTCTTCTTCTTGTTGCCCCACGGTCAGGTCCAGTGAATCTGTAGGTAGATATGGTGACTACATAGTGGAAGTTTGTTTTTCTCCTTGAGTGAGCAGTTCTGTGGTGTCTTCTTCTATAAAAACTGACAAGTGCTATCCAAATTCTCCATCCTTTGGTTAGAAATATCCATGCTCTCACGTCCATTTTGATTTTCTTCCAATGAAAGCAAACAAAACTGATGATTTTCCTGAATAAGTCTTGGTGCTTGGTTGGCACTTACCATAGCCTTCTTTGATTTGCTCTAGTGTTCCGGATGTTAAAACTGACTCCATCCTTGATCCATATGTACCGGTTCTCCCTTCTTATGAACACAACATCCCTAGCATACAAGTAAGGACTTAGAAGACAACGTCAAATGCATCAAGTGGAATAATATCAACCTCTAATACATCTATGTATTGGGTATTTATCCCAAACTGAAACTTACACTTCCTTGTAACTTGTATTTCTACACCCTTCTTCACCCATCCCAGTGGGTATGGATGTGGATGTGTGTAAGTCTCTAGACCAAGTTGTTCTACAACCGCATCAGAAATCAAATTTGACTGAGAACTAGAATCTACTAAAGCGTTTACCTTAGTCTTCTTGATTTGGATTTTGATTTGAAATAACTTACTCATCTCTTCTTCTTCTACTGCCTCTGTACATGTTAGTGGCCATGCATCCCAGACCTCTTGTCTACATCTAAATCATCCTCAATCTCCACCTCTCTTTCTATCTTCACAGTGGCCATGGATTTCTTGGAATCCTTGGTTCGGTGCTTTGGGTGCAATTCCGGATGCAACTTCCAACATGTGGCATCAGTATGTCCATTTACATCACAATTCTTACATAAATTCTTAGGATATTTACAAGTATGCAAAGCAATAGCAGCATGTTTACCTTTCCATTTACCTCTACTACTTGTCTTCCCATGTTCTTTGTCCTATTATTCTGTTGATCGGTCTCCCTTTGGCTCTATTTCTCCTTACTTCTTCTCATCATCAATGTAGTATGCTTGTACACAAGCTTCATTGAGATCCTTGGGCTTCATGGAGATTACCTTCCTCTGAAGGTGAGTGTGAAGTCCTCCCAAATATTTGGTTAGAATGTCCTCATCCTCCAAGTCCATATTAAGCAACATGGCTTGTCTCCGAAATTCCGTAGTGTAGTCTTACACGCTTTGACCGCTGCCCTGTCTAAAGTACTACCACTTAATCATCATGTCATTCTTATGGCCAATAGGATAGAAGTTAGCTCTAATCAACTCTTTAAAACCCTTCCAAGTATTGACAATAGGACGTTTCTTCTTCTCACAAGTGGCTAGATGGGTTTCCCACCAAACCAGAGCATGACCTTCCATTTTGAGACGTGCAAAGGTGACCCTTTGTGCCTCAGTGACATTATGCACACTAAAATAGAATTCCAACTATTTTAGCCATTTATCCAATAATTCTACATCTACTTGTCCTTCAAAATTCTTTATTTCCACTTTTGTTTCAACTTTAAAAGGTTTATATGCAAATTTTACCTTCTAACTTACAATTGGCGTCTCTTTATGCTCTTCCCATTCTTCCTCTTCATGGCTCTTTCTAATGCCAAAATTTTTTGGATAGTTCTCGAACCATCGAGTCCATGGAATCTTGCTTAACCGAAGCCATCTTTTATAAATTTGAAAGCTCTTCTTTTTCCTATGTAATTATCTATCCATCATGGTCTCTAGCATCTCGACTCTATCTCTAGCATCTCGACTCTACGGACCAAGTTCTCTTCTTCCATTTGAGCTCGAATTCTCTGTTTCCACTTCTTCGTAGAAATATCTGGCTCACAAGGTAAAAATTCTTCACCTTTAGACCTTATCACTGTCATAAAAATCACAAGAAAGATTTGAATACCACAGTCCTGGATATATAATCAGCTCTGATACCAAAATGATCCGTAAACTTCTACTTTGGAACTCTATGAATCACACAACTATGTTGTTCTACTTTCAACTTTGGAAAATGATGATTTTCTTAAATATTAGAGCTTCATGACTGATTATCTAGTGCTATAGAAAGGAAATTGCAGAGAAGGAAATAATTCAAACTTCAACACCAACAATTTTTATCCTGGAAACCTCCAAGGAGGAAAACCAGTCGGGAAGGGAAACTGCTCTTTCTTCCCACTTTTATTGGTCTAACATAGACAATTACAGATTACAATAAGTATGAAAAGAAGAAATAGTGTAAACCTTCTCTCTAATTACTTGCTTTCTCTGTTTCTACACCTTGCTCCTACAATTCCATTCCAACACTGAAGATCTTGCTCACTTCTCTCATTAAATTATGATTCGCCTTCGAATGTCTATTCTCTTGCTCCTTCCATGTATTTATAGGCCTTCACATGTCCTCTCGTGCACTAGAGAATGTGAAAGGGCATGGAAGGGAAGAGACATGGTTAGTGCTTCAAATTTGTGTCCATTTGTGTTCCATTCTTCTTTTCTGTTTGAAAGTTTCAGATTGCTGCCTGTCCGGGCCGATGGTCTCGGGACGATCCGCCACCCTACTGGTGGTGGTAGTTTTAGGATTGCTGCCCTACAAGGTGTCATTTCTGTCTAGAACCTATGTTTACCTCATTTCTTTTCAATTTCCTTATTTCTCCTTCTTGGTGTTGATGAAATTGATGGAGTGGTGTGTTTTTCTAGATCCCTATGGATCACATAGTGAGGCTAAGACAACTTTGAGAAGATGGTTCCACTGGCATGGGAACCATTGCGGAAAATTATGGATCTAGGGACGACATTGACCTATGTTGTTTGGTATCCTGAGTGCTACCAAGGTAGTTGACTATTCCTCAGTGCATGGGATGCGCAAGAGTGCGGCCCCCACCAAATCATCAACCTCATGGAGGGAGAGGATAGTAGAGGGCCAGCAGGGTAGTGACAGTGATGACGGGAGTGATGATGATGGATTTTATGGAGATGGTGGGGATGTCTAGGGGAAGAGACAGGTACAGGGACATCCACAAGTTTAGATGTCATAGGTGGGTATACATGTTAGCATCCATGTTCCTCTGTAGTAGGCTCTGCCACAAGAACCTACACACCAGACCCCACATGATCCACATGGTGTGAGGGAGTTAGCTGCGTTGCGGTAGCAATTACAGTAGGTGGTAACTCTTCATATTAAAGACATCATAGAGAGATATCATGTTATTATAGAGAGGGATCGAGTGTAGTTGCAGAGTGAACACAACTACAAGCTAAGAGAGATCAATTGGCCGCTCAATAGGTGCAAAGTTATAGGTTTTACAATAGAGTGATATTAGCTCCAGATAGATCAGTGCATGGCTCAAGACTAGAGATGGCCAAGTATCTCAAAGGAGGTTGCTTCGTTGCGTGGGTTTATCGGTGCTTCTATCACACCCAGGTGTTTACATGGATATGGTTGTAGCCATTGAAGAGGTTGCATACTATAGATCATTGTATTATGACGATGTTCAGAGGGTCGAGAGAACTCCATTGTTTATTTGTCATGCCATGATTAGGAGTGCCTCACTTTACGTAGGGCACCTCCATCAGCCAAATCGATGGAGAAGCCACTATTAGTTCAACATCCATCGCCAACAGAGAGTGCGTTCCTCTCGCGATTCCATCACAGCAGTGCCCCCACAGTGGACACAGTAGTCCACATGAGGAGAGAGTTGGTCGTGACTCTCGCTTTATGTGATGTATTTATGGATGTATATTTTTATGAACACCACAATATGAAGGTATTTTTTCGACGATGTATATGTACTATTTTTGGCTATGCCTCACTATGAAGGCACATTTTTATCGATGCCCATGATGGCATACCATGTATCTGATGATTATGTACCTAGACACATTTGTATATGGACATTGATATTTTGACACATATATATATATATATATATATGATGGAATTTGATTATGATGTTTATGGTTATATCACATGTGTTTAATTTATGAGATAGCATTAAATGATATCACATTGTTTTATATGAGATACTTCATGTTGTAGTTATCATATTTTGTGTATGAGATAGCAATAGATGATATCACATTATTTTGCATGGGATATTGATGATTTTCCATGTTTTTATTATGGTCTATGTTTGAGGGGGACATAAGGTGATCCCTCTTACCCCTTGTGGAAATATTAGATGATGTTAGCTAAGAATACATATTTAATTTTCATGTTTACGATGATTTATCTTAGCCTTTTATTGATAGATGATGTATAGATGTGATGATAGATGACATGATGATGAGATGAAAACAAATTGTACAAAAAAACAATCAAGCACAAATTAATCAAATCTAATACAACACAACTATATACAAGTATGCAAGATAAAATGAATTCAATGCAATGCACAATAGATTAAAGTAACACTCAATCTAAGTAAGCAAATGAATTCAAATTTAAAGAACACAATACAAAGAAGTAATGCAATCAAAACTATACAAACCAACAACTAAAAGTAAGCAAATTACTACTTTGTTTTTGTGGGACAATTTTGAAACATTTTTCACTATTTTTGGTGTTATCTTGAGCCAATTTTCAAGGCTATTGTTCACATTATTTTTAGTTTTTTTCCTAAAAGGTTTTCTCGGATTTTGGGGTTTTCAAAAAGTTATACGAATGTTTTTTTGTTTTCTGATATTTTGAAGCTATGTATAGGAAACGGAGAAGTGCGGATTCCCAAGTGATAGATGGGATGTACATGGGTAGAATGCCACACGTTATGTGTAAGAAGGTGAAGATGCAAAGGTGCCCCAAGTGAGAGGTGATAATATGCAAAAGCAAGCCCTTCTCATATATACAAGAGTAGATTAGCCGGATCAAGGCCACGAAGGATATGGTTCAAAAGGATCTCAAACTCAGGAAAACCTATCCCTAAATTAAAGAAAGTGTACTCCTTCTAGATGTGAGATATGCTTGTGAAAAATGGAGCCTCATAATGTGCCGGAAACTAGTTTTCACCAAGGTACCTATCCAATGTGCCATAATTGTGTGGTTTTCACACTTGGATGACCTATTTTCTTTTTACTTTTAATGATTTTTGTGCTTTTTTTTCTTTGATTTTGAGGAACCTCATATTCAAACATATAACCACTTGAGATGTATTAAATTCATGAGTTCCTTTAGTTATTTTCCATATGAGTGAGAAAATTTGTATGCCCATGAACCATACTTAGCGACCACCACATATGGTCCTAACCAATTTGGCTCAAAATTTCCTTTCTTTTCCGGTCCTTAGTAGTGTTGAATTGATTTTATTTGAGGACTAAGTCTCCTACCTCAAACTGGTGAGGTATCATCCACTCTTTGTAGCCCCGTGACACTCGATTATGATATAATTTTAAGTGGTTAAGTGCTCACATGCATTTCTCATCTAGTATCTCCAACTCTGCTAGTCGAGCCACTCAGTAATATTCATCCTTATCCAGATAGTCCCAAAGATATATTCTCAGGGAAGGAAGCTCAATCTCCAATGGTATGATGGCCTCAGTGCCAAAGACTAGTGAGTAGGGTGTAGCACTAGTAGGAGTGCAGATGGAGGTTCTATAAGCCTAGAGGGCGGGATGAATTTGTAAGTGCTAATTACGACTTGTTTTACTTACCATATTTTCCATTATGTGAACAAGTGTTTTATTAGTGGCCTCTGCTTTTCCATTACCTTGAGGGTAATAGGAGTGGACCACTTTAAATGGATTTGGAAGCATTGACATAATGCTTTGACTATCTTATTCTTGAAATAATTACCATTGTTTGCTATAATGGCGGATGGGATGTCATAACGACAGATGAGATGGTTCATGATGAATTTTGAAATTTGTGCATCGGTAACATATGTGAGAGGGACAGCCTCTACCCATTTTTTGAAATACTCGTTAGAGTTATGATATGTGTATGACCATTTAAGGAGGTAGGAGTGAGATTCCCTATGAGATCTAATCCCCATTTTGAAAATGACCATGGTGTTGTAATTGGTTGCAAATTTTGTGTTGGTGCATGAATCAGGTTTCCATACTTCTAAAAAGTTCACACTTCTTGACGTAGTTGCAGCAATCTACTTCCATGGTAGGCCAATAGTACCCTACTCTTATCAATTTCTTAGCGAGCACCATATCGCTTGTGTGTGCTCCAAAAAATCCTTCATGTACTTCTTTGATCGCTTGGACTGATTCGGCCAAATCAAGACAACATAGTAAATTCCCATCATAGCCTCGATAATAAAGGGTGCCTCCTAAGAGGGTATAACAAGCTATGCAGTGGATGAGGTATCTTTTCTCAGTGTGGGAAATATTTGAAGGAAAGGTATTGTCTTGTAGGTAATTGAATATGGGCTCATACCAGGGGGAGAAAGGACCAACAACGTCACATACTAGACATGATTATGACAGGTCATATGTAGGCACTCACAGATGTTCAACAAAGAAAGACATTTTACTTGCCTACGGTGGAATGTGAAGTAAGGATCTGATTGTGGCCATGGTGTCTATTAATTGATTATGTGCCCTTGGCATCTGTTCAAAATAAACCCATACAAAATACTCCTTTAGAGTCTCCACCATCTTCTTGTATGGGATGAGTTTGTCATCCTTAAAATTATATTAAATCATTGATTTGCTTAATGATTAAGCGAAAATAATCAATGACTCTTAGTTGTCTAATATTCCATTTAATAGCAATCTTCAAATAAGAAATGAGTTCCTCATACTCTAAAATGTTATTAGTATATGGAAACATTAGCGAGAAAGCTTTGTGGGATGAAGTTTCCTATTGGAGTGATAAGTACCACACCGGCCCTGAACCATGGTAATTGAATGATCCATTGAAGTGCATCTACCATACAATGGATTACTCAATGTACATCATAGAAGCATCTGGTAGATCCAGACACAATGGTTATGTTCATAATAGGGGAGCTTTAGCTAATTGATCTACAAGCACTTGTCCTTTGAGTGATTTCTAGTTGACAAACTTAATGTAAAATTCACTTAGGAGGATGATCCAATTGTTAGGAAATAAGGGATAAAATATGTGGATGAGTCCCTCATAGAATCGCAACAGTAGAAACTAATATGCAAAAAATATTACAGATCTGAAATAAAAGTGTAGAATAAAATAACACAACACAAAGAGATAGTATTTAACGTGGTTCACCCAATTTGGGCTACGTCCACCAAGAATCACTTGCTCAGATTTTATTACAAGTCACCACTCTCTCAATACAATACCCATATCTGTTTGGAGCTATGCTCAACAAACTCTATAGAATTCACACCCAAATTCATACACATATGCAATGTTACATAATTCCTACCATATGCACAAAACCACATAAGTAGACAACTACTTAAGCATTTTTACAAAACGTGGGTATCAAAACCATGGGCCAAAACTGTCCCATAAACCTAAGGGTAAAAAAATACCGCCCATATGAGAAAATAATATTTCTCCCTATATCGGGCATGTTTTGTTTCGAGGCTAAAAAAACCCCACTAGACAACTGTGGAAATTGTACAAAGTACTCTTAGTGTCTGATCTTCAACACTTTCTCACATGAAAACATGCTCCACAAGCTAACACCAATTTCCCTCTATCTAGTGAGTGTGGGTTTAGACAAAAAGTATTTCAAAGGATCAACTTTGGAAATAAGCTTGGTTTTGTTATTGAGTAGATAGTGGTGAAGCTTTTGAAAGGAAAAGACCACAACTAAGAATGCCTTTTCAACGGGGATAATTCAACTCATATGTGATCAAAGTGCAGCTAAGGTAATAAAGTGCTCTTTCTTTTGGCTTATATTGTATTGGGCAAGTAGTGCACCAATAGCGTATTGGGTAGCTGAAATGTACAATAACAGAGGTTCACCTGGGGTAGGTGACATGAGAATAGGAGGACTAGTTAGGTATTGTTTAAGCAATTCAAAGGACTTTTTACATTCAAGACCCCAATTGAAGGTAACATCTTTCTTGAGTAGATGTGTGAAAGGATGGCACTTATCCACAAGCTATGAGATGAATCAATGGATTTCCTAAATTTTACCTTGTAAGTTGCGTAGCTACTTAAGGTTCTTGGGTGGAGGCATCTCAGTGATAGCTACAACTTTAGCGGGATCTACCTCAATCCCTCTCCTTAACACAATGAAACCTAATAGCTTTCCTAATTATACACAAAAGGCGCATTTCTAGGATTAAATATGACTTTGTAGTCTAGGAGGTGTTGAAAGATACACCTTAGCACTTGAGTGCTCTTCTCTGGTCCTATAATTTCCCAAGATATCATCCACATAGACCTCCATGATGTCATTCATCATGCCATGGAAGATGATTGTCATTTCTCTTTGATAAGTGACTCGGCATTCTTGAGACCGAAAAGCATCACTTGGTAACAAAATGTTCCCAAGGGGTTGTGAAGGTAGTTTTATGTTGATCTTCCTCTACGATCTTAATCTAGTTATATCCTGAAAATGTGTCCATGAGGGACAACATTTCATAACCCATAGTTGAATCAAAATCATGTCGATGTTAGGAAAAGGAAAATCATATTTAGAGCATGATTTATTAATATCCCTAAAGTCTATGCAGATTTGGATACCCATTTGTTTCTTTTTTACTAGCACTATGTTTGATATCCATTCTAAATAGTCAATAGGTCTGATAAATCCTACTACCAATAGCTTCTCTAGTTCTTCTTTAACCGAAGTGCAACACGTGGGTGCATCTTTCTTAGATTTTACTTGATATGTTTGGCATCTGGATGCACAACAAGGTTATGCATGACTAAGGTTAGGTCCAAACTGGTATATCTATGTAAGACCATGCAAATATGTCCACAAATTATCTTAGCAGATATCAAAAATGTTTTTGCTCTTGTGTCGAGAGTGAAGCTCCCAACTTTACTATTTTTGGATCCTCTTATGACCCGATGTTAACATTGATAGTCTCCTTGATCAACCTTTGATATACTTCTTCCATACGCATAAGATCAGGGGGAGAGTAAGATCCTCTTCTATAGGTGGCTTAAAGAGATTTTTATCTTCAAGTGGGTCAACTATCTTGTCCATTGATTTTTCTGTTTGTTTTTCCACAAGCGCCTCAAAGAGGTTTTCACTATGGGACTTAGACTTATTATTTTTGCAAGGATTTTCTGTAGGACTTTTTCCCTTGCTTATTTTTTCTTAAACATCCAATGTAACGCCTCTAAAGCAAGACAGTACCTAAGATGACTTCTACTTAAGAAGATACAAACGTTGACAGGTGATTTGGTCTTAAGATAGTGTACTCTTGTGGATTTGAAATCATGTTTGCAGTAGAAAATAATTCATCCTTTGTGTAGGTACATTTTGTTGTGTTTTACTATATTTAATAAGAACAACCCACCTCCTTATGTAGAATTAGTTCACTACTTGAATGAGAAATCCGGTTCAATTTTTATAAACTCTTCCTATTTCAGAACATCATTACCTTGGATCAATTCCATTGATCCAAGGTATGCTTTTAATTCATAATTATTGTGGTCAAAATGACCAAGTTTTTTAGATCAGTTGATCGTTGTATGGTGATCTGCAAGAGAATTGATGAGGTCTTCAGACCATGTTGTATATTGTATGTAGATGTCATGGTTGGTTCTTCTTTTGTTAGCATGCAATGTTTGCTTCAAACGGGAACTTATTGTATCTATGACTAAATGTTAGTGACTATCCTAAAGCTAAGCCTAACCTATGTCTTTGTAATATTTGTAATTATGATGTGGTAACTTAACTTTGAGATGGAGGTGGCAAGGAAAATGGAGGGAAATGGTAGTCCTTTGCATTTAATTTTTTTGAATTTGGCGAAAAACCTCCTAGGAAGGTGCATGAGAAGTTTTGGTTGTTTTTGATTTTTTGTTGTTTCGGACTTGGGCTCTGCATGGTGTTGTTTGATCCTTGAACCTCCAGTTTGATATTTCAATAACTATAAGTTTTGCATGACTATAATTTTTTCATGGCTGTATAATTTTAATGGGCACTGTGGAAACTATAAAAGGAATGGGAAAATTTTGAAGGTTTTGTTGACATTTGTGGCAAAGAATAAGATATTGAAGATTTTCTAAGAGATCTTCTACGAAATGGTGAAGGAGAAGCACTATTAGGCATGATAGGCTCTACCCATTAAGTTGTTTTTCTTTTACTTAAATGTTTCATTAAAAGAACTCTACTCTTGGGGATAAATAGGTTTTTTTGATATTATGATCTCTTCTTTCAATGTTGGTATTGCTTATCTGTAATTACTATTGACTCCACTACTATGATGGAAGATCTATTCTGGGTTTTGATTCCCTTGTTTGGAATTACTAAGTTATGCTTAACTTTTGTTTGAGCCTAAGATGAATTTGTAATTGTTGTACTCTTCTTGAAGTTGTGTTAAACTTGTGAGTAACTTGACTTATGTTTGAACTTGAATGAATCCTTTTGGGAACAATCTGGTTTTACATGGTTGTTTAGTTTATCTCTACTTGTGTGATTTTTGGTGTTGTTAATTTGAATGTTGTTTGTAACTCCTCGATGTGAGGAGAGTGTGATCTAGGCTTCGTTCTTCTTGATTGACTTGTTAAGTATGCCTTGCTCCTTTTACTTAAACCTGAGATGTAGTTGAAACTATATGTTCTCTTGATAAATAGTGTTGAACTGTAGGTAGCTCGAATGCTTAATTTTGTGGAACTTATTTAGGGAAAACCTTGTATCACTCAGTGAGAATACTTTAGAGGATTAAATGTTTGTTTTTCTTGACTATTGTTGGATCTTGTATGAATCTTTAAGGGGATTAAACTTCTATGACCCTGGCTTTAGCATACTTTTTGAGTTATGAAGGAATGATCAAAATATGGAATGCAATGTGGGTTCTTATAACTTTTGTGTTATGATTTAGGGTTATATCTTCTATATTTTCCATTGCGATTGTCTGTCTCTGTGATTTTGAGGAAAGATAAATTGTTTGAATTTCTTTTACTAGGATTGGAGTTTACATATGTTTGGACTTTCTAGAACTCTATCGTTTTATTGAGGATCTAGTAAATATAATCTTACTGGTTTCTTGAAAGGAATTATTTCTTAACAGAAGTATAATTTTCTTGAAAAATCCATAAGGGAAGTGATATTCTGTTCTGTTCTTTTGTGTATTTGGGTAACCTCTGAAATTCAAATAGTTGTTGCTAAAGGAAGGAAAATGGTCTTTGGTTTTGGCATCCTGGTTTTCTATTGCTTTGTTGTAGACTTTAAAGTTGGACATCTCAATGGACTTTATTAATGTGGTTGGTTTGCATGTTTATTTACCTTGACCGTCGAACTCGGTTAAGCTCACTCTTATTTTAGATAATTATGTATCAATGAAAAAGAATCAATTACTCCTATTTGGATGTTACTATGTTGATTCATTTCCTTATCTATTTTGGGTTTGAGTTGGAGGGTGGGTTCGACTTTCTCTTGTTGAATTTTTCCTTAGCATCCCTGTATCTTGTGGGAAATAGTTTTTATTATTATGTAGAAACTTGGTTACCTATACTATCTCTTGGAATGATGGAAGGTGATGAATTGTATTGCTCCTTGTTCTTTCCTCTCTCCTGGTTTGTTGATCATTCAACACGAATCCTAATTGGATCTCTATTTTGGGATTTTGGTTTGGTACATTTTATGAATGATCGTATTTGTATACATTGTTCATTCTTGATTCTCTTTTGATCATTCAAAGGTAAAATTGGAAAGTGGTCTCTCTTTCCAATTGTGCTAGGACAGGTTAGCTGAAGCAAAGGTTGCATTGAAGAATTGTTTTGTTTGGTTGGAAATATTCTAAGTAAGTCTTTTATTTGGTGAAAAATATTTGAATGGTTGCAGGAGTCTGTAGCTGATTGTTAAATCTCTCCATTCTTCTATTTGACTTAAACCTTGGTAATGATGTATCTCATTTGGGATTTTGTGGTTGATTCCAATTACATGTCAAATTGATCTCATCCTTTTTTAAAATTTGTTTAGTGTTGAACTTGAACTTGGATTGGTTTCTAATTGTGGTTTTGAGTTTTAGGATTCTTTAATTAGAAACTCTTTCCTTATTATGTTGTTGTTTCATCCTAAACTTATTCCTATGTTTGATTTGAACTTGGCATCCCTTATTCTAGGATGGAATTAGGTGAAATAATGTTGAGATGGAAATATTATTGTGATATCAAATGTCGATATTTTCTAAAGAGATTGTAAGGATAGTTATCTTCTCACGATAAATAGGATTAATTGAGAAGTGAATTATGTAAAATGAAAATTGAAAGGAAAATTGTGATTTGATGAAATAAGTACTTATCTGGATTAATGTTTTAATTCATTTTATGCAAAAAAATAGTTGAAAGTTGAAGTTGATATATATCATGATCTATTCTTAATTATGATATGGTTTATCACCTTACCTCTCTCTCTCATTTGTGACTAGTATTTCTTTTTGGTATGTCTTTTTGTAATGCTTTAAACTGTTTCATAAAAGCAAAGTTCTTTTTATGAAATAGTTAGCTAAAATCACATCATTTTAATGCTTAGTGCTTATCATGCTCAGTTCAATGAACTGACCCGTGCTAGCAATTTTTGCAGATGGACTTCATAAGTGATGAAAGGAGAAAAGATCTTTAGGAACTTATATTTGTTTATCAAAGAGACTGGATATTTTTATGATGAAATATGGTTCATGACTGAAATGTATTTTATGAAAATAAATTTGTATTTGAAATTGATTCAAGCATTTTTGTTTGACAATAGAAATGTCTGAAGTGTTTGGTTTTATCATGTATGAATCCCCCTTGTTGAATGAAAGATTTGTGGCCTTGTTGAATTTGATGTGTAATCTTTTGGGTATTTTGTGAATGGAAATGTTAGGTAATTCACTAATTTTCAGTTAGTAACTCTCTTTTATGGCTAGGAATAAAATGGATAGAGGTAGGGGTACTAGATGTACTACCCTCTCTAGTAAAAATGCAACTCACTAAGTTGACATTCTTGCATGGATACTCAATTATTTCACTTGACTATAATTAAATAAATTTATTATAGGTGGATATAACTATGATGATAACTTATAATATGTTATGGGGTTATAAATAATCATTAACCCTATAATAGAAAAAGCAAGACAACTCCCATGTAATGAATAAAGATTGTTTTAAGATCTCCTAGAAATAAATCAGAAAGTTATCTTTGATTAGTTGATGGTGTGATTTCTTATGGAGAGTTCCTTAAAGGGATTGGGAATGTATGGAAAATAAAATTAAATGGGATTAAACCTCGTTCCAATGAAGTCTAATACAATAAGAACTTACTCGAACTTATATAAGGTAGGGCTTGAGTAGGGAGGTAAGCAATAACATTGTCTTATATGTTGAATCTATTATGTGAAACATAAATCAGAATGTTAATGAAATAAAAACATAACTTATAAAATTTTGGGGGAAGATGTATCTACATACCCACTCAATTTTCAATTTTAACTTTTAACCTTAATGTTAAATGAACTTAGTTGTTCACTTGGGCTATAGTAATTAATCCTTTGTGAAGAAAATTAATATATCGTTAACTTCTTTTCAAGGTATGGTTGTCTAGATGAGGAGAACTTAGACGGATGTTGACACACACCAACTACAGTGCAGTACCTTCATGAAGACTTTGGTCTTCACAAGGATATTGCATTGCAATTGACATGTTACAACACCCCTTCAGAGTTTAATAATATAGATTTTAATAGGCTCGGACTTGATCATAGTTCTACCCTAGGTGGGGTTAGGGGCATGATCTAGTGTCGGGGGAAACACACAATGACTTAGGATAACCAGGCACACACAATCAACTCAGGTTGATTAATTATGTCTAAGTACCCTTAGTCACCACGAGCAGTCCTCCACACTAGACTATGTTGCTAACCTTGTCTATGGTTTAAACTCGAAAGAGTGGACTAACAGTAGTCAGTAAGGACCATTCTAGATAACAGATTGAGTGAGGTGAAGGACTTATTCTGTTTGACAAGTATGTCATCTGTGAATATGAACATGAACAATATGTTTAAAATCTTTGGCCAAAGTATCGCAAGTTGTTGGTTGCGTTGTCCTATGTCACCTAGTTTAAGAAGCGTGATTTCAGATGAATATCAGTAACATATATTCAGATAGGCCTCTTAAAGCAGTAACACTCAATAATTTGAAAAGGGTAAAGGAAACAAGTATACGTAGTATACAAATCATTAGGTAACATGAGAGATCGATAGGATACCGAGTCATGAAATGAGAGATCGGTAGCTCACCGAGTCATTTACAGTTGCATGTGGTTTCTATTATGAGATGGAATGGGTTGTAATGTGTGTTCTAAATTATGTTAATTGAGAATTGAGAACATTATGTAAAAAAATCCTTGTTTCTAAATTCTTAAAATGGGAATGTTACATCTTGGTATCGAGTTGAAGGTTACTGACTCTTGGACCTATTGTTTCCATAATCGATAAAACTTAAATTTTCTTGTTAATAGAAAATGGTTAGAACAAGAGGAAATGCTACAAAAAACCCACCACTAGGTGGAGAAGTAGCCTCGCCTAAAGAACTCGATGAGATCTTTGCTACCCTATTGGACACAATAGATCATCTAGTTGTATTTGAACAACAAGTAATGGAAAATGATGAGGAGGAAGAAGATGCTGGTAATAACAATAAGCCACCTCTTGTGGACAACGCTAATATTGGGAATTTGAGCATTTATAAAAATAATGTAGCCAATGTTAATGTGATTGCACCCAATCATCCGAGAACAAGAAGGCAAGATTGGTAGCTAAACTCACTAATGACATAAAAATGATAAGTCCACCCAAGTTTAATGGCACTACACTAGGAGATGGAGCTGAGGACTTGCTCAATGAAATGGAGAAGTAATCTGTAATAAGAAAATTCTCAGAGGAAAAAAAAGCAATATGGGGAGCTTATCAACTTTCCCATGAGGCATCTTCTTGGTGGGATAGCCATAAGGATGAGTTAAACATTGATGAAACAAACATCACTTGGGATCAATTTAAAAATTATTTTAGGCAACAATGGCTGCCACAACTTTACTATGATCAGAAAATGAATGAATTTCAGAACTTATCTCAAGGAAATTTAACATAAAGATAGTAGTCTTCGGGAGAAGTTTACTAAGCTTCTCAAGTACGAGCCTCAGTATCAAACTAATGAGAAATTTAGAATATGAAAATTCATTATGGGGTTAAATCCCATTATAAGTGGTGAAGTGGATGTTCACACCCAACCACCATGGAAGGGTTGTGGAAAAAGCCATAAGGAAAAGGAAAAAGCATAAATTGAAGGAAATCTCTACCCATAAGGAAGAAATCGGAAAGATCCAAATTCTTCATTGACCCTTCCACCCAAAAAGGGACCATGGAAAAATTTTGTTATGAAAAAAAAAAGTTGTTAATAATAAAAGAAAACTACAACAAATAAACCTGTTGCTAATGTACGAAATAATTTTGTCATGAACAATAATAATGGATAGAAGTTCTATAAAGGTCGAATGATAACTTTAAGGTGGAAATAAATTTGAGCCTAAGAAAGGACACATATGAGGCTATTACAACTACGAAAAAGATCATTATGCAAATCGGTGTCCTCTTAGAAATGATGATCGCAATCGACATAAGATACATCTTTGCAATAGTGACAAAAAAATTAAAAAGCAAGTTATGCCTATAAAAGTGTCGAGTAAGTTATTTGGTATACCTCTTTCTATAATTTTTGATACATGAGCTATTGAATGCTTTATTTCTACTAAATTAGCTTCAAAATTAAAAAAGCTAGAAAAATAGATAAATCAAGGGTTGTACACTATGGAAATAATGGTGTCCACACAGTTAGTAAGTGTCTATTTGGTGCAGTCCTAGACTTTCCCAGTTTTTCTATAGAAGTGGATCTATATGTTGCTCCTCTAGGATCTTAAGATGTAATTATAGGAGTTAGCGGCTAGCAAACCATTAGGAAAAGGTTGATTGTTTTTTTAAAAAGTAGTTATCTTGATTATCTACAAAAAACAAAAGACATCCAGGGGATAAAACATGAAATTTCAGTTAGAAAATTGTCAGCTATGAAACTTAAAAAGGCCAAAAACAAAGGTTGCACTTATGCGAAATAATTTTGTCAAGAACAATAATAATGGACAAAAGTCCTATGGAGGTCAAAATGATAACTTTAAGGCTGGAAATAAATTTGAGCCTAAGAAAGGACACGTATGAGGTTATTACAACTACAAAAAAGATCATTATGCAAATCGGTGTCCTCTTAGAAATGATGATCGCAATTAGCAGATAAGATACATGCCATGCAATAGCTAACAAAAAAGTTGAAAAGTAAGTTACGCTTATAAAATTGTCAAGTAAGTTATTTGGTATACCTCTTTCTATAATTTTTGATACAGGAGCTATCAAATGCTTTATTTCTACTAAATTAGCTTCAAAATTAAAAAAAATTTGGAAAATGGATAAATCATGGGTTGTACACTATGGAAATAATGGTGTCCACACGGTTAGTAAGTGTCTATTTGGTGCAAAGTCTAGACTTGTCCAGCTTTTCTAAAAAGTGGATCTATATGTTGCTCCTCTAGGATCTTAAGATGTAATTATAGGAGTTAACTAGCTAGCAAACCATTAGGAAAAGGTTGATTGTTTAAAAAAATTTAGCTATCTTGATGATCTGTAAAAAATAAAAGACATCCAGGGGATAAAAATGAAATTTCAGTTAGAAAATTGTTAGCTATGCAACTTAAAAAGGCCAAAAACAAAGGTTGCACCTTGTATGTAGTAAAAATTTCTGAAACGAGCAAGGAAATTCATAATTTCTTGGAAAGATATCTGTTGTTAGATAACTTCAGCGATGTGTTTCGGAAGAACTGCCTAGTTTTCGCCTAAACGGGAATTTGATTTCACAATTGAAATCAAACCAGGAACGAAACCTATTTCCAAGGCACCATATCAAATGACTACCATTAAATTGGTAGAGCTTAAGGCACAATTACAAGAATTGTTGTCTAAAGGATTGATAAGACCAAGTGTCTCGCCTTGGGGAGCATCGGTAATTTTTGTGAAAAATAAATATGGAACACTTAGATTGTGCATTGATTATAGGATGTTAAACAAGGCAACACTCAAAAATAGATATCCACTTCCTATAATTGATGATATGTTTGACTAGATGTGTGGTGCATTAGTGTATTCTAAAATAGATCTTCGATCTGGATATCATCAGTTAAGAATCAAGGATGAAGATATTCATAAAAAAATTTAGAACAAGGTACAGACATTATGAATTCACAGTTTTACCTTTTTGTTTGACAAATGCACCCGTAACTTTTATGAATTTAATGAATAATATTTTTCAAGAATATTTGGACAAATTTGTGTTTGTATTCTTAGATGATATTCTCATATATTCTAAAAGCATTAATGACCATCATGATAATTTGAAGACGAGCCTGAAATCTTAAGAAAAAGAAAATTGTATGGTAAATTGTCCAAATTTTCCTTCTACAAGACGAAAGTGCACTATTTGGGTCATGTCATAAGTAAAGATGGAATAGTTGTAGATCCATTAAAAATTGTTGCAATAACTAAGTGGCCTGTAACTAATAATGTACATGAAGTTAGAAGCTTCATGGGTCTTGTTGGTTACTATAAAAAAAAATTTAAAGACTTTTCAAAAGTTGTTGACCGATAACTTTGTCGCAAAATAAAGATAATAAATTTGTGTGGAATGAAAAATGTGAGTCTGCATTTAAGACTCTAAAGGATCAATTAACATCAACACCTATCTTGGTTGTACATGATCCTAATGGAGACTTTACTATAGTGATAGATGCTTCAGGGGAGGGTCTTGGAGGTATTTTATTATAAAATGATCATGTTATAGCCTATGAGAGTAGAAAACTCAAGTTACATGAATTGAACTATGCTCCACATGACCTAAAGCTTTATGCCATTGTTAAAGCACTACAAGTATGGAGGCATTATCTTCTTGGTAGACCTTTTGAACTAAAGATTGATCATCTTGGACCGAAGTACATTTTCACTCAAAGCCAAATCTGAATGCAAGATAGTGAAGATGTTTAAAATGTCTATCTCATTAGGATTTCGACATAAGTTATATTAAAGGCAAGGAAAACAAAGAGGCAGATGCGTTGAGTTGTAGGAAGCATATTTCTTCTCTTATAACATTGAGAACTCACTTTAAGGATGATGTAAAAAGCGTCATGGAATTTGATTCTTATTTTCAGCAAGTAAAAACAATACTTGCTACAGATCCAAATGATGTGAGATATAAAGGATTTCACTTTGATAATGAAGGAATTTTGAGATATGATGATCAAGTATATATACCTTCAGGGAATGAATTAAGGAAAAAGTTGTTAATTTTATAATTCACCTTTTTATGGACATCCCAACATTACGAAAATGTTTGATGATATAAAATAACAATATTTTTGGAAAGGGATAAAAAAGGACGTGATTGATTTTGTGACACAATGCTTAGAATGTTAGCATGTTAAAGTTGAACATACGCATCCAGCTAGTTTACTGTACCCTCACAACATACCGCGGTATAAATGAAAATTAATTAGCATCAATTTTGTTCAAGGGTTGCCTATGTCAAGAAATAAACATGATGTTATTCTAGTTGTTGTTGATAAACTAACAAAATTAGAACATTTTATTGTTGGTAATCTTAAGGATGATTCACTTGTTTTAGAAAAATATTTGTGCATTAAATTTTCGTATTACATGGTGTACCTGAATTGATCATATCTAGATAGATATCCAAGATTGACATCTAGATTTTGGCAAACACTCAACACCGCCTTAGGGACTAAACTGAATTTTAGTTCCGTATACCATCCGGAAATGGATGGGCAAAGACTGAAAGAGTTAACCAAGTTTGTGAATATATGTTACGAATTTATTGCATGGATCAATAGTATAAATGGGAAGAGTACCTCCCTTTAGTGGAATTTTCTTATAACAACATGTATCACGCCTCTCTAAAAATGACACCTTTCAAAGCATTATACGAAAGGAAATGCAGAACTCTAGTTAGTTGGGATAACATAGAGGATAGAGAGGTAATTGGGCCTGAAATCCCTACTGAAATGGAACAACAAGTTAAAATGATTCGTGAACGTTTGAAGAAAGTAATAGATAGGCAAAAAATTTATGCAGACATAAAACGGATTGATAAGAAATTTGAACTTGGTGAGAAGGTATTTTTACGAGTTAAATCGAAAAAGAGTTCTATAACTTTTGGCAAGGCTGCCAAGTTATCACCTTGTTATGTGGGACCCTTTGAGATTGTTGAGATAATAAAACTTGTAGCTTATCGTTTAGCCTTACCTTACGCTTTATCACGAATGCATGATGTTTTCCATTTTAATTAAGAAATACGTTTGATTTATCACATGTTTTAAATTGGAATTCCTCATAGGTTGAACCCATTTGAGTGCTACAAACTCACCCGATTGCACTTAAGAAATCGTCAAATAAGTCAATGTAATGTCCGGTGAGACCAGTTTAACGAAGAAAGTGCAACACGGGAAAACCTTGAAGATATGAAAATTGGTTTTCCATATTTATTTGAATAGAACTGATTCTGTTGATTGATAAAACTTGAATATTTAATTCTTAATATATCAATAAACCTACCAGTTTTTGGTGGATACTAAACTCTTTAGTATTGAAATAGCTATCTTAATGCTGAATAATTATGGAAATTTGAACTTTTCAAATCTGGTTCTGTTATGAACTTATGAATGAAGAAATTATAAATTGGTTATATTCTTTATTGAATTATTGACTAAGTTAATCATCGGGATGATGAAGCTTTTCAGAGGGAGTTATGTAACGCCTTTAGCATGATAGGTACCTAAGATGAATTATATTTAAAAAGATACAAATGTTGTGGTGATTTGGTCTTAATACGGTGTACTCTTGTGGCTTTGGAAATCATGTTTGCAGTAAGAAAATAATTCATCCTTTGTGCAGGTACATTTTGTCGTGTTTTACTATATTTAATAAGAACAACCCACCACCTTTTTATGGTACATTTTTTTACAGGTACATTTTGTCATGTTTTCTTGTGTTTGGTTTTATCATGTATGAATCCTTCTTGTTGAATGAAATATTTGTGGCCTTGTTGAATCGTATGTGTAGTATTTTGGTATTCGTGAATGGAAATGTTAGGTAATTCTCTACTTTTCAGTCATTAACTCTCTTTTATGGCTAGGAATAAAATGGATAGAGGTAGGGGTACTAGATGTACTACCCTCTTTAGTAAAAATACAACTCACTAAGTTGACATTCTTGCATGGATACTCAATTATTTCACTTGACTATAATTAAATAAATTGATTATAGGTGGATATAACTATGATGATAACTTATAATATGTTATGGGGTTATAAATAATCATTAACCTTGTAAGAGAAAAAGGAAGACAAGTCCCATGTAATGAATAAAGACTATTTTAAGATCTCCTAGAAATAAATCAGAAAGTTATCTTTGATTAATTAATGGTGTGCTTTCTTATGAAGAGTTCCTTAAAGGGATTGGGAATGTATGGAAAAGAAAATTAAATGGGATTAGGCTTCATTCCAATGAAGTATAATACAATAAGAAACTACTTGAACTTATATAAGCTAGGGCTTGAGTAGGGAGGTAAGCAATAACATTGTCTTGTATGTTGAATCTATTATGTGAAACATAAATTAGAATGTTAATGGAATAAAAACATAACTTATGAAATTGTTGGGGTAGATGTATCTGCATACCCACTCCAATTGCAGTTTTAACTTATAACCCTAATGGTAAATGAACCTAGTTGTTCAAGAGGGCTCTGCAATTAATCATTTATGAAGAAAGAAAATTAATATGTCATTAACTTCTATTTAAGGTATGATTGTCTAGATGAGGAGAACTTAGACGGATGTTGACACACGCCAATCGGGCAGAGCAAGTACCTTCGTGAAGACTTTGGTCTTCACAAGGATATTGCAATGAAATTGACATGTTACAATAGCCTTCAAAGTTTAATCATCTAGATTTTAATAAGCTTGGACTTGATCATGATTTTACCCTAGGTGGGGTTAGGGAAATGATCTAGTGTCAGGGAAACTCACGATGTCTTAGGATAACTAGACACACACACAATTGAATCAAATCAATTAAGTATGTCTAAGTACCCTTAGTCCTTTGTGAGCATCCCTCCCCACTAGTATATGTTGCTAACTTTTTCTATGGTTTAAACTATGAAAGAGTGGACTAACGGTAGTTAGTAAGGACCATTCTAGATAATGTGATTGAGTGAGGTGAAGGACTTATTTAATTTGTGAGTATGTCATCTGGGAACATGAACATGAACAATATGTTTAAAATATTTGGCCAAAGTATCGCAAGTTGTTGGTTGCATTGTCTATGTCACCTATTTTAAGAAGTGGGATTTCATATGAATATTGGTAATGAGATATTCGAGATAGGCCGTTAAAAAAACATTCAATACCCCGAAAAGGGTAAAGGAACCAAGAATATGTAGTATACAAATCATTAGGTAACATGAGAGATCGCTAGGATATCAAATCATGAAATGAGAGATCGGTTGCTCACCGAGTCATTTACTGATTGCATATGGTATTTGTTATGAGATAGAATGGATTGTAATGTGTGCTCTAAATTATGTTAATTTAGAACAAAGAACGTTATGTAAAAATATAAAATTCCTTTTTTTTAAGTCTTAAAATGGGAATGTTACATCCACACAACTTTGCCTCCTCCCAAAGTGCGTGCATGCATCCAAATCGATAGAGGAATCCTTTTTATGGTCATTGAACAGAATGACAGCCCAAATACCCATGAAATCTATGATTTCCTCATCATTTTTAAAGAAATAAATTGGCACATGAAGTTGTTGGCCCCAATCAATGAGGTTGGGATATACAAGGGTAATTTGGAAATCATCTTGGGAATTGGGTGGGAAAGGGTAAAGATGGTGGAATCTAGGAAAAGGTTGGTAGAGGTAAGGTCCTCGTATATGCTACAATAGGAATCTACGTCACTATCTGAATGATGTGAATCATCCTCATGTTCCAAAGAGGTGTATTGGCGAGAAAATTTTCAGTTGGACAAACTTATGGATTTCTCTCCAATGCTCGAAATCTAAGTCCCTCTACTTAACCGATGCAGCTATCGTATGTGCATGTGAGTGAAAATGTGGTTTCTGTGGTTTCCTTTCAACCTAGGAGATCCAATGGGGACACTCCACTCGACCTGTGGAAAAGATAGCAATCTCTTTCTAGGGAAGACTTTTTCGAAGAGCGGGAAAGGGGAGTGAGAAAAGACGTAGGAGAGCTAATGTTGCAGGTAGGAAATCGATTCCTACACACACTAGTTAGAAGTATCATCACATGTATTTATGAGAAGAAACAACTTTGTAAGCATCATTAAGACCAAATGAAATTTTATGAACAAAAAGTATCAAGAAATATCTTAGTCAAAAAAAGCTAGAAACTCCTTCTTGTATTAATTTCTCAAACAAAGTTGTACATAGTGGAGAAATGGAGGAAATTGAGAAAGGGGGGAAATGGAAGAAAATGGCTATCTCCTTTGTTCTCTCAAAGTACAATATACTCTTGAGTTTACAAGATCAATCACCAACCCTTTGAAATGGGAATGACATTATAATTTATAGAGTAGAATATGACTCTTCATCTACCCCCAATGCCTTTTCATATGTCCTCGCACAACTTAAAACTTTTCAACTTCCTAGGAAACTTTTAAGTCCCTTTTTATAACATAAAGGTGACTTATTACATTAGGAACATTAGGACATATGAAAAAGTGCAATCCCAATGTGAAATTAGAATATTGGAAAGTGAGAGAAAGTTGGGGGAAGAGGAGAGAGAAAGAGAGAGAGAAGAAGAAGAGGAGATGTTGTTTCCAATGAAGTCCATTGATCCTCGTCGATGGAAAGCACCAAATACAGTGAAACTTTGAATCTTCGAATTCCTTGCACACTATGAATCTCCTTCAAATCAGCTTGTGAATGCTTTCCAAGTTGAGTGAATTGTTTCGTTGATGACCACAACTCCCATCCTGTGTATGATATACTATTTTTAGTGAGAGGTTATTTTTTCCTCTTCTCGACCATCGTGATGTGATGAACTCCCTCATTCAATACTACGCACCCTACCCTTGCCTCAGCCGCTTCTTTGGGGTGACTTACTATTTTTAGTAAGCACCCATATAAGGGACTTACTATTTTTAGTAAGTGGTCATTTTCATTGTTTTTTGCTCTGAACACTCATTCTAACTTCCTCATGATCTTCAATGCCCGTTTCCTTTGTCTCAACTTCTTTTGATGATGACTTTCCAAACATAGCAAGTCTATATAGGAAAACTTACTATTTTTAGAAAGTGTGTTTCCAGTGCTCGATTTGTGACAAAACATAATGTTTTAGAATCTTCTGGTCATTACAATCACACCCTCCGTATTTCACATAGTTTTTCCATCTAGAATGATTGGAAATAATTTTTGAAATTTTGACCTGGCAATGGCTTGAGCACGAGCTACCATGGCGGCCATTAATGGAGATTGAAATTTGAAGGTATGTTTTTGTCTCCGTTTGAGATGAAAACAACTCCATTGTGATAGTTTTTTTATTTGGAGCCCATGTGTAAGTTTTTAGTTTGTTTCCATTTCCAGAGTGATGGGAAATCGACGAATGTGAGTCGGTGCACGAAGTGAGGATTTTGTTGGAGCAAATGATTATGGGCACCATTTTACCTCTTGTTTGTTGCATCTTGATTGTCTTGCAAAATTTGAAATTTTTCAAAAGATGACATCTCGATCTGACTTGTACTTTGCAAGATATACTTTACAAGATATGATGAGTTTTTGATCGGGTGGCTTCGTAGTTATCTAGCGAAAAATCTCCATTTTCTCTTCGTTCTTCATCATTTCACTCCATTTTTATCTAAGGCCTACATATTACTATGAATTCATGGTGTGGAGAGTTTATTTTTCCATGGCTGAGATAGTTCAAAGCAATAGTGGTGGACTGGGTGTCTGGAGAATCATTCATGGAGCCATGGCAAGGTATGAAGCTGTGAAGGAGAAATGAGGGGGAAGAAACGACTAAGTGCCGGATTTAAATTTTCAAAGAAATGCACATGGAGGGGCTAGGAGAATTTTTGTGTCCCTGATTTCCCGACCTTAGGGATGTGAGGGACATCAATTTCCATGGTGGTCAAGGTGATGCCATGTGTCCTCGATCCGACAGCAAGGGATTTGCTTGAAAAATGCACCTGGGGCTAAAAGTCGGTCACGTGGGTGTCCAAAAGACTCCCCATAGGGGATGGGTGCATTTTTCCATGTCTGATGTCCCTCACCTTAGGGACATAAGGGACATCAGTTTCCACAGTGGTCCTAAAGTCGACACGGCTCTTGATCCGACGCGCAGGAATGAATGCTCCAAAAATGCACCTTGGGGCTGAAAGTCGATCACATGGATGTCCAAAAGACTCCCCATAGGGGACGGGTACATTTTTCAAGGTTTGATGTCCCTCATCTTAGGGACATAATGGAAATAAGTTTCCATGGTGGTCCTGGATCTAACACGTGGCACTTGATCCGACGACAGGGAATGAATGCTCCAAAAATGCACCCAGAGGTTGGGCGTCAAGTCTGGAGGTCACATGAGGGTCCAAGAGGTCACATGGGGGATGGGTAAATTTTTCAAGGGTTGGTGTACCTGACCTCAAGGACTTCAGGGACATGAAATCCCTCCAGGCTCCTGGTGTTGACACGTGTCCTCCGAAAAATGACTAAGTCTTGAACTGCCTTTGAGAGCGTAACTTGGAACGATGATAACTTGAGCTCTCGGTAGAATTTCTTGGTAAAATTTTATATGATCCTAACTAGAAATTTTATTTTGGATCCAATAGTGGGGTCTCATGTATTTATTCATACATATGATCCCTAAAAAGTGTATTTTTTATTTGAGACTCTACTTATGCAGGAAAACTACTTTGAAACATATGTGCCAAGGTGTTGTGGAAAATATTAATTCAACATCATGTAGTTCTTGGAATTATCTTTCTTTCGATGTTTTTACTTCTAACTCCATCCGGAGCTCCGAAATCTTTCTGGCTTGAAGCCCGACTATTTTAGGCTTGTGAACCCTATTTTTTATTCAGACTGCTCCAAGTCTTTCAAAGCTTCCCCAAACCTTTCAAAATCATTTCTATGATGTTATAATGTCTTAAATTCACCTCCATGTTGAATTTATTATGTTCCGCGCCAAGGTGGTTGGTCCGATCCTGGGAATGCGGTGATAGCCCTTCCCAATACTGCCAAAAGATAACATCTTTTTAGAACTCCCTAAAATCACCTAGGGGGAATGAATATAATTTCCTAAATCACCTAGGGGACCAATTTTACATCAAATAGGGGTGACCAGACTGACGGATTTGACTTGGGGTGCTTGGGAATGATAAAACATGAAAAATTTGGCACATGGGTATAGTTGTCATGCTTAGAAATTGTCAATTTCCCTGTTGCACATTTGCATGACAACAAGGTGTTATCAATTTCTAATAGTGTAGGCCTATGAGGCTTAATTCTAAGGCCATGTTTATTTGATTTTTAATGGGGGATTGGAATGGGATCTAGTCATCCTTGTGCATTTGTGTCGTACTCAAATCTCTGATAGTCTATAACGCACATCATTATGTGTGCTTTGGTGTATTATGAAGTTTGGTGGCATGAAGATTTTGTTCCTTAAGGGATCTAACTTGTAGGTGTATCCACCATTTTCTCATATGAAAAAAGGCCACAGGAACAAATTTCTCAAAGGGACTAGGACAGTTATCCCAAGAGCTCTTGAACTGGAAATCGGGTCTACCATGTGTTTTAGGTAATAGTGAGAGGTCGAAACCAAAAGGCCTATTGAAGATTGAAATCCTCAATTGGGCCATATGATCAAACTTTATCTCCATGAAGCAAAGGGAGAGAGTGACGAGGAAGGATCTTTATTATCATCCTGCAATGTATTAGGATCAACTCAAGATTTTAGAGCTTTTGTTTGTAATGATACAACAACAACTTGCTAAAGAACATTCATACGCTGCTCAATAAAAACTATGTAACGCTCTACAATGCGTAAATGGCTCAAGATCTCCTAGGATGGTGATCATCTACCCTCCATGATACAACTTAATGCATTGATGAAAAGTGGAAGGTACAACCTACATGGCATGGATCCATGGGTGGCCTAAGAGCATGTTATAAGGAAGATCTAGATCAAGGACATGGAACTTCGTGTCGTGATTTTTGGCCCTACTTCCATAGGTAACACAATGGTACCAATTGATTCACGCTCAGCATTATCATAAGTTGTAATTGTGATTATGTGAGAATCCATATCTGCTTCTGTGTGCCCTAGTTGTCTGACTAGCTTCAAGGTACAAATATTTAAACCTGACCTATTATCCACAAGCACTCTTTTAATCTTTCTACGAGTGAAAAATACCTCAATGTACAGGGGTAAATTATGTGTGTGATTATTAAGTGGGACTTCACTCTGGTCAAAGGAAATGTAGTCATTTTGAGCAAGGTTGGCCACTATGGCTTGGAGGTGTGAAGGATTGACATTTGTTGACACTCCTAACCCCTGAAGGGTCTTATAAAGGATATCTTTATGAGAGCTTGATATCTTAAGAAGGTCTAAGATTGAAATCTTAGTTGTGGTTTTCTCAAGTTGATCCAACAAATCATATTGACTTTCTTGAGGGGTAGGTAAAGGAGGTTCCGGGGATCACGCACATCTTGTTTCCATGGCACAATCATTGCTAATGATTCTAATGGTGTTTACATGCTCATTGGATGAATGAATACAACCTATGAGTGAATCAAATGGATTATCAACTGAAGTATACATGTAATTTGTAGCTCTATAGTCATCAGATGACTGACCTTGATCCGGATTTTTCGTTCCTTTTCTATCATGCTTAGGAAAGGGTTGTTTAAAGATTCCCATTTTTTCATTAGGTCCTTGTCCTAATTCAAGTTCCACTTCAATCTTCCCATCCTCAATGAGGTCTTGAATAAAGTGTCTCAATTTTAAACATTTTTTTGTGTCCTTGACACGATGAAAATCACAATAGTCATGATCTCTATACCATCTTGGTTTGGGCACATCATCTGCATAAGGCACTATGGTTGGATATTGAACCATGTTCACCACATATAATTGTATTAAAATCATGGATAATGAATCTATAAGGGGAGTGAATACTCATCATTTGACTGGATTTTGACTAGGTCCTTTGGTAAGTTTTAAAAGAAAACGCTTTGAACTATTTGAACTAATTTAGAGTTAGTGATGCCATATCCTATGATTTTCTTTTTCTTGTTAAAGAATTTAAGCTTGTCCATAGGTTTTGACTATTGTATGTCCTTTGAAAAGGGTTTTATTGTTCCCTTTGTTATTAAAGCTTTCTCAATTTGGCTTCCTTTCTTGATAACTTCCTCAAAGTTAGTGACATAGTGCATTTGTAAGTGAAATGCAATATCCATATTCAAATTGGGCATGAAGATACTAACCAATTGTTTCTCAGGAACTACACAAGGGAAGCAACTAGCTAACCCTCACCATCATTATAAGAAACTAGAGAAATTTTCATTAGGTCTTTGTTTAGCACTGCATAAATCTAACATGGTTACGTCATTCTCCATATTGAATGAGAAGTGATGCACAAATTTCTCTACTAGTGTGGGCCACATGACTATCATCCCTTTTGGTATATGAAGGAACCATTCTAACGCTTGTCCTCCTAAACTGTGAGGGAAAAAACGTATTAGGTAATTGTCACTAAAATCTACTTCTTGGCAAGCCATATCGAAGTACTTGATGTGATCACGAGGATCACCTTTTCCTTTATATTTATCAAATTTAGGAAAATCAAATTTCTTTGGGAATGGTGTCCATAACATGTCTCTTTCGAAAGGATAAGGACATAGCTCCTCATATTAATACTTTTGCTATGGCCTATGTTACTTTCTTGAAGGGTCGTAAGCATGTTCTTCATTGATTGTAACTCTTATGTAAAGAGTTTCTCCTTTATAGGAGAAGATGGTCTAGGCACTCGAATTTTCTACAAGGCTTCATCTTCTTGAGGTTCAAAGTGTAAAGTTCACTAATTTATTCTTAGGTCTCTCTTGACGTGCACCCTTGCTTGGGTTCTTACTTATAGAGGAAGCCAAGTTTGCTAGTTGTTGGCTAAGGGTTTGTATTTTATTTTGTATAGTGACTTCCTCATTTTGAGGGTCTTCTTCATCATCATTTTGATGAGGAGGTACCTCCTAATTTTTAGGTTTTACCTTAACCTTGCAACTGATTTTGGTGGGTGGTAACCGAGAACTACCTTTTTGTTTTGATGTTTCACCTTCAATGTTGGTACCGAAGGTGGAAGCGTGTTTTCCTCAATGCTATCATCCATGCTATTGAGGGGAGGTATTCTTATTTCTTCTTATTCTTTATTAATATCTTGGTTAGGGGTTTCTTTTATGGTGGTATTGTGGTACCTAGCTATAAAACTCATGCAATCGCTTGATCTCTATTACGGAATAGGAAGTCGTCAAAGTGAGTGACATCAAAGTTGTCGATATCTTGAAATGAATCACTCTTGTCTCCATTATGATCAATCAACCCATCTATTTCTTTTTCCTCGAGAAGAGGGGACCTAAATTGTGACCTGGAAAAGGATTTAACTCTCATTTCTTGGATTCCATTCTTGTGATAGGGGCATTGTGAGTTTTTTTACACAAGGTTTCATCTAATGTAATCGAGGATATAACAACCCTAAGTGTAATGTGTAATAATGTGTTTTATGGTCTCAAAGTATGTCAATAATGGGATAATGAATAATGAATCAATCAAGTCTATGAGTTTGATAAGGAACAATCATGTAAGTTTTGGTAAACCAATCAATCAACAAGAAACTATACCATATGCTAATGTTTTTCAAAGATAGTTTGACGCTATATGGTCAACACAATGCCAATACTTAAGTCAAGTTTGAAATGAACAAGGCGTAAGTATTAGTAAAGGGTTAGCATGATATTCAATCAAAGGATACTTATGATGAGTTTAGAGATAAACAAGACCTCAAACCCTAAAAACAAATGGAGGTTACGCATGTGAGCTACGCAACAATACTACTAGGATACATTATCCAAGCTTTGTGATAAAGTGAGGTATTAGTATCACACTAGTATCGATACTGACGTAAACAAAGTAATCAACACTCTTTCAAGATCGAGGTAATGTTTGAAATAAAACCACACCAAATTATGCTAAGGATTTTCTAAGATGTGGGCAAGTATAATGTCACAATATAGGCACTTATATTATGTTTACTAGAAACAAGATGTAAGTATCATAATTGTGGCAAGGTGATGTGAACAAAGTAACACTTATAAGGAAGATCAATGATGACTCAAGCCTACTATGATGATAATGTGTCTCAATATGGGTTTGAGACAAAGGGCCTACTAGAACATGAAGACATACCATTCACACTTTCAACACTTACATTCGGCATTGCAACCTAGTCATGCAAGTAGACTACAAAAGTGGTGGACATGATTATTTCTAGCGGTATCCACGTGTGTTGTTCTCTTTTGTCCCAAAAATGGGCAACAAGATATAAAATGTGTAGATCAGTGAGTTTGAAATATACTCAACATCACTTTGGCATAGTTTTTCCTTGCCTTGAGGCTAGTGAGAAACTAAGACAAAGTAATGCTTTGTAAATTTCGTGATGAATGACACTTAGTGCAAACTTGAATGGAATCTCTCCTTGTTCGATAAAAAAGTATTTGACTCCGAAAAAGTTCTTACTTCATGAAATCTCTATGAAACATGATGGGTTTGAGTCGGTTAAGTTGGCTCAAAGACGAAATGGCTTCCTATTGTTTCTCTCAACTAGATGTCACAAATTACCTCTATGAGCGTGGTTTGCTAAGAAAGTCACACTGACTAATCTTATAGTATCATGACTTTACTTTACCCCCTTTAATACAATGAGCATAAAATGCATTCAGTTTTATTTTCATTGGGGTTGAAATGGAGATATTTTTGACTCTAAACTCACAAGTGTAAACTAATCAAGTAGGTAAGTGGAGTGCTTCCCGTTTCATCCACAAGGTTCCCTCTTGCGTGGACTACTTTGGGGTTCCTAGGAGCATCCTCTTGTTATCTTAAGGCTTATGCCAAAGGGATTTTCTCCTAGTTTAAAGCGGATGGGTTTATCCTTATCTCGAACTTGTAAATCAAGTGTTTTGAATGTGGTGTGTTTTCTTATCTTTTAGCTTAATAAGGGTTTGCACACCATTGGAAATCTACAACAAATGTGTTAGCTTTTGTTTAGATCCTAATTATTTCACAAGTGATATAGTTTTTCATGCAAATATTATTAGTTCAAGGCATCATAAAAGAAGATTTAAACATTGTTTATGATTCTTAATATCATCCTAAGATGCAAAGGAAGAGAATACGCAACGAGAAACCCAACTAGTTAGCAAATAATGAAGAAAACCTACAAATCAAATGCACAACTCATTCTTTTTACCCAACTTTGAAGTTTATTCCCTTAGAAAACTTTGATGAAGTGTTTTCAAAAGTATGAAAGAGGTGTTAAATCATTTTGATTCCCAGGATCACCTAAAAGGCACGAGGGAAGAGCATACATGATCCTAGCCTTATAAATGATGATGCAACGATGAAAACCACTTAATGTAACTTAAGAAGACCCTACAAAATTTTAGAAAAATCCAAAAAGAAACAAAAAAATCAGTTTAACAAATTTTTTGAATTTATACGGTAACGCATGCGCATCCTTTAGGATGTATGTGTGCCCCTAGCAAAGGTGTATGTGCTTGCCTAGTAGTGTATTCACACCTTGTCCAAAACATAGTCAACTTTAACATATGCATGGGTCGAGAGGCACTGTGCGCCATTCTTGGCGTATGTGCGCCCTATAAGCATATGCAAGCATCTATCAAAAAGTAAGATAGAACAAAGGATAGGAGATCACGTGCATGTCCCGAGAGATGTATGTGCTTCCTTTTAAGCATATGTGCGCCCTTGCAATCATATGCACACGTCTAGTAATTTTTTTATAGAGGGTCAAAAATACAAGGAATCATATATGCGCCTCCAAACACGTATGCACACCCTTAGCTATAAGTGTGCTTGAGTTCAAACGTATGTGCGCCCCATTCTAACACTGTGTGCATGCCTAGAACATCATAGAAAAGGATGGAAAAATATTTTCTGAAATTACAAACATATCAAAACTTTGCTCTTTAAACCAATTTCTAACAAAACCCAATCAACTTTGCATGTAAAAGGAAGATTTAACACACATAAGGTTAGCCAAATATTTGAGACAAATCTATTCAATCTTCAAAATGCATGAAATGGTTAGAAAAATTCATATAAATCAAAAATCTTGAAATCAACTTCTATGGACTATGGAGTAAGTCCCACCGGGCATGCCATATGTGTTCATGTGTAAATTAGGAAATCTATAAGACTTGAAACTAAACACCTAAGAGTTTCAAATCTTTAAACTAATCTAACAAGAACCATCAAGATAAGATCTTAGGGAGACTAACTTCTTTAACATGCATATAACTTTGAAAACAATCAAACTAACATGCCTAAATCAATCTCTACTCTTTGAATGCTAACTTTGAAATGAACCTAAGAATATCCTTAGCAATCAAATATGATTGTTAGTATGATCTCAAGGTTTGAGAATGGAGTCTCACCAACAATGGCTACAAGACCATATTGGTTCTCTCCATATTACTCAAGCTTGAGTTAATGGATGCACTATAAAGATGTTAGCTCAATATCAATGGAGAAATGCTCAAGATCCTAAATTCCTATAGTTTATGCTAAGGGAGAAAAAGTGTTCTAAGAAATGGTAAGGAGGAGGGTTCTATTTATAGGTTTCATATTCCAAGAATGGTATGAATTTGGTGCATGTGGGAAAAAGGTAAGTCCAAAAATCACTTATGATCGAATTAGAAGTTAATTAATATTTTAGGATTAATTAAGAATCCCAAGTAAGCTTAGGAAGCTTTTTGGGAGCATCTGGAGGAGGTTTTGATATATTGTGGATGTTTTAGAAGTGGGAGTTAGCAAGATAGGAGGCCTAATCAATCTATAGTAGTTAATTAAGAGGAATGAGGGGAAAATAAGCTTAATTGACGAAGTAATGTCAATTTATGGGGAATAGAATAGTTAGTGCAATGTTAGTAATAAAATTACTTTGATCAAATTACAGTGTCTACAAATGATATAGCACGTAAGTAAGATCCTTTGGGTTCATGCAAAAACTATAACTCAACCTTTTTTGGGACACATATATGTAGAAATAGCGTACTCCAAAATATAAGCTGTGTAATACTTTTTCCACTAATGATCTACACTGGTACACTCCACATCAGCAAGATAAGATTTTGGTAATCCTTTTTGCATCTAAAGTCTCGGCCTATAACTCCAACACTTTCCTACTGCATATGTTGACAGCTACTCATATAATTCTACTGGAAAGAAGTTGAAGAAAGGTTATTTTTCACCCATCGACATGCATTAAAATCAGGTTCAATGATATATATCTACACAAACTTGTCTTTTCTTTCATCTATCCAAACTTCAATACTCTCCATAGTCAATCAATATGCCATCTACAAGAAACATCTTGGTAAATAGTTTGAAAAGAGGTCCTGGAAACGGAACCGAGAATTTAGTCTTTGTTTTACGACCCAAATATGCTATGCGTGTTGGCACTTCATCCAATCATAACCGAATGCTCACTCAAAGCATGTAGAGCTACCAGTCCTTCCTTTAAACCAGACTTCTCAAGATGTTGGCATGCATGTTCATGATTTCCAATATCAAAGTATACACTCAAATTTAGAGCATTACTGGACCTCATAAGGAAACATATATATCATATCATAATTAATATCAATTTCACTAATGAGATCACCATACTCGATACGTCAATTACCAAAATCTAACCACATTGATCCATTAAACCTCAAAACATTACATAATAATGAGCTTAATACACCATGAAAGTACCATTAGAGTCATGTGTGCCAACACATCAAAGCAACATAACTCTATTACATCACATTAATGTCTATAAAATGGAATACTACAATTATTTATAGGGGTGGGGACTTGCCCTTCACCACCCATGCATCTCAAAATAGACTGTATGCTCAATATAGACAACATGCATGTTTTTATAACAATCCTAATAATAAATTAATCCTAAATATAAAATCCACTTTAATCCTAATATTAGCTCCCTTACAGTGTTTGAACCTGCAAGCTCCTTCTCCAAAAATAGCCCTTTCTTGGACTCTACGTCTTCATGCCTTTACCTTTACTTTGGTGCCACTCCACATGATTTTCCTATTTTTAGCATGTTCCTAGAAAATGGCTACATCCTCGGGTCCTGTTTAGATGCACAACCCCGCACATAACCCTCATCATTCCTTCCCGCACATTCCTTCTTTTCACGTGTGTGTGTGCTCTAGTTCCTTCGACACTTAGTCATTTTCCCCATCCAAAAAGTCTTATTGCTATAGGGTTTCAAACCATTGAAATATTTGACCATGTTGACAATTAAATTTCTTATGATGCGTATCCAAAGGTCCGTCATTAGATCTACATGGTCCAATAACAGATCCTCAACTTTGGTTATGTTTCATCCACTTGTTACCCTTTATAGGTTCCTAATTTCTTTTAAAATATTAATCCTTTCTTGAATTTTCAACTCTTGAGAGCACTTGAGTTGTAAGACTTGACACATGTCCTTTCTAACTATAAACTATAAAACAAAACACCATGAAAATCCCATTTATAATAAATTAAATTTGGGAAAGTGAAAACAAAACATGGGTTAAATAATGACCAGTTTCACACATTACAAGTATCAAAGGAAATGGGATTTTTATAAGTGAAAACATAAAAGGGAAAGTAAAGTGGACAATGTAAGCACATGATTAATGGAAATCTTTAGTAATATTTTCATTGTTTTATGAAGTGTATAAAGGGGCTCATTTATGCTCATTATAAAATATTTATTTGTTGTATCTAGTGATTGTGTTTAGGACCGAATTAATATCAAAGGACCTAATTTTCAAAAATGGTATTAAGCTAAGTTTCTTGGGTATCCCTTAGAACATGATCAATAAAAACTTTTCACATATGTGAAAAAAATCTAAGGAGAGTGTGGAACCGAGAGTAATATATTTTGAGGTTTTTAATTTTAATTTTATCTTCTTTTTTTCCTTTGTTTCATTTGATTCAACATCCATTTCCCCACAAAATAGAGCTTTTCAAAATTTAAAGAGGGTCCCCAAATGTGAAGAAAGTAGGGAGTTTTGTGTATAACAATATTGTCGTGTGCCCTATATTAAGGATTTATGGGAAGATTGTGACAACAAATTCAAGGATAAGAGAAGAGAATTCATAGCAACATCTCTTAATTATATATAATCCTTCAAAATTTACTAAATGAATAAAGGAATGGTAGTTGATAGAAATTATTTATATGAGCCATAATATGAAAAGAATATTCAACATGCCCCTCTTCCTATTGTTGAATGATCATAATAAAAGAGGGATAATATTGATGTTTTCAATGTTATGTAATCATAAGGACAAAAAATGGTTCTAAAGGAAGTTGACTAAATTCAAAATCTATACACAAGAATACTTCCCATGTTTGATAAGAAATGTCTTCTTCCTTTATTCTCTAGTCTTCAAACACCAAGATCTATGTTAGGACTCCTATAAATGGCACTACATTATAAAATGTTCCAAGGAGATCCCTCTAAGTAGAATTGGTGGATAACCTATCACAAGACATAAATTTGGAATTATAAGTCCTACTTCTTGTCTTGAGATAAGTGAGAAATATGCTCATATTGATGCTTCCCTCATGAAAAATTTAGATCACTTTTCTTCTCTCACTTTGATTTTTATGCATCAAACCAACTTGATGTTGTTGTTAGTGAATTATATATATATATATATATCTCCATGTGTCAATTTTTAGTACAATGTCATCACACCGTAGGAAAAATGTGGTCAAAACACTTTATAATGAGCAAAAATATATATATATATATACTCAAAAATAGGACCAAAGAAATAAATTCCCTCGCCCTATCCCTCTCTACGAGATCCTGTAAAGCAACGAACAAGGGCTCTTATTACGGATCTCGCGATGATATCAGCTAGGTCCAACGTGGGATCTTCCATGTATCGAGTGGTGAGAATTTCCATGAGAATGTTCAATGGTAGTATTCAGACGATGGAAAAGTGACAAATGAGCATGGGAATCTACAAGTAACTCTTCCTCGCACCCGACCTCCCGAGGTCGTGCTGAGACAACCAATGGGGATGGAATATACATGGGGTGCAAACAAACTAGTTAGGAAATCTTATGTCTTCGACGCGCACTAATGGAATCTGTGAATCTAAGGAAAAGAAGGCCCTCCTAACCTGAACTGGCGTGATAGATCATTTGGTGAGGATGACTACTCGAAGGCTCCAATCAATATCGAGCTCTGGCATGATCGATCTATAGGTTGTGGAATACGTGGAAGATAGCCTATGGGTGCTTCGTATATGTCTCGACTGTGGTCATGAAAATGGATGATGGATATATAGTGGATTCTATGGGCGATTCTCTGGTCTAGTCCAGAAATCCTTAGCTTGATTAGCTGCTACGTCTAGTGAGGATAGTTGTGCAATAATGTTTGGTGGAAGTGGAGAGGATCTAAATACTAATGTGCATAAGCCAGCATCAACGTTTGATTGACCTATGGGCCCGTTGGGTTATGGGACCTGTGGATCACAACTGTAAGTTCATGGTCGTTGTGGACCTCCTATGGTCATGTGTAGAATCAATCCCTAATCCCTAATATCTAGTAGTCATATGCCTTTTCATCCTCTATGTTTAGAACTAAAAGTTGCGCAATCTTTTCAGAGTACCTTACAAATGTTTTGGAAACTTGAATTCTTAAGCTAGTGTCTATGTCAATGAGGATGTCTCCTACGTCTGGCTATGGGACCAAAGGATCACAACCGAACATTTGCTCTCTTTCAAGCCCTTCTACAGTCATGTGGATATCTATTAAGGAAATTTGTAGTTTGGCTAGTTTGACCAAAACGTATGCGCTTTGTCGTCTTCTATGTTTAATCCTATTAACTGTGGTGCTGATTTCTTGTAGGTCTGTTGTTGTTGCTCGAAGACCTGAATTCTAAGATTTTGGTCTATGTCAGTTATTGCTGCAACAAGATTGGGTTGAGGCATGATTGGCTCGAATACATATTCTCTAGGCTCCCTAGGTCTCGTGATTGTCATACAAAAGAAACAATATAAATCTAACTAAAGCAAAGTAAACTAATTATGCAAAGTATATCCACAACATATATAAATTCTCTATTTTTTTATTTTTGACAAAATATTTAACAGAATTAAGATAACAACTATTTAATATATCTAGAAAATGACAACTAACCTAATAACAGAATTAAAAACAAACAAGGTAGCCGAGTATAGCTACTTGTCTGTGTAGTTGTGAATCTATTCTAAATAACTAAATAACTGATCTAATTTAATTGAAAGATTTTTGATCCTACCTCAGAAGTGAGGAACGAATCATAGTTTCTCAGAAACTATCAATCCCCATAGCTTCCCCGGCAATATCGAAAATGAACGTAAACGAAATGAAATAATTCACTACTCTATTTGGTATATTTTAACTAGAAATTTGAAAGCTTGAACCTAGATCTTGCAGAGTAATGCTGGCGAATCGATTGTGTGTGGCTTTCCCCTCAAAGTGTGGTCTCCTCGTTCCTTCATGTTCACGTGAATCCGAGAAAAGTGTGTAATGCTAGCATCAACTGAAGTAGGTATTGGAACAATGGCAGCTTTGGATGTAGACTGAATACAATGCGAGTAGGAGAGGGATAGCGCAAGAGAACAGAGCTTGGCTTATGTAATTCCTAGCGGGATTTATTGCGAGTCCTATAACACAAAACATCTAAAACCTGAAACTATCCTTCTTGACGAACAAAACCTGCAACTCTAATGGCTTCAGACTGAAAATGAAACTATCCTACCTTAATTGATTGTATGAAACAAAAGAATAACACTAGAACAAGAAGATCATGTGGCTTCTAAACAACAAAATAAGACTAAATATGCATACAACAAATGAAAACTATTGAGTTCCTAAGCAGAACTGAAAGACTAAACTATTGAAATGAGAGGATGAGGGGGCCATTTTCTTGTAATCAAACCAGCTATTTATAGAATTCCCATTCACCCAAAGGTAACTCCAACTAGGACTCTTTTACCATTAAACAATGGAGAAACACTATTCTAGGGGACATAAAACATAAATACTAGCCAAAGCGGGTGAGAAAGATGGTAAAAGTTGAAAATTTACATGATTCATGTTCAAAGAAATGTGCTGGAAAACGCATGAAGGACCGCCGCCCGAAAGGTGGGGGCAATTATAGGACCGCCGCCCGCTTGGGTGGCGATCACGAGACCGCTACTCGGGAAAGGTGGCGGTTTCATTACTGAAGACAAAATGCAAAGGAAAAGAGGGAAAAGAGAAAAACAAAGCACGCAGAGGCTAAGTGGGGCATGCGGGATGTTAACATACACTTGGAGAGATTTTCTCGGATCCCAAACACCTTGTGAGGAGACCTATATCATCATTGGGGCATGTGTAACATCATTCTGGCAGTAGTAGTACCCTTACAATTTTGGGTACGTACATATTGCCCCCTCGGAGAAGCGTTTTAGCCATGAAGAGGCGTAAAACGGTGGGTCCGAGTATGGTGGTCCCGAAATGGGAAGCTAGAAATTATACCTGACACATCCATGTGTCGAAATGACACCATCCAAAATTCCTGCTACCTACAAAATGAAAAGAGGACTCAAGTGCTAGATAGATAAAATAAATCAAAAAATAAATACTAAAATAATATGAAGTGAGGACTTACCATTTGCACAGGATAAGAACTTACCTCCATCGACACTCCAAACCTGTGAAAAGGGCATTCAAAACAAGTCAAAATGTTATATATATAAAACAGGCCCATTTCTTATTCATTTGTGTGTGTTGATTTGATTGATTTTGAGCTGGGACCCACGGTGACGCTTTTGACGAGTATAGTCGAAACATTCGTGACGAGATAGTGATCATGCCTCCACAAGCAGAACATCGACCCGCAAGATCTCAGGTTAGTTCTTCTCGATTTACCGTTTTTATACCTAAAATGTAAAAATGATGAAATCTTCGCCATGGGGGGGTAATTTTTGAAATTTCTAGTTTTAAATGTGTCCTTAGGGGGGACACCTAATGGGTAGACTCTCGTTTTGTTTAAAATGGTGTTTTTAGCATTTTTGAGCGTTTTTAGGGTACATGACCCATTTGGAAACGTGGGACACGACCGCCGCCTTGAGCAGGGTGGTGGTGGTTACAGGACTGCCACCTTTCCAAGTGGCGGTTACGGAACCACCGCTCTGCTCAAGGTGGCGGTCCATTCTAGAATGATAAAACAACCTTGTTTTTAACTTGTTTTTGCATTTTCCATTTTCCTATATGCTTTAATGATTTTTCCAATGTGATTCAAATACTAACTTACTCCTTTTTGCGTGTTTTTGGGTGTATGCAGAAGGAGGAATATATCAGATGGAGCCAAGAGAGAGAGAGTGTGTGACTAGCTTCCAACAGTGTTGGATGCACTTTCTCAGGATGAGCAGGATACTCTTCAGAGGTCCGGCATATTACATATATCACAGGTTCCTCGTGTCGCACCTTCTAGTCACATACTATGTGACCTGTTTTTGTATTGGGATGTTGATCGGAACACTTTCTAATTTCCAGGAGTCAGGGGTGAGTGGACTATCACCCTGGAGGATGTCTACCACATCTTGGGAGTCCCGATCATTAGGAGATGACTTACACTTGAGACAGCGGGGTCGCGGGCTCAGATAGCTCAGTGGGCTACATATATGGGAGATGCAATTGTCTCCACTGGTTCGAAGAAGGGGGTGAGGGTCCGTTCCATTCCTAGCTTGCCTATCCCTTTGATTCGTTAGGCCATTATGGGGATCCTTGCCTCGAGATTGATCGGGGACAAGGGAGGGGACACCTTACTCTACTGTTGGTCCCCTATTATTGCACAGATTGAGGCACATGGTCAGATTTATGCCTGGGGAGTTGATATACTTGGGACCACCTATCACGACTTGTACAGGGTGGTTCACTTATAGGGACAATATTTGAGCCATCCGACCTTGGTTATGAGTTGGGTCTATGAGCGTATCATCCCTTATGGGAGAGGCATAGAGGTGGCAGATCCCAGAGCCGTGAGGGTAGCTAGATGGACAGAGATGTCAGTGCTTAGAGCACCCCACCAGCTAGTTGCTTCCCTGACTACTGATGATATGGAGGCCACACCTTATTAGGCCATGGCAGGGTTGTGGGGTGAGGAGACCTTCACTTTGATTTCCTGCTCTACTACAGGGCAGCTTGTGGACAAGACGGGAAGGTAGAGACACACCCCTTTGATCAAGTGCCTCAGCAATTCGGCCTTGCTTACGTTGATATGCTTCCCCTGGGTTGCTTTAGTGTTTAGATCAATTCGGGAGGCTAGGGGAGGTCCTAGAGGCTGGGGTTGGATTATTGTTACTCTTGGCATCCCTATTGTAGCTAGGTGGGTGGTACGTGCCCGAGAGAGAGTCGGTGCTCCTCAAGCACCTTTACTTCGGATTGTTGTCGGTCCTGCCTATAGCAGTGATGACCCTATTGATATAGACTCCGAGTTTGAGGAGTTCACAGGGGGAGAGATGGAGGAGGAAACCAAGGACATGGAGGTCAGCGAGTCGGGTGGAGAGGAGGATAGCGATCCTAAGTGGCATGACACTCAGGAGATCCTATAGGCCGAGAGGGCAGAGCAGAGTGTGGAGAGGGTGACTCTAGTCTTAGAGGAGTTGCCCTCTCAGGACCTAGGTGGAGAGGATGAGTCCTGTAGTAGGATGCTATGTTTCCCCAGACACAAGAGGAGGACAACGATCGGTGGCGGCATCTCGTGGCGTGTGTTGATCCTAGGGATCCCTCTTGGAGGCTCAAAGATCCGAGTGAGTTGTCACTCTTATTTTAAATTTTTTTAGCTAGGATTGCCTTAGTTGTTATCTCTCCTTTTGTTCATCTTTGTTTTTATCTTTTGATTATTTTCTAATTTGTTTTCTCCTTTGCTTACAGAGACTATTGATGAGTGGTGAGACTTGATTCACGGGTATGTACTGATACCCTGATGCTCCCCATGGAGAAGACTCACGCCGAGCTATCCATGGATGTAGGGAGCCTTCGGTAGCTGGTAGGCATAGTGATGTCTTTGCCCCTATCTGGCATGTGGCCAAGATGGTGACTTCCCTCCGTACCAAGTTAGCCAGGTATAGGACCCAGAGAGCACCTAATGAGGAGCCGCTCTCATAGCGAGGCTACAGCTACTGTTTGGGACCATGAGCCCTCAGTGCACTCAGAGTGCCGACGTAGCCGGAGTCCTAGACATGGTCGTGCGCCTTCTGAGGGATCTCATAGGGGTTGAGAGGCCACTTGGCTCTTTTTGTAGTGACTCTTGCTAGATTGTTTATACGATCATTTTGTATTTTCCGGGCTCATTGAGCATTTTGACCATGCCTAGCGCATGACGGCATTGTACATAAAACCTGATTATATATATATATATATATATATACATCTCTCTTTGGATCTAGATCCCTTTGTACCTAGAGTTTTGTGATTCATTTCCACATGTATATTAGATGCTTATTAGAATTCTTGTTTTTATATGCTTTTCAAAATGTATGCAATGGAGAACAAATGACACAAATGCTTTCTTTCTTTTTGTATTTCATGATGCTGATGTATGATAATGCAGACACAATGTGATCTTGAACTTTAGTTTCTAAAATAAATTTTCTGGTACTTCATATTTGTTTTGAAAAAATGTGATGATAAATTGATATGATGAGTAGATGCACTTGCCCCACTCCTAACTCCACACAACTAGTAAGATGTGAGGGCTCACCACCGAGAGCTAGAAAGGGCACAAGCTATGAGGTGTGTTGAAATGGTAATGATGGGAGATAGAAAAGAGTTGGTGGAACCAAATTAGGATGCTACAAACCTACCCTACTCAAGTGACTCCATAGTTTAGAATGTGACTTGCTTTGCAGTTTATCTAGAATTAGATCCATAGATGGCCACTTGGTTGAAAAAATCTGGTTTTCAAGGTTTTGAACTCTCTTGGAATTTTAAACATCTGATTCATTTGTTTTTGACTCAAGATTTCAAAGGTTTATTTGAACTATTTTCTTATGAACTTTAACGTTTCTTATCGTCAAGAGGACCCCTACACCTTGCCCCATGCTACTGGTAGGAAGCATGGGATTATCACCATGGATAAGGCACGGGTGAGTAAGGGCATTCCCATCCTTTCCCAACCTGCGTCACTAGTAAGAGACGAAGCTCATCACCGAAGGTTGGTAGGCAAGGAAATGTGTAAAAGTAAATTTTTTTGTTTGATCTATATTCAACTTACTTATTTGAGAAAAATGTCAGTATGTTCTTATTTCCAAAGAGATCTATATACATGATAGATGTGACACCATGAAGCTTCTAGAATAGACCATAGGCAAGACACCTATCCTAGGAAGAAACAAAAAGTGAGAACAAGCATGCATGCCTTGGTATGGCTACCGTTAAGACTTTTTCATATCTAGCTTTAATTGATGAAATGTTTCTGAAACAGTTGATTATGTTATGAAAATGAAGAAGTATGATTTGAATGCTTCTGCCAATACCATCAAGCAGTTTGTAATGAATTTCTTAAGAGCAAGTCCCTTGATCACCAAGTTTTACGAAATGAGTGAATGAAATGAACCTATCTAAATGAATATGTAATGTAGATATAATTATACAAATAGTGTCAATGCTTCATGTATAAAACCATTTAAGGTGCAAGGAATTGACAGTTTCACCAAATTCCTCACCTTCTAGTGTGCACAAGAGATACACACCATTTCCATAGTCCTTCATGACTCGATATGGGCCCAACCACTTGGGCGAACTTTCTTCCTTCACCGATTTTCTTATCGATCCGGTTGTCTAGTCTTAGAACTAGATCTCCTTCATATATTTCTCACTCATAGACCTTTTTGTTATACTACCGGCACATCCAGTCAGCATAGACTCTATGCCACTGTTCAAAGCATTTAACCTGGCCTCATCTAGGCTTTCTAGTTGGGAGAGGCATGCCTCTCTATAAGCTTCCTCATCCAGAATCCCTTGTAGTGAGATGCGGAGACTGGGTATTTCAACCTCAAGTGGGAGAACTGCTGCTCCAAATACCAATGAGAAAGGAGTTTCTCCTGTTGGTGTTCTTGTTGAGGTTCGGTGGGACCACAAGGCCAGATATAACTTTAAATGCTAATCTTATTTGTTTTCTTTTACTGTTTGTTATCCCATAAAATTGGCAAGGGCAATTTTACAGATAACCATACCGAAATTTTGTTTCGATCCTCGTTAGGGACTCCTTGCGTTCGGAACGTTGCAAAATCCCTTCCAAGGAAATCGGTTTTCGAACTTAGTCGTTTTTTGGTCTTTTTTGGCCCGGCGCATAGAATGACTATGCAACATCAACTTTTCATGCGCCCCCTTTAAAACCTTTGGCGCATGTTTTCTTGTGTCAGTAGGTGTTTTGGTGCGCCTCTGCCTATTAAGGCTTCCCTGCGTGCGCCGAGGCGCATGCGCCTTCCTGTCGACAGATCATTTGTTGCGCCTCTTTTTGGTGCACCAAAGGCGCACATTTTCCTCTGTCAACACCACTTCCAGGTGCACCATAGGCGCACATATCTTCATGTTGACAAGTCTTTCGGTGCGCCAAAGGGCGCATGTTTTCTCATGTCGACAACTCATTTGGTGCGCCCCTTTAAAAAGTTGGTGGCACATTTATTGCTACCTCGCCTATATATAGGCGCGTCTGCGCTGTCATTGTCACCGATGCAAAACACGTGATTTTTCTCTGAGCTTGTCAGCGCACCAGCCCCGTCGCTTTCGAATCACTTTGTGGACCCCTTTCGTGCATTTCTTCGTTATAAAAGCCGGGTAAGAGGTCCTCTTTCCTTTCTGCTTCATGTTTGTGGTTTTTGGCTGTTTGTGGGTAGGATTGAATTGGAAAAAGAATAAAATTCATGATTTTGCTTTCCCCCTCTTGTCCTTCCACATTTCTTCCTCCTCTTTCCAGATCTGCTGGTAGAGGAAGCTCTTTCCTAATATATATATAGCTTGGAACCCCTTGGTTTAAAGCCATTTCATCCCACAATGAACCTTGCAGAAAGAGAGCTTAGCCATATGCCAACCCCTCAGTGATTTTTCAGGGGAATCAAACCTAAAAAGAAACTATTTTCTCCTTTGGCGCATGAGCTCACCATGCATTATCAAAAACAGTCGCGCCCTTGGCGCACCTGTCGCCCCCGTTACATCATGAAAAGCCGCGCCAATGGCACACTTCTCTCACTTGCTGCAAATGCTTTCCATGCGCCCTCTTAGCGCATCAAACTTGGATGCAACATTGCTTATTCCTGCGCCCTTTGGCGCACCCAAAGATCCGTGCAATGATGCGTTTCCATGCGCCGCTGCTAAGCTATAAAGGCGCAGGCGCGTTCCTTATCGCAGCAACATCATGTTGTGCAGACCCTCCATGTGCCGCACCAAGTTCCCTTAAGCACGCCAAAAGCATATGTTACACAAACTCTATATGCACCTTTGGCGCACCAAAGTTCTATGCAACATGAAAGATACATGCGCCACGGGCGCATCCTGTTCCCTTGCAACACCCTTTTCCTGTGCGCCTTACCTATTTAGCTCTGCAATCTGCAATATCTCATGCGCCATGCGCCCGAGGCCTCAAAATTGCTAACTCTTTCTTCTGTCAGCATTTCAATGGAAAATCAAATAGCTGACATGGCTTTCTTCGATTGGGTTTCACGTCTTATTCTTGCAGATCAGCAATTAAACTCAGAAGAACATATGTCAACATCAAGCAAGAGGCCTACCAAATCCAAAGGCAAGGCCAAGCTCACAGAGGAAGAAATGAAGTATAAATATCAGAGGGTCAGAATGCCCGACTCCCAGGCCGAGTGTGACCTGGACATCAGAGACTCAGAGTTGGGTCATATTGATTTGGAGGAATTCTGGGTCAGGACTCAGAAGGTCACAAGAAGTCCGTGGATGGACAAGCTAATAGGCAGTGCCCTGCACTTTGCTGGGGGAATCCCAGTCAGCGCCGTTAACAATGAATTCATGATGGTGGCTTCTTCTTCTTCTCTCTCTTCTTCGACTTTCTTTTTGTAAATATCTGAAGTATGTTGGCACAAATGATGACATCATCCATGTTGCACCATGAGATGATGTCATCCATCAAGTTGTCAAAAGTCAACATGACTTTATGATATTTTGTATATCCTTGTAGATATTTTGTAAATATCTTTGTAAATAGGTGGTTGGCTCCTTTTTTCCTTCTTTTCTCTCCTTCTTCTATAAATACCCCAATACTTGTTGTGGTGTGCATGAGTGAATATCTTTCAGATGAAAAAATAGAAGTAAGGAGAAAAGACTTTGAGCTTTTTTATATGTAACAGAAAGAATTATTAATACAATATTTAGACTTTGTCTTTGAATACATGTGTTATTTGCATCGGATCTTTCTTACGTTAGATACGTGTGTTTGTTCTATTGGATTTATACATTTTATTGTCATTTATTCATCAGTATTGCTTTGCTCGTTTATGTAAGTAGGTTTGGCTCTGTTTACTACCAATCCCAAAACATAAACCCTCCGACCTTTCTCGCTTTGGAATGCATTTCTTTTCTCCCTTGAGACTGCTCTTCCTTCGTCCTCTCTTTCATTCCTTTCTTTTCGATTGGAAACACCCTACTAGGATGAGATCCCAAACCCCGAAGGCGGAATATTGTGAGACTCGCTTGCATGATTCTATTTGGTAGAATAGCAATAAACTAGTTTCGCTTTGTTGACTCAAAGAGGGGCTATGCCCTGCACACTGTTGGCTCGTCTATCCATAGATCCGCCTAAGCATGCATTTTCGGACCAACACTGTTTTGAGGAGAATAGCTTTGCATCTTGTTTGTTGCTTCACCCTCCCGATTGACTTGAGGATAGTAAATAGAGGTCGTGTGATGGTTTATTTTGAACTTTCTACATAGCTTGTGAACCTCTTCGTTCTTAAAGGATGTGCCATTATCGAGATAATGGCTTGTGGGGACACCATACTGCAAATAATTTGATTCAAAATGAATTTGGCAATCACCGAACACGTGCACGGTGGTGAGAGGCATGGCCTCCACCCATTTGGTAAAATATTTCGTGGCTGTGATTATAAAATTATGGCCATCGGTTGATGAGGGAGAGAATTTTCCTATTAAATCTAGACCCCAAGTGGAGAAGGGCCACGGAGTCGCTATTGGTTGCAGGGATTGTGTTGGCATGTGAATCTCGTGAGAGAATTATTGACATTTGTGGCACTTACGTACAAATTCTACATGCGTCATGTTCGAGAGTGGGCCAAAAATAGCCCATTTGATGTATTTTGTGAGCGGTGGCATGACCACCGAAGTGGCCTCCACATATTCCATTGTGGGATTTGTAGAGAATCTTCTTGGATTCTTTTGCGTTAATACACCTTAGAAGCATTCCATCGAAAGCCTTACGATAGAGCACTTGTTCTATAATAACGTATTTAGCTACAATAATGCGTAACCACCTTCTTTGTTGCGGTGTAGCACCTTCTCGGATACGTATGGACATAAAACATAAATACTAGCCAAAGCGGATGAGAAAGTTGGTAAAAGTTGAAAATTTATGCGAGTCGCGTTCAAAGAAATGTCTTTGGAAAACGTGTGAAGGATCTGCGCCCGAGTAGGGGGTGGTTACAGGACTCGCGCCCAAGCAAGGCGATGGTTTCATTATCAAGATAAAAATGCAAAGGAAAAGAGGGGAAAAGAGAAAAACAAAGCACTCTGAGGCTAAGCAGGGGAATGCGGGATGTTAACGTACACTTGGAGAGCTTTTCCAGATCCCGAACACCTTGCGAGGAGACTTGTATCATCATTGGGGCATGTGTAACATCGTTCTGGCAGCGCAGTACCCTTACAATTTTGGGTACGTACAAGTACCCCCACTACATGAGGACCATGTCACCTCTCTCTACCTATTAGTATCTTTGTGATCTTATTCTTCAAATGAGAAATATCCCCTACCGCATGCTAGGTTGGTGCGAAGACATCGGGTGTGGTGGTGGCGTGTGTTGGGACTCTTGGATCTCACAAAAATATCCTCATATATGCTAGAAGGGATGATGAAAAAATCCAATTTTATCTTCCTAATAAGATATTGTCATCCATAAGCGGTGGGCACAAAAGATAAGTTTGTAATGGAAAATTAGTAAAAGTAAAAACAAAAAAAAGAGAAGAGAAACAAAAACTACTAATACCTAATCTAGAAAGTAGAAGGAAAGGAGAAGTGCAACTACTCACTAGGATCTCTAGGGACCCAACTCGGATCCACCACTTCCCCGCGGCCTTATGGAATATGGTGGAATGAGATTAATAGCTTTATTTGGATTAGAGTCAATATAATTAAATCACTTTGATTATCTCTTTGGTGCTTGATTGTGTGAACTATTGTCGCCCCTATCTCCCTATTTTTTCTTTATACCATCCATTCCACATACTCTATCTCCCTATCTCGTACTTTGTACCATCCATTCCAAGCTTTGTACAAGCCCCTCCTTAGCCTCCTCCTCCTCCTCCATCTCCTTAGGTTGAATAGACTTATCTTCTTCCTCCTCAAGTGAACAAACTTCTCCTCGGCTCTCATAGCCTCTTACTCCTCTCTCTGCCACCCTCCTATTTAGGATATGACTCCTCATATGAACAAAATTCTATCTCCACCTCCTCCTCACTCCATGTTGGATCCTCTCCAATCTACAAAATCGGGGTGGTCTAGCTCTACCTCCAACAGCTTATATCTCGGTACAATTCAGTGTCCCAATTGGAACCGCATGCACTATCATTGTATGTCTAATTCATCTCATGTAGCTTTCTCTAACCTCTATGACACCTCCGAATACAATTCCAACTAGGGGAAGAAAATATGAAAAGGGTAAACAAAACTGATTGGGTACCCAAATAATCGGGTGAGTCTCAATCTAGCCACCACGGTCAACCGGCCTAAGTAGTGGATGTGCAAGTAGACAATGTAATGGTTTCCTCACCCCATAGTCCCATCATCCCCTGATATGGCTAAGCCACCATATCTATAATATTTAGTATCACTATTATCTATGGTGTGGCCCTAAGAGGGACCATATCCACCCATCTAATTGCTTTGATCTCTGTGGGATCTACTATCCCTGTACCCCTCTAGTAGGGGATTACTCTCTCGTATATCCATGACATAACTAATGTGGGGTGACTAAGTGAAGTGGCCCCACACCTAACAATCTTGTATAGATCATGGTAGGTGGCTCTTAACATGTCCACCCCCAAGCAAACCTCCTCTCGTGTTGGTCAATGTTATCTACAATGGGAGCCTATAAAAATAGGAACATATCACCACCCTTATCCCCTGTCAAACGTGAAACCAAAATTCCAATGATGGCCTTCGCGCAGAGTGGGAATAAGAGCACCCACAACAATAACCAATTTGACACCTGTTTAGCACTTGTATCAAGTGTTTGTGCATCACCCAAATGAATTTCCCATTTAAAGGCCTCGTATGATGAGTTGGCTCTCTTTAGCACCAACTTCCTACCTATAATAGAACTCGAATATCTTGTACACATCCTCCAACGTAATAGTCCACTCTCCACGGACACCAAGGAATCAGAAAGTGTTCTAATTTACATCCCAATATGTCAAGAAGTCAAAAAGAATACGAATCGTTGGGGAAATTGGCCTAGTAAGTGCTAACCTCCATATCTTGATCCTCTCTAATAGGCCTATCTCATCCCCCGTCAACAAAGAAAACTCCTTAAAAATCCAATCTGCTCTCTGGATCTAATCCATTTGATATAGGATTCCTACATCCAAAAATAGAAAAAGAGAGCATACCAAAGTCTGATAAATGCATGATAAGCTTGCAAAAATAGTAATAATATTCTAAAAAAAATTAAGATTTCATACTTATCTTCCACATCACAAAACTTCATGATGGTTACAAAACCATCATTCTCATTAAAGCGGTGGTTGACAACCTCAATGGCAATTGGCAAACCGCTTACTCCACATAGTAGCGACGGTTGTGTAACCACCGTGGCAATTTCACAACTATCGCGACGGTTTTGTAAATGTCACTTTGTGAAGAACAATGGTTACGCAAGCGCCACGGTGGTCGTGTCTCCGTGAATTAAGGTCTTGCCCTCAAAATCAAAAACTCAAAAATGTAAAAAATAGCAAAAACCCTTATATAAATTACAATTCCTACAAGGCGCCTCCATATAAACATTTTAACTACATATTTGTTTTAAATTTCCCCTCCTAGAGCTAGTTTCAAACAAAAATAATGATTTTGGACAAAAATGAATAAACACCGATAACTCACTTGTTTGTGACCCTTTGTTCTTTGTCATTGGGTTTTCCACCATCATGATCAAATTCCCGTCATTTTAACTATATTCAAGGGTGAAACGGTCACGTAAATCTAGAGCTCCAAATTTGGCAAACTTGTTAAGCACAAATGATTTCTAAAAATAGTAAAAAAGGCATATATATAACATATGTTTTGGTTTTCTAATGTTGTTTCGAGTGACTCTATGCAGGGGTGACATGCGCGAGGCAGGTAGATCTCTCATCCCCACACATATGGTAAGTAATTTTTTCTTTTCATTTTAAAGTATTTTTTCAAGATTATTTTACTATTGCACTTGATTCATGTTTTCTTTTGCAAGTAACAGAAGTCTCGACTAAAGCATCAAATAGAAATGCAATCAAGCAAGGTAAATTTCTAACCCTCCCATTTGGGAACACCATACTTAGAAATCACATTTTAGCCCATTCATGGTTAACATGCTCTTCCGATGGGGCAATATGTGTGCACCCAAAAATTACATTGTATTATATAGAAGAACGTGATAAGTCTCTAATGATGAAGAAAACATTCTCCAAAGTAATATTGAATTCCGGGGCCTTCCCCTTTCCTTCTCCCTCTCTTCCCAAGCTTCTTATGACCTTGTATATTATTTTTTCCAAGCTAGATAGTTTTCTTTTTTTTTACTGGTCACCTTTTTCCCCTTTCATGTTTTGTTGTGAGTAAAGGTTGCATGATCGCATGCAAGCGGTTAGGAAACCACGGGTCTTAGCAGAGTGGCGGTTGAGTAACTACTACGACGATTATACAAATACCTCTCTGTCGAGACCGGAGGTTCTATATTCTTCCAACCTGAAAACTAAAACATGTATTTTTCGATTTCGAGCGTGATTTTCTCCCTCATTTCTCAACAAATTTGGTTAATTTTAGACTTGTTGGAACCGTGTTGAATTCTTCTTCTTTGTTTTCTAAAATTAGAATGTTGGCTACCCCTTATTTGGATGTGGTGTCATTTCTTGTTGGATATGTGTTGTTAGACTTATTCTTTCCCAAGTTTTATAAAAGCTAAACTTTTACTTGGATAATGGGCTGGATTTTTCAAATTTTGGAAGGAAAGTTATGCTACTAAATTTTTAGAGCAATTACATAGACAACTAGCTCTTTGATTTATTCTTTCATGCCATATGTTTTTCAGTCACTTTCGCAATCAACTTGACCATAGTGAATCTTTCATTTTTCTTTTCTATCATTCAATATCTGCACATCCTTGGATCATTTGGACATCAACTCTAGAGAAAGACACAAGATGAGGATACAATCGCACAATTCACATCGAGAGGTCACATCCATTTGAATAACAGTAACCATGTGGTAGGTGTAATTGAATTCTCTTAAGATTTTACATAGTTTTTTTTGTTGGTGTAATTAGAATAAATTCATTTGTTTAAGTTGAGGAAAGTGGAAGATCCCAACACTTCCCATGTTCATTTCTCATTTTGTAGTTTTTTCAAAACATTGCTTACATCAATATTCCATTGATATCCCCTTCCATGCTTATCCTTATGGATTTTCACGGGAAAAAGAGTGGAGAAATATATAGTGCGAGCAATCTTATTTATTCATTCATTTTTACTGTCCCACAATTTAAATTCACTTGTTCGGGAAAGTCTTATGGAAAGGAAGAAATTGCTTCGAGAAGCTTTTTCCTCCTAGGAGAACCTAAGGAGAATCTTTATTAAAAGAAATTTGTTTTGCATAGATCAACGAATATTGAATACATCATGTGTTTAGAATAGTTTTGTTATACAACTTGCAACATAAGAATAGTAACATCTAGCTATTTTTTGTTTTAGTTTATTTTATTAGAAGTAATTATCTTGTTTTAATTGTTTCCTTTTATTTATTTTTGTAGTATTGTTTTTTTCTATATTTATTTATTTTAAATCCAAAAATACAAAAAAAGAGCTTAGGAATTTAGTCTGTTTTAATCATTTTGTTTATTCGAAAAGATTTATTAAAAATCCAAAAAAAAAGAATTAATTAGTTGTCATATTTACTTTATTTAAGTATTTGTAAACGTGGTTTAATTAAATTAAAAGGTGAATTCATTGTCTTTTGTTTAATTCAAATTCATTTTATTTACTTATTTAAAGTTAGGAATTAAAGATAAATTAGAAGTCAAAACGAACACAACATCCCATTTTTTAACAACCTAGACTACCCGAACTTAGTCTCTAGCCCCTTTTGCCACCAAGTGTTTGATTTCCTCCCACCTTGCTCACAATTTGATGTCCTGCATGACCATCCTAGGTCCACTTGAACCTCGTAGAAGGCTCTTTGAACCTATCATTAACCCATGAGGAATTGACTAGTATCAAGGGGATATAGACCTAGGTCTATGAGCTTTAGTTTTCATATCTACCCCTTTACCTCCAAAAATCATAAGCCAAATCGACACTCTGTATACACAAAATCACGCACTTTGGGTAATTATTTAGTCCTGAACACATACTACTATTCATATGATTCATAGGTAATAAAGTTATTAATTAACCCATGTCTTTGGCCACCTTTCTTTGATTTCTGTTGCCACTTTTGGTCTTGCACACTTACTTTCTCAATATGGCTTTTTATACCTCGGCATTTATCATCCGGACACCAACACCTAGCCAGGGATGTCGCGCCGATTGCCTTCATCCTACGAGCGACCTTGACCTTTGTATACTTTTTTCATACTTTTCGTGTCCTTTCTATCCATTTGAGCATCTTATCTTTTTGGGGTTAATTACGAAATTCAAGCACATGAATCATATAAATATAAAGTTATGTCATCATAAGAAATGACCAAGCACTAAGCATTAGTTATCACCACTTAAGGTGCATCCATCAAGCATCTAAGAGCTTCATTACATTCATTTATCACCATCCAAGGGACACAAGGGATAGTTATTTTGCATGCACACTTGGACTTAGATTTAGGATCCGACGAGACATCTCTGGGTGTCATTAAATCCAAGAAATTACCTATCGAGGATATAGTATTTTTTCCTCTCAAGGCTCAAGGAACTATTCCCGGATGAGGTAAACTAGAAACGTTTACCTTGCCACCCGAACATTTTATAACAGTCAGTTTGGTGCCAAAATATTTCATTTACAAAATATTGCATACTACGGCCACACTGACTCAAATTTCATTATTTCATGTATTTCGAAAAAAAAGTATAGATGTGGATGTGTATGATCCGACGAAATGTATCTAGGTTTCATAGTGTCGATAAATTACCTACCAAAGATATAACATTTTTTGATCTTAGGGCTCTTAAGGGAATATACTTAGACAGCGTAGCCCAAAAGAATCGGGAGCTTTGACATCCAAAAAGACACCTACCCTAGTGTTTAAGCGGCCACCCGATGTGTTGGAATAATCGGTTTGGCGACACAAAATTTCATTTACAAAGTATCGTGCATCGACACTCTTATACTAAATCAAACTACATTATTTCATGCGTGTTGGTACTCAAATTTTTTCTCCTTTTCACCGAAAGCATCAAAGATATGACATGAAGCTTGAATTCAGATAGATCATGATGTGTGTCGCTCAGAGTAGCCGGGAGGTGATCTAAGCGGCACTTAGATTTTGGAGAGATGGATAGTACTTTGAAAGGATTTGATCGACCCTCACTATTTTAGGTTGTACCCTTCAACCAAGGTAAGAGAACCTATATTGTAACCCAAAAATGGTGAAAGAGATGAAGATGCCCCTCAATGTATGTAAATAGTATGAAAAGGCCTTGGGAAAATATGATCAACACTCCCAATCTTACTTTCACAAGTTGTCACTCCCAGATCATGGAGATATTTTCAATGCAAGGCAAGGGTTACTGAAGACATTGTATAATCCTGATTTTCCTTGTGCATTTTTGTAGATGGGTTAGATCCTTTTGTTGACACACAATGCAATGCAGGGGTAGTATGGGGTAGGATGGGTTGTTTAGAATGATTTTTTGGTGGGGTATTGATAAGACAAAATGGGATATATAAGATCTTTAACAACCTCTATAATACTTGAAACAACTAGCAGATAAAATGCTTAAAATAATCAAGACATTATTTCAACCAGAAGAGGCATAAATGAAAGCCCAGGTAGCACTCTTCACACAATATTTGAGAACTCACCACAAAAACTTGTAGTAAAGAACTTAATTAAACACAAAAATCCTTGATCAAACCACGCCTAAGGTGCCCCCAAAGGCTTACAAGCAATCTCTGTAGTTAAGGAAGGTAAAGTGATTTTTTTTTTTGATGTCTTTATCAGATGAAGGCTCTTCTGAATATGAGATTGCAAATGCCACTAAACTATCAACAAGAAATGGATATTCTGTGTGATTTCTAAAGACTTTCAATGCAAGATTGCAACAAGAACAATGAAAACTATTTGCAGACATTTAAAAATAATAACTAACATCATATTGCCCAAAAAACACAGATTAACTCAAAAGCTTGTTAGATTCATCAGTAGGGGAGAGTTTCATGAACAATCTCATAGCTATGTGATGGCTACACAATTGTAACCAACTCACATACATGAAGATCCAACACATAAGACATTATTTTGGTTCTTTGGTGGGTTTTTTCAGAAAAATGAGTTGATAGGTTGGTTGGAGGAAGGATTCACAATGATTGGGAAAACAGATTTCAAGCGGTGGACTTGGTTGTCATGACCAAATTTTTAAATTTCGCATGCCAAACATTTAAGATGACAACAGTTTAAAGTTTGGGTACAAATTTTACAAAACAATACCTTCTTTTCCAAGAAACCACGGCCCATCTAAGAGGATTCGAGAATAATCATCAAGGCTAGAAAAACAAATTAGAAAAGAACCCATACCCATGTCTTAGATTTCCATTTTCTCATTGGGTTTCCATTTCCTAGCTACCTGGATTCTAAAAGTGTCAATATTGGGTCTTGAACCCCAAAATTTACCAATCAGAGAGTTCTGAAACCTGGAAGAAGCTTTGTCCTCAACTGGATCAGGGATTTCTAGATGAAATCCATCGCCATCTAAAGTGGGAAGGATAAAATAAAGGGTAGAATACTCGGGGCCCGTCTTACCCACCAATGTACCCTGTGATCTCTTATGGCCCGAAATATGGCCGCTATATTCATCTTGCTTCACGAAGCTTTCCCTGTGAAGCACGCCCCTCTTGCCTTAAGATATGTTGGTATTGCATGTGGGGTTGCTTTTGCAGCATTTGGAACTTCCATCTCCATATTCGTCGTCATCTTGTTTTGATGTTACTCCATCTCTGTCTCATGTATCATGTGTCGTCTCTATCTCCAATGCCTTAGATATTCATTCTCATACCAGTTGGTAGATATCATGGAAGAACACTTAATTATTATTTTGTTGAGTGGCATATATGTTCCATTGGTGGTTCGTGGAATAGAAAATAATATTGATTGACATTTTGGTCTCAAAGATGTTTTGGGTCAGTTTGGAGTTATAGACATTCATTGGTTTCAATGATAATAATGCACAAAACCGCATCAATGTTATGTGACCAATTTAATTTGATGTTGTAAGTGTGGCTCAGAAAGAAGGATGGTTAATTGAATCTCTTTGGAAAATGTATGATATGGTCATTCTATCACACGGCTTTGTGTTTTGCAAAGGCTCGGGAAACTTTGAGACACAATTGTAGACCTTAAAAACACTATTCTAGTTGACAGCAAAAGTGTTCGACCAATCAAACAGAGAGGGGCATGTGACTAAGTGAAGAAAAAAATTAGCTTCATAGTTCTCTTCAATAACCATTAGATTCAGTACAATTACAAATTGCAAATGTAGAATCTTAACTTTCAATTTTATTTCAGAAAGTAAAGACATCATTCTAGAAGGAGAAGTTAAAAGATGGAATTTTGCATCTTTCAAGGTTGGGATCTTTTGTGTGGACGTTCGTTTAGAGAGAAGTGTTATTCTTTGCAGACAAATTGGTCAACATAACATGATTGGTTCAATGGTTATTGTACTGTGGAGTATTATGCATGTTGAAAGCTAAAGTCTTAGCATTATGAATTTACAAATCTCTCTAGTGATGGGAATCTAGTGATTGGAATAGTTGTCACATGAATGTAAAAACACTTATTTTATATACATTTTATTAAAAAAGAATTAATTATTTTGTTCATCAAATTATTTATATTTTGTAATTACACGAAAAAATTGTGAGGCATAGGTATAAGCCGATGGGAATAGTGGAATGAGTTAACTTGGAGCATGATTTTGTAATTACACAAATTGCGTTATAAGCTCAAGTTGAGTTAAGTTGGAGCATGAAAGTAGTTAAAAGTAGTTGCTCTTACGAGAAAATGCTTATATAAGATTGGAACACAATTGTAAAGGGACTCTCCCTCTTTTTCCTCTAAATGTCAAAACAAATTGTTGCTACTTTGTGTGTATTTTCTTATTACCATTTCATGAATAACATGATAAAATGGTGATGAGTTTATTATTCACTATGCCCTTCAATCACAAAATTGTAGTTTGTTGTTTATAATTGAATCATGTCATTAACATTCGTATTCTTCACCATTTTATGTGATGCCTTGATACTCAAACTTTGTGTTGAATATTTGTGTACATGGACTTTGGGGCATATCTATGCAATCCAAATTAGTTGTATTATTATGGCATTCATATGTGAGAGAGGGTTTGATTTCGTATTTATGTTTGAGATATCCGAGCAATATTTTATGTCTACTCTGTTGTGAATCTCTCTCTTCCTATATAATTTCCCTTCTCCTTTCTTTTCCCATTTTTACTCCCTTTGTACTTTTAGGTTAAAAGCACCAAAAATAAAATAAAAACTATTATATGAGGGAATTGTCACTCTAAAATACAAAGGAATATCACTATGTCAATAAGCAATCTTCCCTAAATGTTCCATATTTTATGTCACTTCCATTGGGCAAGTTGTTAAAACAATAAAAACACATAAAACAACATAAAAATTTGCCAACAATACCAATACTCGTAAGAGGGATCAAGCCACTCATAGTTCTCCTTATCTTATAATGAGATGGAGAGTGATAAAAAATGTACACAAGAGGGATCAAGTCGCTCATAGCTCTCGATTTAACCCTCACAATGTAACGCCTTGATTTTTGTAAGTTATCATGGTAATTACTTTTCATGATGTCAGCTTACAAAAATGAAGATAAATATGTTAAGACACATCTTTTGATCTTAGAGGAATGTGTTGCTAATCTAGACCCTTGTTTGATGTAATTTGTTACTTGGGATAGAAGTTATTATTGCTTGTATGATTGCTAATAAGACAACAGATCTTGTCGTATGCTTGATGAACTCTTTTCGCTAATTGACAAAGACACCTTGAATCCATTCCATTGATCCAAGGTATGATGTGGCCTTCTTGTGATCGCTTTGTCGATTTACTTCTAAACCAGACTGAAGGTTGATATAAAGGTTGCAGCACCTGATTACAGGTATGAATATCTAGTACATAGATGCCAATGAAAAAGGTTCGATTCTCGAACCACACACCGTTGTAACACTAGACAGCGTAAGACGATTAAGGGGCCGGATGCAAGTGGCACAGGTATGTGGAACATGGGACGAAACGTCCTACATAGTGTTGAATATGAATGTCAGTCGGAAGGACTTGATTGGAAACTAATTAATTAAATATTAGGGGATTAAACCCTAACCTACCCCTAAGTTTTATCTTATACCCTAACTACTATCCTATATGGATTTTAGATTTTATAAGGGTGAAAATAGATGTAAATTCGATTAACCTATGAACTAGGCGAATGACCTAGATATGGACTATTAAAAATCCTAAACTATTCCTAACCTCAGGAAGGGGACGTATGGACCCATGAGGATGGAAAGGATAAGGAGGGAAGGTTGGAAATTTATTAGGACAATGAATGATGTCCTTACAGGTTGCAGCGCCAAGTTTGGCGGGAACATGGGAAAAGTTGGAGGCGTCCAACTAGTTATGAAACTAAACCATGATTGCATGCAAAAATTTGAAATTAGAAACTCGCCAACTTGAGTCGGCGGTGGCGTGAGGAAAAAGGAAAAAGGAATGCATTCAATGCATTCAATGGCATTGGTCTTAGTGACCAGCTCGCCTTGGAAAGAGGATTGTGAAGGAAGTTTGTTTGTTGTTGTGTGCATTGGGTTTTTAGTTGCTCTGCATTTTGTTCTTCCATGGTTCTGTCGAACCTGCTGTATTTTTGACTATTGTTTCTGTCTTTGGAGAAGCAAAGGCTATTCTTGAGCCTGTGGAAGTTAGTGGATTGTTTGGAAAGCTTTACTGTTGTCGCCGTGGAGAAGAATAGCTCCTGTGGGCGCGGTTTTCTTCGAGCCACAAGAAAATTAACAGGCATGTTAAGCCCTTCTCCTTAAACCGCTTGCTTTTGCTTAATCGTCTCATTAAAACAACCCTGCTCTTATGATGGGGGTTTTGGCTATTTGATTTGACTGTTATGTTGAAGCGATTTTGGTTGAGTCATTTTTCCTTGCTGAGTACGACTTGGATAAATTCTTTTGTGAAATAGGTGAATGAAATAAGTCTGCTCTTGAGGGGCGATTTAATTTACTGATGTTGTTGTTTTGAATGGAATGGTTGATTTAGTTAATGTGATTTTCGGGTTGAAATGTCTGTTGAGAAAGAATTCGAATTGGGTATTTCTTTGCAAATGGGTAAATCGAATGAAATTGTTCATGTTGTGTGAGTTTGTTTTGACAGTGTTGGACATTCGTTCTATTGCCCAATATGGGTTGAGTGGTGGAATGTATTAGCTATGCGTGTATTATTTCTGAGTGTTGTGCCTTTTTTTTTTTTGTAAAAATGGAAGGATGAAATGATTCGTATGATCTCTAGTTTGAGCTGTCATTATAAAACGAACTCGACTTGAGTATTCTTGTTGTGTTTTGAAGAAAATGAGTGTTTTCTTATTGAAATAATTAATGGAACGAATTGTTCTCTTCCTGTTGTTTGAATTCGGAAATAATGGCAATAGAGCTTCACTTTGTGCATTACGGGTTCGAACTTGTTGTAGGTAACAACAAAGTGCAAATTTTTATCTATGAATGTGTGTGTTAATGGATATAAAAGCCGTAAAAATATTTGACAACGTTGTTGTATAACTATTCCTCTAGTTATAATACAGTGTATGAGGTATGAATCCTTCTAAGTAATGATAAGAGCATAGTAGCATCTTTACATTGTTTGCTCTACATGGATACGATGTTCTACCTACTTGTTCTTGGTATTCGTATGTGCACGATTGAAAGGAAGTTTTGATATGGATGGGAATAGGATAGCAGTCTATAGAATGGATTGGGTAGAACATGCAAGTTATATGTGTCGTCTTGCTGAACTCAATATATATATATATATATATATATATATATATATATATATATATATACGGATTATAAATTCTTCATTGTTTTCATTTAAAACGGAAAATGTGAGGATTTCTTACTTGCTGTTGGAAAGTGAATTCTCTTATCATTTAAATGAAAGCATGATTTGTTGTTGCTGTACACTTTTATTCTATATTTCTGGACGAGAATGTCCGTTGAGTGAAATATTTCAAAGGAATGATCGTATTTGGAGGTACCTTTGATACTAATGCTTATGAACCCGTGCAATGAACTCTGGTCAACTTTTTGGGAAAGGAAATTAGTAGTTTTGAAAGATTTATATATTTGTTGAATTATACTCTTGGATTATGACTGTTCTAAATAGTGGATATTTGGTTAGACAATAAGAAGAGGTAATATGATCCTTCTTTAATTGGTTATTGAATTTGTCTACTTCTCTATGGGTTGTTATCATTGATTGATATTACGTCCGGATTGAATTATTTAGTTCAGTTATGATGAAAGGAAAGAAAGTGTAGGATAAGTAATTAGGAGTAATGATCAATTCTTTCTTACTCAGCTGAAATTCTATACTTGTTACGAAATGAATTTTGTACTGACTGAGGCGTAAGAATTTGCATTTAATTGTTGTTTACTTTCTTCTGAATTGAAAGAAGTATTATCCTGTTGTTGAATTTTGAAGATTGTCACCAACGAGTTCATGGTGAATGACTACTTTTCTTTTCAGCATTTGATGGATGGGAATTAGACAAGTAGTATGAAAGGGAATGGAATTGATAACATATATGTTAGAACATCAGTTTGCATAATTATGTTTTCAGTTCTTACAAATGTTTGTAATCTGGAACTATTTGAAGGAAATTACTTCTTGTAATAATTATTCGGGGAAAGAGGCGGTAATCCTTTGTCGATTGGGATGGTAATTAGATGATTGAGTTGTTATCGTTGTTCATCCTTTTCGGTACTTAATTCTTGGATGATGTTCATTTTAACGTTTCATAAAAGTAGGGTTCTTTTATTGAGACAGTTAATTAAAAGCACCTCATTTTAATGACAAGTGCTTAATATGCTCAGTTCAACGAACTGACCCGTGCAAGTAATTTTGCAGATGGAACTTGGTTATAAATGAAGACATGGTTGTTTTCTGATACTTCTTTTGATTAACTGAAGATGGATTGTTTTGATAGCTATTACTCCTCTACGAGGAAATGAGAAAGGAAGAAATTACATTCTTCTATCTTTATGAGTTGTAATGTTGTTTGATATAAACAAAGTCCAGTCGTTTGGACTGGCAAATGTATAGATTGTAAAACTGGTGGATGAATACAAGTAAAAGTGTGATATTTTTAATGACTATATCAGTTTGATATTGTTGAATAAGTTTGAGAATATAACATTATTCCTTGATTTGGAATTATCCAATGTTAATGGATGAATTTAAAAGGAAATAACATCTATTCTTACCTGAATGTAACCTTTACGTTGAAATGTACAATTAGTTCATACTTGGGTTAAGATGAATTTTAAATTGACATTAAAAAGGATTTAGGTAAGCATGATCTCCTAATTGAAAGGTATTCGGGATTAGCTTGAAAGCTAAGGAATATCAAATAACTTAGGAGCAGCCGAACCTTGTATTCGGACTCCGTTAATAGCCTCGAATGTTTAAATTCAGAAAATATAGATATGGGAAAACATATCTATTGTAACGGACCTTAACTAAGTAGGGTTAAGTAGAACAAATGAATAAGTTCATTTAAAAATTAGACCTCGTTTAAATGACGTCTAATAAGATGGAAATATGAATTTGTTTCTGATTGTGGAAAAACTTGGTTAAGTTTAATAGGTTAAACTTATTAAGTTTATCGGTAATGGACTGATTAGTCCAAAGATTAAAGAAAGGAACCAAGAAGAGAATATGCAACCCTTCGGTATGAAGGAGAGGATGTATATTACGCTGGAAGACAAATTAAGTCTCTCTTAGCTACATACAACTGTAACGAGAACGAGGTTTAAGGATCAGCATGGTTGCTGAAAGTTGATCTTAAATATTAAGATTATAACCAAGTCACACTTGAGCTGGATGTGTACTCTCGATGAGAGGATTCCGTAGGACATTGACATACGCCAGCTACAATATGGTGTCTTCATGAAGGCGGGGCCTTCATGATGACACAATGTTATGGCTGACATATTACAATGCCCTCCCGAATTAATTCATCAAGTTTACATAAGCTGGATACTAAGTTCTTGGCTGGGGATAGGAATGTGATCACGTATACGGAGTGACTCCAGGAGGACTAAAGGTAACTAGACACACGGAGTCATCTAGGGACGACACCGTATGTCTGCGTATCTTTGGTTACCATGAGTAACTTCCTATACTCGTTCATATTGCTAGTTGGGGTTGGAGCTTAACCTTAAATGGAGGGACTGGAAGAGACCAGGAAAGACCATTTTAGATAACAGACGAAGTGAGGTGAAGGACGTATTCCAATGATGTGTACCACATCTAGGAATATGATCATGCAAAGCATGTGAAAATCTTTGGCCAAAGTATCGCAAGTGTTGGTTGCGTTGTCCTAATCACCTAGTTTAAGATGCGGGATATCGAGATGAATATCGATATGAGATATTCAGATAGGCTTCTTAAATGGATCACTTCGATAACCGGAAATGGTAAGAGAACCCTGTATATTCATTATACAATGCATGGATTAACATGAAGGATCGGTAAGTCGCCGAGTCATGAAATGAGAGATCGCTGAAACTCGAGCCATAAAATGGGAGATGGTAGTTCTTCGAGTCATTTATGACATATGGTATCATTATATGATTGAATGGCATTGAATGTGTGTTCCATATTGTAAATATTTGAGCAGAGAGAACATTGGTTTTAAAAATAAATTGTGTGATCCAAATTGCATTAATTGAATGAGAACAATTATTAAAACTTGAACGTGTGTTTGAATTATATAATTCATAACGAGGAACGTTGTATAAAAAAATAACAAAAATTTCCCTTGTTCTAGTATCTTAAAATGGGGATGTTACATCTTGGTATCGATTTGAAGGTTGCGGCTCTTGGACCTAATGAGTCCACAATTTAATAGGTTTACATTTTCTTATTGAACAGAAAATGGTCAAAACACGAGGAAATGCTGCGAACAACTCGTTACCGGGTGGAGAAGCAGCTACTGCTCAAAAGCTGGATGAAATCCTTGTTGCCCTACTAGATACGAGAGATCGTTTGTCAATTTTGGAACAGCGAGTCTATGGGAAATGAAGAGGAGGAAGAAGAAGCTTATATAAATGATCGGCCACCTCACGGGAACAACACCAATGGAGGGAATCGAGTGTTGATAATAGTAATGTGAATGCTCCTAATCATCCCGAAAATAAAAGGGCAAGATTAGCGGTGAACTTACAAATGACATAAAGAGAGTAAGTCCTCCAAAGTTTGATGGAACAACCCTTGGGGATGGAGTGAGAAATGGCTCGGTGAAATGGAGAAGTACTTTGCGATAAGAAACTTCTCAGGAGACCAAAGCGGTATGGGGAGCATATCAGCTTTCTCATGAAGCATCATCATGGTGGGACAACCGTAAGGTTGAGTTGAATATTGTCGAATCGGACATAACTTGGGATCAATTTAAGGGTTACTTTAGGCAACGGTGGCTACCTCAACTCTATTTTGATAGGAAAATGACTGAATTTCAGAACTAGTCACAAGGAAGGCTGACGGTGACAGAATAATGGGAAGGGTTTACTAAACTCCTCAAGTATGTGCCGCAGTACCAAGCTGACGAGAAGTTCAGAATACGAAAGTTCATAATGGGACTAAATCCCATCATTGGTGGTGAAGTGGATGTCCATGGTCCAACCACCATGGAAGGAGTTGTCGAAAAGGCAATAAGACAGGAACAGAAATTGAGAGCAATTTTTGCTCATAGGGAAGAGATAAGGAAGAAGATTCCCAACTCTTCTTCATCTCTCACCCAAAAGGGGGCCTTGGAAAAGGTTTGGTGTGAAAAACAAAATTGTTGTAGATAACAACAAGAAATTTGTAATGAACAAACCTGTAAATAGTGTGCGGAACAGCTTCGCAAAAGTTAGTGGCAATGGACAAAAGTCCTATGGAAGCCAGAATGATAACTTCAAAGCTGGTAACAAATTTGAGCCTAGGAAAGGGCCAGTTGGAGGATGCTTCAACTGTGGAAAGGACCATTACGCGAGTCACTATCCTCTAAAAAAGGATGATCGCGATCAGCAGCATAGGATACACGCTGCGGTGGCTAACAGACAAGCTGAAAAGCAAGTTACGCCTATAGAAGTTCCGGGTAAGTTATTCGGTACACCTGTAGTCATACTTTTTGATACTGGAGCTACTGAATGCTTTATTTCTACTAAACTTGCAATGAAATTAAAAAGGAAAGCTGAACGAATGGATAAGACATGGACAGTGCATTATGGGAATAATGTTGTCCATACAGTCGAAATGTGCCTTTTTGGGGCAATTCTTGACTTGCCCAGTTTCTCCACCGAAGTTGACCTGTATGTCACTCCTTTAGGATCATATGATATCATTATTGGAGTTAACTGGTTGGCAGAACATAAGGCAAAGGTCGACTATTATGAAAAACAAATTTGTTGTTTTGATGACCTCTGCAAAGCAGCAGTCATTCAAGGTGTAAGGCGTGAGGTTGCAGTTAGGAAACTAACAGCTATGCAACTAAAAAGGGCTAAAAATAGAGGTTGCACCTTGTATGTAGTAAAAATGACAGAAAATGCTGAGGAAGATAATGATTTCATGGAAAGATATCCATTATTAAGGGATTTCAGAGATGTATTTCCGGAGGAATTACCAGGTCTTCCACCCAAACGAGAGTTTGACTTTGCAATAGAGATCAAGCCAGGAACTGAACCCATATCTAAGGCACCTTATAGAATGACCACCCTCGAGTTGGTAGAGCTAAAGGCTCAATTACAGGAACTTTTGACTAAGGGGCTGATAAGACCGAGCGTCTCACCATGGGGAGCGCCGGTAATTTTTGTAAAGAAAAAGGATGGCACATTGAGACTGTGCATTGATTATAGAATGTTGAACAAGGCAACTATTAAGAATCGATACCCACTTCCTAGGATTGATGATCTATTCGACCAGATGCGTGGAGCATCAGTCTATTCAAAAATAGATCTTCGATCTGGGTATCATCAGCTGAGAATAAAGGAAGAAGATATTCATAAAACAACTTTTAGGACAAGGTACGGGCATTATGAATTCACGGTGTTACCTTTTGGGTTGACAAATGCACCTGCCGCCTTCATGAATTTGATGAATAATATTTTTCAAGAATACCTAGACAATTTTGTGCTTGTATTCTTAGACGACATTCTTATATACTCTAAAAATGTCAAAGAGCACCAAGAACATTTAAGGATAGTGCTGGAAGTTTTAAGAAAGAGGAAGTTGTACGGTAAACTGTCTAAATGTTCCTTTTATGATGCAGAGGTGCATTATTTGGGACACGTTATAAGCAAGAACGGAATAGCTGTAGACCCTTCAAAGATCGCAGCTATAACTGAGTGGCCTGCGCCTAAGAACGTGCATGAAGTAAGAAGCTTCATGGGCTTGGCAGGATATTATAGAAAGTTTGTTAAGGATTTTTCAAAAATTGCTGCCCCAATCACTTCACTGCAAAAGAAGGATAAGAAATTTTTCTGGACTGACAAATGTGAATCTACCTTTAAAAATTTAAAGGAACAGTTAACTTCAAGCACTTATTTTAAGCGAACCAGATCAAATGGAAATTTTACGGTTGTAACGAATGCATCGAGAAAAGGCCTTGGAGGCATTATGTTACTGAGAATAACTATGTCATAGCTTATGAAAGCAAAAGCTTAAGTTACATGAACAAAATTATGCTCCACACGACCTAGAACTCGCCATTGTACATGCACTTCAAATGTGGAGGCATTACCTTTTAGGCAAACCTTTTGAGTTAAAAATTGACCATCTGGGGTTGAAGTATATTTTTACTCAGCCCAATCTGAATGCAAGACAATGACGATGGTTAGAATTTCTGTCTCAGTATGATTTTGATATAAGCTACATCAAAGGAAAGGAAAATAGAGTGGCAGATGCTCTGAGTCGAAGGAAGCACATCTCTGCTCTTATAACGTTAAGAACTCAGTTTAAGGATGAGGTGAAAGATGCCTTGGAATCAGATCCTTATTTCCAGCAAGTCAAAACAACACTTGCTGCAGATCCAAAGGATGTGAGGTATAAAGGATTTCATTTTGATAGCGAAGGAATTCTGAGGTTCGAAAACAGGGTATATATACCCTTGGCAAATGATTTAAGAAGGAAATTGTTAACTGAATTTCATAATTCACCTTTTTCTGGACACCCTGGCATTACAAAAATGCTTTCGATCTTAAGCAGCAATACTTCTAGAAGGGAATGAAAAAGGATGTGGTGGAATTTGTAACACACTGCTTGGAATGTCAGCGTGTTAAGGCAGAACATATGCATCTCGTTGGATTATTATATCCCCACAGCGTTCCACAGTACAAATGGCAAGTGATAATGATGGATTTCGTTCAAGGATTGCCTATGTCAAGGAATAAGCATGATATCATCCTGGTTGTCGTCGAAAAATTAACCAAAGTGGCACACTTTATTGTTGGTAATTTGAAAGACAATGCACCAGTGTTAGCAAGAAGATTTGTACATGAAATTTTCAGATTGCATGGAATACCGAATTGATCATATCGGACAAAGATCCGAGGATGACATCAAGGTTTTGGCAAACGCTTAATGCGGCCTTGGGAACTAAATTAAACTTCAGCTCTGCATATCATCCAGAGACGGATGGACAGACCGAGAGAGTCAATCAAGTTTTAGAGGATATGTTAAGAATGTATTGCATGGACCAGCAGTATAAATGGGAGGAATACCTTCCGCTGGTTGAATTTGCCTACAATAATACATACCATGCCTCTTTAAAAATGGCACCTTTTGAAGCATTGTATGGAAGAAAATGCAGAACCCCTGTTAGCTGGGACAGTGTAGAGGATAGAGAGGTAATTGGGCCAGAAATCCTCACGGAAATGGAACAACAAATCAAAATGATTCGGGAACATCTAAAAGAGGCTTCCAATAGGCAAAAGAGTTATGCAGACTTAAAGCGGGTTGATAGGAATTATAAACTGGGTGAGAAGGTCTTTCTTCGGGTTAAGCCGAAAAAGAGCTCAATAGCTTTTGGCAAGGCTGCAAGTTGTTCGCCACGTTACGTGGGACCTTTTGAAATTGTTGAAATAATCAACCACGTAGCTTATCGTCTAGCATTACCTCTGCTTTATCGAAATGCATGATGTTTTTCATATTTTTTGCTTAAGAAATATGTAATGATTTATCACATGTGCTGAATTGGAATTTCTTGCGGGTCAAGACCCGGGAATAATCGTGGTTAAGCCCATTCGAGTCTTTGGGAACTACTTGATTGTACTTAAGAAATCATGAAGTGAATCAATGTAAGGTCCAGTGGGACCAATTTAGTGAAGAAAGTGCAACTTGGGAAAATCTCGAAGAAATGAGATCTGCTTTTCCATACTTGTTTGATCGAAATGAAATTTGAAAAACTGATAATTCTACCAAATTTAGACAATTATTGGTCTATTTTACAGTTATCTTAAAACATTGTTTTAAAGAGTGAATCTGTTTTTGGTATGAACTTATGAATGGAAGGACAATAACTGAATTTTGTCCTAGAAACTCCTTGAATTGGTTAATTTGATCATCGGGACGATGATTCTTTAAGAAGGGAGGAATGTAACGCCTTGATTTTTGTAAGTTATCATGGTAATTACTTTTCATGATGTTGTAACTACAGAAATGAAGATAAATATGTTAAGACACATCTTTTGATCTTAGAGGAATGTGTTGCTAATCTGGACCCTTGTTTGTTGTAATTTGTTACTTGGGATAGAAGTTATTATTGCTTGTATGATTGCTAATGAGACAACAGACTTGTCGTATGCTTGATGAACTCTTTTCACTAATTGACAACACATCTTGAATCCATTCCATTGATCAAGGTATGTTGTGGCCTTCTTGTGATAGCTTTGTTGATTTACTTCTAAACCAGACTGAAGGTTAATATAAAGGTTACAGCACACGATTACAGGTATGAATATCTGGTACGTAGATGCCAATGAAAAAGGTTCGATTCTCGAACCACACACCGTTGTAACGCTAGACCACGTAAGGCGATAAAGGCCTGGATGCGGGTGGCACAGGTATGTGGAACATGGGACGAAACGTCCTGCATAGTGTTGAATATGAATGTCAGTCGGAAGGACTTGATTGGAAACTAATTAATTAAATAATAGGGGATTAAACCCTAACCTACCCCTAAGTTTTATCTAATATCCTAACTACTATCCTATATGGATTTTAGATTTTATAAGGGTGAAAATAGATGTAAATCCTACTAACCTATGAACTAGGCGAATGACCTAGATATGGACTATTAAAATCCTAAACTAATCCTAACCTAAGGAAGGGGACGCATGGACCCATGTGGATGGAAAGGATAAGGAGGGAAGGTTGGAAATTTATTAGGACAATGAATGGTGTCCTTACAGGTTGCAGCGCCAAGTTTGGCGGGAACATAGGAAAAGTTGGAGGCGTCTAACTAGTTATGAAACTAAACTATGATTGCATGCAAAAATTTGAAATTAGAAACTCGCCAACTTGAGTCGGCGGTGGCGTGAGGAAAAAGGAAAAAGGAATGCATTCAATGCATTCAATGGCATTGGTCTTAGTGACCAGCTCGCCTTGGAAAGAGGATTGTGAAGGAAGTTTGTTTGTTGTTGTGTGCATTGGGTTTTAGTTGCTCTGCATTTTGTTCTTCCATGGTTCTGTCGAACCTACTGTATTTTTTACTATTGTTTCTGTCTTTGGAGAAGCAAAGGCTATTCTTGAGCCTGTGGAAGTTCGTGGATTGTTTGGAAAGCTATCTTTGTTGTCGACTTCGTGGAGAGAAAAAGCTCCTGTGGGCGCGGTTTTCTTCGAGCCATAAGAAAATTAACAGGCATGTTAAGCCCTTCTCCTTAAACCGTTTGCTTTTGCTTAATAGTCTCATTAAAACAACCCTGCTCTTATGATGGGGGTTTTGGCTATTTGATTCGATTGTTATGTTGAAGCGATTTTGGTTGAGTCATTTTTCCTTGCTGAGTACGACTTGGATAATTCTTTTGTGAAATAGGTGAATGAAATAAGTCTGTTCTTGAGGGGCGATTTAATTTACTGATGTTGTTGTTTTGAATGGAATGGTTGATTAGTTAATGTGATTTTCAGTTGAAATGTCTGTTGAGAAAGAATTTGAATTGGGTATTTCTTTGCAAATGGGTAAATCGAATGAAATTGTTCATGCTGTGTGAGTTTGTTTTGACAGTGTTGGACATTCGTTCTATTACCCAATATGGGTTTGAGTGGTGGAATGTATTAGCTATGCGTGTATTATTTCTGAGTGCTGTGCCTTTTTTTTTGTAAAAATGGAAGGATGAAATGATTCGTATGATGTCTGGTTTGAGCTGTCATTATAAAACGAACTCGACTTGAGTATTCTTGTTGTGTTTTGAAGAAAATGAGTGTTTTTCTTATTGAAATAATTAATGGAACAATTTTTCTCTTCCTGTTGTTTTGAATTCTAGAAATAATGGCAATAGAGCTTCACTGTGCATTACGGGTTGAACTTGTTGTAGGTAACAACAAAGTGCAAATTGTTATTTATGAATTGTGTGCGTTAATGGATATAGAAAGCTGTGAAAATATTTGACAAGGCGGCTGTATAACTGTTCCTCTGGTTATAATACAGTGTAAGAGGTATGAATTCTTCTAGTAACAGTAAGAGCATAGTAGCATCTTTACATTGTTTGCTCTATGATGGATACGATGTTCTACCTACTTGTTCTTGGTATTCGTATGTGCCTGATTGAAAGGAAGTTTTGATATGGATGGGAATAGGATAGCCAGTCTATAGAATGGACTGGGTAGAACATGCAAGTTATATGTTGCGTCTTGCTGAACTCAATATATATATATTTATATATATAATATACGGATTATAAATTCTTCATTGTTTTCATTAAAACGGAATATGTGAGGATTTCTTACTTGCTATTGGAAAGTGAATTCTCTTATCATTTAAATGAAAGCATGATTTGTTGTTGCTGTACACTTTTATTCTATATTCTGGACGAGAATGTCCGTTGAGTGAAATATTTCAAAGGAATGATCGTATTTGGAGGTACCTTTGATACTAATGCTTATGAACCCGTGCAATGAACTCTGGTCAACTTTTTGGGAAAGGCAATTAGTAGTTTTGAATACTGATATATATATTTCAGATTGAATTATACTCTTGGATTATGACTGTTCTAAATAGTGGATATTTGGTTAGACAATAAGAAGAGGTAATATGATCCTTCTTTAATTGGTTATTGAATTTGTCTACTTCTCTATGGGTTGTTATCATTGATTGATATTACGTCTGGATTGAATTATTTAGTTGATTATGATGAAAGGAAAGAAAGTGTAGGATAAGTAATTGGAGTAATGATCAATTCTTTCTTACTCAGTTGAAATTTATACTTGTTAAAATGAATTTTATCTTGGACCGAGGCGTAAGCATTTGTATTTAATTCTACTTTTTTACTTTCTTCAATTGAAAGTACTATTAGTTGAATTTTGAAGATGTCACCAACGAAAGTTCATGGTGAATGACTACTTTTCTTTTTAAAAATTTGATGGATGGGAATTAGACAAGTAGTATGAAAGGGAATGGAATTGATAGCATTTATGTTAGAACATCGTTTGCATAATTGTGTTTTCAGTTCTTACAGATGTTTGTAATCTGGAACTATTTGAAGGAAATTACTTCTTGTAATAATTATTCGGGAAAGAGGGTAGTAATCCTTTATCTGATTGGGATGGTAATTAGATGATTGAGTTGTTATCGTTGTTCATCCTTATCGGTACTTAATTCTTGGATGATGTTCATTTTAACGTTTCATAAAAGCAGGGTTCTTTTATTGAGATAGTTAATTTAAAGCACCTCATTTTAATGACAAGTGCTTAATATGCTCAGTTCAACGAACTGACCCGTGCAAGTAATTTTGCAGATGGAACTTGGTTATAAATGAAGACATGGTTGTTTTCTAATACTTCTTTTGATTAACTGAGGATGGATTGTATTGATAGCTATTACTCCTCTACGAGGAAATGAGAAAGGAAGAAATTACATTCTTCTATCTTTATGAGTTGTAATGTTGTTTGATATAAACAAAGTCCAGTCGTTTGGACTGGCAAATGTATAGATTGTAAGACCGATGGATGAATACAAGTAAAAGTGTGATATTTTAATGACTGTATCAGTTTGATATTGTTGAATAAGTTTGAGAATATAACATTATTCCTTGATTTGGAATTATCCAATGTTGATGGATGAATTTAAAAGGAAATAACATCTATTCTTTACCTGAATGCAACTTTTACGTTGAAATGTGCAATTAGTTCATACTTGGGTTAAGATGAATTTTAAATTGACATTAAAAAGGATTTAGGTAAACATGATCTCTTAATTGAAAGGTATTCGGGATTAGCTTGAAAGCTAAGGAATATCAAATAACTTAGGAGCAGCCGAACCTTGTATTCGGACTCCGTTAATAGCCTCGAATGTTTAAATTCAGAAAATATAGATATGGGAAAACATATCTATTGTTAACAGACCTTAACTGAAGTAGGGTTAAGGAGAATAAATGAATAAGTTCATTTAAAAATTAGACCTCGTTTAAATGACGTCTAATAAGATGGAATTCTGAATTTGTTTACAGTTGTGGAAAAACTTGGTTAAGTTTAATAGGTTAAACTTATTAAGTTTATCGATAATGGACTGATTAGTCCAAAGATTAAAGAAAGGAACCAAGAAGAGAATATGCAACCCTTCGGTATGAAGGAGGAGATGTATATTAAGCTAGAAGACAAATTAAGTCTCTCTTAGCTACATACAACTGTAACGAGAACGAGGTTTAAGGATCAGCATGGCTGCTGAAAGTAGATCTTAAATATTAAGATTATAACCAAGTCACACTTGAGCTGGATGTGTACTCTCGATGAGAGGATTCCGTAGGACATTGACATACGCCGGCTTCTGATATGGTGTCTTCATTAAGGCGGGGCCTTCATGAAGACACAATGTTATGGCGACATATTACAATGCCCTCCCGAATTAATTCATCAAGTTTACATAAGTTTGGATACTAAGTTCTTGGTGGGGATAGGAATGTGATCACGTATACGAGGAATGACTCCGGAGGACTAAAGGTAACTAGACACACGGAGTCATCTAGGGACGACACCGTATGTCTGCGTATCTTTGGTTACCATGAGTAACTTCCTATACTCGTTCATATTGCTAGTTGGGGTTAGAGCTTAACCTTAAATGGAGGGACTGGCAGAGACCAGGAAAGACCATTTTAGATAATAGACGAAGTGAGGTGAAGGACGTATTCCAATGATGTGTACCACATCTAGGAATATGATCATGCAAAGCATGTGAAAATCTTTGGCCAAAGTATCGCAAGTCTTGGTTGCGTTGTCTTAATCATCTAGTTTAAGATGTAGGATGTCAGATGAATATCAGTAACAGATATTCATATAGGCTTCTTAAATGGATCACTTCGATAACCGGAAATGGTAAGAGAACCTTGTATATTCATTATACAATGCACGGATTAACATGAAGGATCGGTAAGTCGCCGAGTCATGAAATGAGAGATCATTGAAACTCCGAGCCATAAAATGGGAGATCGGTAGTTCTTCGAGTCATTTACAATAGCATATGGTATCTGTTATATGATTGAATGGCACTGAATGTGTGTTCCATATTGCAAATATGTGAACAGAGAACATTGGTTTTAAAAAGAAATTGTGTGATCCAAATTGCATTAATTGGACAGAGAACAATTATTAAAACTTGAACGTGTGTTTGAATTATATAATTCATAACAGGGAACGTTGTATAATATATATATATATATATATATATATATATATATATATATATATATATATATATATATATATATATATATATATATGTATATATATTCCCTTGTTCTAGTATCTTAAAATGGGGATGTTACACACAATTGGGAATAAGCATTAGATTTAGTTGTAATGTGTGGATTTGTGATATAGGGCAACAATAAAGATATATTTATACTTTGGATAGCTTGTTATAATTATGCTCTAAGGATTAGGTACTTCAATGCTTATCAATGTCCTTCTTAAAGTGTCTTTGATATAGGATGCCTATGCCCCTAATATTTTATGAAGGATTGTTTATATATGTGATCATTTGAATGATTTCCCACTAAACCAATTCAAAACTACCACCTTAAACGATTAAGCTAAAATGTGCATTTGAAAATATGATCAATGAAAGTACATAAGAAAATTTCATAACATGAGGGACATGTTTGTTAATCAAACATGTCTTGGACCCACAAAGATGGTGTGTAGATGTATATTGTAAAATGTGATGTGATTCCTAAAATGTTATGTTTGACTTATTGGACTCATGATATAGGATAGTGTGAAGGCTTTAAGTTGGTCAAAAATAAATAAATGGAATAATGTGTGTAGTATAACTATGAACATATAAAATAAAGATAATATTATCATCAATTGTGTTAATATTAACATACATAAAAGAAACATAAGTAGTAGGTACATTGACTCTTTTCTTAAAACACTATGGTATTGAGGGCACTAAGATGTAACCAATGTGGATACCACTCAATCGGATGAAAGGCCTAACTCTCTTAAATGGCATAAGAAAGGAGCATTTGAGTATGCACAAGAATGTAGAAGGGTTTTCCTAAAACCCTAGAAGCAAAAAAAGATATGGCCTAAAATCATGTACTTATAAACACCATGGTTAACCCTCACTAACATTTACATGAATTTTAAATTTAAATGCATCATTATATAAATAAAAAATCAATACATATGATTACGATAAAAAAAAGGTGGTGAAAAAGTCACAACCTTGAACCTATGCTACCAAAATCACCACGAATAAAAAACGCCACATAGGCATATGAAGAAAAACTAGATTGTAGAATGACATAATGTAATGACTCAAATACAAACACCAACACCACTAAAGGAAGGTGATAATGATGCTCGAATAAGGCGGCCAAGACACTTAAAAACAAAATGAAGAGAAGGGTAAAAGAAAGAGGAGAGAAGACAACAATCTAACCACCACACAAACACATTAATCTCAAATCATGGATGACATTCTTATTCTTTCTCATTGTATGTAATGTCTTGATATGTAGACTTTGTGTTGAATATTTGTGTACATGGACTTTGTGTAATATCCATGCAATTTGGAATGATGAAGACCGTGTGCTTTTGATTACTTGTATTCTTCCATTGATGTGAGAAGGTTTGATTTTGTGTTTACATTTGAGATATCCAAGCAATCCTTTATGTCTACCTTGTTGTGGGTTTCTCTCTTCCTCCATCCTTTTTCCCTTCTCTTTTCTTTCCCCATTTGCCGCCTTTGTGCTTTTAGGTTTAATGCACCAAAAATCCCATTATGCAAAGGAATTTCCCCTCAAACGCAAAGGGATATCATAGTGTCAATAAGTGATCTTTGATCGTTTCATATTGTAGGTCGCCTATCAATTGAACAATTTGTTGAAACAATCAAAAGCACACAAAACAATATAGAAAGTTGCCAACAATACCAAAATATTCTAAAGAAAGATCAAGTCACTCATGATTCTCCATGTCTTATGATGAGATGGAGAGTGATAAAAATGTAATCAAATTGAAGCTCTTGATTCAACTCTCATAGTTGGCAATAGACACTAGGCTTAGTTATAACGTATAAATTTGTGATAGAGGACAACAATAAAGATATATTTAGACTTTGGGTGACTTTGTTATAGTTATATTTTATGGAAATGGTGCTTTGTGATCTAGGGCAACAATAAAAATATTTTTAGACTTTGGGTGACTTTGTAATAATTATACTTTAAGGATCAAATGGATAGTGGTGTAACGATTCTTGGGTCTACTTGTAATTGGGAAGTCCAAGGTTCAAATCTCGGTTCCATGTTAAGGTGGCCTACTACCAACGGTTTGAATACCCAGTGATGCCACAATAGGCCAAGGCCCTCTCCTAGGTAACATAAATTAAAAAACATAGTTATATTTTAAGGAATGGGTGCTTTACCGCTTATGCATGTCATTCTTAAATTGTCTTTGATATAGGATGCTTAGGTGCCCATACTAGTTTAGGAAGGATATATATATATATGATCATTTGAATGATTTTCCACTCAACCAATTTAGAAATATGAACTTAAATTATTAAGATAAAATGTTTATTTGAAAAGATGATCAATGCTAAGTACGAGGGTAAATTTCATAACATATGGGACAAATTTGTTAATCAAACATGCCTCGGATCCACAAATTTGTGTAATTCAAAATATTATGTTAGAGAATAGTTTTGACCCAAGGCCTTAAATTGGGTAACACAAATAAATAAAATAAATAATATGTAATATAATCATGAACATCCATAATATTATCATCATTTATATTAATATCCATAGAAGGAAAAATATAAGTATATTGGCTCTTTTCTTATCACACTATAGTACTAAGGGCACTTGGATGTAACCAACATAGACACCACTCCATCAAACAATCCCACGAGTTGGGGTGAAAGACCTAACTTTCTTAAAGGAAAAAAGAAAGGGCCATTTAAGTATGCACAAGAATGTATGAAGGGTTTTCATAAAACCCTAGAAGCAAAAAGATTGACTTAAAAGATTAGATAAAGATTATTGTTAATTTTGGTAAATATTTTTATGACTTTAATTAATTTTTATTACTATAATTTTTTTATTAGTATAGATAGTTACAATAAATAGATGGTCGAAAAGAGACGCACACGCTAAAATTTATAATAGTAAAACATATCTCACGGCGAATAAAAAGGCCACAGACATAGGTACCCAAAAAAAAAGGTCGAATAGACAATGACAGAGTGCAGAGAGTCTTAAGTACAAACACCAACAACAAAAAGGGAGGTGATTGGGAGGGTAAGTACAATACACTTTGGAAGAAAGAGAGGAGAAGGGTAAAAGAAATAAATAAAGGGGAGAGGTCATATATTTGAAGGTGTGAGGGGAATAACTTACCCAATTCACCACACTCACTTTCTAAGGTGCCAACTATTAAGTAGTTGGTTTGTTTTTGCCATCTGTTTCCACATTACCCAAAAGTTGGTTACCTAGTTTCCTGAGTTGTGTGATGAAAGGCCTACTAATGTCAGAGAATGTAGGCCTGGACATGAGGAGTCAGAACCCTGTGGGCCTCGGTTGGGCATCTACAGTAGCTGTAGGAGAAAAAGAATGAATCATCCATCATCACAAGATGTGCTTTGCTTGCTCTGACATGAACCAGAATTATATTCTTGCAGCATATCCATCGGACAATTCAAAATGCAAGATTTATGTATGCCACAGCAAGAAACGTACAAAGAAAAGACCAATTCCAAATACTGAATTTAGGAATTTCCATTACATCTTTTATGAAACTATTTCACAATTTTTGGGGGTCTTGTATTTTGAAAACCAAGACTGGAATCTGCACTTCACACTCAGACAGAGAATAGCTAACAACAAAATGCAGAGAACCAACAGAACCTTTTATCCACCCAGTTGTGTGTGGAACTGATCTGATCTTTATATGTTGGGAGTTCCATGTATTCAGGGCCTCCTGAACAGAAGACTCTGTACATCCCCTCATGAGCTGAAATTTGATCAACATATTGAGGGACCACTCATTAAATCTTGGGCACTCAAAATAAGTTTTAAAAACATGAGAATGGGGAGAAAATCTTTTAACAGCGGTTAGGATATACTTCTCTACCATGTTCAAACTGATGACAAAAACAATAAATTGCTAACCTTTAACTCCATATTTTTCCAAAATTGTCCTAAAGTAAATTTACAAAATGATTGTCGACATCCTGTGTCTATTTCATTCTTCTCAAGACTAGACAAAAAGGACCCTGTACACTAATAAATATCCCACATCCCTTTGACCTTTAGATATCATCATGGCTACATTATCTGTATCAATTTATGTGTGCAAACTTATGTATTTACCTTTTTCCATGTACTTAAGCACTGATATTCTTTTTCCCCTCTGCAATTTGCACTAACTTCACCAAAAGGCACCATGCAAGGGCAATCACAAAGGCAGGAAAACGGCCTGCCATGAGACCCACAAGCACAACAATCAACAACACACTTGATCCCATGGCAGAACTGAATTTTAATCCCCTGCAATCAGTCTTCTTTAATCTACACTCCTCAGAGATTCCTTTACCAAGAGGCGATTTCCCCACATGGGCTCTCCTCTTCTTTGGCTCTCTGTTCATATCAGATTTGGACATTTTAGAACATTGGATCGCTTCACAGACGTCCTTGGTAGAATTGGAGCGAGACAGGGCTTCAATTTTAACCTCGTTCTTCCATTTCAACAAGCCTGCTGCCACCCCACCTAATGTGCCTCTGATCTTTCTCCAAACAGATGGCAAATTGGATACAATACAATTTCTTGCACTGAAACATTGACTTGAGGATTCAGTTTCTTGCTTTCTGAACAACACCGGATCAGAAGATACACAATTGCAGTGACTCCCACTGCAGCTTTCTTAACATCCAATACTACAGAAAGTGATACTGCCAGTACCAAAACCACAAGAAGGAGCTCTTTGCAAAGGGGGCATAATCTTGCAGGCCCTTCTGAAACAGGGCTACAAACGCCCAATTGTCCTACATAACTAGCATCTTCTACAATTTGATCCTTAGAATTCTGCTCACGGACCTCTCCTATAGATTGAGGATCATTGCAAACATGACTTATAGACCCTGGGACCTTACCAGACTGACCCCTAGAATGCGGGTCATTGCCCAACCGTTTTAAAGACCGTAGGTCGTTGCCAAACTCACCTGGGGCATTGCCAAACCGACCTCTAGACTCTGGATCGTTGCCAAACTGTCCAGCAAGTTGTGGGTCATTGCGAAACTGTTCAAGAAGTCGTGGGTCGTTATCAGACTGACCTGTAGATCCCAGCCCACTGCAAATATGATCCAAAATCTCACCTTGAGACTGTGGGTGTGCAGAAAACAGCCCTCCAGATTGTGGGTTAATGCAAATCTGCTCTGAAATCTCAACTCCAGATTGTGGGCCTTCTGAAAACGGCCTTACAGATTGTGGGTGAAGGCAAATCTCTGATTGTGAATCACCAGAACCGCGTACATGGCATTCCGCCTTGAAAGATCCCTTCTTCTTCATGTGAGGCCACCACTTCTTCTTCTTTTCATCAGAGGGCATCCATGTATTCATCACAAAGCTTGCAACTGAAGAAGGGAACCAAGTCTGCACAGACGCAAGTGACTCCCTCTTGGATTTAAGGTCACAAATCAGCTTCTGGAGCCTATCATTGACCTTACAATTCTCCTTTTTGGCCTCAAAATTTTTGGCTTTTCTCTTCATCCATTGAAAGGACATGGTGCCCGAAACAAAAAAATAGATTTCAGAACAAAAACAAAACAAAACCTGATCTCCTCTTGTTAACCTCGGCGCAAAGGAGGGACATATGTAATGTGTATAGAGCGCAATATATACAGAAAAGGGCCGTTATGGCATGGATATGGGCAGAGAGTATTTAGAGTATGGCGCGTTTGTCTGCGTGCAGGCCTACATTTATTATTATACGTTTCATTATTCATAATTGTGAGTGGGTAAATACACGGCCGACAAATTATGTGGCATGTGTTAATAGAATATAACGCCCTCGACTTACTCGCCACTATTTTCTTATTAATCATAATTAAGGAAGGGTGATAATAATTGTTAAGAAAGCGGGGAAGGGATTTGTATTGAGTGAGGTGTCACGGAAGTTTTGCCATTTGTAAAAATTTCGGATGGGCTAACTTTTTACGCGTAATTCTTTGGTGCCATATTGCCCCTATTACGTTATCCTACTTTTATTGTGGAGTCGCTTATTTTTCAAAAAAATGGGATAGTGGTTATACTAGCAATCGCATGTGTTTCATGAGATGTGAACGCCGAACGGTATATGTTATTTGATTTAGAGGTACAGTTATTATTGATCCACTTAATCTGAAGGTTGTTTCTACATTTCAAACTTGTTATAAATTCGTACATGATTACTTGTGATATCGTTTTCGATAGTTAATCAATTTTATAGTTGATGTTGTTAGTTGTGCATTGGTTGTTCAGTTGGTGTTTTGTTGGAGAAACATTTATTATACAATTGATAATGTGTGTGATTGATAGTTGTAGTGTAGGACTTTAGTTGAAACATTACATTGTAATGTTGTATGTGTACATTTAATTATGTTACAGGTTTGTACTTTTAAAGTTGCATACCATATTTGCAAACAAAAATAAATGTAGGTATACGTACACGTAATGAGACATGTATACGTTTGCAGTATTTATATCATGAGTGGTAGCATTTAGTGGGCAATTTTAGTTTCAATAAACTTGATTACATTTGATATCCCTTGAACGACCTTGCCGCTTTCGATAGAAGAAATGTTGAGTATAGTAGTATTTGAGGTGCTATGAAAGCAGAAGCTAGTATTTACGATGGGTTGAGTGATAGTAGTCTTGCTTCCTCCTTTCTTCTTGCTTCGAGTCTTTGATACGTGCGCCATATTTGAGTATCTCTCGAATGAAAAAGCGGGTGAAATGTGCAGATTTGCAAGCAAGGTACTCTAGAGAAAGCTGTGAATGTCAGACCCTGCCTTTCAGTGGTTCCAATGTCGACGGTTGCTCTGTGCAAAGTAAGTCCCTGCGACTTGTGGATAGTTAATCCCCAGGCCATTTTAATCGGCAATTGTCTTCGATTCCCTCTGGAAATAGGGGTATGGGAATATGTAATGGGTTGGAGGGATCCCAATATGGGCCGTTGTATCTATCAAATTTTACAACAACAAATAAAGGTAATGTTGGTGGTTGCATTGATGCGTCGTAGACAATGTCGGTGATTGTTCCTGTGGCACCATTCACGAGGCCTGCATCAACCCATAGATTTGCAATAAGCATGATTTTTTGTTGTTTGCATAATAGAACGTTGTGTCAGAATCGATCATCATCGGGATTTCTGGTCCAAATCACTGTTACTTTTAGCAATGGATTGGGCGATCGGAACGTTCAATGCCTTCAACATCTATAGGTTGTGGCATGCCACTTGATCATTTTTTGCAAACAAATGTGGTGCATCCTTAAAAATGTTGAGTCCTGCTGAGTTAGGTGTGTGTCATGCGAGACATCAAGAGTTCCCAATCACCAATTAGAGGGTCGAATCTTGCATGTGGAGCAGTAAATTCCGGAATGAAACTGTGCATTGGTTGTTCCTTGTTGCCGAAATATTGTTCGCAATGTAATGGAAGATTGAAATCCCTTCCAAAGGGTTGCTCCGTAGGAATTACTTGCGTAAAGAGGATTGTCCAAAACCGGCGGTAATTGCCGAGGTCACCGAGGAGGATGACTGATCTGTTCCCAAATTCAGATGTTCTTGAGTGTGGGAAAGCTTCGCGGAGCCTACTGTCAATTTTGCTTAGCAACTTTGGCCCGATGAAACTCATTTCATCAATAAGAACATATTCTATATGTTTCAATGATTCTTGAAAAGACGATAATGCACTCCGTTCAAGGGGTTTTAGTTCTTTGATTGGAATACGCATGGCTGCGTGGATTGTGGATGCAGAGATGTTGAATGTTGAAACACCGGTAGGGGTGAGCACAAGTAGAGGAGAGGGAGATATGGTTGATCGTTGTGAATGAATTCGGATTTTATTTATTAGAAATGATTTTCCTGTGCGGGTAGTTCCTTGAATTATCAATCTTAGTGGAGGTAGAAGGGATTTGTTTGTTGAATGGTGTAGTATGGTATCAAGAGCTATTTGTTGTTCTGGAGACAAAGGAAGTGTGGAAGATGGTGGTGTGACATGTATGTTGTTGTTAATTGTGTCTGCCTTCTCTCTCTCGATGAATGATGAACCAGTTATCTGCAAATCATGGGGAACGTCGTGTATGGTCCAATTATTGTGTATGTCAAAATCTCGTTTCCCCAACATTTCAAGACCTGCCAGACCTATGTTGTTTCCGGGGCAAAGTTGTGCAAAGACTCGCCATTCTTATAATGGTTCTTGTTGAATACCGCATTCGGGCTCGAGTCGAACTAACATTCGCTGCAAGTCCCGTATCTGCGCGCTAGTGCGTAGAACATGCCACGGTCTATAGTTGTGCTTGTACATGTCCCAAGTGACATTGATGTCATGTGGGGTTGAGCCAAATTCAAATGCAATATTTCTGAAAGGCTTGTATAATAGGAGTTCTGACCAACAGAAAAGGTCATATGACGTTGATTCTTGAGCAGGGACATCCACAAATCTCGGGTGGACCCGTACAATTGCTTGTATCGGTCATTTTTTCCATTTATCACCTTTACGGTGCTTGTTGTAGCTCCAATCTCGAGCAACTTGAATAAGTGGTAGGTGTTCCATGGTTGTTGGACGAACTTTATATGCATCCAAGAAAGCGGTTGTTTGTTGTGCATCGGCGTCACTTTCAACGACACGTCTCAGAATCTTTTTCCAACATTTAATGATACGAATGGACGGCTGCACATAACAAGTGGCATTTTTTGCAGCATGTGGCATGTTTCTTGTGCGCTTATGTCATGTTCAACAACGCTTTCTGTGAGCATTTTACGGATCGCGATATGTGCTGGAGAATCTGCGTCTACATCTCTTGAAACTTTGGATAGCATTTGGTGATATGTTTCTGAACGTTGCTCGGCTTTTGAAGCATATTTTGCAATATACTTAAGAACGGCATGGCGGGAAAGTACCGGTTGGCAATCGACATTTGCTCTCCATATGTATATCATTGTTCGATTGTGGATGTTCAATCTGTCATCGTTTCTGGAAGGGAGGTACTTTATTTTCCTGTCACCTTCAATGTGTAAGGAAGAAGTAGGTTGCATGGCCCAAGGAGCATTGTACCTGCACTGCAGCTATGATTGCTTTCTACGCAGACATGTCTGCTCTGAACATTTAGTGTGGCGCTGAACTCGATTAAGCAGTTCTTCAAGGTCCGCATGCGGGGAGGTGGATAGAATTTGTGTTGTATCTAGCAAGCAAGGATCGAAAACGGTATCCCAACTAATCATGTACGAATTTATAACAAGTTTGAAATGTAAAAACAACCTTCAGATTAAGTGGATCAATAATAACTATACCTCTAAATCAAATAACATATACCGTTTGGCGTTCACATCTCATTCAATTACCAATAACTAATTCTTAGTGCTCCAAATTGAATATACTTCCAAAATTACTTCCAAAACATTTAGAAAAAATAAACGACAATTTACTGATGAGATATCAAAAAGATCTAATACATTACAGTCGCATCCCATTGTTAGTATAGAATAATTATTTCAATCACAATACTAAACCGAGGGAAAATTTCCGAAATACAAAAATAAACAATGCTTCCTTTATCCAGAAAAACAGATCTACATAGACCGAGCCGAGATTTTCCAAAAATGAATTATGATATTAAAAGAAACCCTGCAACGCATACGACAGTATCGATTCGTAGGTCACGGACCATGAGAAGATAAATTTATTTCCTAAATGGCTAAACAATAATTCCTCAACAACATATTCCGTAAAAACCATAAAACAGAGTAGGCCACGTTGACATCAATCGAAGATGCCCAAGAACAAAACCCCATCCAATATCACACAGGAAGATGAATAGTAACAGGCCGTGAATAATAAGAGGCTCATCCGATGAACCCTCATTCGAAAAAGAATGCCGAAAATGCCATGATCGAGCCGACGAGACCAGCCGCTAGCGCGTCAAACAACAGGTAAATTATCGCGAAAACGGCCGCGTCAAACAACAGACAAATTATGTAACTATAAACTTCGATCATACAACTTAATTTATATGGCCGCGTCTTCTAAATTACGGCGGATTCGAAAAAATAGCAGTTAAAAATATGATCTTAAAAATAGAAACGAATCAAAAATTGCATGCACAGTAAAAACGACATGCAAACAAAGTTGTCAAATTTAATCCCGTTTGAAAAACGTCTAAAAGGTCACAAATTTAGGGACAATGAGAAACGTCCGGAGGTCCTCTACCATAGGGGGAACGCCTTCGGTGTAATTATTAAAAATAAAATAGTACACTATTCATACAACAAAAAAATAGGTAGTATGGTTATGTAGTATAAACTAGCAATAGGTATGTTGTGAATAGGTTAAAGTGAAGGGAGAAAGCAATGGGAGAGAAAGGGGCATAAGAAAGGGGTATGAGCGGGACTAGAAATTGACTCTAGGTCAGTTTTTTGTGATTTTAACTATTCTAGGTGACAAATTTTGGAGATGACAATGACAAGTTGAATTTTTTAAGTAGTTTATATATATAAAAATAGAGTATACAAATATCTACAAAAATTATTGAGATTCTGACCTCTGAAAGATCTAAACCGTCAACAAATTTTGATTTGATAGACATAGATGATTTGAAATTCGGACACGAATACCAATGGAGAAGTGCAAAGGTGGGGAAATCAAAAACGAGGAAAGCAATCGAAACTCCACACTCCAACAACTAAATAAAATGTTGTTAATCATTTGAAGTAGGAAAGGCGTTTTGTGCAAGACGTGGATGCAAATGTTTGTGGAGATAGCTCGAATGTAAGGAATTGGCAAACAATATTGATGAAACGATTTTTTTTTTTTTGCAATTCTAGCTCTTGCATATATTCGTTAGCTAGAACATATGTACATGTAAGGGGAAATCAAGTACATGTTTCATGGGACACAACATAGACAAGAAGATGTGTAGTGGGCGTAACATCGAAAGGTAGCAATTGCATGTAATTTATGGATTAGGGTTTCTCTCTAGGTCCGGCAACAAGCATTAGCGACAATGATATAAAAACTACAACAACATCATTCCCGCAAATCCAAATACAACATACATGGTTACATGTTTCCAATAGTGAAGAAATGGAGACCATCTCCTTTGTGAATGTTGAAAGGCTAGGAGTGGAGGAATGAAGCATTGAGGAGAGAAGGAAAGTAAGCAATGTGTTGTTGTGGAAAATTGACAAGGGTTGCCCTCATCAACAACCATGATGGCATTGTCATTTAATGATCATTGGTAAAAAGGGTATGCTCTTTATATGTGTGTGTAGGGTGTTGAGGATTTTATTTGGATGGTGGAAATTAACTACTTACAAGCCCCATACCTAAGTCGTGACTTAGATTATTCCTCACAAAAATATCCCTGGTATATGTGCTCACCTTTATAGTTGTGATTGTTTGGACGTGCTTAATTTGATAGGTAAGACATGAACATGAATGAAATGCTAGAAATTAGAAGGTGGGTATTAAATATTTGTATGTCCGTATTTTTGCACATAGAAGATTGTTCATACCCAAATAATATCTGTTATTTATGTTCCACTTAGTCGTTTCAAGCTCGTGCACATTATTCATGTGAGACAATTACGAGCTTAAAGGGGCCAGAATAAAAAATTGGCGTGAATTCGATAGGGGTCAATTTTGAAACCCAACTACTCTTGTTTCTTCTTATAGCACTTTTTACACATGGTTTTTAGTTCCAAGATTGAGAAATTTAAGAAAACTAGACGATGCAGGAACACTTATCAATAATTGAGCCCTTAAAGGAATGGACATATGAACGAAAGGAAGATTTTATCCGTCGATCGAGATTTTCAATTTTGTTATTTTATTTTTAATGGTGTCAAGTACTTTGTGTGCATGACATTAATTTTCTAGGTAAGGCAAAGACATGAATAGAAAGTTGGAAATAAAAAGGTGGAGAATGAAACCTTAAATTTCTCATACCTATTCCATAAATTAGATTGTTTTCACCCAAATAACATTTACTATATGTGCTCCACTATAGCGTCTCGATTTTGCTCACATTATCCACATGAGTGAAATTTACGCAAATAATGGCCAAAAAAAAAAAAAACATTATAAATTGAATATGTTTGAGGATAGGTAGATTTTATCCGTCAATCAAGCTTGATATTTTTTTGATTTCATGACACCAAGGCTTTTGATCGGATGAAATTTAATTCGATAGGTAACACAGAGACATGATTGGTATGTTGGAAATCAATAGGTGAAAATTAACTACCCACATGTGCACCAGTTACTTTTAGTAGCACTTTGCAGGCACACTTTTTAGTTTTAAGCTCGAGTAATTGTAGAGAAAAGCGACGTAGGACCACCCATCAATAATTGATCCCCTTCAAGGATTGGACACAATAACGAAAGGAAGATTTTATCCATTGATTAATCTTTTCTATTTTACTATTTTATTTTTATGGCATCAAGTTTTTTAAGTGCACAACATTTTATTTGATAGATATGATGAAGGCAAGAGGAAAGTTGAAAATAAAAAGGTGGGAATGAAAACCTTGAATGGCCCGCACTTATTTAGTTAACTTTCCAAGTTCCCTTGCTAGGTTTTGTCTTATTTTTTAATTTCTCTTGCAAAATTTTCCTTTTTATCAAGTGTTATTATCTCAAAATTATTTGAGGAAATTTCCTATCTTGTATTGAAGTTTTCTTATGTATTTTGGATTTTGAGTTTCGAGAGTCAACTTGTAGTTTGCATGCAAAGCGCTTCCAAAACCCGAAACCCAAAATACATAGGAAGTTAGTGCAAATCAGAAGTTGGAACTCAAATTTTAGTTTGCATGCAAACTGCAAGATGGGTCCCGAAATCGATCCCTAAAGTGTGTTTTGGGTTTTGGAAGCGAATTACGGTTTGCATGTAAACCTGCAAGTGACTTTCAAACATGACTTTGGACCATTCAATTGCATACCGGGTTTGAAACCCGAATTACGGTTTACATGTAAAGTGCAAGTCGACTTCCGACTCCTAAAATATAAAGGACCTAGAAGACGACTTCGAAACCCGACTTCTAACCATTCAATTGCATTTCGAGTTTGAACCTAAATTTCAGTTTACATGCAAATTGCAAGTCGACTTTTGACTCCCAAAATACAAAGGACCTAAACAATTTTAGGTTTCGATTTATTATTGCAAATTGCATACAATGTGCACGATGACTTCCGAAACACGAAACCCGACACGTGCCAGTCCATTTAATGCCACCTACCCACACATGTCACCTATGTGGTAATTAATTTTCCCTTTTCTATTTAAGGGTGAATTTTTACTTGTCTTTTTCACGACACTTTGTAGTACACCGACCTATTGACACTTGACCGACCTCCGACCGTACTCTTGCGGGGATTTTGGGCAATCTTCACATTTTCTCTTCAACCTACTTGATATTTAGGTAAGTTTTAAATGTTTTAATAATTTTTGCAAGGTTTTTAAGTTTTCTTGTCCATATTTTACTTGACATTATGGGTGCCCTTGGTGTTTTCATTTTTGTGCCATTTTTAGGGTTTTCCTTCTTATGTCTTTGGGTTAAGGTTTCCATGTATTTCCCTCCTTCATTGGTTGTGTTATTGATGAAGCTTAGGCTTAAAGGTATCGTTTTCTTGAAAATTGAAGGAGGTTCTATCACTAAAATGCCATTTCAAAAGTTTGAGTGTAAAAAGGTTCCCCACTTCTTACGCAAACCAAATCAAGGGTTGGGATTGCAAAAGAAGCTTCAAATTCCACCATCGATTCGGGAGTTGAAAATCACCTCGCAAGCTCTGCCAGTTTATTTTCGGGAGTCCAAGCATGTAAATCAAATGTTGAATTCCAGTGTAACTCCAGGTCGGAACTTCAAGGCTACAGAGCAAGGGTTGAATTCCACTGGGTTTTCAAATCGGGACTATAGGGCTAAAAGCAAGGCTCAAGTTTTGTCATTTTTTTCTCGAGGGTTCCTTGTTGCATTTGAGTGGCTTGTCCTCAATTCTCTGTGATTTTTGTAAGTATCTTAGAGTGGAAATAGAAAATGAAGTATAGTTTCCATGGGTGGCTCCCCCTTCCAGTATCACATCAGATGTTGATAATGTTGGGGATACTAATCTCATACACATTGACTCTCTGTACTTTTGGAATAGAATTAGAGATTCTTATAAGAATTATTGACGAAGAGCATTTACGATAGTAGAATTTCCCTAGCTATATTTTTTCCACCATCAATGTGGTTTCTGGAATTTGTGCTCGCAACTACAACACATTATGATAGATACTCTCGAATGCTTAGAGACAATGATGGAACAATTGTGATCAGATTGGACATTGATTATTTTGAGGATTTGTTAAAGCTTCCCAATGTTGAGGGGTATGCATCAATTTCTCCTAAGTCTGCCCTTGAACATTGGGAAGCAAATTCATAAGCTTGTGTCAAGATCCTTAACAAGAGATACGTAGCAAAACCTAAGCCTTCAGTGTCTAGAGTTCCAAAGACCATTCCACGCTTAGAATTCATTCAAGAAGTGAATGATATTATCACACTATTGAGTAGAGTTACAGGGCTCCCATCTTCCAAAGATTTCCAAGAATGGATGTACCTATATATTTCCACTATCGTAAAAATTTTGATCTTATTCGATGGTCAAAACACATCAACAATTCTATACATGTTCAAATGTTTGATGTCCTAACTTCAGAAAATTTTTATATGACTTCCTATCTTGTGTATGCGGCTATAGGGATGAGGAACTATCCAGATTTGTCACCCGATGGAGCAAGGAATTTCATTGTAGATTTATGACTTTTATCCTCAACACACAATGAAGAAAGGATCAAGTCACTTCGGGAGGGTTAGTGATGCCTTCTTCGCTACCATCTTATGTATTTTTACAAAGAGCTCTATAACCGAGAGAATATCGAGACAATTCTTGGAATGCGGTCGGGACTTGGGAGGAATTTTTTACCATTTCCAATGTTCACATATCTCAAAGTGGGAGGGTTTTGGGTGTTCCTTATAAACTTCCGAGGTAGTTGTACATCTAAGAATCAACACGTGACTCTAGGACGCACTCGACCTCCCGAGGTTGTGTTGGAGCAATTGGTATGAGATGGAAAGATGAATATAGAATGGATAAATAGGTGGAATATGCAAAATAGGTAAAAATGGCTAAAAGGTAGATCAAGGAAAATGAATGTCTTCTACGGGCACTATGGGAATCTGCTCGTCTAAGGAAATGAATGTTTGTCTAACTTGTTTGGGTGAAATGGAGCGATCAAGGATATCAAAGAGGGTTTAAAACCCACAAGCAAGGATCATGAGGGATGACATGCACATCAACGGATGTGTGAATGGTAGCATGAAGAGATCTCGGGAGGAGCGAGCATCAATTGAATGTGCATGCAAAGATTTGAAACATGGGCAAGAACCTGGTTAAGCCATAAAACTCTCCTCTATCTCATAGATCAAATGGGGTGTACATATAGGAGGTGTTGAGTAACCCCAGTGCTGCAATCATGACAACTCGAGTAGAGAGGGGGAGTTACATTCCCATAATAGAAGTGTAACTCCCAATGACGCATATGACGCACTGACGCGTAAGAGAATCTCATAATGACCCCTAAATGACACATGGACCTACGATCTCACCTAAGTGAGATGAATCACCTAATGATGTGGAAAATAATACACACCAACACCCCCTTCATCGTAACTTAGGATGAGGTGGCAAGTCAGAAACGAGAAATGGGTCCGGCACAAAGCCTAATGAGGTACCCACATACAAGAAGAAGTCCCAAGTAGTGAAGGAAAACCCAGTGGGAAAAACATCCACCACAAGAGAACAAAACACTCTCTAATCTAAGAAAGATGTCAAAAATAGGTCCCGACCATAGACGATCCGAAAAGGTACCCATGTACAAAGAGGAAATCTCTCGGAAAGAAGAAGAAGAGAGAAGAAGAGGGAGATGAGAGGAATGCAGAAGATGCCATGGACGGATCTGAACTCTGCAGCTCTAGGAGGTCTCCCAAAAGAATGTTGATGACAAGATCCTCTGCCTCTGGACTGAAGAAGAGCCACCTGCACCGAACAATGTGCCTACCCTTAGGAAGGACATAAATGACATGTTGGAAGTCTGCCCACTCCACAAAGGAAACTGAAGGCAGCAACACGAAGAACTTTGAGTCTAGTGCACGAAGTGTGACATAGGTCTAGCGAGTGAGTGCCAAGGAACCAAAGGTAATGCCATGTGCGTAGAACTGTCAGAGTGAAAAAGAGGAACACCCGTAGAAAGGATGTCCAAGTGATGTGAAGGGAACAAAACATCCTCCACAACAAAAAGGGATCCACAACTGAGGGTGGATCAATGAAGGTATCCGGAAATGTGGAAGTGACATGATTCCCGAAAGGGGCAATCCCAACAACAGAGATGATGAACTCCTCTCGAAACACTTGTAAATGGATGAGGGACTGTAGTACATCACAAGTAGGCTTTGTGAAAAGATGACTAAGGTCAGGTAGATACTCATCCCAATGAGGGAGCTCAAAAAATAGAAGAGCAATGTCGGATAGGTATAAGTCATGAAATGAAGGTAGAGGAGTGAAGTGGGCCTCGCACACCTTTGGAAGTGGAAAGGAGGCTGGTGTAATGATGGTATGAGACCGAGAAGGAGGCTGCTCGATATCTCGATGAGATGTGGGAAGTGTCAACACTCTACGGAATATTGAGAGAAAGAGGAGAGAAGTCCTCTGTAATGCTCTCTCGCATCGAAGGCTCGGGTGCACAATCCTCGTCATCAAAAGTAGAACCAAACGAGTCTATGTCGGTGGACTGCCATCACACAAAGAAATGGAGGAGAAATTTGAATCAGCAGTAGTAAAAATGGCGGCAGTATGTGAAGGGTCTCCATAGAGGGTTGAAGAATTCTCCGGACATGGTGAGGTGGATCCGAGTCTCACCACGTGAAACCAAAGAGAACGAGAGACATGCATCATCATGTGACCAAAGACATGGTCACAAGTGTCGAGGAAGTCCTCCAAATGATGATAATCGGTGGGTGCAGAAGCGCCCAAGCAAGAAGGGTAAAAGACCCTCGTGGGCGAAGTAACGTTCCATGGAAGCATGCCAAGCTGAATAGTTCCCTCTCCCGATGAGAAGTGGTGGAGGCTGTAAGGCGATCCTATGATGCTCAAGTCTAGAAAGAGCACTCTCCATGATGTGGAATCAAAAGTGCAAGGTGCACAAAAGCAAGACATCGGACTTGGCCGATAATGCGTCTGCGTGTGAAAACCCAAGAGTACTAGTCAACCCCCAGAATGTGGCACTTTATAAAGTAGTGTGTTTACAAAAATAACAATGTCATCATGTAATGTGTGAAAAATCATGCAACTTTGACTAAAGAAGTGCTAAAAAACGAGCAGCGAGTCAAAAGTTATAGCATTAAAACGATTCCCACAACTGATGGAAAATGTCAATAAACATTGCAAACACATTAAAAAAGTGCTCAAAATGAGTGCAAAGGGTATCGTGTGGGTACTCGTTGGAAACGGCATCAAATTTTAGGCATGGTTTATTTTGCTTGTGAGGGGGGATTAGCCTCCTGCCAACCTCGGACCTCGCCCTTCGTCTTCGACATGCGAATGAAGGACATAATAACAAGCAAATAAAGGCCCTAAGAATATTACAATGCCATAAAGAGTGTTTTTATCGTCAAAACATCAAAAAATGGATTTTTTTAACCTCCAAACAATGTCTAAAAGGGATGAGAATGGGTCCCACATTTGAAAGTCATGTGGCTGTTGTGTTGAGTAGGTTGCCACGGTGGAAGTCAAAGTTGCGATTGTAGACCAAGGCCGAGTTGAAGTCTACCCAAAATAGTCAAAACATGTAGACCTCCACGTGCGAGGAGCCACAAAAATGACAAAACGCTAGAGGAGTTGGCACGAGTGAAGGTCACATGTCGGAGAAGTGCCGGGTGGGAGTGGTTGAGCTGCAGTTTCAACGCTAAAAGCGGAGTCTGAAATACGTGCCAAGGGAGAAGCGGTGAGAAGAAGTCGAAAAACCGCTGGTGGGTGAGGTTCAACGTTAGGAAATGGGTTGGTGTGCATAGACCACATGAGCCAAATGCAATGTAACACATTGAACATGAGAACCAAGTACATGGCGGGGAAGCGACCAACAATGAGAAGAGCTTCCGAACACGAGTGCGCGGAAGAGAAAGGAGTCCCAACGTGAGAATCGAGCATGAGTTTTGGATTCTCCACAGCAGCAAGATGTGAATGGAGAAGCAACCACAGGGATGGAGCTTGGGGCCCGAGCACTCAGGCCAAAGACAAGTCGTCAACTCGTATCCAACCACGAGCGGGGAGATGAGAAGGTCGAAGACTTCCCGACCAAATGCAGAGACCCCAGAACCAATGCAAGCCAAAGATCCACCAAAAAAACATGAACGTAGAACCAATCAATGAATACAAACCGAGTTGGAGACGCCAAACGTAGGTCGAAGATGACTCAAAAAATGCTACAGATACCAATGGAGTGAGCAACATGTGAGTCAAAGACCAAGCAGAACGAAAAACAGATCGAGTCACAGTCAATGCAGGTCGAGTGAGCAACAGATCGAGCCTGGTGGCAGAGTGAGCGGTGAGCACCAAGAACCAACTCGGTGAGTTGGGGTAAAAAGTGGGTAAGAATAGGACCTTCCCACCACTGAAACTAGTAGAACTAGCACATGAAAACTCAGATCTGAAACAATAAAACACTCCAAAAATGTAACCAAAGACTATAAAATGACACCAAAGCTACATGCAACCCTAGAAATCCATGAACACCCCAAAAACACCCACGAACAACCCGAACAGAGGTATAAATGCCCGAATCAATGCAAGAAGTGCATGAGCGAAATATCCATTACGACACATGCGAGAAGTCGAAAACGTACTAAAGCGTCGAGGAGTGCATGGATCCACAAGATCCACTCTGATACCATGAAAGAGGGTTTAAAACCCAAGCGAGGATCATGAGGGACGATGTGCACATCAACAGACATGTGAACGGCAGCGTGAAGAGATCTCGGGAGGAGCGAGCATCAACCGAATGTGCATGCAAAGATTTGAAACACGGGAAGAACTGGTTAAGCCATAAAACTCTCCTCTATCTCATAGATCAAATGGAGTGTACATATAGGAGGTGCTAAGTAACCCCCAGTGCTGCAATCATGACAACTTGAGTAGAGAGGGGGAGTTACATTCCCAGAATAGAAGTGTAACTCCCAATGACACATATGACACACTGACACGTAAGAGAATCTCATAATGACCCCTAAATGACACATGGACCTATGATCTCACCTAAGTGAGATGACTCACCTAATGATGTGGAAAATAATACACACCAATAGGATAATGGTTCAGACGAAGGTTTTGATAAATATAATAATTGTTAAATATACCTCGAATGGGATGTGGGATACATGGGAATCGTCCTGCGTCTGTTGCGTAAAAATCTCTAGACAAGGTCATGGAGGTGTGAGAAGAGATGTATGGGAAGGACGAATCTATGGATTGTGGAATCTAATCTTAACCAAGTTGATTGTGCTAGAACTCGTTAGCTTTATCCGCTTCGTTGTTCAAGGCTATCAACTATGAGATGATACTAGGTGGAATTGGTGTGGTTTGGAATATAAGCTGTCTGAGGCCCTGATCAATATCTGTCAATTGTGTAACTATGTTTGGTTGTGGAACTCTTGGATCACACACACATTGTCTAGGTTTCTGGGGCCTTGGATGGTCATGTGGACATGTAAGCAATCAACCTAAGGAAATAAACAAACACGCAAAGAATTTGCAAAGGACAAGGTCAATGTTTAGGTAACCTAAGCCAACTAAGGAAACGTAGGGAGTTGTGTTAATTTCCATCTAATTAATTCTATGTGCCTAAATTAACAAAGGAAATGCAAACAGATTTAAATTAAACCAATTTGATTACTCTCCTTGGATCTAATTAAATCTATGTGCAACTAATTAATTCAACAAAAGGAAACTAATTAATTGAAATGACAAAGTAAATCTAATCTACTTGTTTTTGTATTTTTAATGATTTTCAATAGAAAGGAAATAAGACAAATAATAGCAAACTAATTACTTTAATATAATATTTTTGGATTTTTTGCGTTTTCAGAATTATATAAAATAATTTACATAGACAATACAACTTCTTCTAATTAAATGAAAATTACTTCTACTCTAAACTAAGTAAACTAAATAGTGAAATAGCCGGATGTGGTTATTTCCCGTTGTAGAGTGGATTTAATCTAATCTAATAAAAATAAAGGTTTTTCCTAATTTGTAATTGTGGATACTACTTCCTCTGGTTCTACCTCAGAATCACAAGAAGATTGAAAAGATTCTAAGAAGCAATTTCTTCCCTAAAGCTTCCCCGGTAAAACAATTGGATCTACAAAAGCTTTCTAAATGTAAAGAAATGGAAACTTGCACCGAGATGTAGAAGCTTCTTCAAACCAAATTCCCGTGCAAATCCATAGGGATAGGAAGGGAAGCAAATTTCAATAGAATCTTTGCTCATATGCTAACAAGATCTAAATTATGAATGCAATAAACTCTATAGGTAAATTAATTGTGAAGAATTAATAAACTTTATGCATAGGAACTTCCTCCAAATTCTTCCTAGACAAATCCATAGGGATGAGATGAGAAGAAATCCTCAATGGAATATTCTTACAGGAAAATGTAAAACTACAACAATTATGAATTGAAATCTATCTAAATAAATGAAGGAAGCTTCTAGGAATGTAATAACACCTCCAACCTAGAAATTTAGAACAGAGACAAATCCAACGTTGGTAATACTTTGTGATCCCCTCAGCTTCTTTTCCAATGTGATATCCAAACATGTCTAGGGAACTATGTTGGTAGTGTGTAGAAGAAATGAAGGAGTGTTGGAGCTAGTTGGTTTGCGGGAAGTCCAGTAGTAATGTAAGAAAAAGAATAACAAGGAAAATGAATTGTGTTTGTTTGTGTACTTCTTGGCAGGATTTCGACAACATAACGGTGCAATTCCAAATCAAATGAATCCAACCAATACTTCGGGAAAAACCTTGGTTTTTATAGAAATTTTATAGAGAAGTGGTCTAGTACACTTGGAAATCAAGAAGTGCTAGATCATCTAGGGAGAGGTTGTTAACTTACTAATAATGAAGAAGTCGGGAAGAAGAATATATGCATCCGAAAAGCTCAAGAACAATTGATTTGGTCAAGAAAAATGTAAGAAAGGTGAGTTGGAAGAAGACAACATGTGTCCGAAAAAAATTGGAAAAGATCCGGATAGAAGCACACAGAACCGCGGATCTGCATAGACCAATAGTTACACGACCCGCTGCAGTGGTTGTGTATCCACCGCTAAGGGAAAACTAGTGGTTACATAACTTCCACAATGGTCGAGGCAACTACCGCGTAGTTACGTAAGTTAAGGCCAAAATGCTAAGGAAAAGGATGAAAATCATTCAGAAAGCAATAAAAGCTAGGAAAAGGATAAAAAGGCACAATGAGCTACAAGAACATGCTATAAGTGAGAAATTTGAATTAGAAACCATTGGAATCGATATTTTTCATCATCGGGGATTTAAAGCTGCTCCAACAATGTTACACCGTGTAAATTTGGGTGCATATAGTGTCCCATAGATAAGTGAGTTTTTATGGAATTAGTTCGACAATTCTTTACACCTCCACAAAATCCAAAGACAACATCGCATAAGACATATGTGCATCCTCTTACAAAGAAAAGAATGTTGAGGGGAAAATGGACCATATGACATTGAAGACTTATCATCCATAGGTAAGATTTGATAATTGGGGTGTGATCGGTGGAATCAAGCCAACCGGTGTTTACATAACTCGGTTGGAGGACATATGGATAAATTGCAGGACGAAATTGTCATGTGGGAAATGGACTACCAAAGATTGACTTTAGAGGAAGTGGATAAGTATGGAATTGCAGAGTTTCTGAGGAAATTTGATATGATGGAGATTTATTGGACCCCATTTATGAACAAACTAATGTGAAATACCAACCATTTCCATGGATCAATTGGTCACTCCAAGAGTGCATCAACTCAAAGGAGCACGCAACTCAAATTCTTAACTGCACTCCACCAATGGTTGATATTATTGGGAGTCACACCAAAAGCATCAAAATAGTTTCCTATCGCAGTAAACACAGTGTACAATCACGGTGGGCCACCCCACCTCTTCAAAATGAAGGAATTCCACTACCAAAACTAGTACCAAGCCTCGTAAAATCACCATTTCTATAGAGGTTTTGGTTCTTCTTCCAAGGTTCCCTCCACAGAATTTTCTCTTGCTAAGGTTCCTTCTACATAGATTATTAATATTAGTGCTTCGCCACCATATACAACTCAAGTGTTGCAGTCACCTTCTTCTCCCCCTCTCCCTTCCTCCCTATTTTCAGCTCCTCTGTCTCTCCTCCACCTCTCACTCTCTCTTTTCCCACATCTTCCATTTCTTCTCCTCCTATTTCTCCCACTCCCATCACCTCATCTCCTACCATGTCCCAGTTCTTTTCTTATCTTCCCTCTCTCTCTCATCTGGGGATGTTTTGGCTTTGAGTTCCCCCTAGAACTCCCCTCCCTCAACAATTCCTTTATATTTCTTCTTCCACCAACATTCCTACTTCATCCATTCTCATGCCAATCCTTTCCACTCCTTCCTTGCTAGTCACCACCTCATTACCACTCATGGTTACTGCAACAAGTTCCCTTTTATCACTTATTCATTTTACTACTATGATGACATTGCCCATGTCATCCTCTAAACAATTGTCTTCTTCTTCTACTCCTGCATGGTTGAATAGGAAAACTCCTAAGAAGAAGAAGAAAATTCCTATTGGAGATGACATGGATATCAACATCTTAGATCTAACTCCCCGACTGACAAGCGAAGGTGCTAAATGTTATTTCTCACATTTCAGTCGATCGAGATAGGGGAAATATTTGTTGAGATAACAACTTTGGTTCCGACAAATCAAAATAGAATATCACCATGCAGATTATCATATTTCAAAGTTTTCTCTTAGTAAGGCCACACATGAAGGTGCAAAACAGGATGTCCATGTTTCCCTTGGCAATCTTCTTGAAAATTTTGATATGGACAAGATCACTAAGGATGAGCTAAAATGAAAGGTAGTACCATTGATTTTTATCCTCCATAAGATCACACAACCTACTACAACTACTACTCTCACCATATCTACAAGCTTTGATGAAACTTCTTTCTCACAGTTGAAAAAATTAGACAACAATGTTGGGTAGTTGGGGCTTGGATTGAAAGCTAGATTTAGGAAGGGGAACAAGTGATAAAAGATGTTTTCACTCTATAAAAAAATCTCGAATTAGAGAAATATACAATTACTAAAATGTTAGGAAAATTATAATATTAGTGTGTACATTGTTTTAGATTGTTAAGTTGTTGAATATAATATTGTCATAACAATATTGTTTGGGTGGTTAAAACAATCCACCTAAGATTAGTTTGAGTTGTTTGTGGAGAGAGAATAGGATTCCTTGATTTAAGGACAACCTATTCCTATATATTTTTATTTGATCCGGTTGTAAGATTAAGCTTAATAGAATATCTTTATTGTGTTTTGTCTTTGCAATTTTTTTGTACTCTTCATCACGGTATCATAGTGAAAAGGAACCCGGGGATTCTCTCATTTTGCCCGTAGTTGTGCAAAATACGTCTATGGTTGGCCAACACTATTCCTAAAAGATTTTTTTTGAAGGGCTCGTATTGTTTTTGGTGATAAGTAGATCAATGTTCCTCCTATGTTTTCTCCTTACCAAAACATTGTACCTTTGAGAATCTAATCTACTTGATTCGTGGTTGTGAAAAGATATGCCAATTATTGTCAGCCAACTGTGTGTATTTGCAGTCAACATATGATCCGTGATCCATGAAATTAGTTCTCTACATTTAATTTTTTTGTAAGCGTGGGTATGAAAATAAAGAAAAAGGGTTATTGACTTCCACATCTCTATTATATTTCGGCTTTGATATGAACATGTTGGCATAACCTTCTACTTTTCATTATTGGTATTTACTCTATGGTTTGGTGGGCCACAAATCATTTCTAAAGAAGTGTGTATGCCAAGACCATCTGCGTGTAAATCTCCCCATAAGTAGAGAAGTGATCTTTGTCATTGAGCTTGATCTACTGATGTCTCACAACAATCACAACATTAAGTTACGTGCGTAAGATACCCACTTAGATTACTGATCAAGTAAATATATTTATGCGACAACATTTAAATCTCAACTTGCATGGATTTATGTCTATTTGACCACATTCAACTACTTTGCATCAAACTCTCACCAATTGTCGAATCTAAGGAGAATCGAGTTATCCACTTATTAGAGGCATAAGAAGTTTTGAACTTCAAAATTACTCCAAATGAACGTCACCATACCATCATCCACTCTTCATGCCACGTAAGAAGTCCACGTGTCTTAAGAGTGTTTATTCATTAGATAATTAGTTGATCTTGTCGACCTATGTTTCTAATTAGTTGAGATTAAAAATAAATTATTTAGTGTCCATTAATATTAATGTGTGATTCAAGGGTAAGTGCATGGAAATGGGGGGCCAAAAGGGGGTCGAAAGCGATGCCTTTTTCCTGAAATAAGAGAAACCTGAAATTCATCGAATAATGTAGTATGCCTATGCTCAAAATTTGACAAAGTTATAATAATAAGTACCCTAAATCTCATAATCTAGTTTCTAAACTACTATTTTTTTTTTTAAATGGTTGAGATTAAGAGGGTCAAATGTGGTGTGCACACAAAGTATGTCTATTTTTGTGTCAAAAAGATAAGAACCTATTGTGTGTGCCCCCAGTTTTTCATTTCTATATATATTTTTTCAAATCCTTTTGGTAGAAAGTTAGCTAAGACCATGTACGAGGTCCCATTAATTTTCATAATTTTTGGATGAATATATATATATTTTATTAATTTTCAAAGTGCACATATCCCGAAACATGAAATATTTGTGTGTGCACCCCATAACTTTGAGAAAAAAGTCATTTTTAGTTTTTTTGAGTGCATGTAGAATGGAGTTTAGAAAAAACCACTTTTTTTTTTTAATTTGGATGAAAAATTGTAAATTGTGCACCAAAATGTATGCATAGGTTTTTTCAAGAAAACAAGGTACTAATAAAAGAAAATATGGATGAAAGCCTTAAACTAATCGGATTTTAGAAAGAATCATATCATCATCAAGGTAAAACTGAGATTGACATCATATTTTAATTTATTTTTAATATTATGTTTTAATTTCATGAGATATTGGGGTGCACACGTGAAATTTTGATTTTTGGTCAAACACGGTTTTTTTATCACGCAGAAACAGTCCAAAACTTTGGTTTGGTAATCCAAGAAAAATCCAAGCCTATGAATTGAGAATTTCAAACCCAAAAAAGGTGAAACACGAGCACACTATAACGCACTTGCATTTCAATGTGTTATGGGGTATATGTGTTTGTGGCATGCTTTTATGTACAAAAATAAATGTTTAAGTATAAGTCTTTCTTTTATTATTATTTATATTTTTATTTCTTATACTTTAAATTTATTTTAGTAAATATAATATGTTAGGGTCATTCTACACCTTATGGAACTAGTCTCATGACTCCATCTCCGAGTTTAGAAGATAATTATTGATTCTAATCTAGTCAATACATAGATATTTTTCAGGATTTGAGCATTCAACATTCAATCTTTTAGGGTTTAGATTATACAATCGATATTTGTTTTGTGAAAGAATATAGTCATTATTTAGGTTTTGGGCCTTTTGGATTGGTTATTGACATTTGTATGAGTGTTTAGGAAGATTTAGGAAAGGTTTACTCATTCAAGGGCAATCTTCTCAACAACGAGTTTTCTAGGTGCAAGGAACAAACACTCTAATGGTGAAATTTGACTTCTTCAGATGATTTTGGGAGCTCTGTAAGGAGTTAGGAGGAAAATAAATAGGCATTGGAAAGATATGTGAATCCTATACATGTTGGTAACATTCATTTTTATCTAAGACTTGAAGGTTTCATGAAGAATTTCAAGATAGTGTAGCTACCCCTTTCGGTTCCAAACAAAAATGGCCCTAAATTTGTAAGCACTAAAGATATGATCACCACATGATGATAGGTTAATATTTGTAAATATTGATAAGTACCTCTGGGAATGGGTACTATCATAAATAGACTATTGTTTACCATGGGTAAGGATCTCATGAGGATGGGGCTAATTTTTGTGAGTTGAAAACACCTTCCTAACACCCCAGATTGTGTTTTTGAGTGATGAAACTTCTAACATAAAATTTAAACCCTAAACCATAAACCTTAAGCCCTAAGCCCTAAACCATAAACCATAAACTTAAACCCTAAACCCTGAACCCTGAGATATTGTTTAGGGTTTAGGGCTCAGGTTTAGGGATCAGGGTTTAGATTTTAGGGTTTAGGATTTAGGGTTCATGGTGGTAAAAATAGGGTTTAGGGGTTAGGGTTTAGGGCTCAGGGTTTAGGGATCAAGGTTTAGAGTTAAGGGTTTAGGGTTTAGGGTTAAGGGTTTAAGGTTTAGGGTTTTGGTTTAGGATTTAGGGTTTAGCATTTAGGGTTTAGAATTTAGGGTTTAGGGCTCAGGGTTTAGGGTTTCGGGCTCCGGGTTTAAGGTTTACAATTTGGGGTTTAGGGCACATGATTTAAGGTTTAGGGTTTAAGGTTAAGGGCTTAGGATTTAGAGTTTAAGGGTCAGGGTTTAGGGCTTAGGATTTAACGATACCTTTCCAAGTGCAACTCCCCTCTTGAGGATCATATTCATATTCAATGTATCGTCATCGAAGAGGGAAGCTCCCCTGTCAAATTGGTTATTCAGTATGACATGGAAGATGAGTAAAGCAAATGAAAGATGGCAAATATATTTCATTGGTAATTAGTACTAAGTATTAATAAGACTAATATGGCTTCCGACTACTTGACTAGGAGGCCATGACAATATTAGGACCATATTTCCTAGTCTCATGCCTAGAACCATCATTGAGTCTTCTTGTGCAAAATAAACATAGTGATAAGGGTATGGCTAAGAACACAAAGGAGTTATCAATCACCTAGTAAATCTTTCTTGTTTAGTTCTGAATGGGAGTCAGTTGGCCTATGGCTTAGTGACCTTCCATTCATTGATAATTCCTTCTATGATAAACCCATGGATGCTTTCAAAAGTGCCTTCAAAAAGATAGGGGTAGTCATCAAGCCTAATGAAGGTTGTGATGTGATGTGTCAAAACTATATATTCACAAGAACCTCTTCTTCCTTGAAAGTCCCTAGTTTGTCTTAGTAATGATGTCTCCTTGTATCCAAGGATCGAGGACTACTAGGGTCTATGGTAAGATTGGACATTCAAGAATCATCAAGTGTCTGAATCAGAATGTCATTACATCTAGAGAAACATTCTCAAACGTTGGAGTAATGCATCTTGGAAAATAAAATTGAACCTCAGAAATCCTCTCAAATTTCAGTCTAGGTTGTGTTCCTGGTCCTGTAGCAGTATCAACAAAAAAAAGAAAACAAATTTGACTAGAATTACTTATGAAATGCATTCCTTTGCTTCGAGCTTATCTTTGTAAATGCAATCGACTTTCCAAGTTCTTTATATTTGCCAAATTTGGGGTGAATTGACATTCTGGACCTATGAAGGTGTGAAGAAAATGGCAAGTTCATTTCCTCCAAAATTTCTTGAAGTGAATTTAAACAAAATGAAATTTAGAATTTGGAGGTGGCATGTGGTAGACATTGATTGCCTTGCCACCGATTTTGAGTGACAAAACTACTAACTTGAACTTTGAACCCTAATCCTTAAACCATAAACCATAAACCCTAAACCCTAAACCCTAAACCTTAAACCCTAAACCATGAACCCTAAGACCTAAACCCTAAACCCTAAACCATCAACCCTTAACCTAGAGCCCTAAACCCTAAACCCTAAACTATGAACCCTAAACCCTAAGCCCTAAATCTAAACCCTAAAGCCAAAGAGTAAACACTAGAACCGAAACCCTAATTACCAAATGTTGAGCTCTAAACCCTAACCCGGAACATTGAACCGAACCTTAAGACCTATACCCTAAACACTCAACCTTAATCCCTAATCCCTAAACCTTAAACCCTAAACCTTGAACCCTAAACATAATCCCTAAACCATAAACCCTAAACCCTGAACCTTAAACCCTAAACCCTAAACCCTAAATTTTAAACCTTGAACACTAAAAATACTTGTTGGAAAGATTTATAAAAAAGATACTAATGAGACTGATTGAAATTGGTACAAAAATTTTGAAAGAGGGAAATTTTAGATATCCAATAAAAATTTGGTACAACCCTTTTCTAAGCAAACCCTTCCCTGCAAGAAGCTTGCATAGAGAAATATTACCCAATAGAGCTATCTTATTTTTCACATCACATGGGAACTATTTCACTCACTATAATGTTATGTGTCTTACCCATTCTTATTAGTATTGACAAAGAGTATTCAACCTAAAAGGGTTCGTATACTTCATAGGAAAAACATTCAAAGAGAGTCATCACAATTTGATGCCTTTCATCTATTGATATTTTGAAGGAGGGAAATTCCAGATATCTAAGATTAATTTGGTATAAAGAAATGTTACCCAATACAACTATCTCCTTTTTTCTATAGCTTGTGAAATATTTGGAGCTCCAAGAGTGTTATAAATAGTGCAAGTATATGCAGAAGATCAAGAAACATTCAATAATGCAAGTATATGTGGGGAGAAACATGTTTGGTAGAGATGTGTAATATATAAGGTTTGTTGATCCTTATAGTGTAGAAGATCAAGAGTAGTTTTCACTTTGTAATCACTATTGTAGACTGAAGATCAAGTGCAAAAGATCAATACCATTAGAGTGTTTGTTCCCTAAACATTGAACCCTAAATCCTAAACCCTAACCCCTGAGTCCTAAACCCTAAATCATGGACCCTAAACCTTGAACCCTAAAACCTAAACCTTAAACCCTAAACCCTAAACCTTAAAATCTAAACATTAATCCCTTAACCCTAAACCCTAAACCTAAACCTTAAACCCTAGGCTCTAAACCCTAAACCATAAACCCTAAACCCTAATTATTGAGCCCTTAACCCTAAACCATGAACACTAAACACTAAACCTAAAACCTAAACCCTAAACCCTAAACCCTAAACACTAAAACCTAAACCCTAAACCATGAGCCCTAAACCCTAAACATTGATCCCTAAGTTCCCTAAACCATAAACCTTAAACCCTTAACCCTTAACCCTAAACACTCAACCCTTAACCATGTAACATTACCAACAAATGATTTCTTATTGGTATTATGGTTGGATGAGGGTCGAATCTCGAGGATCATATTCGTATTCGGTGTATCACCGTCGAAGAGGGAAACCCCCCTATTAAATCAATTATTCAGTATGACGTGGAAGATGAGAAAAGAAAATGAAGTATAGACAATTATATTTCATGGGTAATTAGTATTGTTATCGCCAAATCATTACACCCTCTAAATGGATAGAATGTGGACATGATGTTCGGTGTGATTGGGTAACATGAGATCACCTCTCAAGTTTGTGGGACTTGGGCTCGAGGTGAACCTCCGAAGAAGGTAGAATTCCTCTTCCTAAACTAAGTGTTGTACTTACTCCTAGTGCGATAAAATGGTTACCTAGACCTATACTAACATTTTCATGGGTTTTAGGAAAAAGACTTGTAATAAATGAGACTATACTAGGGATGGTGATGCATCAAATAAAGGGTGTTGTTAGACTCGGGAAGGGTTGATTTGAAGAGGATGTTGTGCACCATAGGTCAAATTCACTCTCTACTGCAACTTAGAGAGGGTAACAAAATACCACATTAGGAAGCATGTGTTCCCTTTGTTAAAATCAATCAGAAAAACAATTTGCTAGTCTTCCAGTGAAGAAGGATGAACTTGAGAAGGGTGAATTGGCACCACAACTCGATTACATGCGATACTCCACCACTTGAAAAGCATAGAACTCTAAGAACCTGCAATAGAAACTTGAACTTGCACATTGTGTCTGTAATCATGAGAAAGGAACAAATAAGTATAAAAGGATGAAAGGACCAAGATTAGTCATAAAACACACACTTGTATTACTTCAACAACATGCACAATGCATCATTACATTAGGAAGAGGCAATGGTTGTCATTCTGAGTCTTGAAAGAGAGGCTTGCAATTTCAATTGTCTAAATTGTCCAACCTATTGGAATGAGCTTCCAACTTACATTTATAGAAGAATTCCATGAGAGAGAAGAGGAAAAGCAATGAATTCCTTCATAAATTGAAGGTACAAGATGTTTCATTGATTACAAAGTTAGTTGAACCACTTGAGAAGCTTCCATCATGTGACATTAATGGCCTGTTGAATTAATCTTCTCAATTAATTAAAGGAATATTTAAATAAAATATTTTAATAATAATAATAAATATTATTATTAAAATATTTAAATAAAAATATTAATTTAATTAAAATTATGGTGGGACCCCCTAAAACCGGTTTGCATTGAAGAGGGGGTTTATGAGAAATGGTAAAAAAGTAACTTGGTGGTTGGCTCACCGAGCCAACTCAGTGAGTTAGGCTCGAGCTCCTCCATTGAGCTTGCTCTCCACCGCCGCGACCATGTTTTGACTCCCCATGGACGTGTCGAGTTCCTCATGTCGAGCGAATCATTATCAACGAAAGCTGCTTGGTCTTTTCATTGAGCTCCCAACCCACCCAACTCACTCGAGCTACGTATCTCCTGACCGGGCCTTGACTCACCCGAGGTTATCGAGATCCATATCAATCGAGCTAGTCATGAACTTGTTACAACCATCCACCACAATAGCAAGTCCTCCGTGATCCATAAAATCATGTCTTTCTTATCACCTTGCTCAATCTACTCAACCCTGGCGAGTTTCTTGATAGCTTAGTTAGTGCCACGGCTTGTCTTTTACGAGGTCTTCTTTTGTGACAAACCATTTTTCAACTCGACTCACTCGATTTGAGCCTTACGCACTCCCACCGTCAATCTTCTTTATCCTTTGAGAGCTCCTGTGAGTCAAGCCATGCATCAAGCTCGCTGAAGCAAGCTACTTCCATCAGCTTAGATATTCCTGACTCGAGAACAAGCTCTCCATAACGAGCTCGATTAGGTTTTCAAATAATGACTCATGAGCTCGTTGCCTTAGTTTGTGTAAAGTTCTTTGCTCCAAATTGGTGTTTCATATCTTTCATCATCTTCAACCTACGTATAACCTTGTCGGTGAGACTCTTGAGCCCGTTAATTCTCCTACATCATGTCATCCTTGAACTCAATTTTGAGTCCTTCACGAGCTCATTCTGGCGAGTTGTTTCAAATGGGCTCCCTCTTCATGAGTCTACTAAGATCCTTCCACGCAGATTGGCAATGATGGTCTCATCATTGCAACTAACAATGGGTGATCTATAATTATATTCCTTTGTTTAAACGTAACTCGAGTGAACCTAGAGAGCTTATCCTAAAGCCCTCTTCCTCCATGACATAGCTTAACTCAACTTCAACTCGGTTCACCGAGTCGAGCTCTTTCCTCCATTGGTAGTCTTGTAACATGACTCCTCTCGCATGATATCCCTTTAAATCCTTCAAGTGAGCCGATCCTTATGCATTGGTGGGATTTCAAGCATATCATATTAAGCTGTCGAGCTTCACATTTCCTTATGACTCGGTTGGCTCATGTTCAACTTGGCCTTGGCTTGGCCCATGACTACTCGGTGATCCAACTCCACCAATCGAGCTCTACCTCCACATCGCTGCCCGAGCTCGGCATGAGTTCATTGCAACCGGTCTCTCGAGCTCCTAATCTTCATGCATTGGTTAATTCGACTTAGACCTCAACTCGGCCCTTTCGCATGACACTATGTTTTACATGCCGACCCATGAACCTAGTCAGCTCGACTCAACCTCTCACATGTCTAAATACCCGGATCGTATTTACGTTGAATGGTGAGTTCCATTCTTCTTTGTTTTTGCATTGAACACGTCATTCTCAATGACTCGACAAGGTATCCTATCAACCGAGCTTGCCCATATCGGTGCAAGCTGAGTTGGTCCTTTGTTTCATTGAGCATGACCTCTATTAGAACTTGTGCCAAGCTTATCACTAGGCATCACCATCCCAATGAAGAGCTCCATCATCGGAGCCAAGCTTGATCCACGTTGAGCTCCTATTCTATCATGAGCTCGTGCTCTCTGCATCGCGTGTGATTGACTTTGTTCAGTTGGTAGTCTTGACCAAGCTTCTTGGCATGGCCATCCTCTCTCTACACTAGGCCTTTAATCGATCACCGGATACATTTGCACAACCTTGCATCATGAATTACTCTACATTCTGCAACATTGGATTAGATATTCAACGAGTCATGCAATCACATAATGCACCCAACTATTTAGAGAGCTATTCTCAAACCTCGGTATGCATGCGACATTTCTCTGAGTTTATATAGAACTAATCTTGATCTCCTTAGTTCAATGTTATGTTCATATACGAGGATCATTAAGCCATTTTCTAAAGGCACTAGACCCGAGTCCCCTACGCAAGTCTTTCACCATGTGAGTAACTCGATCATCGAGTCATTGAGCCAATGCTTGTGAACTACGCAACAATCTTGTCTCGAATTTGACCACGCATCCTACCTACGTGCCATGTATGGCCTACTATTTTTAGCCAAAAGACTCGGGCTCAATTTTACGAACACGCTCCCGACTTTCACTCTAACACAACCACTTACTAACAACTCGCTCATTTGTATACTGATGTGCCTTGCTCAAATCGGAATGTGTTATTTGGTGAATTGGACCTCATCACCCACTTCCCGACAACACCATGGTTTGGAGCTTGACCGCAAATTTTTCCACTTCCTCGGATGGAGAAAATACGTTGGCTCACCATCTTAACATCTCCACTTGGCGATCAGGATGAAATTTTCCCACACGGAAACTTTTCCTTAGTTTACCATATCAACATTCCCACTTGGCAAAAACCCCTCAAAGTTCCCCCACCAGCTCGGCTCGAACCTCATCATTCTCCACCATCTCAGCTCTATCCCTAGCTCGACCTACAAGCTCTCTAACTTGTCATGTACTTTACAATGATAACCGAGCCATTTTTTGACGTCCCCACATTCTTCCTCTCTACACCACACTTGTTGGCATGGTCCCTCAACAGACCCAAGATCTTCACCACTTCCAAGCTCTTCTGGTGATTTCAACTTCAAACCAACACTAAGTGTGATCTCACCAAATCTGTCACAATGACTCGAGTCTCAAACTCATCGTGAGCTCGTTTTCCTAAACATTCCTTGAGTTTGGATTTTCATGTTCCTTCTCTGCGTGCCTTCGACATCTGACTACATGAGCTTATTTCCAAAAGAGTTTAAGGCCGAGAACTTGAGGAATAAATTGGCCTAATCTGAACTCATCTCCAATGCTTGTGATGACTCAAATTGATCCCTACTTGTAATTTCCAAGCTTTAAACTTTCTCAACAACAATGCACTCATGTTGATTCAAACTCCAAATGCCTAAGCAACTCGTTCTACTTGATCCATGACTTGACGAGCCAAGCCATTCATCACTTTGTCTCCTACGAATTTTCACAAGTAACTTCACGCAACAAAACCTCGAGCCATACGAGCTTGTTTGTGAGATCATTGCAACTCATCCTGGCACCAAGTTGATCCCTAGTTCAAGCCACTCCCTTCGAGCTTTCCTATATGCCACTGAGTGATATGGCTCTTTAGCTCGTGATTTGGTAGGGCCGAGCTCTAAACCGAGCTATGTCTCGACTCCATCATGAGCTTCTAACACTTAGGCTTAATGTCTATCTCCATTAAAACATAATACAAGCCCATGTTAATTAGCTTTGACCGAGATAATAGCTCGACTCGACCTTGTATACGATATCAACTCACTGAGTCACTCATTGGGCTGATCAGTGAGTTGATTGAGCTCAAAGATCCTTTTGGGGCATTTCCCCACATGTTATTAAAACTTAAGATCTCCCGAGTTTCTTTTGGAAACTGAGGATCATAGAGACATGGTAAAGCTCCTCAACATGATTAATCAATTATTTTAATTATTTTATCTTGATAACGACCGGAAGTAGGTCCCTGGGACTAACATTTCATTTTGAACATAATAGGACCCCGTTGTCCAATTTCGCCATGTGTGAAAAATTGGATAACAAGTACTAAGTATCAACAAGACTAATATGGCTTCCGACTACTCAAATAGGAGGGCATGACAATGTTATGACCATATTTCCGAGTCTCATGCCTAGAACTATCATTGAGTCTGCTTGTATAAAATAATCATAACAACATGGGAATGACTAAGAACACATAGGGGTTATCAATTGCCTAGTAAATATTTCTTGTTTAGTTCTGAATGGGAGTCAGCTGGCCTATGACTTAGTGACCTTATATTCATTGATAATTCCTTCTATGATAAACCCATGGATGCTTTCAAAAGTGCCTTCAAAAAGATAGGGGTAGTCATCAATCCTAGTGAAGGGAGTGATGTGATTTCCAAACAACTTGAAATACAAACAAATTTAGAGGTCATAACATGAATTTACAAATATCTCTATCATTATAAATGGAAGCCAAGTAACGGTGTCTCCTATATCCAAATATCGAGGACTACTGGGGTTTGTGGTAGGATTGGACATTCAGGAATCATCGAGTGTCTGAATTAGAATGTCATTGCATTTGGAGAAACATTCTCAAACATTGGATTAATGCATCTTGGAAAATAAAATTGAACCTCAGAAATCCTCTCAAATTGCCAGTCTAGGTCGTGTTCTGGTCTAGGTCGTGTTCTGTTCTATTTCTATTTCAAGTTCGGTTCTAGTTTTGGTCATCAAATATGGAAGTTTCAAGAAAGGAATCCACACTTGAATAATTATTCCCATTTAGATTGTTGGAAATGCTAATGGCAGTGGTAGTGCTGTGGAATTCAGTTGGTGGAAGGTGGGGTTGTGCCCTTGTTGGTTTTTTTCTCATGGTGTCATTGGTAGCCTTTCTAGTATTATTGGAGAGAACTCCCCATGCTTGTGTGATAATTTTAAAAGCTCCCTCGGCTCCTAGGAACTTGTTTTTATCAAGATGTAATAACAAGGCTAGTTTTAGCGGGTATTAAAAAAAGAAAATAATTTTGATTGGAATTACTTACGAAATGCATTCCTTCACTTTGAGCTTATCTTTATAAATGCAATTCGGCTTTCCAAGTTCTCCATATTTGCCAAATTTGGGTCAAATTGACATTTTGGACCTCTAAAAGCATGAAGAAAATGACGAGTTCATTTCCCCCAACCTTTCTTGAAGCGAATTTAAATGAAATGAAATTTGGAATTTGGAGGTGGCATGTGGTAGACATTGATTGTCATGCCACATATTGATGATTAATTGTTATTATTTGGATTTATTTTCCATTATTATGATAAGTGCATTTTTGAGATTACCAAATCACTGTTAGGTTTATTCATGAGAATACAATTATTATTGTGGCACGATTGATGTAACTCCTTAAAGCCTCCCATAATTACGAATACCTCTCCTATGAAACCCCATACAAGTGGATATATGTTAACCAAACTTGTCATACCTCCTTGAGATTGAGAAGGGTGTTTAGGGATGCTTTTAGCTTGCTTGAAGAGTTTGCAGTGTAGACAAACCAAGAAGTGACCAATGAACCTTGCTCTTGTGCAATGTAAGGGAAATTTTGGTAAAGGCAAGTGAGAGGAGTCTTTGGATGAATGTTGAGCAACTAGATGAGTGAAATAGGTGGTTTAGTTGTCTGAGAACATGATGGAATCCTAAAACTCCTACAAATATCAATAACCAATCAATAACACATCTAAAACTCCTACAAATATCAATAACCAATCCAAAAGGCCCCAAAACCTAAACAACGCCTATATTCTTTCACAAAACAAATATTGATTGTATAATTTAAACCCTAAAAGCTTGAAGGTTGAATGCTAAAATCCTGAAAAATACCTATGTACTGACCAGATTAGAATCTGAAAAACTATCTTCTAAACCATGACAGATGGAGTTGTGAGACTAGTTCCATAAGGTGCAAAGTGACCCTAACATCTTATATTTACTAAAATAAATTTAAAGTATAAGAAATAATAAAATATAAATAATAATAAAGAAAAACTTATACTTCAACATTTATTTTTGTACATAGAAACATGCCTCAACCACATATACCACATAACACACAGAACACGAACGCGCTATAACGTGCTCATGTTATAATGCTCTCGCATTTTAGGCTTGGTAACAACCAAACCTAATAATTCAGAATTCACTTGCGCTTTAACCAAACCCATTCATGTTTTTGTTAAAATCATATTTGTGTCCGCTTTTTGGCCCCCCATCTTTGTGCATAAACCCTTAGGTCTTAACGTAATGTGTGACTATTAGTTATAGGTCTAGTTTATTGTCTCAATCGACTAGTAACATATATTCTAATAATAGCCTTTGGCAAATCTAATAGTCGATAGAAATTTTGTGTGATGGTCTAAAGTTTATTTTTTAAATTTATCTATCATTGTAAAAGTTTGTAAAATGCAAAGTCCATGTATGTCATAAATGTTCGTCTTCTTCTTTAGTCAATTACATTGTCAATTGTAAATTTCTAAAAGTGAGTTATAGTATTAGTTTTGTCATTTTCCAAATATGTCATTTATTGTAAAAGATTCAAAGTCATATAGGTGATTTTAGGATTTTTAATAGTCATTTTGTAAGTTGTCATCATGAGTAAGATTCAAGTTGTCAAAACTATAAAAATAAAAAGAAATTGCCTCACAGACACATTTTCGGTGGAATCCGACGTCGAGATGTAATTGAGCTCCATGATCAAATCCAGTTGAGTTAGCAACTTCACACTATAGGACGAAGGCATTAGAGGTTGGAGGTCGATCAATGACATCTCATCGATTGACAACGACTAGGATGCATTTTGTTGTGGTGACATTTTTGTGGTGTGAGTATTTGCTTGCAATTTTTGCGGCGTGATTTCCATTGTGTTCAATGTTCTAGTTTCATTATGCTTTAGTTTGCAGTGTTCCTATTTGAACACATGGAAATTTCACATTGAGGGGGGAACATGATCCAATATTCCATTTCCAATTTCCAGTTTGTAATGTGTGAACATATTTTCCTATGTTATTCCCTACGGTGAAATGTGATGAGGATGAAAATAATACTTTGCACATCATGATGTGGTTATAGGTAAACCACTTGAAAACCTTCATTTTTAGTTTGTGGTACTCCAATTGAAAACCACCATTTTCGGTTCGTGGTTAACCATTTGAAAACCATACAACGGGTTTGTGATCATCCTATAGTAAAAATCACCTAATCATGAAAGTAGGTGCAAGTATAAAGATAGTTTTCCCCATGTTTACACTAAGGGGGAATGTTAGGAAATTATAATATTAGTGCATTCATTGTTTTAGATTGTTAAGTTGTTGAATATAATATTGTCATAATCATATTGTGTGGGTGGTTAAAACAATCCACCTAAGATTAGTTCAAGTTGTTTGTGGAGAGAAAATAAGATTCCTTGATTTAAGGACAACCTATTGTTATATATTTGTAATGGATCTAGTTGTAAGATTAAGTGAATAGAATATATTTATGGTGTTTTACCTATGAACATTATACGGTATTCTCATAGAATAATGTGATAATTTGGATCTCACACTCAAAGCTTGGAATGAGGTTGAGAGCGTCAAATCTGATCTACTCTTAGGATAAGGGATCATTGACGATTCCTTGAAGGTTTTTTGAATATAATGAAGCCATTATTGGAGGAATGACAAGGATCTAGAGATAATTAATGAGCATTAACACGTTGCAATCAACGACAAAATGATATAGCTTCAAGATCCAAGAAAGAACTCACCCATGGGAGCAATGTGCATGCATTAAGGGAAACATGGCTCAAAACCCATACTCCATTCCATTCCATTGTATTGCTCAAGATGAAAAGGTGTACATATAGTAGTGGGGTGTGTAACTCCCCCAAAAATGTAGCCGTCAAAAGGTGGGAGTTACTTTACCAGAATAACCGGTCAACTCGTAGCTATTATGACGCTCTATGACGCATGTAAGGCCATAATGACACCCTAGGACACCTAAGCATGGTGAATCACCTATGTGGAGGAATCCCATGTACTTAAGATATGTGCATGGTAAATATCCTACACCAACACCCCCCTAAAGCATAGCTTAGGTGGACACATAGATAAAAACAAGGAGAAGTGGGTCCCGAAAACAAGCTCCGATGAGGTATGCACATAAAAATCTCAAAAAGTGGAGAAAAAGGAGAAAACTCAGTGGGAAAAACTCCCCCAAAAGAGAGACAAGTCCACTCTCTAATCTAAGAAAGATGCCAAGGATGGGTCCCAACCATAGATAAGCCTATAAAGGTACCCATGTACAAAGAGGCAATCTCTCATAAAGAAGAAGAAGAGAGAAGAAGAGAGAAGAAGAGGGAGACAAGAGGAATGCAAAAGATGCCTTGGATGGATCGAACTCTACAACTCTAGGAGGTCTCCAGAGAAGAATGTCGATCACAAGATCCTCTACCTCTAGACTCGAAGAAGAACCACCCATATCAAACTATGTGCCTTCCCTTATGAAGGATAGAAATGACGTGTTGGAAGTCTATCCACTCCGCGAAGGAAACTGAAGGTAGCAACACGAAGAACTCTGAGTCTGGTCCACGAAAGTGTGACCTAGGTCTAGCAAGTGAGTGTGAAGGAACTGAAGTTAATGCCACATGTGTAGAACTATCAGAGTGAAGAAGGTGAACACCTATAGAAAGGATGTCCAACTGATGTGAAGGCAACAAAACATCCCCACAATAGAAAATGGATCCACAAGCAAGGGTGGATCAATGAAGGTCTCCGGAAAAGTGGAAGTGGTAAGAGTCCCAGAAGGGGCACTCCTAATAACAAAGATGATGAACTCCTCTGAAATACCTGTAGATGGATGAGGAACCTGTAGTACATCACAAGTGTACTCTACGAAAAGATGACTAAGGTCGGGTAGATACTCGTTCCAATGAGGGGGCTCAAAAAACAGAAGAGCGATACCAGATAGGTATGATTCGTCCAATGAAGGTAAAGGAGTGGAAGGGGCCTCACACACTAAAGGTAGAAAAGAGGCACGTGTGATGACTGTATGAGACTTAATAAGAGACTGCTCGATATCTGATGAGATGTGGGATGTGTCAACACTCTCTGGAATATTGAGAAAAGGAGGAGTCGAGTCCTCTATAGTACTCTCGACATCAGAACTGGGTGCACAATCCTCGTCATCAGAAGTAGAACCAAGTGATTCTGTGTCAGTGGAACTGTCATTGCATGAAGAACAAGAGGAGACAAGTGGATTAGCAGCAACAACAATGTCGACAGTATGTGAAGGGTCTCCATAGAGGGACTAAAGAATGCTCCAGACACGGTGGGGTGGATTTGAGTCTGCCACGTGAAACCAGAGAGATGAGGATATATGTATCATCAAGTGACCACAAACATGGTCGCAAGTGTTGAGAAAGTCATTAAGATGATGATGATCAGTGGGTGCAGGAACTGGCCCAAGAAAGAAGTGTGAAAGACCCTCGTAGGCGAAGTAACATTCCATAGAAGCACGCCAAATTAAATAGTTCCCTCTCCCAAGAAGAAGTGGCGGAGGCTGTAAGGCGATCCTACAACGCTCAAGTCTAGAAAGAGCACCCTCCATGATGTGGAATCAAAATTGCAAGGTGCACAAATGCAAGATGTCAGACTCGGCCGATAATGCGTCTGCGTGTAATACAAGGCCCAAGAGTAATAGTGACCCCCAGAATGTGGCACTTTATAAAGTAGTGCGTTTATAAAACTGATAATGTCATCACATAATGTGTGAAAAATCATGCAACTTTGACTAAAGAAGCACTCAAAATCGAGCAATGAGTCAAAAGTTATAGCAAGAAAATGATTCCCGCAACTGATGGAAAATGCCAATAAGCCCTACAAACAGATTAAAAAGTGCCCGAAATGGGTGCAAAGGGTATCGTGTGGGTACTCGTTGGAAATGGCATCAAATTTTAGGTAGGGTTTGTTTTTCTTACAAGGGGGATTAGCCTCTTGCCAACCCGGACCTCGCCCTCCATCTTCGACACACGAATGAAGGACATTAAATACAAGAAAAATAGGTCCAAAAAAATACAATGCTAAGCATGAATGTTTTTATCTTAAAACATTAAAAAATAGGATTGTTTTAACTGTCGAATAATTCTAAAAGGGAATGGGCCTAGCTGAGGTGTCAAGCCAAGGATGCACCGAGTCCACGTGGATGTGAGATGCCAAACCAAAAGACAAGAGATGAGCTGAGGGTAACCAACCTGAGTGGGCACGACAAAAAGGTGATGGGTGGATCGGTTAGGTGTCAATGTTGTCGAGTGGGGTCTGTGCCACATGTAGGTTGTAGTCTGTTGTGTGTAATGAAAACCGATCCGCTTTAACACAAACACTATCGAGTTGACAAGGTGTAATGTTCATTGTAGGATTTCAACGTAGGTAGAGATGAAGGAGATGAGCAAAGTGATGTTCCTCATTGTTCAATGGCAAGTTAGCAAGGGCACCAATGAAATTCACACCAAGTTACGGGGCAAGGCAACTAGTCCATGCGGGTCGAGCTAGGTGACGGCCGGAGTACCCGCAAAGAATAGGATGTGGGAATGGGAGATGGTCACGAGGGGAAGGCCACACGACAAGCAAGTAGAGAAGGAGCCCATCGAACCAAAAGCCAAAATCCATGAAGCAGGAGCACAATGAGCAGGTCTAAGAAAACGGTGAGGAATACATCAACGATGCATATGCATGCAAGAAGGTCGATGATACAACCGATGTGAAAACAATGCAGAGATGGGCATGGCTGAGGTGCAAGCATGCAATGATGAGCTCAAGTGGGAGAGATGTAGAGCCATGAGAGTCAGAGTAAGCACAAGTAGAGGCTCAAGGCCAAGAATGGCTGAGCAAAGAATGCGGAAGAGGTGAAAACGCCAAACAATGTTTACAATGCAAGTCAACATTGATATGGAGCTTAAAGTACATGTGCAAAGTGGTCCAGATTACGAACAATGCTTAGAAGGATGCCATCGGAGAGCAATAAAGCAAATGTAATGCAAAACCTAACCACGAGTCGGTTGCAAAACGATGAAGAGTGCAGATCGATCCGAGTCAATAATGATACATGAGCTTAATGCAAGCAACCTCAAGACAAAAATGAACCACAGGTCCATGCCAAAGTAAAACTGAGCTCACGAGAATAGAAGAAATCACAAACTCAGCAACATGATAAAGCAAAACCGAGTGGTGGTCCAAAGAACTCCTGCAAACAAATCAACCACCGTCTTCCCGAGAAGACTGAAAACACCAAGCACAAGTCCCTTAAAAAAATTCAAGTAGAGCACAAAGCAAGGAGCAAGAACTTATACATGAAACTACGAGGCGGTGATTAGTAGGAAACCGAAGTGAGAAACATAATTCCAATCCCGAGCTCTGATACCATGTTAGAGGAATGACAAAGATCTAGAGGGAATTCGTGAGCATCAACACGTTGCACTCAACAAAAAAATGATGTAGCTTCAAGATCCAAGCAAGAACTCACCTATGGGAGTAATGTGAATGCATTAAGGGAAATATGGCTCAAAATCCATACTCCACTCCATTCCATTCCATTGTATTTCTTAAGTTGAAAAGGTGTACATATAGTAGTGGGGTGTGTAACTCCCCCAAAAATGTAGCCAAGAGGTGGGAGTTACATTACATGAAATAGCCACTGGTCAAATTTAGCTCTATGACACTCTATGACGCAATGAAACCCCGTGACACCTAAGCATGGTGAATCACCTATGTGGAGGAATCCCATGTACTTAAGATATGTGCATGGTAAATATCCTACACAAACAATCATGGAATTCCATACGGATGTCAGCAGGTGTTGGGTTTTGGAGCTAGATTGCTTCACAATGAGCATGCATTACAGGTGGCTAGTTTACACAGTAACCAATGTTGATTGGCTAACCACCATCTATCAAGTAGATGAACCGCCATTGGTCAAGGAACCGACATCAGTTTCCTATGCATGGAATTTTATATGTGACTCATGGGAATTAGATCTAACTTTAGTTATAAAGATAATCAAAGGGTTGTAAATGCATAACTAAGTTGACCTAAGTTTTTATATGCTTATATAAGCATGAAAGCTAGGGTTAGAATGATGATGGCATGTAATTGATTATTATTACATGTGGAATCCTTGGTTGAGAGGATGAAGAAGAAGAAGAAGAAAAAGATGGTTACATGAAGACAGAGCTTCCATGGAGAGAAGTTGGACAAAAGGAAATAATAGGTACATATGAATGGTGAGAAGAGTGTAATGTATTCTATTATATTTCCTTTGTATTGTTTAGTCTCATTGTAATGGCTTGCATAGTATGCAAAGCACATATAGTTTCTTCTTGTAGATCCACATGTTGGTGAGATCTTGTATTGTAGATTCTTCTTGTTAGATCCACAGGTTGTTGTGAGATCTTGTATTCATAGATCCATGAGATCATGTTGTATGATTGATCCATGTAGATATAGATATTGTAGAGGAGGTTTTATTCATGTTTGCATAGGTTGATACAAAGATGATGGAGACAGACTTACTTCTTGGGGCATGATTATAGTTGCACATATGGTATACCCATGTGAGAGGTCTTATTCTGAGATCCACAGAGAGTTTGGTTATAGTTCTAAGATGCGGTAGTTCCCTGGTTATGTGAGATCCACCGGTGGTGTTATGGAGGCACGGTTGTAATGCACTCATGGATATCTGTTTAGAGATCTGGAAGAGGAGATACTCTTAGAGAGATGCATGGTACTCTTATGGGAAGAGTTGGTTTGTACTCTTGTTTATTAAATATATGATATATCTATCTTTGGTGGACGTATCCCACATTGGGTGAACCATGGTACATGTTGTGTTATGTGTGTGTACTTTGTTTTGATTTGGATTTTTCTAGTTTACATTTTTGCTGTTGTAGATTTTGGGAATTGTTCAAATCCATATTTTCTTGATTTGGTATCGAGCTTGGTTATTTCAAAGGAACCTTTTGCTTGAGTATATTGTTAGTGGTTTCTTGTGGTGTATGAGAGCATGGTTTGTTTTTTTCGATGTGAAAATTTCGGAAGAGATTTAAATCTCAAGTGTAAGCTAGAAATTTAAGGTTATTGAAAAATGACGAAGGATCGTGGTCAATTATATGGATCACGATATCAATAGGGTGACATGGTGGATTCATGAGGTGAATGTGGTCGATTACTTAGTAACTTGGTTTAAACAGAAAATCATAGATCTAATAATTTTGAGAAGATACAGTGAATGTATCTTGATTGTTGAGGTGTCCCTAGTTCTTGGAGGTACATACATGTTGGTCAGATTGCAGATCTAGATTATAGAGGTATGGTTTTTTGTTACCTTGGTATTTCAATGCTTGTATGTTGCACATGTATGTTTGGGATTACAGATCTAGATCTGAGTATGAGATAGAGGAGTAGTTATGCATCCTTTGGTGTAGTTAGATGCATGGGATTCGTTAGAGAAACAGAATATAATAGCACAAAATGAAGATAGGGCTTCCATCAGAGAGGTAAGTACTTTGGTGAAGATGCGGTGAGTACCTTGGTGTTGGTAAGGTGATGTGTTTCATCTTGGTGTAGTTTTTATTACATGTATGATTGTTGTTAAGTTTTTTGTGCAAGGTTGGGTGCTTCTTGAAATGACTAGTGATGAGTACATTATTTGGCTTATTAATATCATTCATATGATTGATAATTTTTCATTTAAGCATGGTTTGCTAATGCATGGGGATGCTTTTTATAGGTATATCCTAGTGAGTTTAATGCATTTTCCTTTCTTTTGTTCATGCAACATGATTAACCGTATAACTTCCTACTAACTGCCTTCATGTGAGAAAAATGTGGTGATGTGTGCAGGAAAATAGTGAATGATTATTGCCAATGTAATTAAGGAGTCCGAGTTTGGAGTTGGAGTGCAGAAGAATAAGAATTTTTCTATCTATCAGCCTATACGTATGGGTCTTGTGTCTAGCAGTCTTATAGGAATTTATGAGTCTTAATCAATATTGTTAGTGGAAGACATTAGTGCCAGTAATTTTACATATTATGTAACTACCGTATCTATATAGAGATGCCTCCATGAAGAACAATAGTAGCTGGTAATATTTTACATCTATGGTATAACTTGTTGCATTTAGTACTTTTCCTTTCTGCATTGGATATGACATGGAACTTATTTGAATTAATATAAGGAGACATCATTTTGAGTATCTTGAGCTGTTAAGATTTCCTCTGTCCCGAGGAAGAGCAAGGGCTCACTCAACCATGGAGACAAAAGGTTGTTTACGTTTACATATGCATATGGTTTTCTGATAAGTTATACTCACTCAGTTTCCTTACTGTAATTTCTATTTCAGTCCATCTCATGCAATCCATGCTCAAGTGTGTTTACTTTCCTTATCAAAATTTCCATTTAGAATGTGTGTTTCTTCTTATGCAAATTCTAGTTAACATGTGCTTTTACTTTTACTGCAAGTTTTAGTTATGAGTGTGTAATTTCAATTTCGTTCTTTCAATTATGTGTGTGTGCATTTCCATTTGAGTTAGAAGTATAGCTTTTAGAATTCATTTTATTACAAGTAACTTAATTATCTGTAGATTTATATTGCATTTCCGTAGATTAGTAGCAAATCCAAGAAGATCTAACAGAAACCCCCAACAAAGGACCCAACGGTAGAACTCCATTGCATACAGCCTAGGACACAACCCTGGTTTGATAATGACACTAGTAGATTAATATATTAGTTAAATGATTGGAAGAATACAACAACCCATCATTTTTGTGCCATTTCCGGGGAACCATAAGCACAACACGCCATTTTCTTCACTTTATATGTTATGGGTGTTAATGGAGTTCATCTATGCAACAATAGAAGTTATAATCAACTTTGATGCATAGGCCATAAGATGATCAAGGGAGATTTATACCACGCAACATCCAACAAATATCTCCAAATAGACTATATATAGGGAACACTGAGAGTGACACTGAATCTAATCAACCGCCTAGAAGCCCTTCCGAACATTCTGCATCATCCTATTTGGAACCAGAACAACATTCTGAAATGGGCGATAACAAGAATAATGAGAACCGACCCTTGGGTAGAACCTTTACTTATCCCATTGTCTTGGATGAAGATGAGGATGCACCTATGAAAAATATCTCACCATCCATCCTCCCTATCTTCCAAGGCATGTCTGTAGAAGACCCCGATCATTTCTTGTTTGAATTAAAAGTTCTTTGCACAGATATATGACTACCAATGAATGACAACCAAAAACTCAAACTCTTTCCTTCCACTCTCAAAGACTCTACTATGAGATGGTTCATAGGATTTTCCTCTAACTCCATTCATTTTTGGGAGGCCATGGAGACAACCTTTTAGATAAATATGATGACTACTGTAGGGGAAGGGATAGGAAAGAAGAGTTCTTTCAGATAAAACAAAAAGAAGATGAAAACCTAGAGGATTATCTAGATAGATTTCTCTTTCTCCATTGAAGGAGTGGTGATGAGTTACATGCAGAAATCACAAAGACAATTTTCCTTAAAGGGCTTGATGAGGAAACCAAGGATTCCCTCCATCTTATGGGAGGAGGTGATGTGTACAACCGAGTATGGAAAAATTCTTGAGCTATGTTGAAGTTACTCAAGAACATGAGGAGGTCTACAAAAATAACAACATCCAATCTTTCCCTAGGAACCTCCGAACTTACGGAGGAAATGGCTAACATGAAAATAGACATCTCTGTCACAATTGACATCACCATTGATGGATAAAAGCCAAAACCAAAGGTCTTTGTAAAAGAATCGTTGGACATATATTTCCCTATAAGTAAAAAAATGACATCCTCTCGAGAGAGTGTCCTATAGGGGTCATGGACATGTGTTTGATTTGTGACATTGTTGATCATGATACTAAGCATTGCAATTTCTTACCTCAGTTGAAAAGAGGATTGAATGTTGTCTCTCAAGTGATGCAGAGATAAAATTTGTGAAAAGGCCAAGTAATCAAGTTGTGTATGCTCCTCGACCTGTTCAAAACCCCTGGAGGATGTCATGCCCCAATCAAGCTCCTTAGCCTACTTGGAGAAAACCTGAGTCGACACCAGCAAATTGGATGGCTTACCCACATCCACCACCATGGATGAGTCCCTATAATCAGCAGGGTTGGGCACCACCACCTAATGCAAACCCATGGAAAAACCAACATTAGGAACCTCAATAGAATCCAAACCAAAACCAATAGTGGACACCACAAATGAATACTAATCAACGAAGGCGATTCTAGTAACCACAACAGCTTTAATGCCCCCACCAAAAACTATCAACAACATGGACAACCAACACAAACACAACTTCCATCCTAGCCACAGAAAGCAAACCCCAAAAATTAGCAGACAACTTCACTTGACGGCGAGGATAAAATGATACAATTCAGTAAATACTATCGTAATTTGAGGCTAAGGTCTTGGAAAATATTGACTCCTATTGTTATCACGGAAATACCGTAGACAATGAGAAAGAAGAGACAATTAACGATGATGAAGAAACTACACATACTCCACAAACACAAGACACTAAGAACATTCAAGGAAAGAATAAACATGTTCATACATCTCCTTTTCCCGATCGATCGATTGTAGGAAACTCAAACCGAAAATGAAACAATGCTAGTTAGAGAGTTAAAAAGGTGAACATTGAGGTCCCACTTCTAAGAGCCATAAGGGATATTCCTGAATTAAACTAGACCATTCAAAACAAGTGTAGAAAGACACTAGGGAGGAAGAATAAATACCAAAAAACAGTCAAGGTGGAAGGGAATTTAGCTAATCTTGTTGTTGGCACACTTATTTCACCAAAATACGGGGATCTTGAGAGTTCAGTCATTATTATTTGTATAGATGATCAGTCAATATCTAACATGTTGGTGGATCTTGGTGTTGCTATCAATGTTATAAAAACATGTATATTCAATTTGTTGTCTTTATTAGGATTACAACTAACCAACAACGTGCTTCAATTGGTAGATCAATCTATTTTTGTACCCAATGGGGTGATTGAGGATATAATGGTCACGGTTGAATCTTGGGAGTACCCTGTGGATTTCATGGTCTTACAACCTAAATCTCAGAAGTTGGGATACCCAGTCATCTTAGGAAGACCCAGTTGGCCACTTTTTCCGCATATATCGATCAAGGTCGGGTAAAATGACTATTTTAAATGGGAAAAAATCTAAGCATATTTCATTATACCCTCATCCCCAGTTGTATGTGTATGATTGTGAACATGTATGGGTAGATTCTTTGGATACTAACTCTCTGAGTCCTTATCTGGCCACCATTGCAGTAAAAAATCACATGACCGAAATTGTTGAGTCATATACACTGCCGATGAAGAAGGCTCTGTGGCTATGGAAATCAACACTATGGCTACGAAATTGAACCTAAGGCTATCGAACCATCTATTTCGAACACGTCCGATATTATTAGCTTGGTAAGTGACAGTTCTAATGAAGATTGTAAGGACATCTATGCTTACAATGCACAATGCACAGCCACTGATTTCCATTGTCCTTTAACCAAGATTATGTATCTTGATAATATAACTATTTTACACATGCTTCAGCTTCATGTTTGTCCCTTGAAAACCTTAATCACCGATGTAGATCTCACTATTTTGAAAGATACCAAATAGGTGACAGTTGACATGGGAAAAGAACCGACCATTGAAAATAATTTAGAGGTCATTCAAGAGGCTAGGGTTTTTGAAATCTTGAGGAAACATTCCCAAGATTTTGCTTGGGATTATACTAATATGAAGGGTATTCATCCAAGCATATGCACTCACCATATCTACACTGAGGATGTTAAACCCATAAGATAGAAGCAACGAAGAACTAACCCAACACTTAGAGACATAGTCAAAAATGAGATAGAAAAATTGTTGAAGGTAGGGTTCATCTATCCTATATCTAATAGTCAGTGGGTATCACCATTAGTTATAGTTCCCAAGAAAAATGGTAAATGGAGGATCTGTGTAGACTATAGGGAACTTAATAAAGCCACAAAGAAAGATTAATTTCCCTATCATTTATTGATCAGGTTTTGGACAATCTCACAGGTAAGAAATATTTTTCCTTCTTAGATGGGTTTAGTTGGTATAACCAAATATGTATTGCACCTGATGACCAGGATAAAACCACCTTTACCTACCCTTGGGGTGCATTTTTATATCAGGTCTTACCATTTGGGATTTTTAATGCACATGTTACTTTTCAAAGAGTAGTCTTAGCCATTTTTGCAGATCTCATGAATGAATGTGTTGAATTTTACATGGATGACTTCACTATCCATGGATCCACTTTCAACGAATCTCTCGAATAATATTAAAAAAGTATTAAGTAGATGTGAGTAGCACCAACTCTCCCTGAGGCATGAAAAATTTCTGATTATGGTTAATCAGGGAATTGTTTTAGGCCATCATGTTTCTACCAAAGGAATACAGGTCGACCCCAAAATGATTGCAGTCATCATTCGATTTCCTACACCAAAAATCAGAATGACATCAAGAGTTTCCTTAGACATGCAGGGTATTATAGGTGATTCATCAAATACTTTAGTAAAATTGTTGCACCTATGTTTTCTTTGCTGAAAAAATATTGTGTTTTTGAATGGTCCCCTCAGTGTCAGCACACATTCAATATTATCAAGTAGAAGCTAACCACCGCTCCAGTCTTGAGAGGACCCGATTGGGGAAACCTTTCCATATTCACATGCATGCCTCTAACATGGCCAAGGGATTTGTTCTTGGACAAAAATATGAAGAAGATCAGATGTATACCATTTAATTTATCAACAAGAATTTGACCCCTACAAAGAGAAACTACACCACTACGGAAAAGGAATTTTTAGTTGTTTGTTTATTCCCTGAATAAATTTTGACATTACATTACTGGGTACAAAATCTTTGTTTATACTGACCACTCGGCCATATGGTATTTGATGAATAAACCAGTAGTCGGAGGTCGGATTATTAGATGGTTACTCTTGTTACAAGAATTCAACTTGACCATTATTGATAAGCCAAGGAAATCTAATGTTGTTGCTGATTTTCTTTCGAGATTGAATGTTTCAAGTGATGAAGAAGTAGTCCAAGATCATTTTTCGAGACGAACACATCTCTTTGTATCAACTCAAACTCCATGGTTTTCGATCTTGAAAATTATTTGACTACTGTGGAAGTTTCCTACCTACTTTACTCATAAAGAGAGATGAATATTAGTCAAAAATAGTGCAACATATAAGTGGTGTAATGAAATTTTATTTAAATGTTGTCTGATATGGTTCTTCGTAGGTGTGTTCGGGAAGATGAAGTATATGAAATACTGAGAGCTTGTCATGATGAACCTGGAGGAGGAAATTACTCAGTAAAAAGGAAAATTAACAAGGTCCTTGGATATGGATACTATTGGCCTTCCCTCCACAAGTCTATAAAAATTATGTATGGTAGTGTGATGCATGTCAAAGAATGGGGAAACCTACGCTATCCATGGAAATGCCTCTTAATACTCAGTTGGTCTTAGAACATTTGAGAAATGGGATTCGATTTAATTGGACCTTTTGATCTCCCATATTTTGGGAAAGCATACATGTTGGTGCACTGACTACCTCACAAAATGGGGTGAGGTTCAAGTAGTAACCTTCGCCACCGAGGACTTTTTGTTGAATTTCAGCACAATCACATAATGTTGAGATTTGGTGCTCCTCAAGAACTTGTATTTGATCAGGGACCTCAATTTGTGTCTAACATGATTGATGCTTTTTGGAAATCTACCGAATCAAGCACCGAAAATCATCACCATACCATCCCCAATCCAATGGGCAAGTGGAGGTGACAAATTGAGAACTTGAGAACATTTTGACAAAAGTGGTCAACTCGGATAGGAAAAATTGGGTACCAAAACTCCCGAGGTAGTTTGGGCCTATAACACGACCTGGAAAACCACTACTAGTTTTTCCCCTTATGAGTTGGTATATGGAAATAAGCCACTATTACCTATAGAGTTCGAGCTACACACATGGAGAACAACACTGGAAATCGACATCAATTTGGATGAAGCACAACAATAATGAGTGATACTGGTTGAACGAATTGGATAAAATGCGGATGGAAGTAGAACAAAAATGGAAATTCTTCAACATCAAAGGAATACATGGCATGATGCACATATCAAATACCAAAAATTTAACAAGGGTGAATGGGTCTTACTCTTTGATTATATATATCAATAGTTTAAAGGTAAGCTACGGACATGCTGGTTGGGACCATATCAGATCGACAAAGTATTTGATAACGGGTTTGTGAGACTATAATACCAATCAATGATGACATACGAGACTCTTCTTGTGAATAGCCACAGACTTGGGATGTATTAGCGTCCTCTGGACAAGGAAACCTTCACTAATGACATCATGCTGAGTGAAGAACTAGATGTGGAGGAGGCTCTTAGCCCCTCTTGTCATGAGTAATTGTTGTTTTTTTAATTTAAATAAAGGAGGATGATCACAAATTTGATCTTCTTCCCTTAGTTAGTTGTCTTGTTTTCAATAAAAGCATAAATCTTCATTGTTTAAAATGCCACTAATCACATTTTTCTTTAGATTTGCAGAACGTGGAGATCTACGGAAATCGAAAGCTGAATTGGCATGGGTAAGTGCATTCTAATTCACTACAGATATTTCCTTATAAATCACTTTCCCCATTGTATGAAATTATTATAATTACACCCCTACACGATGTTTGATGCATTTATTGAAGATATCATTCCAAATCTTATGACATGAAGTGGGGGATAATAAGTCTTAATTATAGAAGGTACCGCTAGTGTGAGGATTCCAAGAAGGGGACACACCATTTTCTAGGCGGGACAAGTGGAAATACCAATTTTAATGATGATTATGTATGATACCACGTAATAAACCTTCCCATGTATGACCGGTCTTATCAAATTTTTCTACCGCCGAATTTGCATCGACTTCAATTCGAGGATTTCGGTACATTTCAAATTGATCCTTACTAACTACTTCTTATCGTTGCCTGGTGAATTTAAACATACCATTATCACTACCATTACATTGTGGGTTCAAGCACGCACTTGTTCTTGTTTCTCTATTGTTTGGATTCACCTTCACCATGGGACAAAATAAAAAGTTAGAGCTTGATTCTCTAGACCCATTACTTAGGAACGTCGCGATTTCATAGGTATTTCAAGATTCCGGCTGGCTTGAATTCATACGAAAATTTGAAGGTTTTGACGAAAGTGTAGTAGATGAATTCTTGGAGAATTTTGAAGTTACTTGCTCCTGCATTGGCGGAAGAGAGTGGAAATCACCAGCCAAGTTGTTTCTGAACTATCTGGCTGCCATATTTTGGTTTGAAAGTAATGAAAAATGCACCCCTCCAAGAATTGTTTGCTTTATTTCATGTCGATGATGAAGCATTTCCCGAAGTAATCCTTACCTCACAAGGTACTCAAAAAGGAGTTAAGAGAGAAAGTTTTCCTGGTATTTAGAGTAAGGTGTCAAAATGGATTAACAGATACTTCATATGTGATGGCCAGTCCATCTGTGCTAGGTGGGGATTCCCTCAAAACTCTCATTCATTTAAGATTCGTATCAACCTTGTCCTCAAGGTAAATTTACCAAAATATTTGGTTGATGTAGTTATCAAAGTAGGCCGAGAAAAGAAGAATGGAGGAGGAAAATCAACGCTCAAACATCCAAGACTTATACAAATACTCTACTCGCATCAAGTTTTTTTCAAGCCAAAGAGAAGGCTTGAGCGGATGAGCATGGGGGATGGTTCCAAGCCAAAGTAGCTCAAAAATAGGTCACCTTCCATACCTTGACCTACTATCAAGTTAGCCTCTCTCCCTCTACATGAGAATGTGGAGGAACACAGTAGTCAAAGAATGGGTGGAGGACCCTGGTACTTAGGAGAATGTGGAAAAGTCGGTAGTCAAGTAAGCCCATCTTCTATGCCTTCCAATTCTAAGGGTAAGAATACCTTGCCTCTCTATTATTCTATTTCACTACGGCCACGACGGTCCTATACACTTAAGCATAAACTTGGAAGTTCTCGAGGAGGGTTTTGTTGATGATTTTGCTCCTATTCAATAAGAGAAGGTCGAGGCCACAACCACGGATGCTCCTACCGAAATTTTTTTAGACGTTATATTCACTACAACTATCCCTATCCCACAAAGCTTGAATGTTCCCACATCAAAACTTAGTAGCTCGGAACCATCTTCTATACCTATAACATAGATTCCCGCTCTAGAATCAATTGCAATGGAGATTGGTAGCCACGGGTTATGTGAAGCTAATGTACCACAAAGTTATTTGGAGGATATTGCATTCCTTAAGGAACAATTAAAAGGTATGAATGAAACAAATTTGTCTTTACAAACTGAATTTACCCAACGAATAGTAGAAAAGGTTAGAGAAATTACAACTTTACAAGTAGAAGTTAGTAGCCTAAAGCGACAAAGGGATTTAGGTCTTAGCATTTTGAATGATATCGATTAGTTATCTCTTCATAATTTAGAATTAAAGAAAGAAAACAAAAATTAAGGGTAGAAATTGAAATCAGCCAAAGTGAGAAACAAAAATTGCAATCTCTTTTGGACTGTTTTCCTTTAGCCTGTAAGCTCCTATCTTGTAGGAAACCGTCTTCAACCTACAACATGTTTATTCAAGAACAATTTTACTCTTGGTAGTTATTGAGGTTGTGTTGTCAAGAGCCTTTTGAAGCTCCTGATGGTAATACTTTTCTATCCATTTACAAGAACAATACCCCTGATATTTAGAATTTGCTTTGTGAGTTCTACCTCCATAACATGTTAGTTCCAAATGTCCCTAAATTTTTCATTAACTTATTCTTGGGGATTTTTAATTAAAATCTTTTCAGTCTTTGCTTCAGAATCAGATTGTGTGGGGTGAGCAGATGGATATCTTCAATTAAACAACTCAAATGATAGGATTCTATATTCATCCTACACATCACAATGATGTAGCTATGCATAAAAACTTCAGATCTCTTTACTACCAAGCTGGTATTGGAGAGAATACTTCAAGGATACTACTGAAATGTGTGGAATACTTTGAAACCTATAGTCAAGCAATACTTTGGGGCAGCAAGGCAAGCCCCGACGAGGAGGTGGGACACCTTGAGTTTACCATTAAAAAGAAGAGAGGTTATTTCACCTCAAAATTTGAGTTGGAGTATCAAACGAGGGGATGCACTCATCACCATAATTCATCAATTGTCAGAAAAGGATGATAAACAATACAATGACGAATGGGTGGGACTGCAGGTAAGGCCACCACTTCTTCTTATCCCAACTACAACTTGGAAAAATAATGTTTCCCAATCCAATGAGAGTTTCACAACTTGGGTCGAGGTAATCTCAAATACTCAGGGATGTAAAGGTACATGGAAGCAATATGCTGACCAATTTGAAGAGTATGACATTGCCCAACAACTTGGTCACATGGCAGGGTGTAGATGAGTTACATTGGGACATGCAATAGGTAAAGTGCAGGGGAAATGATGAGTACATTATTTGGCTTATTAATATCATTCATATGATTGATAATTTTTCATTTAAGCATGGTTTGTTAATGCATGGGGATGCTTTGTATAGGTATATCCTAGCGAGTTTAATGTATTTTCTTTTCTTTTGTTCATGTAACATGATTAACCGTATAAATTCCTACTAACTACCTTCGTGAGAAAAATGTGGTGATGTGTGTAGGAAAATAGTGAACGATTATTGCCAATGCAATTAAGGAGTCCCAAGTTTGGATTTGGAGTGCAGAAGAATGAGAATTTTTCTATCTATCGACCTATACATATGGGTCTTGTGTCTAACAGTCTTATAGGAATTTATGAGTCTTAATCAATACTGTTAGTGGAAGACATTAGTGCCGGTAATTTTGGCATATTCTATAACTACCTGTGTCTATATAGAGACACCTCCATGAAGAACAATAGTAGCTGGTAATATTTTACATCTGCGGTATAACTTGTTGCATTCAGTACTTTTCCTTTTTGCACTAGATATGGCATGGAACTTATTTGAATTAATATAAGGAGACATCATTTTGAGTATCTTGAGTTGTTAAGATTTCCTCTGTCCCAAGGAAGAGCAAGGGCCCACTCGACCGTAGAGACAAAAGGTTGTTTACGTTTACATACACATATGGTTTTATGATAAGTTATACTCACTCAGTTTCCTTACTGTAATTTCTATTTCAGTCCGTCTCATGCAATCCATGCTCAAGTGTGTTTAATTTCCTTATTGAAATTTCCATTCAGAATGTGTGTTTCCTCTTATGCAAATTCTAGTTAACGTGTGCTTTTACTTTTACTACAAGTTTTAATTATGAGTGTGCAATTTCAATTTTGTTCTTTCAATTCTATGTGTGTGCATTTCCATCCGAGTTAGAAGTATATCTTTGAGAATTCATTATATTACAAGTAACTTAATTTTGTAGATTTATATTGCATTTTCATAGATTAGTAACAAATCCAGAAAGATCTAATGAAACCCCAAGCAAAGGACCCAACGGTAGAAATCCATTGCATACTGACCTATGACACAACCCAGTTTGATAATGACACTAGTAGATTAATCTATTAGTTAAATGCTTGGAAGAATACAATGACCCATCAACTCGGCTCAACACAACTATCGACTTTGGTTGGAGTAGGCACCTAGTTTTGTGACATATGCCAATTTGTGGTGTTGTGTTCATTCCAAGAACACCGATGTTGGTCAAGGACCCAACATCGATCACGAGAGGGTAACGGTATCATTGAGAAACCGTGGTTGGTCTCTGTGACAACAAGTTTGCATAGGTTTTCTTACAACAGAAGAGAGAATGAATGGTTTAGTATCCTGTTTTGGAGGATCGGCATATCGACATAGTGTGTACAAGAAGAAACGAGGTATATCACTTAATGTTTGAATAAGAAAGAGGACAGAGTTGGTTCGGTTAGTCCAATGATACTTTGGATCATGTATCTTTATATGGTTCATGTTTTCTTTCTTTCGTTTGAAGCAACTGGTATTATGTTTGGATTGTGTGCACAAGTAAAAATTTGCACCATGGATATTTGTTGAGCTTGAATTTTATTTCTGGGGTGTGTTGGAATCTTGAGGACAAGTGAATCTAGTCTAAGGATGAGGTCCTCAATGAAAAGTCATGTTTAGACACACAATTGCATTTAACGAAATATGTTAAGTACACAAGATGAAAAGAAGGTGATTCACCTACTTCACAAGAAGTCGAAACTTCTGTGATATAGAAGTACTATTTGTTAAGAAGGGAATCAAGTTTATATTTATTTCATATGGTTTTATTTATCATCGATATATATATATATATATATATATATATATATATTGGAGATTTCGAGCTTTTTATTAGAAGTCGTGGGGGGAGCTCATGTTGAGTGGGAGCAAGCCATGGTTTTTGACATTACAAGTTGGACACATATCTGCAAACGCAGTGAGAGGAGGATGTTACTATTTAGAGTAACATGGGGCACAAGTGGTTTTGGAAGACATCACGGCTTTGTAGGTATTTTTATTTTATTGCATGGTGATGTGACTTTTGGTTTTATTTCGTGGTTCCTGGATATCCTTATGGGATGATTGCTTTGATGGTTATTCAGCTAGGTGAAGAAGAGAGAGAAAAGATATTAACATTGAAGGGTAAAGAAGGAAAATTTGTTTGTTACAGGTTTGACAACAGTGTATATTTACCATTTATGGATGGTACCCTTTGTTTGCTTTCATCTTGGTTAGTGTGCAGAGTATGTTGATGACATGTTTTCTGTTATTTGCACTTGTTATTAGTAGCATGGTTTAGCATGGTTTTTTTGTTGATATTGATGAGCACATGATTCATATTTGGCTTTGGAGTTAGTCGGTGGTAGACTTGGAGCTTCTGGAGATCCTAGTGATATGGATGAATGTACATGGTGAGTTTGTACATGTGGATAGATTCTATTTTGTGAGTCTATGATGATGCAAATATTTGTTTTGCACATGGATGCCTATGAGCATGGTTGATATGCGTATGAGCATGGTTTAGATGCCTTGAGCATGAGTAGGGGATGTTTGTATTTCCTCTTGTTACTATGTTACTCCATGATAGATATTATACAGATGGTTGTCTTGGACATGCAAGTTGTTTATGCAGGGTTGGATTTGTAGATTGCAAGTGTTTGGATTCTTTGAGTTATGCAGGTGTTGTGGATGCATCCACTGGTTGCATGTAGTACTCATTTGAGTTGTTTAGACCCAAGATCTAGTTTTGCTTTTGCATATTCTAGTTTGACTTGTCTTTTGTCAATTACATTGGTACTAGCATGGAGACATGGATAGATGGTTGGAGAACATGGTTGGATGGATATGATTGCGACATAAGCTTAGTACTTGTAAATAGGGACGGAAGCCTGTAAAATATATTAATCAATGGAATCAAAATACAATAGAGCATGATACAATATTTATACATATTGGATAGCCTGGATACAAACAAATATGGAGTTCATAACTATGCAACAACAAACTAAAATACAGTAGCTTCCAAAATACATCCAGAAGAAGCAAATGAATAAAGGCATAAATTTTATAACAACATAAAAATTATACCCGTGAATATAACATGACAAATATGGTTAATAAAACCATATAACATTATACAACAATAATTAATTAATAACAATAGTTAAATAATTAATTATACAATGCATAATTAATTATCCTAACATTCCCCCCCTTAATTGTGCATTGTCTCAAGGGATGAGAGGAGGAACTCTCTGAAAAACTTGAACTTGTCACGTGCGGAAGTGACTTTGTGAAGATATTTGCTCGTTGTTCATTTGTTGAAAAAATTGAATTTGTGGATGGTATGCTTCAACACATGTTTGCGTATGAAATGAACATGTACTTCAATATGTTTTGTTCATGAAATACTGGATTGTGAACAAGTTTGAGAACACCTTCATTGTCAACATACATGATGGTCGGTTTTTCCTATGGTATTCCAAGTCCTTTGAGTATGCGACGTAGCCAAATCGCTTGAGACAACTTCTCCTGACGATACTCAACTTTTTTGGAAGAATGAGAAATGAAGTGTTGTTTCTTTCTTCCCCATGATATTTGTCTAGATCCGATAAAGAATACAAATCTTGAAGTGGATTTTCTCTCATCAATGTTGCCTACATGATCTGAATCCGAATATACTGACAAGAAGAAGTTGTCATTCTTCTTGTATTCTAGACCAAGATCCACTGATCCTTTGAGATACCTCAAGATGCACCTTTCTACTTTCCAATGAAAAACTTTGGGTTCCTGCATGAACCTGGATAGATAGCTTACTGCAAAGTTGATATCTGGTCTAGTGTAGGTCAGGTAAATGAGACTCCCAATCAACTACCGATAGAGAGTGGCATTTACCTCAGGAGATGGATCTAAACGAGATAACTGCAATCTATTCTCCATAGGTGTAGCAATCGGTGTGCAATCCATCATCCTAAATTTCTCAAGCGTCATCTTGGTATATTTCATCTGAGAAACAAAAATGTGATTCTCTTTCTGCCATACTTCTAATCTAAGACAATAGTGCATTAGCCCGAGATCTGTCATGTTGAACAATCGATTAAGATCTTTCTTTGTTGCATTGACCATCCTCATTGAATCATTGATGACTAGATCATCAACATAGCTAACAATAATCACAATCTTCCCCTTGATTTTGAGGTAAAGATTGGGATCGTATGGATTTCTTAAAAATCCATGTTGTATGAGATGCTCATCAATTTTGATGTACCATGCCCGGGGTGCCTGTTTGAGGCCATACAGAGATTTCTTGAGTTTGCATACCTTTGCTTCTTGACCAGGTACTACATATCCCTCAGGTTGAGTCATGTAGAATTCTTCTTGTAAATCTCTATTCAGAAAGGCACTTTTACGTCCATCTGATGGACTTTCCAACCAAACTGTGTAGCTAGAGAAAAGATCATCCTAATCATCTTGATCTTATCTTGTGGGAGAAAATGTCTCCTCGTAGTCAATGCCTTCTTTTTGTGCATACCCCTTTGCTACAAGTATTTCTTTATACTTTTCCATTGTCCCATTTACTTTGTACTTCGTTTTAAATATCCATCTGCATCCAATGGGTTTCTTCCCTGGTGGAAGATCGACAAGTTGCCAAGTGTTATTTTTCATTACTGACTGATATTCAGAGTCCATGGCATCTTTCTAAGCTTTTGACTATAGGGCTTCCTAGACTATAGAGGGCTCATTGGACTCAATAAATCTACTCATCAAAGCAAAATTGAATTCTTCTCTTGCTTTCTTTGTGAGTCCATGGTCCGAGGGTAGATGTATCCGATGGAGCATCCATTCTTGCATCTCGTAATGTGCTATTACACCACTTGGGCATACAATGAACTATTCCCATGGGTCATGGTTCTATTAGATCAACACCATCATCCCCATCATCACTTTCCTCATTTGTGGGAACATCAACTTCAATTTTTACAACTAGTGAAGAATCTACATCAGGTGAGTCTAGAGGAGGAGACTCTACTTCCTTCTTCTCAAAAAACTCAACATCTCTATTGGTGTAGAATTTTTGGTCTTTGGATCCATCAATCTGTACCCAAGATTTTCTTCACTATACCCAATGAAGATGAGTTTATGTGACTTCATGTCCAATTTATTTCTGTTCTGCTTGGGTATGTGCATACTTTCTTTGCACCTGAATACTCTAAGGTGTGCAATAGATGGTTTCGCTTTGACCATGCTTCTTGTGGTGTTACTCATCAAGAGCAACTTGTGGGCACTCTGTTCAACAAATACACTATTGTCTTTGTTGCTTCTTCCCAGAATGTCTTTGCAAGTCTAGAGTCATCAATCATGCATCATACCATTTCCATGATAGTACGATTTCTTCTCTCAACAACACCATTCTATTGCGGTGTGTGTGGAGGAGGCATTTGTTGACGAATCTCGTGAGTTTTTAGGTAGTCTTTAAACTCATTACTGGTGAATTCCCCCTCAATCTAAGCAGAGAGTTCTGATGTGATGACAGTTTCATTCTCAACAACTACTTTGAAATTCTTGAAGGTTTCAAAAGCTTCACTTTTCTTGCGAAGATAAAAAATCCACATTTTTCTTGAATAGTCGTCAACACAAAGCATGAAGTACTGAAATCCAGAATGAATTGGTTACATTGGACCGCAAAGATCGGTATGAACCAGATCAAGATTACCATGAGATTGATATTTACTCTTCTCGAATGAATCCTGTGTTGTTTACTCTTTTAGGCGGTGAGGATACTTGTATGTATCCTTTTGAAGAGATGGTAACCCATGTACCATATTGACCTTGGAGTAGTGTCTCGAGATACTTGAAATTGATATGACCAAGTCTCCGATGCCACAACTATGCTGAGATAGAGTTCTTAGCCACAAGTTACTAATCATCTCTGTGGAAAAAATCAAGTTGGAACATGCGTCCCACATTGGAGGCTTTTGCAACTATTTTCGAGCTTCATGATTTATCTCAAATCAAACACATTTTCTTGTCGGAATGAGTATCAAAGTCAATTTTTAGGTTTTGATCTAGGAGTTGACTAACTGAAAGCATATTCTTTGTCAACCTAGGGACATATAAGACATTTGATAGTCTACAATTGCATGAACCAAGGGGTAGAGAAATGTTCCCAATCCCCTGAACTGTATATGAAGAATCATCACCCAACGAAACATGGTTTTTCGAAGATGTGTTCCTCATTGAGGTAAACCAATATTTGTGTTTGGTCATGTGTCGAGTGGCTCCGAATCAACATACCAGACATCACTAGATGACGTGGATGGTTCACTTGATCAAGTAGTGTACAAGAAGTCTTCATTATCTGAATGTTCTTCTTGTTCAACAATATTTCCTTGTTGATGGGGTATTCTTTTCCAGTTCCCCTTTTTCTGCCCTTGATTGTAGTTTGAATGTCCCTTGTGAGATTGTTGTTGTGGAGGTCCAGAGTTACTTGATGAACCTTTCTTGTATGTATTGTACCAACAATATTTTAAGTCATGTCCTCTTTTACAAATTAGACATTGCTTCTTCTGTTGTTTTTCCCGTGATATTGATTCTGATGTTGGGAATTTTGATAGGAATTAGGTTTTCCTTTACCTTTTCCTTTCCATTTTTGATGTGAAGAAAGTGCCTACTCCTCTTCATCATCCTTATTATGCATGGCTTCCTCTTGTTGCAGTAGGTTTACCAGCTTGTCAAAACTAACTGTCATATCTGACACGTTTAGTGTTGTGAAAAAAATGTAGTAAGAAGAGGGGAGTGCTCTCAGAAAAATGGGAACGAGAGCATCATTTGTGACCGCTTCTCCCAGGGCTAGAAGTGAAGCCCTCAACTCTACAACTCTTCTTAAGAAAGCTTCAATTTTCTCATTCTGCTTGAACTTCAGTGTATGTAACTGACTCTGCAAATTTAGTATGACATTCTTGTTTTTGGCCTCATATATTGTGCGTAATTTATCCCACGCTTCTTTGGTTGTTTTGGCATCTCGAATGTGGGGTTGCACATCGTCGGACACTCCAAACAAGATGATGAGTTTTGCCTTCTGATCTACTTTATAAAATTGCCTCTCTTGTGTTATATCGTAGTTGATCGGTCAAAGTACCATTCAAGTAGTCCAGATCTCTTCAAACTCAAGTTGTGTTTCGATTTTTGTCTTCCATGTAGCATAGTTGTTTCCTCTGAGTAGTTGTGAATCTAGAAGATTAAATTTGGGGGAATTAGTGCCTATTTCGCAGAAATCCCGACAGGTTTGGCTCTTATCACTCCAAGTATAAGGTCTCCTAATCTATATACCGTTAGTCTGATATACCAAACATTTCTATGTACGCGCGCTTATGATATACCCAATGGTAAGTGGAAGAAGTTAGCCCTTTCTATATACCGACGGTGCGTAAAAGAGGCATTAACGTACTTGAAATAATTCAATATGTGGTACCAAGACAATATTGAAAGGGGTTTGTGCGATTATTGACATTGTCTCAAAGAATTATCCTCATACGCACACATAACTTTTCTATATACTTGGATAATTTCTCAGTCTGGATTTATGTCATGCAATCATTCACAAACGAATGGGATGGCTCATAGTGTGTGCATTGTGACCTTATTACTCCCCATCGATTTAAAGGTTCGATGCCCAGATGATGTTGTTGCAACTATATTAGGCGTTAAGTGCAGTAGTAGTCACGACGACTTTACCCGTAAGTGCTTCCAGAGGCACCGTATATACCGAACGCTGCGAATGAGATCTAGGATCTCGTGAGTGTTTTAGAACCAAATTTTACTATTTTGTATTACAATTCTCTGCCAGTTTCTGAGCAAGTTACAATATTTACGGTTGACTTATGGCAACCTACAAATTAGTACAATATATTGAAGCATGCAATTACATTCAAAAATTTTGAAAAATTGAATGACAGCAATTTTTTTGTTTTATGGCCCCTGGTGGCCTCAGAGCCCAATACGACCCTCTATGCAAAAAATCGTTAAAAAGTAGCTCAAAATGAGGTTTTTAGATAGTCTTCCTTTTGCAAATGTTGCCCAAAATCAAAAAAAACAAGCTTAATAGGAGAATTTTTTAAATTAGGGTTTTTCTCACTAAAAAATTTAGTAGCCTATTTAGTTGTAACTAGGTTGTTTAGAGGCGGTTTTTGGCTAAACATGCCTCTAACTATGGTAGTTTCACTGTTTTTGCCACTAAAAGTCAAAATGGTTTGAAAAAAGGTTTTGGGGTGGGGGTTGAACCATGCACTTCCCACTCCCAAGTCATTTCCACTTATCCAACTCGGCTCCTATGAGCGCTTAGCAATAAATCAAAGCAAATTATATTTAATAAAGAGGAAATTCGAACTAACCTTTTGAAAATGACAACGTGGATCGAATCCCACGTGGCTTGCTTGATTGGAGGAGGTCGGTTTGTGCTCTTGCTCAAAAAATGGATCGGTTATGAGTTTTTATCCTCCTTTGCATGTATTTAGCACAACACCGTATTATTTTGCTTCCACCGCTTTGATAAGCCTTTGTATTATTTGGCTTGCATTTTTTTGTTTATCTCCACCGTTCTATTTCTTGGTTCGTTAATTTTTTTATATGAATTTGTATTTATTTCTTGTGCGGGATCTCGTGTTCACGGGAGAGTGCCCAATACGGCCTGAAACGATGTGGATCGGTGTGTTTTATTTTCTCCACTGATAGTTGATTGATCCTCCATCTTGGTTGTATGTAGGAGGCAGGTCCGGTGCGAGGGTGCAAGGTCGTGAGGAGGTCACAACTCGTGAAGGTTCACTTTTGAGCCACCATTTGCAATATATTCCAGTAGAAGACATTCGATGATCAAGACAGAGGGATTTGATGTGAAACATATCACTCGGTGGGAGCAATATGAGCTCACCCTTTATCCACCCTTTTTACTATGCGATTGGCATGATCTTAGCTCAAATGTCCAACCAATAATATGCCTCAACTTTTGCATGGAGGCTTCTCAATGGGAGCTCGACTCTTTTTCCAATGCAATAGAACTTGGTCGCTCAGTGCACAACTTGGTATGGGCTCGACCAAATAAAAGAACAACTCGGCTTTCAAAATAAATAGCTCGGCTTTCAAAGCGGTGTAACCCGTCCTAACACTTGCTCTGCTCAATTTTTTTTTAATGCACAATGAACTTGACTCGGCTCGGTTAGGGGAAAAGCCCTCTACACACTAAAAAAAAATCTTAGTGTTGGGTGCACCAGTGTAAAAACAAAATTTGTGTTCCAAACACCTGGAATGAATAAGAGGATGTGAGGAGGCAGGGATGGGGCTGGGAGGTTGCAGGAGGCTGCACAGGCTCTCAATTGCTGCAAACGCTTCTCCAATCTCCTCTATCTTTGTTGCTCTCTCTTTCCACTCCTTCACAGGTCCAGATTCTCACTCATGGTACTAAATGTAAATAGGGACGGAAGCCTGTAAAATATATTAATCAATGGAATCAAAATACAATAGAGCAGGCTACAATATTTATACATATTGGATAGCCTGGATATAAACAAATATGAAGTTACAACTATGCAACAACAAACTAAAATATAGTAGCTTCCAAAATACATCGGGAAGCACAAATGAATAAAGACATAATTGTTATAACAACATAACAATTATACCCGTGAATATAACAAGAAAAATATGGTTAATAAAACCATATAACATTATACAACTAATTAATATAATGTAATAATTAATTAATAACAATAGTTAAATAATTAATTATATAATGCATAATTAATTATCCTAACGATTACTTCAATTCGGTGGGAGCTCTTGCGGTGTGTTAGTCATGATGGCTTGATTGCATGAGAGGCTTGGTGTTATGATTCAATGGGAGCTTGATGTATTGATAGCTCGGGTATCACGAATCAGTAGTAGCTTCATGTAGGTATATGGTAAGTCATGGTTTGTTATCTTCTTGGTTTTTAGAAGATGGTTTAATATTCTGATTACTTGAGAGAATTGTTGAAGGAAATAATAGTTGGTCTTCACGGTATGTAGAGGACGGTAATGTACAGGTACATGTACAGAGGTTCAACAATTTATCTCCAAGTGGGAGATTGTTGGGTTGTGGAGCTAGATTTCTTCATAATGAGCATGCATTATAGGTGGCTAGTTTACACAAGAATGGCGAAATCGGTTGGCTAACTTCCATTGGTCGGCAGATTAACCACCATCGGTCAACAGATGAACCACCATCAGTCAAGGAACCGACATCAGTTTCATGTGCATGGAATTTTATATTTAAATCATGGGAATTAGATCTAAATTTAGTTATAAAGTGAATCTAAAGGTTGTAAATGCATAGCTAAGTTGACCTAAGTTTGTATATGCTTATATAAGAATGAAAGCTAGGGTTAGAAGGATGATGACATGTAATTGATTATTATTACATGTGGAATCCTTGGTTGAGAGGATGATGAAGAAGAAGAAGAAAATGGTTACATGAAGACAAAGCTTCCATGGAGAGAAGTTGGACATAAGGAAATAACATGTACATATGAATGGTGAGAAGAGTGTAATGTCTTCTATTGTATTTCCTTTGTATTGTTTAGTCTCATTGTAATGGCTTGCATAGTATGCAAAGCACATAGAGTTTCTTCTTGTAGATCCACATGTTGGTGAGATCTTGTATTTTTAGATCCACATGTTGTTGTGAGATATTGTATTGTTAGATCCATAGGTTGTTGTGAGATCTTGTATTCATAGATCCATGAGATCATGTTGTATTGTTGATCCATGTAGATCTAGATATTGTAGAGGAGGTTGTCTTCATGTTTGCACAAGTTGATGCAGTGATGGAGAGACAAACTTACTTCTTGGTGCACAATTATAGTTGCACATATGGTAGACCCATGTGAGAGGTCTTGTTGCAGATTCATAGAGAGCTTGGTTACAGTTCAAAGATGCAGTAGTTCTTGGTTATGTGAGATCTATTGGTGGTGTTATGGAGGCATGGTTGTAGTGCACTCATGGAGATCCATTTAGAGATCTGGAAGAGGATATACTCTTAGAGAGATGCATTGTACTCTTGTGGGAAGAGTTGGTTTGTACTCTTGTTTATTATATATATGAGATCTCTATCTTTGGTGGACGTAGCCCACATTGGGTGAACCATGGTACATGTTGTGTTATGTGTGTGTACTTTTTTTTTATTTGGATTTATCTAGTTTACATTTCCACTTTGTAGATTTTGGGGAATTGTTTAGATTTGTATTTACTTGATTTGGTATGTTATTGAATCATAACACTATTTCATAGTCCCTAATTCCCAACAACATGAGGCAACAACGAATCCTAATGAGGGAAGAATCGAGGCAATTGATGGCCTCAATGACATCACATATGAGTTTGACATCATTCGTTGTAGGTTCCTTAATGAAGATCTCGATGTACTTTCAGTGGATCAAATTATTGCCAAATTCAAGAGTCTAGTTAATGATGATAATGAGGTAACAAAGTCATTTGGTCTTGAGTCCATTCATAAGATGGTATCATACCATAATTTCTTGAGCCAACTCAAGAAAATAAAAAATGGGACCAAGAGGTTACCTTGAAAATTAAATAGAACAACCAAATCCATGAAGCCCCGAATCACTATGTGTGCGGACTGATGATAAATATGTCCAAGAAATCATCAAATGATTTCTTGGTTATAGGCACAAGTTAGCTAGAGAAGAAGAAGAAACCGACACGAGATAAGGAAAAGGTTCGACGCTAACCCTAGCTGAGCTTGGCTACTATTCTCACACAATATCCAAGCCACAATCACCATTCAAGTAACATGTTTAACTCAAATCAAAATTACACAACCACTTGGCTATTTTTGTGGGAGATTGTTTCTCGAATGTAAATGCATCTTATTTTTAGTATGTAATGATTAAGAAGAGTATCTATAATTTCTCAACCTTCTTAATCTATAAATAGAAGGATGTATTATGTTATAAGGGACTTTTGGATCATTTGTGTAAGGAGGCTCTGCCATTTTGAGTACTCATATACAAGCTTTAGCCTCAATACTATATACATAACTAATTTTTGCCTTCATCTTCTTTAATGTGTTGTGTATTTCAGTAGTTCATTTTATACTTGTGAATATTTCTTTCCTAGTATGTGATGATCTATTTTACCTTAGCATTAAGCTATCTTTTCTTTAACAAAATTACAATTTTTGATTAGTGAAGCTTATTTGTTACAATTGTGGAATAAGTGCAGTCCCTTTTGTTATTATTAAGTTTTATATTCATAAAGGTTCTTTGTTGGAGGAAAGGAATAGAAAGTTGTGCATATCATTGATTATTCTATTAAAGTATTTTTTGCTTACGGAGTTAATCTTCTTGTTCATTAAACTATTGGTGTATCACCATTTTTTCAATTATTTTCAATTGTCCCCTCCCTTTCCTCAAAATAATTGGATAGTTTAGTTTGTTATCTAGTATTGCATATTTCACGGTTTAATCTTATATTGGATGCACATAGTTTAGAAGGAAGTTTTCCTTCTTTGGGGGTTCATCCCAAGGAGCCAAGGTCCCACACCTTGGAGATGTTCCCATGTTACACTAGATCGTATGAAAATTAAGCGTGTGCATGATCCAAGTGACAACATATTCAATGGTTTGAATTGTTTCTCCCAAAATAACATTTGTAGATTATTCCCACCCAAAAATATCTACTATATATGGTCCACTTAATCATCTCAAACAATTTTTAATATGGAATTTAATATACTAAATTTGATAGATCGCTTTACTGAGATAAAAGAAAATGGGTGGTGAAATTTTTGGGTATATATTTTTACATACATGTGAAGCTTATTAAAATATTAAAAATGTGTTGTTGGCAAAACAACACCGAAATGAGGATGGTGGAAGAATGTGTTGAGGCATTGATAAAGACAATAATGGAGATGAAATTTTTAGAGGGGTAGTTCGGTGAGTGCAATGTTATTTTTGATGTGTTTGCATCTACTTATCTTAGCTATAACAAGGTCAAAAATATGACATCGTATGAGGTGATTAGGGATTTCATTCATCCATCAATTGAAAACACGTCTCCAGCTCTAACAACCTTTTGTGAATGAATATGTAACATGTGGACGAATGTCATTAAGTCATGCTTTAACGACCAAAGTAATCATTGTGGTCCACACTCAACTACTTATCATAATTTCGTATTCACATTTCTTACTTGGAGTGGAAACATCGAAGGGGATGTGTTAAAGAAGTTAAACTTAAGGGAGTGAAACATTAGAGACGGAAGAGGGCGATGAAGAGGTGGTTTGAGGGAGGATAAGTAAATGGGAGGGGAAAATGTTTAGGGGAAGTAATGTGCAAAACATTTTTCTTAAAATGTAGCACATATGAAACATGTTTCATAGTATCAAGCTTAAGAATAATGTTGTACCACTCTATTTTAAGCCATATGGAGGGGTCACTCATTCATTTCCATTAACCGATCCACACATAATTGAATGAAACAAAATATTTTGGGAAAATATGGTGAAAATGGGTTTTGTTATTTTTTATTTTATTTATTTTAGTGGCAAGGTTCTCAATTGTTGTTTAATTTATTAGATAAAAGGAAGACATGAATGAAAAGTTGGAAATAAAAATGTGGAAATTACTTGCATTATTTAGGTGATTGCAATTTTCCATTAAAAGGGTCAAAATAATTTTTCAGTTTCCTTTAGCTACCAAATAGACGAAATTGTTTATATGAAAATGGCCTCTCCATGGTTTACAAAAAGTTTATTATTTCCAATGTTGGTAGAACTCTGTGACAATTTAATATTCCAACTTTGATGGATTGGTTTAGTTTTAATTTTTATGTTTTATTTTAATTTTCGAAAGGTCTGATTAAAATAGTTTCCATATCGTAGAGAAAACAAGGAGAGAATATTTCAATAGTAATTATGATATGATGAAATAAGTATTGAATAACACCACTTAGTCAAAAATAGATGCTTACGAATAATGTTGTACCAACTTGCCCATTTTTTTGACATTGGCATTTACCTTGTTTGAGCTCACATTCATGATGTCCCCTACTCCTACCATATTTTTACAAGCACCAAGTTGAAATACTTGAGTCCATTTATTGTGAAGCACACGCCCCTTCCTAGCATACAAAACCCTACAAAAACATACACATAAATGCATTTTCTCCCACTATTAAGTTTACTACATAAATTATTATTGTTTATTCACCTTCTATGTAGAGTACGGATAATATGACCACGTGCTTTACAAACTTGAGGAAAATGGGCAGGGAGAGATCAAAATGGGGGTGAGGGGGTTACACCACCCACCATTATCGTTAGGAGATCCTAATTTAGGGGAAATGAATTGGTGGTCATGATGAAGATGGAAGAGTTGTTGGGATGACACAATGTTGGGTCATTTACACACTTGATCTCAAAGTAGACTCTGACTTAATCCATTGTTGAACATGACATTGATCAACATAGTAGTTTCGACTATGTATCCCTATGAGTATAAATTTACATACCCACAAGACCCCCTGAATCATCCACTAGAACAAAAATAAAAAGTAAAAAACCCCGGATTAGAAAAAGAACTCCACATTTTAAAGAAGAAACTCAAATACCCAGATCTAACAACAAATGTAAAATTAGTTTTTACCCATTAGTCCTCAAACATCACTCCCCATAAAACGTAGCATGCATTTTAGTCCAAGCCTTAATCTATGTTGGCAAAATCATTTTTCAAGTGGGAAAATTGAGGAACTCTCACCAACAGCGGTGTGTGGGTCTAAGTCCCTCTGCTTGAATGGGGCGAGATCCATTTATTAAAAATAGGAAATTATGTAGAATATTCTATCAAGTGGGGTGGTATTTCATTGGGGGATCTCATAGGGGTACCTCCCTACACCTATGACAAAGTGCTTATAGGAAGTATAAGGGAAGGAAAAGTGCGAGATAGAGGTGTGAGAAGAATAACAAGGGGAGTTTTTCACAATTAATAGTACATCGAGTTCATTGTTTCAAAAATAGAAAAAATCCATGAATTCAATGAGAATACACCATGAGAATTAATCAAGGAACAAAACATGAAAAGCACAAAGTATCAATGCATAATATTCAATAAGTACATACTCAGGGAGTGTAGTTGAGATGGAGAGGAAACATAAGCAAAGGAAATAGAGTAAATTAGATCACTTGTTCCTAGAGAGAGTATGGGAGTTAGTAAACAAGAATAACCATCCTTTGAAGTGAGGAGGCTCTCTAATTTATAGCTTTGTAATGCAACTATTCATCTACCCCCACATGAATCTTCATGTCCTTATTCCACTTGTTGATTTAATCTAATTTAGAATTAAACCTTATTTTAGAGTACTTGTTGTAATAAATTATATTTAGGTAATTAAATACATTAACATAAAAACAAGAAGCATTCAACGACAAATAAACCTAAGCAAATGAGAGGGAAGATGGCTAAGCTGATTTTGTGTGATCCAAAAGTGATTGGGATTGTGTATTCGTTGGAGCAGGCTAGAGAGCAGGTCTCGCAAGGATCCGGAAAGGTTTGATAATTTAGGACCGTGTCGAGATAGAAGTTCCCACAGGAGGAAAGGAGAGCCCTAGGTGCTAGTGACTGATATGGGCACTGTGTTTTCTTAGAACTTCGTGTTCTAAATTTTTATGGGTAAGAAGGTCTTAACTCCGGTATTCACTTTGTCACTCCTACTTTGTCTTTGTTAAGGTTCCTATCGTACATGTAACCTACAAAACAAATGAATACCTGCACATTTGCAAACCATATAAAATCTAGTAAAAATATGCAAAATGTGGATTCAAATCGACCCTATGGTCACTCAAGAGTGAACTTATGACTGAACACTACACTACATCTAAGACTCCATGTAGTTCTTTATGTGTTTGTATCTATGTCCACCGCCCTAGGATGCCCTTTTTGCAAGTTGCATGATGATAGCGGGATAGATCTAGATTTTCCCAAATATGGAAAACATGGGTAGTGGAATAGAATGGACTCCCCTCCTATGTTGTGTATGCAAATCAATGTAGCCCTTATCCCTTGTATGGATGTGCTAGATGTATGCCTTGTAGTGCTCTTGTGCCTTTGTATAAGCTTAGGCGATGATAGGTAATGCTTATATTGTTTGGACCCTTATTTGTGTTGGGGTTAATCACACCAGTTGTACAAATATATTATTCAGATATAAGCATACAAATAATAAAATTGGAAATAAACTAGAAGAACAATATACAAGATATAACGTGGTTCACCTAGTGTGGGCTACGTCCACCAAGAAACTGTTAATCTTATTATTCAAATCTTTGTAGAGAATATACAATGAATATTTGTAATCTTCCATGTCTCATGGATGTACAATACTTTCTTCCTTATAAGCTTAGTTTTTTTTCTCTTCAATAATTCCTTCTTACAATTCTACCTTATTATCATCTAACCCTAGTTTTCTAGCTTATATAACCATATACAAATCTAGTGCAGCTTAGTTATGCTATTACAACCATTAGATCAAATTTATATCAAAGGTTAGATCTAATTCCCATGAGTTAAATAAAAAAATCACGCACAGGTAACTAATGTCGGTTACCCAAACCGATGACGATTCCTCCTTGATTGGATCGATACCACCTGCAATCGATCGACACCGACATCTTTGTTGATTCTAACAAGTTAATAAAGCATGCTAATGTGAAGCAATTAGCCTTCATATCTCAACAATATCCCACTTGGAGATAAATTTTTGCACTTTGCACGCATAAATCCATTCTTGGATCATTTAGTAGACTGTTTATCCCTACTCAAGTCTCAAACTCGAAGACCAACAAAAGTGGAGTGTAGCTACAACTTCTCCTTTGCCAACATATTCATTAGCATATCCACATGGTTCTTATTAGTATGGATTTTCTCCAATTTCATCTTCCCATCCTCAACACTGTCATGTCGTATGAAGTGATATCTCATCCGAATGTGTTTCATTCTTGAATGAAACACTGAGTTATTTTCTAGATGAATCACACTTTGACTATCACTATACAATCTGCAATCATCTTGCTCCTTTTCCAACTCTCTTATGAACATGCTCATCTATATCATCTCTTTGCTAGCTTATGTAACTACAACATATTTCACCTCTCTGTATTAGACAAGGCCACAACCTTCTACAATCTCGAAATACAACTAACCTGTCATCCCACCTACTATGAATACATATCCAGTGGTGCTTCTCTTACCATCCAAATCACCGGTCATATCTCGAATCAACATATATGTATAAAGAAATATCTCGACCCTCGATAACATAACTGCATGTTGGATGTCCCTCTCAAACACCTAAGAATCCATTGGAATTCTTTCCAATTCTCTTTATCTGGATTTTCCATAAATCTACTCACAACTCCCAATGCATGTGCAATGTTTGCTCTTGTACAAACCATAATATACATAAGACTTCCAACTGCTGAAGTATATAGAACTTGTGCCATGTACTTGACCTCCTCATGTGATATAGGACACTGATCTTCACTCAATTTAAAGTGTCCAACCCTAGGTGTACTTACAGGTTTTGAATTTTGCATATTCAACCTTTCCAACACCTTACTGATATAATGTTCTTGAGACAAATACAACTTCTTGTTCTTCCTATCTCTAAGAATTTGTATGCCAAGAATTTTCTTTTCAACTCCCAAATCCTTCATTACAAATTTATGAGCTAAATTTTCGTAAGCTCACTAATGTCCTTCATACTAGATCCTGTAATAATCATATCATCCACATACGGTAAAAAAATAATATAGCTTCCATTTCCAAGCTTCTTGAAATAAACCCAATGGTCAAATTCACATCTCATTTAACAATGCTCATGCATAAAACTATAAAGCCTCATATACCATTGCCTTGGATTTTGCTTGAGCCCATACAAGCTCTTTTTCAACTTGCACACAAGTTTCTCCTTACCCTTGACTTTATAACCAAACGATTGCTGCATATAAATATCTTCCTCAAACAATTGTGAAGGAAAGTTGTCTTAACATCAAGCTATTCCAAATATAAATCTTCTATTGCAACTAAACTTAGAACAATACAAATGGAAGTCATTTTAACTACAGGAGAAAATATCTCACCAAAATCAATACCTGATTTTATATGCAAATCCTTTTACAACAAGCCTTGCCTTGTATCTTTTATGTCCACCCTCTTCTTCCTTGATCTTGTAAACCCATTTGTTCTACAATGTCCTTTTACCTGTTGAAAACTTAACCAAATCCCATGTCTGGTTCTATTTCAAGGAGTCCATCTCCTCATCCATGTCATGCTCCCACTTCACATGGGTCTCATCCTACATTGCTTCTTCAAAACTCTCTAGTTCACCACTATCAATCAATAATAAATAAGATAAGGAAGGTGTAAATATTTCTGGAGGTCTACTTACCCTTTGTGACCTTCTTATTGAGATCTGGGGTGCGGAGGCTCAATCGCTCATTCGTAAATTTGTATCAATCTCGCAGATGTGTGACCGATGTCGGTAACCTCCTACCGATGCCAATTTTTTTAACCGACGTCGGTCCTGTTGTTCTCAGAGCCGCGTCGATCGGTGTGACCGATGTCGGTTTAGGAAAAGCTGACACGGTACCTATAGATGTATTTTCTAAATCCGAGAATGAGTTTTCTTCCACAAAATTTCTAACTATTCTCTTTGGGTACCAAAACTTGATCCATGTACATTCTCTTTTCATTCCATTCAATTTCATGACTCCTAACAATCTTAGAATCTTCTAAATCCCAAAAATGGAATCTGAAATCACCATAATCATAACCAATAAAAGTACATCTCTTGGATTTATCATCCAAATTCTTTCTATTTTTTTTATCGACATGCAAAAAAAGCACGAACCAAATACTATAAGAAAAGAAAGATATGCTTCTTTTCAAGTCCAAGCTTCTCCTACGGTATTCCACCATCCAACACACTTGAAGGCCCACGATTAATTAAATAAACCATCACGTCTAGTGCTTCGCTCATAATCGCAAGGGTAATCCAACATGTATCCTCATGCTTCTTGCACATTCGATGATTGTCCTGTTCATTATTTATGCAACACCATTATCCGTGGTGTTCTAGGAACCATTATTTCTCTGCATATTCGATTTAATGAATAATAATCATTGAAAACCTTGATGCATTACTCACCACCATTGTCAGATCTAAGGAATTTTAACTTTGAATTTGATTCATTTTCAACAAGGGCTTTCCATCTTTTAAAAGTCTCAAAAACATCATATTTACGTTTAATACAATAAACCCATACCTTTCTTACGAAATCATCAATGAAAGTCATATACTATTGGGATCCTCCATGAGAAACTACTGGGCTATTCCCCGCACATCCGAGTACACAAGCTCCAATTTTTGCTCCTTCTTTGTTGCCCCAACTTTGAAAAATATCACTCTCTTTTACTTTCCAAATATACAATGCTCACATAAATCAAGATCTACATCTTTCAAATTTTATAAGTTACCATTTTCCTTTAAGATCTACATTCCTTTTTACTCATATGGCCTAGAAGATTATGTCACATGCATGCATCCAATCAAGTACATAGCACATAAAAGGAACTAAGTAATATAGGTAGAAAAATACAATATTCCTACCTTCTTAGCTCTTGTTACAACAAGAGATCCCTTGGTAACTTTCTAAGAGTTGGTGTAAATGTAACTATGCAACTGATTCACCTAATTGTCTTACAAAAATATATATCTCCCGAGGCTCGACACATACCTCACATATTTCAATATCCATGTATTTCCATTTTGCAAATTTAGATGAACATCTCCTTTACCAATAATATTGCATGTTTCATCATCTCCTAAATAAACATGTCCACAATTACCCTGGACATAACTTCTAAAATAACCCTTATTAGGGTAGCATGGAAAAAATATCCCGAATCTAAAACCCATGATTCAATTTTATTATCCAATGAGAGAATAAGGGAATCTTGTGTTACCTCAAAAGATGCAACATTTTCCTCATTACCTTTCTCTGATACATTCTTTTTTTTTTCCTTGAACCAACAATCCTTCTTTGTATGTCCTTTCTTTCCACAATTAGCAGCAGTTATTCCTTTACCTCTAGATTTAGATGTGTCATTCTTAGCATTTGATTTCCCTTTACTCTTACTCTTTGATCTCTCATTTTTCCTTCATCTCGCTTTCTACATTCAAAGCATTATTAGATGATATTTCTCTTGTAATTTTCGTGCGTATTTCTTCATTCAAGATTTTACTAACCACATCATCAAACTTTAAAATATTAGTAGAAGATGTTATATTACTAATAACCATTACCAAGCTATCCCAACTATCTAGCAAAGAGCATAAGAATAAAATTTCTTTCACTTCGTCATCAAACATAATATTAACCAATTTTATTTGATTTACCATAGAGTGAAAATCATTCAAATGACTTGACGCAGATTCACCTTCTTGCATCTTAGAATTAAATAATTTCTTCATGAAATAAACTTTACTTCAAGTACTAGGTTTTTCATATAAATTAGTTAAAGATTTCATCAACTCTATTGTGGTTTCTTCTTCGGTAATATTCAAGCCACAAATCTTTATCAGGATCAATCTTATAGATCTCAATGCCTTTCATCAACAATTTTTTATTCTTCATCGGTCATCTTTGTAGGTCTTTCCTTCTCATTCAATGGTAAGTATAGATATTTCGATACAGAGAATCTTCCACTGCATCTTCCATAGCTGATAATTACGGATGTAAAATTTTTTTAGCTCTTTATTTTCCAGCTTTTTCCATTGTTGTAGCTCCCACTCTATCGAAATCCCTTTGTGAGTAAATCATCAACACACAAAATCCTCAAACAAAAAATCTTTGATACTAGTTGTTGGGGTTAATCACACCAGTTGTAAAAATATATTATTTAGATCTAAGTATATAAAAATAAAAGTAGAAATAAACCAGAAGAACAATGCACAAGATATAACATGGTTCACCTAGTGTGGGCTATGTCCACCAAGAAACAACCAATCTTATTATTCAAAGTTTTGTAGAGAATTTACAATGAAGATCTGCAATCTTCCACACCTCTTAGATGTACAATACTTTCTTCCTCACAAGCTTATCTTTTTATCTCTCCAAGAATTCCTTCTTATAATTCTCCCTTATTATCATCTAACCATAACCATATACATATAGATTTGGTCAAAGATCTTGCAATTGTAAAACTAAAACATTAAAAAATCTGAAACACAATATAATATTTTTCTCTATAATTCAACGTAGCAATATACAAATATATAGGAGAGGTAGCTCCTACATCTACAGAGAACCTCCTCCATAAATTTCTCACCCAACTCCTATATACGTGAGTTGGTTAAACAACTCCACTCACGTTAAACAAACTCCTTATATACATTATTGTTACTAACAATAATATGTACGCACTATATTTCCTAACATTCCCCCTTAATGTGAACATGGGAGAAAAAAATCACACTTCTTTCACATCTTGCCGCTCGTGCGTGCCCATGATTTGGATGGTTTTACAGGACAACCAACAACCTTAACATGAATGTTTTTACAAGACAACCAACAACCTCAACAAGGATGGTTTTACAGGAAAACCAACAACCTCAACAAGGATGGTTTTACAGGACAACCAACAACCTCAATATCATGATGCTACTTTTCCTTGTGCTTTCGTCTATCCACTATGTTTTTCCTTTCAGGGAATTATGTAGGAAACATTGCTTACAAAATGCAAATCTGAAAAGACGGAAAAATTAAAATGGAAATGAAAATGGAACATTGAAACCATGTTCCCCCTCAATGTCTTAGTCAACACAAAATAGGAACTCGAAATAGAATCACATAACACACAACCGAAATCAACTACAACTCAAAAGAATGCAAACTCACACACACACACACAATCACTACAACTTGTAGCTTCGTCATTGGTGACTAACGAGAGGTCGTTGATCAACCTCCAACCTTTGATGCCTCCATCCTCTAGTGTCATGTTCTTTAGCTCAGCTAGATTTGACTTAGATGCTCAATAGTTTCCACATTGTCATTATTATTTTCTTCCCTCCCACAATGTGAAACACTTTATTTTCCGGATGTCGGGTAACACCGAAAATGCATCTATGTGGCAATTTTTTTTTCAAACTTTTGACTACAATGAAAAAGATGATTTTATGACATTTGACACTAAGACTAATTTTGGTGACATAATACTACAAATGACATAACTTTGACTTACAATGACATTACAACATGATTTTTCACAATACTATTATGACAATTTAAACTTAGCACTAGGGACTTAAATATTGACAAACGAATCTTGCTTTTTGACAAGGATAATAGTATTAACTAAGAAAACAATTTGGACCGACGACACACTATGATATTTATAACCCATTAAACCCTTCAAAGCTATATAAGCCACCACGAATTGGGTACTAACCTCTAATTATGAAACTCCAATTAACTATTGGATTTTACACATGGAAATATATAAACTATTACTAAGTTTTAAATCACACAAATTCACTTGAACTATTTTGAACTCCTATCTTGCGTTCACACAATAATGAAGTTAAAAATATTAATTAGAGACCGCCATTGGAAGAAATACCTTTGTGAGATGAGATCACGAAGAGAAAGTACAATTTGTAAATTGTGTTAATTGCATGTATGATCCGTTAATGAAAAAACTAATCAGAATATTAGATCTTATGATAAGGAAGACAACCTATCTACTTGAACCTTTGATATGATGGCGAATGATAGCTCAACCAATTTACGTCGATGCAATCTTTAATTTGCCTCTTCAAACAAACTCTATTCATTAAAATAATCAAATATTGGCAAAGTCGATCGGCGGTGGACAAATTTTTGTTTATAAATTCATTTCTTTCAAGTTATCATTACCATACCAAGATTTATGTTCAGGATTTGACCATGAAATAGGAGTAGTACAATTCCTACCATACACAACTTCAAAAGGTGTCATTTTTGTTGTAGTATGATAACCTTGATTATAAGAAAACTCAATCAAATGCAGATATTGTTCCCAATTTCTAGGTTTTTCACCTGTATACATTCTAAGCATATCTTCTAATATTCTATTTATTCTTTCAATTTGACCATCTAACTCAGGATGATAAGTAGTACTAAAGCTCAAACTAATACCCAATTCATCAAACAAGGACCTCCAAAAAGAAGAAGTGAATCTAGGATCTCTATCAGTCACTAAATCTTTAGGAAGACCATGCAAACGAAAGATTTCCTTAGAAAACAAATGAGCTATATCTAAAGTAGAGGTTTTTATTTTGGTTGGTAGAAAATGAGTCATTTTTTCAATCTATCAAACACCACAAGAATAACATCATGTCCATTCTTAATCTTAGGTAAACCTGTAATAAAATATATACTAACTAAATCCCAATTCCAATCGAGGAATAAACAAAGCTTGTAATTGCCCGGGTTTACTACACTTTTTAGTTTTAACCTTTTGACAAGTTAGACACTGTTGCACATACTTCCTAATGTCTTGTTTCATCCTAGGCCAAAAAAATTATTTTTAACTGACAAGTAAGTATTTTGAAAACTAGGATGTCCAACTATGGGAATGTCATGAGAATCTCTCAAAATTTGTTGTCTTAAATTAGGGAGACTAGGAATACACAATCTACCTTTATAGTATAACAATCCATTCACACAAGCAAATAAGAAATAAGTCTATCTTTTAAATGCACATTTGAAGTTCCATTTTGCAAACTAGAATATAATTAGAAAAATAACTATCATTAGGCAATGCATCTTTTATTTCTTGATCAAATTGACTTCTTTCTAAAGACAAAGCATTTGCAAACATTCTTTTCCTACTTAAAGCATCTACAACCAAATTTTTCTTTACAAGGACATATTGTATTTCAAAATCATACTAACTTAGCAATTCTACCCATATTCTTTGTCTCATATTTAACAAAGGCTGAGTAAAAATATATTGTAGACCTCTATGATCAATTTTCAAAACAAATTTATGACCTAACAAATAGTGTCTCCAAATTTTCAAAGCATGAATTATCCTAACAATTCTAAATCATGAGTAGGATAATTATTTTCAGCAAGCAACAATTTTCTAGACCCAAAGCATACAACTCTACTATATTTCATTAGTACACAACCAATACCAGAACCATAAGCATCAATAACAACAATAAAAGGCTTATAAAAATCAAGAATACATAATATATGTGCACAAGTTAATGTTTCTTTCAACTTATTAAAATCAACTTCACATTCCTTAGACCAATGATATGAGTTATTTTTCTTTGTTAAGTTTGTGAGAGGACTAGCTATTTTAGAATAGTTCTTAATAAATCTTCTATAAAAGCTAGACAACCTAAGAAAATTCCTAATTTCTTGTACATATTTGGGTGTATCCCAATCTTTACTGCTTTTACCTTAGAAGGATCAGGAATTCCTTTTTCAGAGATAATATATCATAGATAGGATAACTTTGTTTTAAAGAACTCACATTTACTTAGTTTACCATACAAATGATGTTTTCTTAAAGTTTCAAGCACTATTCTAACATGTTTTTCATGTTCTTCTTCATTTTTAGAATAGATCAAGATATCATCTAGAAATATAATCAGATATAAATTTGGAAAAGGTCTGAAAACATCATGCATCAAAGTCATGAAGTGGATGGGGCATTTGTTAACCCAAAAGGCATAACACAAACTCATAATGACCATATCTAGTCCTAAAAGCATTCTTTGCAATATCAACATCCTTTATTCTAATCTGATGGTATCCAAAATGTAAATAAATTTTAGAAAAATATCTAGCACCATTTAATTGATCTAGCAAGTCATCAATTCTAGGTAAAGGGTATTTTTCTTAATAGTTAGCTTATTTAATTGTCTATAATCAATAAAGTCTCATAGTACCATCTTTCTTTTTAACAAACAACACTAGTGCACTCCAAGGAGAAACACTAGGTCTAATTTTTCCTTGCTTTAATAATTTAGTCAATTGTATTTTAAGCTCAACTAATTTGGTTATAGGCTATCTATAAGGTGCTTTTGACACTAGTTCAACTCAAGGAATAAGATTAATAACATGTTCTACAGATATTCTAACTGGAAATTCTTCAATATCAGAAGGAAAAACATCCATAAACTTTTGGACTATAGGGTGAACATCTATGTCTACTTTAAGCTTATCATTTTGAGTAACCAAAACACAATTTTTTTTACATTTTTCTTTAAGACTCATTTTAAGTTGAACAACATAAATAGTTTTCAAAGTCAGTTGTCTTTTTGTTCCCTGCAAAATATGAATATTTACATATTGATCTTGAATACAAACTTGTTTATTTTCACAATTAATGAGAGCATGATTCTTTTCTAACCATGTCATTCCTAAAATGGCATCATATTGACCTAAATTAAGTACATGAAAAGATTCACTAGATACAATATTATCTATTTGAAAATCTAAGTCTTCAACCAAAGCTCCTATTTGCCTTATTATTCTTCCAGGGTCATTTTACTTATTGGTTCAATTTTTGCACGTATCAACAACAACATAAAATTTCATATTTTGATTCCCTTCTTTTGGTTTATCATCAACTTTCTGATCTTTATTTTTATCCCAACTTTTCTTTTTCTTAGGACAACCCCTAGCATAGTGGTTATCTCCACAATTCCAACATTTAATTTCCTCTGGTTTAGTTTTGACATACTCTTGTTTCTTTTGTTGATTTCTAATCTGAGTATTTTTGCACTTGAAAATTTCACTAAATGGTCTTTTATGTCCTTAAAGTGAAAATTAGAATTCTTCTTCTTATAGTCTTCTTTCTTTTGATGCACAATAGTCTTATATTTTTCAATTTTTTCCTGTAATTTGAGCAGCCCCATCTACTGAAGTCGGTTTTCCACACTGACACTAGCATTATATTCTTCTCTTAGACCATTTATAAATATAAGAACTTTGTTTGTTCCAAAAATAAAAGGCACAAATCTATTCAAGTTTTCAAAGGCTTGTTTGTACTCATTAACAGTTTTAAAACATTATTTTAGATCAAAGAATTCATTTTGCCTTTGTTGCAAGAAATGTTCAGAAAGATACTTCTTCTTAAAAAACTTTTTAAATTTACTCCATGAGACCTTATGAGCTTTAAGTTTTTCAGATCTTAATGTGTCTTCCCACCAATTAAGGGAAACATTTTTCAATTGATAAGAGGCTATTTGTGTCTTGCTTAGCTTATTAGTTTTCTGCAATTCAAAATATCTCTCTAAGCTAGATAGCCAAGTTTCAACTTGTTCCCCTATTCCTACTTCCCCAACATATTCAGAAATTTTTTTTCTTAGAAAAGTTTTGTATGTCTTTAGAATTCTACTTGAACTTTCTTGCTTATTATAAGAATCATCATAAGAACTAGAAGAATCGAAGGATTCATTTGATTTATCAGAAGTAGAATCATCATCAGAAGAAGAGTGCTTTCTCTTCCTTATTTTATTTTCTGACTTTAGAGCATTTCTTTTCCGATTTAGTACTTTTATCTAATTTATTTTTATCAATCATAGCTTCTAAAAATTGTTGTTTCAAAGTCTCTAATTGCTCAAAAAGATAGGTCAGCCGCCACTGCCCAATTGTTGGTTCTAATGTTCCAATTCGTTGTAGTCCATGCCATTCTGTGAATCCATTCCATCCAAATTTGATTTGTCTATCATTCTCTGTGTATATACACAATTTTATCTTTGTGAGAAAATCACCATAATATTTTACTTCACAACATATTTATTTCCTTTTATCAATTTAACAATAGAACGTATTTTAATGAGGATAATTAGCTCTGATACCAAATGAAATGCAACTTTTTCCCTCAACAAAAATCAATAATTCTTGACAAAATCTTATCTTGTGGAAGTCTGATACATTTTCTAACATTATTATACTACTATATGTTGAATTACAGAAAATCTATACGTATTCCACTTAATTTAATAAGCTAAATAAAATTGGGAAGAACTTTATAATTATGTGGGCTACAACTAACATGATTAATTAAGCTTTAAAACATGATTAATTAACTGGGATTAACCTGAAGACACGTGGCTTGATTCCATGTATTTTCTTAATAATTCCATCTCACGGACACAAGGTCATGGAATCAACCAAAGACTAAATAAATTCGGGTCCGAACAATTACGAAGGCAAAGGATAAAGACAAGTGTCAATAATTCATTGGCTAAGATAAATAAGGACTGACACTGTGAAAAATAGTTATACGTCTTTGCTTTATTACTAGATTGATTTTCGTGACCGCAACTTAATAGTCCAAAGGCTAATTAATAACAAGACATGGTTTAGCCATACATACGTGGCTTTAACTAAATGGTTTGGTATTTTTCAATCTGACACAACTCGCAAAGGAATACAACATGTGAAGGAACATGGGCACGTTTTATTGGTTTGCATTGCAAAGGTACAATCCGGTGAAATTGATACTTGTGAAATTGGTGGCTAAATATTATTGGCTAACTATTGAGACTGACACAAGACCGACAACGTGAAATACGACATGACTTGGAGCATTTTGATTGGGTCAAGTTTCACATTTGGCAAAAGACCTATTAACTAAGTTTGAATCCGTGAAGAACGTGGAATGATCTAATTGGATCGTACTTCACAAAACTAAGAAGTGACTGATAAGGGTCTGACATTGCGAAGCTATATGGCGTTATCTCATTGGTTAAAACCTTCGCAATAGTCAGTAAATTGACAATTCGATAACACATGGGTCTTTTTGATTAGCTAAGACATGCAAAGGTACCAAGACTCTAACCCCTGAAGCACACATGGAACGTTTTAATTGATTCTAACTTCAATATTATACATTGTATTTACTTGTCGAGATGCTTTAGAAACATATAATTAGCCACAATTAAAGGGGATTTTTGGGTCCAAGGCATATAAACGATAGAAATACAATAACCACAATTATTAGATACGAGAAAATCAATAATTTAACCCAAAATCATCATTAAAATTGTAGGATTATGATCAAATACACATAACAATCTTATTCTATATTAAGTTAAATAGATTCTTCTTTAAAACACATATATACATATCAAATTTACGTATTTCTTTAACTTATTACTACAATTTAATGCTTCTACTAACATAAACACATATTTTTCAAATTATCCATATCAAATTAACAAAATATATCTATTTATTCATTTATCAAGTAAAACAAAAGAGTTAACTTCTTTCTATTAGCATTATACAAATATTTATAGAGCTTTTACAGATGTTTATAGAGATTTTATAGAGAGGAACTTATCTGAGACAGAATTAGGAATTCTATTACCAAATTCCAATGCAAAGACACATTCAACAAACACCATACTATGGCCACACTATGAAAGGACTATGTTATACACCCCGTGTATGTTCACCTTATCCTGGTCAGGACCATCCAAGGTTGTACTTATGTACCCTTGGTTAGGACACCACTGGTGCCCCTCTCTCTTGCCCACCACCTGTCTGTACCTAGTTAGCCTTGGAATTTACTTCCACAGACTCAATATTCTTTTCCTTAGGATCACAAGCAAAATTCAATTCGTGTCCCTCTCAAAATAATTTACATGCCTTTTATAAGACTTCATTGGCAATTATGAACCATCACAATGGTTTCACACCCTTTCATAAATAAAATTAAGTTTACATCAATATCTTTGTTATATTTAATCTTTAAGCCAAACTTGTCTTTAACAATTTAACAAGTCTTCATTGCTTATAATGCTTCGGGATTTAGTCACATAACAAATCTCCCATCTATCTACATAATTTAGGAATTAATGACCGATGTTATGCTTCACAAGCTAGGGCTTAAACCCCCAGACACTTGGTGGTGTGATTGGCGGTGGAATCATGAATTTGTCCTCCTCCGCAGACAATGTTGAAACTACTTATCATGTTTTGAGTCCAGTCTCGCATGCCATTGCCAAACTCAATGCCCTTCGGGGTTTGCATTATGTGCATTCCGCTCAAGCCGCCGGCTTTCCGCGCTTGGAATTCTCTTCTTGAGCCCAAAGTTAATCATTTCCTTTGGTGCCTTATTTATCAAGGTCTCCTGTTGGAGAATGTCTTAGTCACATTGGCATCCCTAATCCTAAATGCCCCTTCTGTTCCAGACCTGAATATTTTAAACATTTATTTTGGTCTTGTCCCTGTGCTCAGACTATCTGGACTTGGATTCATTCCTTTTTCCAACCCTACCATCCGAATTATTTCACTAGTGTTTGGCTTTGCTCAGGATTTGATCTATGGCCACATTATATTGATACTCTATGGCAATTATTTAGAGCTTGTATTCTTTTTCATATTTGGAAAGCTTGAAATGCTTTGATATTCTAGAATGATCAAGTTGTTGCTTTTTTTCTTTTAATGACAAAGTGGTTATACAGTCTACTGTGTGCATACAAATTCAAGCCTAAGCTGAAAAGGTTGCCTTGGAGTATGCTCATTTACAGGAGTTTCTTGTACACTGGGGGAGTGTGCCTTGCACGATGAGTTGGGTCCCACTGGATCCTCTGTCGCCACCACCTCGACGACCGCTGCATGTGGGACCGCGTCGCAAAATCCGCTCTTGCTGCAACCATCGCTCCGCCTCCTCGTGGTCGCCCTTCATCTCCGTCCTCCTTTGGACCAGAGCAGAGCCCTCCTCTGAGGGGGAAGGGCGTTGCTAGTTGTCCGCGATGGGGCTCTCCACCGCCCGATATGCTGACTATGGTTGGTTCTCTGCTCCCTGATTGGACAATTATTGTTCCGTTGCGAGATGTAGATGTCTGACCATGATGGTTGGCAGGTGGACCCTCCTCGCCCGGCCCAACTAATGGAGTGTTTATCCCTCCCCGGGATGACCCTCCTCCTCCTCCTAAACGGCGACTTGCGCCTAATATTTTCCTCGATTTGATGTAGTTCTTGTGCTCTCTCGATTACCCTTTGGGTGTTTTGTTGTTAACTTCGTGACGTTTTGTGGGACCACGAGTTTTTGACCACCCCTACTAATGTAACTCTCTTTAATTAATATTAATATTAAGACAATTCCAATAATAAATTAGTTTCTTTATTTTATCATAATCTATAATATTCTAATTTTTTTCTTAAATATATTAAGAATAAGAATTTATTTTTCGTTATATATTACTTGCAAATTAATTTCAGTGAATATTAAATTTTCCTTTTAAGACGTACATTACACTTTGATTTCTAAAAAGTAATATAATTATAAAAGAGCCCCATCCCAAAAAAACATTCCCGATTTTTTAGGATATCTATTATCGGCTATTAACTTTGGTTGATTTTATTGTTTTCTATGTAATTATGGAAAGATTAAAAGAGTAATTGACAACACCTCGCAAAGTGCTTCTAGATAAGTGTTTTGTGATTCCCAAAAACATCAAAAAATGAATACTCCTTTTCACTTCTTTATTCACACATGAGATTCTACTTATTGCTAGACTTAGGCTATATTATCAAGTCAGAATATTAAAGGTTATTACGTTAATTTGAAAAGGTTCGTGTCTAAGAGTCATACCTAACCCATTGAACTTTGTTGTGTTATATTTATTTAAGTGAAATAAAATAGTCCAGTGAAATGTATGTATGGTGCATGATGTATGTATGAGTATATAAGTCTCTGGTGCATTCCGGTATTAAGATACCCTGGATCCAATTATAAATGGATGATTTTTTCCTCATTATAAAGAAAATATATTCTTCAAATTTTAATAAAAAAATTTTATTATTGCTGTAAGAATTTTTCATGTCAATAACATTTTCACAAACTTGATTATTAAGAATGAACTCATTGAACTATTTTGTTGTTTAAAAGGCAACGAAAAGTATTATATGAAATTAATGTTTATTTCGGATGGGATAGACAGGTCCAATGAACATTATTAGCCAATAGGTTATATTAAGTGGAAAATAGGCTTTCCAAATAAAAAACCGGAATCGTTTCATGTCAAGAAAATTGTTTGATGCGGAAAATATTCATTTATGCCTGGGAGGAAATCTGTCATATGTTAGTTCTAGATGTAACGAAGTTTGATTTTATTTTGTTGTATTAGATAAAATTTGATAATTTCAATTGCTCAAGTTACGTTTGTAATTCTACGACACAACCACATATTTGATCGCCTTATCTGCGCAGAGCGTAAGCAATATTGCAGTCAGCGACATGTGCGATTCATCCCATGTCTTCATTATTCTGTAGTGGCCAAGGCTCTCGTGAAATAGGTGGTGAGCTGCTCCATGTTCCACGTGGACACATTGTTGACGTACAAGAGCAAGAGTTGGATTAGAGGCGGATTTGGTTGGTGATGTGGGCTTGGTGCATCTTGGAATTGCTTCTACAATTCTAAAAATCCACATTCGGTCAAAAATCCTCCTTATACCAATAGAAGCGAAACCGCACTCGAGGTGACCCTCTCACTTACATAATAATTGATTAATTACGGGATACATATATTTGTTGCCTTACTTCAACCACTCTCAAAATCTCCTCCTATTTTATTTGTTTTTAAAACTTACTTCTTGTTGCATTTATACTCAAGTATAAACGTTTTGCTTTATGGCAGACAAATAAAAAACCAGAAGTTCCTCCACAAAGAGTGGGGAGTGAATACATTCACCGTTATCCACTCCCCATAGATATTTTTGGTAATGGATTTGGTCCAATTCCCATCCCATCTTAACTTTCTCAAAAGAAAATGAGGTATTTTCAGTGTGTTGCGGGCCCATTCAATTTCATTAATTTGTGCATGGTTTCCTGCCTTCCCAACATCCTTGTCTTATGTAGGCTTCAAAATTTGAGAGTCAAACATGCTTCTCTACTCCTAACTTTATTTTCTACAATAGAAAAGGATGGTGGGGTGTGAATATTTCTCCCTTTTATAAAACATTCCAAACAAAATAGGTGTGAATATTGATTTTCCTCCTTGTCAAAATGTTACTTAATTCATGTGTATTCTTGTGGAAAATGTTACGTTATGCATCTTCTTCTTCTCGCTCTTTCACTATCATAGGCTTTGCTTTTCTTTTCTTTTCTTTTCCCCTATTATTAAGTAAAGAAGCACATGCCAAGCTGGTTGGCTCACACTTTTATAAGGGCAATTTCCTTTCTCAATTCTGGTTATTTCTTCCGTGCACCAAAATGTTATTGAAGAAGAACATAAAGAAAAGATGGAATCCATTACACTATTGGATGACTAGTGGGGGACAAACCTAATTATCTCTATGCTAGTTGTGCTCCATGTGGCCTAATGTTTTATGTTCCTCGCTATTATTATTATTATTTTAATAGAAAAATTTGTTTAAATTGTGAAGTTGTTAGTGTTATCAACTTTATAATATGACATTTGGATTGTCATCCATCAAATCATTTTTGTACGATTAATTTGTATTTTATGTTTATATTACTATATGGGAAAACAAAATTTGGATCCCAATAAAAAGTAACACATAAACATTTAGGATATTTATTTACTTGATTGAAAATCTAAACATTTTTAGAACCAAAAATATCTTTTGAATTGTCATTTTTATGATTTAAGGAAATTGAGAAGAAATTTTGGAAAAAATTTCAAAATTAAAAGCAACCCACTATATTTCACTTTCTTCTTACACTATAGTTCCTTTTTATAGTGTAGATATCTAATTTTGGTATGGGTTTATTTAATTACCATGGTGTTAATATATTTATGTGGAGATGTGTTTTATAATAGCACTTTGAGGTATGTATATGACATTGTTCACTTTTAATTTTGATCTTAAATTTGAGATCTATTTGACCATCTTTTATTTTTTTTTTTTTTTTCTTGGTTATATGGTAGATTTTGGAGCCCATTTTTGATAAAATATTTTGTTTGAATTTTGAAATTGATATCTCTTAACATTTTTCGGATAGATATATTTAAAATATTTGTACTCAAATTTATCTATTTATCTAAGTTAACCTCTTGTTGATACACATTATTTATATTATTTAACCATCAATTTGTTTTTGTGAGTGTTATATGACTTCGACACTAACAATTAGATTAATGTAATAAACCAATAATAGGTAAGAACGTGTATTAGTTTGGGCTCGTAGTTGTTTTAGTTTGTGCTATCATTAGCTTGTAGATTGTTATGTGTTTTAATATCTTGAATATTTATCTAATGAAAGCTTACCCTATGGATATATGGGTCTATTATTTGTTTTGTAGCTATATAATCAACCACTTTATTTGTAAGCTTTCAACTAGTAGTTATCTTATATGGTGGATGAGCCCTTAAAACTACTCCAATGCTTTCTTGGTTGGCATTGACATCAACGTGTCTAAAAAAGCGGTTTGTAGTATGTGTACATGCAACATCCCAAATTTCTAGTAAGTTAAATTAACTACGGTTACGTCTAATCAGGATTAGACGAGATCATCATTGTGTGTAAGAATTCATTTGGTTCGTCGTGTCATGACCCACAACTTCGTGCATGGGCATGACACTGCTGAACGGGTAACCCCACACCCACCTTGATGATCCTTCCTAAACGTGATTAGGCCTTGATCGTAGGTAAAATAGTTCATAAACGATAATGAATCTTTCGGTTATTTGTATTTCGGTTACTTTATTTTAATCGGTTTAGTCGTCTTTTGTTTTGTTCGAATTTTGCAATGACCGTAATAATAACTGCCTCTATTTTATTTGACGATGCTATGTCAAGCCAACTTTATGAGAATATTTGAATTATTATTTACGGACTTGGTGATTTTCGTTTATTGGAATGTTTCGTATGGAACGTGGAAATTCAAATAATTATTATTATAATATATTGTTGGTAATATGTGGACTTGTATTATGATGATTAATTTTAACTTAACCATTAAGTTGGATAACAACTTAAATAAATAACTAAGAATCGCATGTATACAATGCAATGTGAATGCCGAATGGTATATGTTATTTGTTTTGGAGGGATAGTTATTACTTTTGTAGTTGATGTTGATAAGGGGTTTGATTGATTTTGTAAGTGTAGGAATATAGATGAAACATTTCATTTGAAGGTTATATCTTTACATTTCAAATTTGTTACAAATTCGTACATATACATTTGCAAATCTTATATCATGAGTGGTAGCCTTTCGTACATTTGCGAACTATTTTATTTGAACTAAACATGAATACATGAAGACTTCCATACATTTGCATATTTTATATTATGAGTGGTAGCCTTTTACTTATGCTTTGCCCATCTTTGAGATATATGAACCTATCCCTCTTATTGTTCTTAATCATTAAAGGCCCTTTGGAGGATCCATCAAATGCACATTGAATTGTCTATCACGGACCACTAAATGTGCAATGAGAGCTCTCTCATAGTCTACCAAATGTCCATTGAGATCCTTTGTAAGTTCAAATCATATTCTTAATTCCAGGTCTTTAATCAGGGGTATTTTTTATGTTTAATCCGAATGTGCTGCAGAGAAATACTATTGAGAAAAGGGGCTTGTGAATCAACCATATTGGTCCCTTGAGCTACCAACAGAACCAAAGACAATACCTTCCATGTCTCACGCATGACAAAAGTATATGGAATAATGTCAATACGTTATAGGTTTTCCACCCATAGATAGTGGAGGACACGTTCTTTGAAGAATTATCATCAAATAAAGACCTAGAATTAGACTCCTCCAGTAATGCAAAATCAGTAAATTACCTTCCTAAATTCTAATGTTATGTCTCCATTTGGATGAAATGTTTTGAAATGTAGCATAACAAAATGTAGCTTTCCTCATCTTTGTTTGTGTTTATTCTAAAATATTGCTTGAGCTTGTGAATGTAGATCTAGATTTTAGTTTCTGAATATTCATCTTCTTTGACTGAAATAACCTTTTGAATTTGTGGAGAAAACTTGATAATTGAAATTCTTTGATCAAATTCATGCACTGATATAAAGTCTAGTTGTTCTGGTTGATATTGTGATGATGTGCTTGTGAAGGAACACAACTTTTCATTGACGATTCCATCAAAAATTTACTTGAAGTTCCTCTCCATACACTCTATCCATTGTCTAGGAACATTTTGTCATACATTCCTTAGATTGTGTTGTTTCTCTAGTTGTCTTTCACATTTAAAATTTGAGAATAAGTAGATTCGTTGAGAAGATTGCAACACAACTATCTGCAATGGTCAAATTGGAAGCAAAGATAACACATTAGGTTGAGAAAAAATCAAAGTTGGTGTCAAAATTATTAATAATGAGAGGTGGAATAATGTTGATGGTCCACATTAAGGAGATCGACAACAGTAGGATTGTGGGTCTGATACCAATGAAGCATGCGCTGGTTGGTCAAATTGTAGACCAAAGCAATGGTAGCTATTAGATAGATGTTTTGAAATCAACAAATCTATTAGCAAATTTGAATTAGAAACTGGAATATAATAATTCTCAAAATAACCACAAACATATAAAACACCTTTACAATATCGATGTGATTGTATAATAACTAGTTATAAAGATCACCTTCACATGATTTAAGATGCCTTGATAATTTTTGCACCTAATAAAATTGCTTTATGGCTATTAGACTTTTTTTTGTTTTTGTTTTTGTTCTTTAGGAAGGATTTAAGAGTTTAGTCTAACCTCCATTGGTGGAAAGGTGGTAATAGCATTAAATATTTGCTTAGCTTCAAAGTTCAAACTAAAATACTTTTTAGTCATTCAAAATTCTTGTAGACTTCCCAAAATTACTATATCCTCAAAATGCTCAACTTCTATTTTCTCTAGTTGATGCTAGGTAGATCCTACTTTCACATATTTTATTGGTTTCTATATTGTTCATTATTATATTCTCAAGCCGATTGATTATTGTAGCAGAGACGGTTTATTGTTATATTTATATGGATTCTCTAGTCACTACCCTTTTTTAATATTGTTTTAATTAGGGAAATGCAGCCTTAGAGGTAACATATGTTTGGAATAATTCTTGAAGTCAAGGATCAAACTTGGAAGATAATAAATCTATGCATGAGTTGTCTCTGAGTGTCACCAGCTCAAAATCTTAAACACAATCATAAAAATCCTCAACATGATTTTTTATAGAATTTTATATAAATCGTCTCAGTAACAATTTGATAAACCAATTGGAACACAATTCCATTCAGCTTGAGTCACTTTGTTCAAGATAACAGAGTGCTTTGTCAAAGACACTGCTTTTTGATTGCCAATTTTTTTGCTTTCACACCACAGTTAAACTCTATCTTGATACTGAATTCCTTATGGGAAGGCAAAGTGCAATTTTTGTCTATTGGTATAATGAAATGGAATAACACAAAAATTTTCAAAATGAAAGAAAACCGTTAGTTAGAAGATACAACCCTGCTTCACATATAGAGACTAATATTAGACCAAATCCCAGGGGTAGTACAGGTGGTCGAGAGTCAAATAGTAAAACATAAGGTCCACATGATTTAGACACGGAAACCTGTTAATTAAAACAAAACCCTCTTCACTGTGGTATAAGGTCTCCTTTGGCTGACACCGATACTGACATTAAGCCTGATATTCTCAAGGCATAGAGGGGCAAAGAACAAATTTTCTTTAACCAACAACTTATACCCATATGAAATGCATGGTGTTTCTACGAGCTTCTTCACTAATGGAAGGGTGAGCCAAATAAGATTCAAGAAGTAGATATTTCTCTTATAAATAATTGAGGTAAAATGGTTTTCATATTGTTTACCCTGGACTTACTGCTTTATGAGCTCCCTTCTTGAGTGTGCTCGGAAACAATGTCATTGGAACCAGGTCTGACATGGCCTCTTCGGCTTCTGCCTCTAGAATTTTTGTTGAACATATATTCTTCCCTCAATGTTCCTAGAATGATTACTCGTTGCGATCCATTGGAGCTCCTGCAACTGACAAAAACTTTGTTCCATGAACTATAAGATGATGTTCTTGCTACAACATTGTCATTTACGGTATCAACTCGGCCAACCTTGCGAGGATTTTCTAGAGCTTTCAAGATGTGACGCATGCTTGGCCTCTTTGAAGGGCAAGGGGATTTAAGCAAGCCTTCGCTATTACATCCACAACCCAAACTTCTTCTAACAAGTCCTCATCCAGAATGAGATATGGATCAACAATCCGAGGAAGAGCATTCTTATCTTGTATATCAATCAGTGTCAAGGCATGATCTATCCATGAAGATTCCCCATGAGTTTCATTGCATTCAATGGTGTTTGTCATCTCGGAAATGATCTCTAGCAGACAGTTTGCCAAAACAGTAGACATCATTTGAAATAGTAGCCATTGATGAACCTCAATCTCCTTGGTCCCATGAACTACAAGTGCAGGCCACATCAATGCCACATGTCAAAAACATTTTTCTATAAAAACCACAGGAATATATCACATTATTTCATTAACATCAATGCATGGTGAGAACTTTTTGTAGACACCACATATATTATACATCTTGCAATTTTCATCTAACAAAGTCACAGATGAAATCAATGCAAGATTGATTATAATTTATGGATGAATAAGATAAAGATGAGACTTCATTGGTTTCCTCTTTAAGACTATCTGCCCCTTCTAAATCCCCTTGCAATCCAAAATCCTATTTTTCAAGTACCTCTAATTTACCTTCAGAAAGATTTAGCTTTTGCAAAAGCTCGTTGATGATCTGTTCATGATTTCTAGAAGCAACATTAAACTCCTCTAAATGGCCCTCACAATCCTTCAAATGCATCGCGGTCACAAACTATTTTCAAGGCAGCTTCATAATCCTGATTGATGCTGCTTAATTTGTTCTCCAGTTCTTGATTGCATTTTTGTAGCTCTGCGACCTGATGTATAAAAATTGAAACAATATTCTCCAAGTTCTCCCGACTCTCAAGTTCACCTTGTAGACGGTCCTGTAGAAGCTGCAGATGCAGTTGCCCTTTTCCAATTATCTCAGCTTGTTGTGATATATCAGTTTGTAGAGAAGATAACTCTCTTTCTTTTACCTGCAAAGCCTCGTCCTTGATGCTCAACATGTGCTCCAAAGCAGTGCATTTTTCATTGGATAAAGATAACTCCCCATTCGCACACTTTAAGGCGTTGTCAATATTTTCCATTTATCGTATGAGTTTCGATAATTCACACTGCAATTCAGTAATGGACCCTGCAACTTGCTAATTTGATCTTCAGAGTCCTGTTCCAATTGCTCTAAGCCTCCCTGCAGCTTCTTTCAAATTTCCTAACACCTGTTTCTCTGCTATCTTAGTTCTCTCTAAATCCTTGTAAATAAGCTCAATCTCGGACTACCTATCAAAATATGTCTTTTCTTCATTACTCAGTTGAATTTTAAGTTGTTCAATGACATCTTCTTTGTCCTCTAGTGCATTCCTCTCCCTCTGGACCTCCAATTCAAGCAGCATTAAGGGCTGCCACTTTTTCTTCAACAATGACACTAACATACTTCATATGATCCTCCATGTCAGCATGTCTTTCTTATGATTTACATAACCTGTTTTCTATTTCTTTAATTTCATCCCTGAGACAGAGAATTTCAGCTTACTTCTCTTCAGTTTCCCTCAATATGCTATTCAAATTCAAATCTGTTTTCAAAAGCCGGTCCTCCTTTGACCTTATGTCATTGTCTGCATCCCTGAGTTTCCCTACCAATATTGCTTCATCTTTTTCCTTTTCAGCAAGTTGTAGTCTAGCAACTAAGACTTCATTTTTAAACTGCTCGACCATAACCTCAAATTCAGATATTTGGTCTTCTTTGTCTTGAAGAAATGACCTAGCTTCTTCAAGCAAACCCTCCAAACATTGCATTTTCTTTTCAGTATCTGATAGTTCTTGGTGAAGCACATCACCATGTTTTAACTTTTCTTGCAATTATGTGATATTAGTATCTTGTTCAGTCAATTCAGAATCTGCAACTTCCAGTTTGATGCATGCCTCTTGCAAATCCAATTTGATTTTCTCATTCTCCTCAGTTAGCATTTTTATATTTTTCTTCTTGCAATTTGATGGAATCAATGACAACACTCTTCTCTGCAATGAGTATTTCATTTTACTTCCTTAACTTCCCTAGATCAGCTTCTTTACTTTCAATGCATTTTGGAGTAAATCCCTTTCTTGCTCTTTATCTAAAAGTTGCTTTGAAATTGACTCAAGATTTGCATTAGCAACACTCAGAGACTCAAGCTCTCTCGCTCTCAGATCTGATAATTGTTTATGTTGTGACTGCAGTTGAACCCATGTCTCCTCTTGCTGGCTCAATTCATTCAAGCTTTGTTCAAAAAAAAAACACTATTTGATCTTTCAACTCTTTTATGTTTCTGTCTCTCGCCTTTATGGCATCAAGTAAAGACTCTTTTTCAGTCTTGTTTTCTCTTCTGAAAGACTCAATGCATGTTTGGATGCCAATATCTCTTGCTGCAATGCTTGCAATTGATGTTGATATTCTTCTGCCTTAATTTCTGAGGCTACACAGGTAGCCTCAGTTCTCTCAATTATTTCTTGCAACCTCCTCAGCTCATCCCTGAGACACAGAATTTCAGCTTGCTTCTCTTCACTTTCCTTAATATGCTATTCAATTTAGAATCCATTTCCAAAAGCTAGTCCTCTTTTGACCTTAAATCATTATCTACATCCCTGAGTTTCCCTACCAATATTGCCTCATCTTTTTCCTTTTCAGCCAGTGTGTAGTTTAGTAACTAAGACTTCATTTCTAAACTACTCGATCTGTAACTCAAACTCAGATATTTGGTCTTCCCTATCTTGAAGACATGACCTAGCTTCTTCAAGCAAACCCTCCAAACAGTGCATTTTCTTTTCAACATCCAATAGTTTGTGTTGAAGCATATCGCCACGTTTTAAATTTTCTTGCAATTATGTGATATTGGTATCTCGGCCAATCAATTCTGAATCTGCAGCTTGGAATCTAATGCATGCCTCTTGCAAATGCAATTTGATTTGCTGATTCTCCTCAATTAGCGTTTTATTTTTTCCTTCCTGCACTTTGATGGAGTTAATGATAGCATTCCTCTCTGCAATGAGGATTTCATTTTCCTTCTTTAACTTCCCCAGATCAGCTTCTTTACTTTCGATGCAGTTCTGGAGTAAATCCCTTTCTTGCTCTTTATCTATAAGTTGCTTTGAAATGGACTTGAGTTTTGCATTAGCAACACTGAGAGACTCGAGCTCTCTTGTTCTCAGATCTGATAATTGTTTGTATTGTGACTGCATTTGAACCCATGTCTCCTCTTGCTGGCTCAATCTATTCAAGCTTTGTTCGAAATGCACTATTTGATCTTTCAGCTCTTCTATATTCCTGTCCCTGACATTTAAGGCATCAAGCAAAGACTCTTTGTCAATCTTGTTTTTCTCTTTTGAAAGAGTCAACACATGTTTGGCTGCCAATATCTCTTGCTGCAATGCTTGTAATTGATGTTGGTATTCTTATGCCTTAATTTCGAAGCTACATGGATAGCATGTGTTCTCTCAATTGTTTTTTGCAGCCTCCTCAACTCATTCTCGATGCTCATTTTCTACTGTTCCTTTGCACAAAGATGTGCACTTGTTTCCTTTAAAGTCTCTCTGACTTTTTGGACTTCTCCAATGTGAGCTTGTTCTTTCTGACGAATATGATCCTGAAGAATACACTTTGATTCCAAGAGACTCTGAACTTGTTCTTGTTTTCTTTTGAGGTCTTCTCGCATCACTGCACATAGTTTTTCAAGAATTTCCAAAGACTCGCATTTGACTGATAGTGTCTTGATTGTTATTTGATGTTGCCTCAGCTCTTGTTGGATTTGCTGAAATGCTTTTTGTTTCACCTCCAATTGTTCCTTCAAGCAAGCAAATTCTTCATCTTTCCTCTTATGCGATGACTCCAAATTGATATTTTCAGCACACAATTTGGATTGAGCTTCCTAGTATTGTGATTCTAATGCCAGTAATTGTCGTTACAGTTCAACTTTCTGACAACTATATCTTATTTAGCATAGCTATTATTTCATTTGTAAAGTAACATGAACACAAATAAAAGATGATATCTACCACAATAATAGGTCAAATTGTTTTATAGCCATGAAATTGATTCACTTACAGAACTATCATAAAAAAAAGCTCATGATAAAAGAAAATAATTAAGTACATGTGCATAATTGGAGAAGAACACTCATGGTACAAGTAAACCAACCCCTCAGCAATCCCTAAGATGATTTTAAACCTAGCAATCCAATCCAAAGGATGTAAAAGAAAATTCTTGCTACTCTGGACCATCTTCTTCTTCAACAGAGACTCAAGATCCCCATTAGGCATGTACTTATATACAAGAAATTTCTCCTCCTTCATTTCCAAGCAGTGCCCCAGCAAAGGAACAAGCCTGGTATGAGAAGCCTTCCCAAAAACCTCAAGCTCCCTGACATACTCATTCTTCTTCACCCTATTCAAATCTATTCTCTTCACAACCACCTCAGAAGCACTCTGCAACACCCCTCTATAAAAATCTCCAGAATGACCCACCCTGATCAAAGACTCAGAATCAAACATATTGGTGGCTTCTTGCAGCTGGACATATGTGAAACTTTCTCCCAAGTTGCTCAGGCCTATTTCCTCCATCCCTTCCGAAGCATTATCCACATTTGGGCTAACACTTCTTGTTTCATGGCTCTGAATACACAATACCATGATACCAATTATAAGTATCAGAACAATCCCTCCAACAACACCACCAACAATGGTTGCCATTCTTTTACTGGTTTTTTCTCCTTTCTTCTCAATGACCCTTATTATCACTACTATATTGTTATTTGTTCTATTAGGCTGTATACTTGGGCTGCTGGGCAAGATTGAATGGGCATGTACACCAATCCTTTTGTAAAAATTATGCAAGACCTTTCCATATGCTGATTGGGGAGCTCATAAAAACAATTTCTTGATGTTTTTGAAATGGGTATTAATTTTTCCAGCAAAGAGCCATTGAAAAAGTTTCCCCTCACATCCAACTCTCCCAGAAACTTCATGTCCATGATATTTTCAGGCAGAGGCCCATAAAGCCGATTGAAAGCCAAGTCCACTGTATTAATGTTTTGTAATTCCGTCAACTCACTTGGCAAGGCTGCCGGAAAATCCATTGAACGACAAAAACAATTTTTGTAGTCTGGTGAGATTTTTAATCGAACGAGGAAGAGGCCCCGTGAAGCGGTTTCTTGTCACAAATTGAGCGCCATCAGGTAGGCCAAATTTAGGATGGCCACTAGAAAATTATCCATCAAATCGTGCAAAGCTTTGTCGCAGTCCTCTACCAGTTGAAGGCTGAAAATTTTTAATGGTTTGCAGCCATGTCTCCAGTGCTCTCGGCTCTACCAATCATTTTGCCGCAAAATGCCGAAAATCACAATGTTAAAAATAGTCGGAAAAAGCAAAAACGCCCAGACAAGGCGTCAAACCGTCAAATTTAAGATAGTCATAGAAACATTCGCAAAGGCCTTTCCCATAGGGGAATGCCTTGGCGTAATAATAATAAAAATTAAAAAAATGCAATATTAATTTGTAAAATTAGTAATATATATTCTAGAAGGATTTGGCATGTAAGTCAAAAGTTATATTAAAAATAAATTAATTTTAATATTTAAAATTCATGGGTTTCGTAAAGCGAAACACCTTCACATAGCACAAGTATGTGGCATGCATTAATGCATGTGCCAACATTGGGAAGCCCGAAAATTCTCGAATATGTTGCCCAACTATAGTTTCTTTCATTATATTTTTTTCTTTTATTTCTCCTTGTCTATTTTCATTCTTCCCTTCTGGGATACCTGCGTGAGTTTTGGAGGAAGGAAGGATTCAACTTGTTGGAGCTGGAAGAGTAAGAGGTTGTTGATTCTGGGTTTACTTTAGGCATGAATATCTTCTCCCTTCTTTCTGTTGCATTATTTGTAAAAATGAGGAAATACACATTCTGTTTTAATGGCAATCAAAGGAATTTGTGGACAACTTTTGATTTAATTGCTTGGAGATGAAATTTGAAAAGGAAATTGATGGATTTTGTATTCTCTTAAGTTTTCTTTGTGTGGTTTTAGCTAAACCCAAAAAAAAAAAAACGCAGATGGGGTTTTGGGTTTTGATCTGCAAAAATAAAAATAGAATGAAAGTTAAAATTCCTTCTCTGCATTAAAATAAATTGTACCCAAAAAGAAAAGAGTTGGGTTTTTCCTGTACTGGAAGAAGGAAAACGTTTTTGTGAATTTGTGTGTTTCAAATCGATTTGTGCTTGTGGGTTTTCATTTTTGTTAACAGAAATTTGATTGTGTTTTCTGTAAACAAATCGATTTTATACAAATCGATATAAATGAATCGATTTGGGTAACCAAATCGATATGGATATGCAACTGGTTGGGGTTTTGTATTTTTTTCCTCTTGGTTGTTATATGCAGGTCTGATTTTTAATTTATTGAGATCTTTTGAATGAAAATTTGTGGATGTCAAAGCTCTTGCATGGGGCTGCATTTTCCATAAATTTTTATTATGGGCATCTAAATCGGTTCATGTATAAATGAGGGTGTGTTGTTATGTGTGAATAACTACAAAAAATGGCATTTAGCTTGTAACTTTCAGCCTGGCAATATGACTTGGATTCTTGCATGGTTGTGAAAAAGAAATTGCTTGTCTTGGTAAGGGCATGAAAGCCAGGACAACTTGACCGAGTTGTACCAAGGAGTAATTGGTGGCATGATTGGGTTTAATATAATGATATTTTATGAAAGAAATTATTAGTTGTTCTTTTACTAGAAAGAGTATGTTTAAATGATGTAATCATGGTGCTGCTATATTGTTTTGTTGGGTTGTTCGTTTACCAGAAAGAACATGTTTAAATGATGTAATCATGGTGTTTTTACATTGTTTAGTTGGGTTGTTCATATATATAAGAAAAATGTGTTTTGATTGTTTGGAAAGGAATATATTGTACGTTTTATAGAGCTGCTCATTAACTGGAAATAATATGTTTTATTTCTCTTGTTAATGATGTTCTTTGACATTTTATAGAGTTGCTCATTGACTGAAAATATTATGTTTTATTTTCTTTGTTAATGATGTTCTTGGATGATATGATGAGCTGCTCATTACCTAGAGAGAATATGTTTAATTGGTATTTGGAAATGTTGATTTCAGACAATTTTGTTAAGTTGCTCGTTGATTGGAGGGTAAGTAAAATAATATTTAAATTTGTACCATGTAAAGCATGATTTGCTTGTGGTTATAATCTGAATTCGGATGTTGAATGATTATGGTTTGATTACTTTTTTGTGATGGTAACTTATTAAAAATAAGAAAGAAAAAAATGTACTCTTCTTAATCATATTGTTCCTACGATTTATGTAAAATTTTAAATGTCAAATATTTATTGTTTGAAGCTGAAATAAGGATGTCTTGATCCTTGTGATTAGAGGGAAACATGATCGCTGAAATAGAAATTGGTTGTTCTATTTGTGTGCATTCATAGTGTATCTTTATGGAAAACATGTAGTAATACATTCTCAGCTGTATTACCATGCGCTTGTTGATAAAACAACATTTATATCTTTCATATTTTATTAAATAATTACATCAGAAAATGGAGGCAATATTCATGCCAGTTCATTTTGAACTGACATCATACCACTACTCCAGTCTTGCAGGACAATTAGCCGTCACATTCGGATATGCGGAAACTCATGTCTTGAGAAGTTTTATCGTAGCATGGATCTAAATGAGTTACTTGGATTTCAATTTGTAGAAGGATGATATCCTAGAATTTTGACTGAATTTATTGGGATCTTGGACCCATTGTTAATATTCAAACCTCACTATGTGAGAGTTACAATATCAGTTATATATTTTTCTTAACGGCATATGTAATTTATGTTTTTAATAAAGAGATGATTACTTTGTATGTAATAATATCTCAATATGAGTAAATGATAAATACTAGAATTAAGAAGTCTTACTTATCATAAATTGTTAAATATATTTATTTGATATTTACCAATGTATGAAGCCAAAAATTGGACAATTATTATAACATTCAATTGTCTTTTAATTTCTAAAGTAAATAGCTATTTAGTGGCGTAGTTGATCGGAGGAATAATTAAATATATATTAATATATATTTAATTCGGCCTTCCGGTAAACTTGACATTAATTTGTTAAGATTGTAAAGCCTAATTTTTAGAGGATGAAAGAGTATCGTTATAAAAAGGTAATTTAAGGTTAAAAATCGAACATCAGGAAAAGAGAAACTAGATAGGAAGGTAAATAGATGAAAATATCCATTAGGCATATTAAGGGATAAGTACATGCGGAATGTTGAAATAGTTACATTTCAGCATAACAAATGTACTCATCTCATAATGATCCTAATTGGCCTTGGCATCTATCTCGATATAAACTCTTGCAAGATAAGTTTAATTGGAAATAAAGTAAATACAAACTATAAGATCTAGATAATAGTGAAAGGGATAGTTGTGAGGTGGTGGAAGACTTAAAACTCATAAGACTAGTGTGTTGTCTTGAGTTTAGCCGTAACCTGCATGGCGGATAACTTTGGCCAAAGTAATGCATTGATGGTTGTGCATTGTCTGATCACCTAGTCCTCCAATTAAAAAAATGTTAGTAACCTGATCATGGGAAGTTGAACACTGAACATGAGGTAGGAAATGGTCGAGATACCAGAATACGAAGTTGGGAAACTAGCTTCGTGGTAGACCCAAGGACTTTCACATGGTTCCCATGACCTGATAAAGGTTGAGCTGAAATGCTAGTAAGCATTGTCACTCAAAGTAGTGATGAAGGGAGATCGTGGAGATCTAGATACACCCTTCTCAGCCACACATGGCTTACATGGATGTTGTCAGATAGATCAAAAGAACAAATATGATTTAATGAATTTGATTAAATTAATATGTATGATTGTAGTTGTGTAATTTTTTTATGTTTAAAAAAATCCTCATTTTCCAGCTCTTGTAATTTTGAGTGTTACGGTCTGCAAAGCATGTTAATTGTTTTATAGTGCATGGATATTGTGGTGGGAACAATATGCTTATGTTGTTTGGAGTGTGAAGGCGTCATTCCAAGATCTACTCCGGGCATGGACACGAGTGCACATGCTTAGTCCAACTTGCTGAAGCTAGCAAGAATGTTATAAGAATTTATCTCATAATTTTTGTGAAGTATTTATCAAAGTATATTTAATCTTTTTAAGTTGTTGATTTTATGGATTGTTATAGTTTTGGAATAGGTTCATGATAAATGGAAACAAATTCAAGACTATGTCTATTTTTTACATACATATATTTATGAAACATTTAAATAATATAGACACAAATGTGAAAGAGGGTTACTAGAATAATACAATATAATGAACTTATGGAAATGCATTCAACCATACCCTCTAGTGTCTTATATAAATAAGTCGAAAGAGTGAGCAAAATGATTAACAAATCTACATAATCAACCCCATAGAACAAAACCATAAGAAGGAAATTTATGCCAATATAAACACATTGCAATATAAACACACAAAATACAATATTATTCTTGTAAATACATGCTACAAGGGCTTCATAGAATATATAGCCAGTGTGGTTTATTTTCACAACAAGCTATTACTAGGATTCCCAAATCCATACCCATAAAAAAACTCTATGTGCACTCAAGTTGTTAAATAAACAAATTAATAACTAGTCTCCTTATATTTGGAGGTTAAAATAATTTTAGTGTTAACATGTATTAAATAAGACTAGCTAACAAAAGACTAATCTAATGTGAACACACTAACACCCTTCTATAAGTGAAAGTAAGGGAGAGAAAAAACTAAATATGGGTCCCGTAAACTAATAAAAGAAAAAGAAAGAAGGACGGACTCATGATGAATCCCCCCAAAGAAAAATTCCTTCACCCCAAGAAATGATTGTAGCTAAAGGTAGCAAGGCGATTACAAAAGTTTAGCAAAGATGTTGTTAACTTTCTCTGTGAAAAGTAGAAAGTACATCTTAACAACTCTATCCTAAATGAGTTTATGCATTAAGTGCATGTGAATATGATTTTTTTTTGTATGTTGATGCTCAAATGGCTTGTGATAAATCACAACCATGTCTTGGCTATCACATCAAACAATATTTGGATGACGTTGTGAGAAACCAAACTCACCTAGAAAATTTTGAAACATATGAGCCTCTTGACTAACCTTAACAACAACATGACATTTTTCCTTAGTGGACACCAATGCAATAGTAGTCTACTTCTTACAAGCCCATGAAACTATACCAAAACTATCATTGTAGATGAATATGCAGGTGAACTCATGCGAGATTCAATATCACATGCCCTTGGTATATCCTTCAATTTATGAAGTTATGTGTGTTGCATATTGTGTTCCAAAGTGTGTAAGTAACTTTCGAATGTACGAAAGAATATGCTTGAATGCTTTCCAATGAATCGACAAGGATCATGGAGAACTTAGAGATAAGATTTACAAAAAAATAAATACCAAGATGAGTATGCACATGTTAAAATAAACTACCCACTAAATATCGATAAAAGGTCATATCAAACTTAGTATTTTTGTAGCTAGTACGCAATACAACACCTAAATGAAATGGAGTGGGGATAGGCTTTCACACTTTTTCTTCCCAATGGAGATCTCCTCATAAGATTAATGAATCGAAGGCCATGAAAGTAGTATATAATTCCTTAGTCTTTCATGTCAAATTATTCCATCAACTTGTGCTTGAAATTGAATCATGGGGTATGAAATACGTGTGAGAATTTAGATCATCAACATAGAGAACCAATATCAAAATAGTATTCCCTTGTTTCTATATGTAGACATGTTATGCTTGGAGTGATAATGAGTGAAACTCGAACCGAGTAGAAAAATATCCATCTTCTCACACCATGTAAGGGGAAATTGTTTGAGACTGTAGAGAGAATAATGGAGACTTTGTTACAAATTTAGCGCCCCACATAAATCCTTATGGGTGCTCTATATAGATATCTTCTTGAATGCAAGAATAAAAACAATATTTTCACATCCATATGGTATATTGAGCAATGATATGCTTGATGAGGGAAATTAAATATGAACATAGTCAACGTTAGCAATAAGGAAGGTTTTAGACTACTCAAATCCTTCAACTTGTGAGAAATCTTGTGTTACCATATATGCCTTATAATTATCTAATATCAAAAAATTCATCAATTACATACACTGTCTTATAGATCCACTTACATTATATAAGTTTCCCTCCTTTATAAGAGGCGCCAAGTCCCAAGTATTTTTCTTCATGAGATAATATTACTCCTCCCGCATAGAAACATCCCACCTTAGTTTTCTTAACACTTCAAACAATATTACTATATCTTTTGAAATATCATGGATCACTAAAAAAACCAAAAGTATGAGAATAAATCAATGAGGATAAAAAATATCATGAACTAATCAACCAATGATTTGCAATGTAGTAAGATGGACATAGTCTGAGGTGCAAGTGGTGGAGGTGGTGTTACGCGAGTATAATTGATGTCATCATCAATATCGGGAAGTAAAACTTCACACTTAAATGAAAGTGGAGGTGCAAGTGATGGATAATTAGAATATGTTAGCCCTAGTGGAATGAAAATCTCATCAATCTTAACATCCCATGAAACATGACATCACAAGTAACTAGATCAAAGAGGCAATAAGCCTTAAAATCCTTACAATAGAAGAACAATATGAATAATGTTATCTTATTCTCCATATAATTACATTTGTCATCAAAAATAAATTCCCATGCCTTACTTCCAAACACAAAAATATAAAAAAACATCGGGCTTGTTACCTAACTAAGCTTCTTTAGGAGTATTTTTTTGTTTTGTCTTATGGTGTATGTGATTCTAAATGTAGTTTACATAATTCTTCGCTTCCAAAGTATAACTCGGTTGCCATGTCCTTGGATTGTGTTGACAAGGTTCTTCATCAATTTTGTACATTAAGGCATTGTAAAGTGGAATCCATCCGAAACTATGAACCTATGGAGAAGTATAAAGTCCATGGATTACTAGATTCCACTTTGATCATTTTGAGAATCCACCGAACATTATAAAGAGCCATTGAAGATATATCAAATCCGTGGAACAATGGGAAACTACGAAACAAATACAGAGGCCAAGAAGAAAGGTACGGAGTTACTACCAAAAGGGGTGACTATTGGATATTTCAAGGATTATATACTCATTGCGTAATTATTGCTATATAAGGAGTAGGAAAGTAGAGAAAGTAGTTGTTTTAGAGAATAGAGTAAAGGAGGGTAGTATAAAGCATAAAGAAGACAAAAGATTGAGGAATGGATAGATATATGCGAGACAAAATTATGAAATCTATTGGATTATGAAGATTAATATAATAATCAAGTTATTTTCGATGTGATACTCTAATGGTGATTCTCATTTTGTATATTATATTATGATCTATCATTGAACCCTTTTTGTATGTGAACTCTATTTACATCTCTTACCGAGGAACAACCTACTTAACCTCACAACCGCATCGAGGGTTAATGTCAACATTTGGTGTCTAATCCCGTGTATTTGATCTAGTAGATATCCAAAGAAATAACACCACCATGATTTTGGAAACATGTACTAACTAAGATTGAACACTAGTGGGAGGTTAGGATTAGTAATTTTTGCAACAAGAAGCACAACTACTTGAGAAACCTTATAAGATGGTTGAAAATCACTTATTTAGAGATTTTGGAGAAGAGTTTTGGTCAAATTTTCCACACCTAATGTGGCCTTGGATTATGAGAGTTGCTAAGAGGACCGAGTGGACATGGCTCCAACTGAGAAAATGAATTAAGAAGACAAAAGAGAAGTTGGAAAAGCTTGAAGAGTTAGATGAGCCATGGAATCAAACACACGCTTATTGGTTTGAGACAACATGAGACTCATTCATTATCACTTGGGCAATCCTTGGACCAACTTCGATCATAAGAAGGTAGAATTCTATGTTGTTAAATTCAAGAGTATTGGCAGATAAGATGACACTCAACGAGTTGGAAATCCAACAAAAAGATAAGGAATCTTGGGTAACTCAAAACAAGAGTCAAAAGAGCCCACCCATAAAACATTTATATTTGTAATGATACTATTATGGAAAACCAATACCACACTTCTCCAATTTTTATAAAAGGCCCAAAGCAACACAAAAACATGGAAAAGGGAGAAAATTAAAAGAAGAGAGAAAATATGAAGAAGAGAAAAACATGTTTAAATAAAAATGAACCAAAAAAAAAAAAGTCAAAAAATATATAAACTCAAATATAACCTCCAAAAAAAAACATCAAAAACAAAAAAATATTAATCAAGCAATAAACACACAAATAGAGTAAAACTATAGCAATTAACACTCCCATATCAACATAAGACGTGAAGAGAATCCTTTTCAAGGTTGAGGCATCCCTTTGGACACGTGCAATGTTTGCCATTTTAACGACAATTTTCATATTACTAGTTGTCTTTTCCAAATCCCTTTGTCTCTTTTAAATGAAGAAACAAGCACATTTTGCTTCTCTTTTAAATGAAGAAACAAACTCATTTTGCTTCTCTGTCTTTTTGCACCTGAATTCAATGAAAATGTGGGCCCTTAACACTCTCTTTTATATTATTCGAATGCGAGATATTTTAGGGATTTAAAATAGTACCATACTGATACACTAAAACATACTAAATTTAATAAACCATAATAAGCACGGATGAAAAAAGGTTATGATGTCATCAAAGTTTTCACTTCGAAATCGAAAAAAAAACATGCCCAAAGACATTGTATTTTTTTTTCATGAAAAGCCATAACTCGTGTCCTTAGAAAAATTCACGCATTATTCATGCCATGTTTAACGGCGGAAAACAAGAGGGGTTGCTGAGCTACCGGAAACCTAATGGAGAAAAACGATTGATTTGGTAGATGATTTATCCAATTTTAAATTTGAATTATTATTTCTCTATATATGGAAAGTGGTTTTACAAATTGGATTAATTGTAATATATAATCACACAATAATAACTATTTAAATTGTCAAAATTTACGAAATAATAATAATTTTTAAAAATAATTAGAGAATTAAGTTTTTAGTTAGACAAATTGATTCTCAAGAAATAAGTTTAGAAAAATGTGGAATTGATTCTATGAATGTGATGACCGAGTCCAAGTTGTTGGAAACCTTTCTCACATTGTGATTTTAAGCAAGTATGAATCATTGTGAATCTTGTCTCCTTGTTCCAACCTCAACTCTTCGTAAATTCCATTAAAGCTGGGAATGTTAAATCGAATCAAGACTCGATGCAAGTAAGTAATTAATAAGTGTATATATAAATGTCTCAATCGTTATGTTTAAATGCAAACAACAATTAGTAGAGGCTAGAATGAAGCTCTAAATGTTTGGATTGAACTTTAGGTGTACAAGTATGCTTCAAAATAGAATAGATTATGCTCTTATAACTTCAATATCACTCTTCTTGCAATACCAATTCAATTTCTAATTGTTTGTCTCTTGATTTTCCTAAATATACTAATGTACCTTTGTATTTATAGACTTATTAAACTCAAATTATGAACACGATGACACATACTTCAACACACAATGACTTTAGAAAACACAAATTATGGGAAGCCACAAACTCCACATAATTGAAAATTAGGAGTAAATGGGCATGCAAATGTATTTATCGTTTACGGGTTAAAGCATATAAATGTGTCCCACTTGATGGCAAAAATATTTTAAAATCGACTAGTAAAAAGTATTTTAAATTTCTTTAAATAATTAAAAATTCGGGTAAATTACGAATGCATCACACCTTAGTATATTTAAGCTCATTTTTTACATGTTCGATCAAGTTTTAGTTGTCGGAACTACTTAATAAGAGTATGACAAAATAAGGGAGGAGAGAGAAAACTAAGACCGAAAAGGAAAAAAGACAAAGGGCAAGAAATTAAAGAATACATAGAAAAACGAGGTTGAAGAGGTTGAAATTTGCAAAGGGGCTCAAAGAAAACAAATTAAAATTCTAACAACAAAAAGAACATGGTCAACACAAGCCTAATTTGGAACACTAAACAATACACGCAAATACACTATAGTCTCGAACCAAAATTAAGTCATTACATAGTGCAATTGATGTGTTATTTGGGTGTCTAACCACATAAGCTAATTATTCAAATCAATGAAAAAATGTATGCAAAATGTAGTTACATATTGTAATAGTCAATGACCATTTATTATGTAGAAACTATTTTTTATTTATTCAATTTTGATAAACAAAAATTAAATGGAATAACACATAAATGTTAAATGAGCAATTCATGTTAGGATTAACATGCTTTGTCTATGTTAAGGAGAGGACCTACTGACTTTGCACCCTAAGTTAAAGTATGCATAAAACCATGTAAGCACCCCATAGTTATTTTAAAAACACTCTTTAATGGATTATAAGATCTTCAACATATTGTTTTCCTATAATGGAAGACATTTTTAAAATTTACATAAAGCAGGTGATTTTAAATATAAAATATTATTTAAAAATTAAGTCATATATTGGTGTCCACCTATATGTTATAATTTAATTAATTAGTTGTTTGATGTAATTTGTTTAATAAACTTCTTTTATTTGTGAAAATAACATGTACTCACTTAAATTTTAAAAAATTAATAATGTTTTTTTCACATATATATTGACCACCACTATGCATAATCATTGGCTCCTCCCTTTTATATAATGATGTTGATATTAATATTATATACTATTTACATGTCTTTATAAATCAATAAATATTATTAAATACTATTTACATGTCATCATAAATCAATAAATATTATTATATACTATTTGCATATCATCATAAATCAATAAATACTTTTCAATGCAACTTAACTCATATATTGTTTGCCAACAATATCTTATACATTCAAAATATTTTTAAAAAATTGTGTACATTTTATTGGTTCATTAACAATTTAAATCAAAATATATGTGTCTTATCTGCATTGCATGTTTTAATAAAATTATTGAGGGACAAAAGAAATCTATACCTTTTCTCCCAAAAACAATTGCAAAAGCCTCAATTCTTTTCACTCATACATTTTTAAATGTTGGTAGGGTCCACTGAAATATATTAACTAATGGAAATAAAATTAAAAAAATAATGGAACTACTACTTATGAATGCCTAAATTTTATCTCAAAGATAATCAATTTTAAAATGCTATTAACTCGCCCTAGTGGGGGTGATTATTGGTAAAGAACTTAAGATGTAGCAAACATTATCATTCTTCTATTATTTTGTCGGGAATGATTCCATAAATGATTTAAAATTTAAAATTATTTTAAAATATCTCATGTTTTAAAATGAGAGTGCCGATTATTGAGGAAGAATACGGAATAGTGGGGGTGGATATTTATATTTAGCCAAATATTTTAATTTATTTTTTAAATTATTTATTTTGTGTATACCTATTGCACTTTTTTTTTTGGAATATAAAACCGGTGATAAAATATATGACATAAGCATTTCCCCTCCTATCCTTCCATGAAAATGCAATGCTCCCATAGAGAATCCCTACAAATAAGAAGTGTTAGAAGGATGAAGTCAAGCTAACATTCATTTGAATTAAATAAGGAAATTAATGTTTGTTAGTACGGACAATATTTTTATTTTTTAAAGAATAATTTGAACTATTTAACTAGCAATCACATGTGTACAATGTAATGTGAACGCGAATGATATATGTTATTTGATTTAGAGGGATAGTTATTACTTTTGTAGTTGATGTTGATAAGGGGTGTGATTGATTTTGTAAGTGTAGAAATATAGATGAACTACTTAATTTAAAGGTTCTCTCTGTACATTTCAAACTTGTTACAAATTCGTACATGAATACATTTGATACCGTCTTTGATAGTTAATTACTTTTATTGTTGACGTGGTTTGTATTAATTTTGGGGTAATTGTGTTAGTGTTGCATCGATTGTTTGGTTGGTATTTTGTCGAAAAAACCTGTTTTATACACTTGATAAGGCATGTGATTGATAGTGGTAGTGTAGGAATATATATGAAACATTACATTGAAAGGTTGTATGTGTACATTTAATTTTGTTACTTGCATAAAGATAAGCTGTCCAAAACCGGTGGTAATTGGTCGAGGTCGCGAGGAGGATGATTGATTTGTTCCCAAATTCGGATGTTTTTCAAAGTGTGGGAAAGCTTCGCGTATCCTACTATCAATTTTGCTTAGCAAATTTGGGGTACATTGAAACTCATTTCATCAATAAGAACATATTATATATGTTTCATCAAGTAGAGGTGAGGAGATGTGGTGGTTGATTATTTGTGAATGAATTCGAATTTTATTTATCAGAAATGATTTTCTGTGCCAGTCATTCCTTGAATTATCAATCTTAGTGGAGGTAAAAGGGTTTTGTTTTTTGAATGGTGTAGTATGGTATCAAGAGCTAGTTGCGTTGTTGTTATGAAGATAAAGGAAGTGTGGAAGATGGTGGTGTGGCTTGCATGTTGGTGTTAATTGTGTCTGCATTTTTTCTCTCGATGAATGATGAACGAGTTATCTGCAAATCATGTGGAACGTCATGTATGTTCCAATTATTGTGTATGTCGAAATCTCGTTTCCCCAACATTTCAAGACTGTCAAGTCTCGTGTTGTTTCTCGAGACGAAGTTGTGCGAAAACCTACCATTCTTGCAATGGTTCGTGTTGAATAATACATTCGACCTCAGAGTCATAACTAACATCTGTAGCATGTCATGTGTCTGCGGTAGTGTGTAAAACATGCCACGGTTTATGGTAGCGCATCAAATGAAGAGTGTATTCATGCATTGGAACTTCTTTTATGCGGGGTTGTTGCCACATTGTTTTCCTGCCGGAAACAAAGTTGGGAAAGCCATTGAGAAAAGGCCCTCTGTATTATATTAATTTATTAGCAAGAGCCCAAGCTCTAGCCATGGCATGGTAAATGGAGTGTTACCATCATGGTTAAGCAAGAAATTTTCGATTTCCTTCTTCTTATTCCTGTATTGTGAGGTGTTGACACGAAAGACGATGAGTGTTCATACGTTTCATCAGAGTCGATGGAACATCAATACCATGAGTTGTAGAGGCGCTTTTCATTTGGGGCAGTTCCACTGTGGCTATGTTAAGAGAGGAGGAAACATTTGACGACTCAGATGGTAGAGAGGAAAGGGCATCATTGTCGATTAAGACATCTTTGTAATAGGGATCATGTTGGATTTTATATTGAAATTAAGGTCAGAAACACAAGATCTACCGACGTAGAAATCATACTTTTTTATATTAGCTCCTTCCCTTTGTATGAAAACCTTGTCCAAATCTCAAGGCAATGGGTGATCTGAAAACCAAATTTAACTAGCAATTGTGCACACACATTTTCTTGCTTTGTATTGATTTTCGATGTAAAATTTGAGCATTATATCCTTTTTGTATTTTTAATAAAAGAATAAAAACTGCAAGTATTGTGCAAATATTGAAAGAAATGAAGAGGATTCACCAGTAATTTGACGCAAGAATTGATAACGGAGTTCGGCGCTTGAGGCCTACGTCTCCGGGTCCGGTTGAATGGGACCGATCTATTAAAATATTGAAAATAATTCTTTACAAAGAATTCTACAAAATTTTGACCTTCTCACAGTCTTCCTCTGTCAAAAATAACAGGGGTTGCTTTTTACATCTCCTCCAAATTCCACTCCTAGCTCAAGTTATGAGCATTACAATAATTTTACACAGTCCTCGAATACCATACAAATATAATATACCTCCTTTTATATTGTTTCCAAACAGCTGGCGCATTGGTTAGGCGCCTATACTTTTGGATGGGAGGTCAGCTGTTCCAATCCCCTCCACTTCTCCTCCTTCTCCTTAGGCGCATTTTAAGAGTTTTATCCCACATTGTGGGGGCGTTAAAAATGGTAAGCATTTATAAATGCATGGAGGGCGGTTTTGAATTGGCTTAAGAGCCACCTATATGCTTATGTGGAGGGCGCATTTCTTGGGATAGCGCATGGTTTGATTTTTAGGCGCTAAAACTCAGCCAAGGATAATGCGTGGTTAGTTGGATAAGGATTAATGCGTGGACAGTGGTATATGCAATGCGTGGAAATTAATAAAAAATGCATGGAAATGGTAGTTAATAACAAATAGGCGTGGGAAATTTGCATAATTTAAATAATGCATGCCTAAATGTCCCACATGCATGGCGCAAAGGCAATTATAGGAGTTTATATACACAAGTTGGTTTAATGATTAAATGAGAAGGAGGCCAAGGCACCCCTCCATAATCGAGTGTGTCGAACCTGGCTGAGGGCCCCAGCCAAGTAAATAGCGGGGTCCATTTGTCCGAGAACGAGTGTCCAAGACCGGCGTTCCAAAACCCATTTTTTTAGTACGTCACACAATTCGTCCACGTGTCGCAATATAATCGAAACACTTGGCGAGCGTGCACACGTCCAACCTGCACAAAACTCCAAATTTTTCCAGTTGCCCAAAAATTTCAGCGGGCTATAACTTTTGCAAACGAGCTCCGTTTCCTGCAAACAAGATGTCGTCGGAATCGTATAATTTTTCTCCACGCTTTAAAAATGACTGCAACTTATTATGAGAAGATCTTAGATCAGTGTTTCTCTGTGAGGATCCTCTGGATCATTCCTCCCCACTGAGAAACTTTTGGACCCCAAAAGTCAACCTAATTGGTGAATAGGTGAGGGTATTTCTCCCTCACCTTTCCGGTTTCCATCCATTTAGCCTTGTTTGGATGCATGTCTTTGAACCCAACATGAAGATACTCAATATCACCCCTTCGTGAAGTTCTTACTTTCTGTCCAAAATGATGTCTTCCTGCAACTCATCAAGATACTCAGGAGCAAAATCATCAATGGAAGGCATAATGTTAGCATCATCATGATCAACAATCATAGGCGGTTCATACAATCTTAAATTCTCAACATTTACAACTAAGTAGATTTGCATATATGGAGGTAAATCCAACCGGAAAGCGTTGTTACCAATTTTTTCCAATATTTGGAACGGACCATACCGTATAGGTTTCAATTTTTTACCTTCACCTGTCAGTCTTTCCTTGCTGATGTGAAGCCAAACTGAATCACCAACTTTGAACTTGTGATCAGTTCTATGTTTATCATGCCTAGCTTTGTACTTAGCATGGATTTTCTCCAATTGTTCACGGACATACTGATGAACCTGTTGTATTCTCTGCACAAATCTTTTAGCCTTGTCAGAATCACTTGTATCATTAACAACAGTTTCATGTCCATAATATATATCTAATGGAGAATTAGGCAGATATCCATAACAAGTCTCAAATGGAGACTTCAAAGTAGAAGAATGTAAGGCACGATTATAAGCATGTTGCACATAATAAAGATGTTCATCCCACAATTTAGGATGTTTGTTACTATAGCCCCTAAGTAATTGTACCACTGTGCGGTTTACAACCTCTGTTTGACCATCAGTCTGTGGATGAAAAGCAGTGCTCTTTTTCAGTTTTGTGTCCATTAACCCTCACATGATGTTGACCAAAATTCCCAAGAAATCTAGAATCCCGATACGATATGATTGAAGTAGGTAAACCAAAATGAACCCAAACAAACCTGAAAGAATAAATGTGTAGTTCCCTCACTAAATAAATTTAGTCATATAAATTTGTGGTTAGGAGAGGGCTGGTGAAAATCGGTGAGCGAGGGCAACATGGTTTCCTCAAGGCATTATCTGACCGATGTCTGGCCGAGATTGAGATCAAAGAGGAAAATGGGATCGATGGAAGAAATGACGATTATACCGACTTTTAGAAATCAGAAGAAATCTACTATGATTTTTTATACTTCAATCATATAACGTCATCCATTACCCAACTCAATCAAAATCTCAGAGTGGTATGTAGAGAAGGTCGCATGAAGGAAGTTGTACACACTCTGCTTACTACCCAAAACACTCCTGTGGATTCTTCTACATATATTCATCTATTGCAATCTTGCATTGCCAAGAAAACCCTTTCAGAGGGTAAGCAAATCCACTCTCTCATAAATGACACGGGATATACATTTTCCAAACACACATTTTTACAAAACACACTCATCAACATGTATGACAAATGCGGAAGTCTGGCGGACGCTCGCAAAGTTTTGGAGAACATGACTCAACCAGACGTAGTCTCGTTGAATATGATCGTTGCAGCTTACCGAAGACATGGTCTCCCTCAAGAGGCATTGCTCTGTTTCACAAACTGCAATGAATAGGCATCCAACCTGATGAGTTCACCTTCTCCAGTATTCTCCTGTATGCGCAAACATGGCATCTATAACGTATGGTTTGCAGATCCACGGAAAAATCATGAGATGCGGGTTTCAATCTAACGTTATTGTGATGAATACTCTGATAGACATGTATGCAAAATGTGGAAGGACACAGGAGGCGCGTGAACTATTTGACAAAATGACTGAACGAGATGTGGTATCATGGATTGCAATCATTGGTGGATATGCACAAATTGGGCTTGTTGGAAAGGCCTTGGAGATTTTCAAACAAATGCAATTCGCAGGTGTAAAGCCAAATTCGACAACTTTTGCCAGCATCCTCCCTGCGTGTGCCAAAATGGGAGCTTTGAAACAAGGTGGAGAGATTCATCCAAAGATAATTAAAAGTGGATTGTTGTCAGACGATATAGTTTTGACTGCCCTGATTGATATGTATACAAAATGTGGAAGCATAAAAAATGCACACAAACTGTTTGACATAATGCCTCAGTGAGATGTGGTCTCATGGACTGCCATCATTTCTGGATATGCACAATTAGGGCCTGTTGATAAAGCATTGGATATATTTAAGGAAATGCAATTGGTAGGTGAAAATCCAAACTCGACAACCTTTGCCAACATCCTCCCAGCATGTGCCAAAATGGGAGCTTTGGCACAGGGTATGGAAATCCATAAAAAAATTTGAAAACATACTTTTCCGGGTGTTATAGTTTTGACTGCCCTCATAGATATGTATGACAAACTGCCTCAACGAAATGTGATTTCATGGAATGCCATTATTATAAAGGCTATGCACAAAATGGGGATCTTGATGAGGCTTTACGGATTTTCAAAGAAATGCCTTAACGAAATGTGATCTCATGGACTGCAATCATTGTTGGATATGTACAAAATGGGGTTTTTGATAAAGCCTTGGAAATTAGTACAATAACATGAGTTACATGATGGACATGTTATGTTTACATGATTTCATTTTATGGGTAATAGTTGACAATTGTAGAATTTGTCTTCTCTTTAGGTTTCACATCCCCAAGCATTTTAACATAACCAATAACAAATCCAGTCATGATATGACTAAAGATTGTACCAAACATTGCTATTCCTTCTCATTTCCATCAAGCACATCAAGAACCAACCTAAAAAAACAAAAGATGGCAAATATTTCCCAAATGTAATGTAACTCTAAACATGTTAATTCTTGCATCTCACTTGTACTTTGATAAGTCATCTCACTCTACCCTCTACACATTAGCTCCAGATTTTACTACTTCCATCTCAATGACAGTATTTCAAGTTAAAATAAGCACATGAATTTATAAGATTATCAAGATATTCACTAATTACATCACGAGAAGTCATTCCTAATAAGATGTAATACCATGCCGTTTTACTAACTCGCTAAAACCCCAAAGAGTTGTCTACCGATACAATGTTTAGAAGTCTACTTGAAATTATATTGGATTTTACACCATGGATTTTGTTCTTGTTTTGAAAGCTGTTTAATGGTTCATTCTTATTCTTATCAATTAGGATGCTATAACTTCCTATCAAAATATGAAGCGATGGATCTCGTGAAGGATATTTTGCTTTGACTTCATAAAGAGACATATACATCGTATGACCTCCACATGACTATTGTAGGGGCATCCATTAGGTTCTTTTTCAACCTAACAAGTCCTGCAAATTATATGGTATTATTTCTTATATATTGTATATCTCAACCTTGGATGTAGTCATACATGGACTCTAAAATCAGATCCATCATGGCCCAATATATGCCTCTTTGAACCAAGGAGAGGTCCCCAATCATGTTCACTATGCGCAGATATAAATGATGGTACTCGGCTTTGTTATGTGCGGTGATTGTTCACAATTTCTCACATTTATGTAGGCGATAATGTGCTTCTTTACCTTTAACTTGCAAGTCATCCTAGGAATCTAGATTGGGCATCAACTTTGCAGATGAATCTATAGATTTCTGTATGTGCTTGTGCATGACTATTGCAGGTGCATCCATTAGGTTCTTTTTCAACCTTACAAGTCATGCAAATTATAGATGCTCTTTAAATATCCTCGGTACAAGCTCCCTACTCATGAGCATCATGCTTACTTTTGTACCATATATCATGATAAGTTGGGGAGGATTTGATGGTTCTTGAACAAATTTGATATCATTTTGTGATTGATGCATTAATTTATAAAATTTTAAGGTTGTTTTTTAGATCACAATCAACCTAGATGCCCCTGTTTTGGGAACCCACAAAGGGAAATATTTGATTTACTTAGTTTCATGGTTATCTTATGTTTGAAGTTCCAACATAGCCAATTTTGTTTATAAATGTGTTCTAAATAATTGTAAGCCGATTGCTATAAAGAGATTGTGCAGTCACTACCCACAAAGCTCTCATGAATTTAAAACTGAGCTGGAAACAGTTGGAAGCATCAAGCATCGAAATCTTTTGAGTCTGCATGGATATTCGCTTTCTCCACTTGGAAACCTGCTGATGCATGTTCTTGATAATCAACTTAAATCTCCCAGTCCTCTGCTCTTGCCAGCTAAAGTATGTTTATACTGATTTTTCTAGCATGTATTTCAGGACTCTTGACTATTTATATATGGCTCAATTTTTTTGTTTCTATGCTATAGGTCATAGTGTTGTCTAATCCCATGGATAACGTATTTTAGTCACAAGTAAAAGTATTTTATTAAGACTAGAAAACTCCCTTAAACATCTCGAGGTATAATGTGTTCGTTAATCTTGTATAAGATTTCACATTGCACATTATTAGGTAATGCTTTATACTGAACTGCATGATGCTTTGGTAATTAGTACAATAACATGAGGTACATGATGGACATGTTATGTTTACATGATTTCATTTTATGGGTAACAATTGACAATTGTAGAATTTGTCTTCTCTTTAGGTTTCACATCCCCAAGCATTTTAACATAACCAATAACAAATCCAGTCATGATATGACTAAAGATTGTACCAAACATTGCTATTCCTTCTCATCTCCATCAAGCACATCAAGAACCAACCTGAAAAAACAAAAGCTGGCAAATATTTCCCAAATGTAATGTAACTCTAAACATGTTAATTCTTGCATCTCACTTGTACTTTGATAAGTCATCTCACTCTACCCTCTACACATTAGCTCCAGATTTTACTACTTCCATCTCAATGACAGTATTTCAAGTTAAAATAAGCACATGAATTTATAAGATTATCGAGATATTCACTAATTACATCACGAGAAGTTATTCCTAAAAGATGTAATACCGCCATGTTTTTCTGAATGCTAAAACCCCAAAGAGTTGTCTTGATACAATGTTTAGAAGTCTACTTGGAATTCTATTGGATTTCAACCATGGATTTATAATTGTTGAGCATTTGATGTACACGTGTTTTGAACATGAATTTTTGGTTGTCTGTGTAGGTAGAATTCATCTTTCTCCAATATATTCTTGTTTTGAAATTGTTTAATGGTTCATTCTTATTCTTATCAATTAGGATGCTACAACTCCCCTGTCAGAATCTGAAGCGGTGGATCTCGTGAAGGATATTTTGCTTCAGCTTCATAAAGAGACATATACATTGTATGACCTCCACATGACTATTGCAGGGGCATCCATTAGGTTCTTTTTTCAACCTTACAAGTCATGCAAATTATATGGTATTATTTCTGATATATTGTATATCTCAACCTTGGATGCAGTCATACATGGACTCTGAAATCAAAGCCATCATGGCCCAATATATGCCTCTTGACAGCCAAGGAGAGGTCCCCAATCATGTTCACTATGCAGGGCTGTAAATGATGGTACTTAACATGTTCTATGCAGTGATTGTTCACAATTTCTCATATTTATGCAGCGATAATGTGCTTCTTTACCTTTAACTTAGTCATCCTAGGAATCTAGATTGGGCAGAACTCTGCAGATGAATCTACAGATTTTTGTATGTGCTTTGTGCATGACTATTGCAGCAGTGCATCCATTAGGTTCTTTTTTCAACCTTACAAGTCATGCAAATTATAGATGCTCTTTAAATATCCTCAAGACAAGCTCCCTGCTCATGAGCATCATGCTTACTTTTGTACCATATATCATGATAAGTTGGGGAGGATTTGATGGTTCTTGAACAAATTTGATATCATTTTGTGATTGATGCATTAATTTATAAAATTTTAAGGTTGTTTTTTAGATCACAATCAACCTAGATGCCCTGTTTTGGGAACCCACAAAGGGAAATATCTGATTTACTTAGTTTCATGGTTATCTTATGTTTGAAGTTCCAACATAGCCAATTTTGTTTATAAATGTGTTCTAAAGAATTGTAAGTCGATTGCTATAAAGAGACTGTGCAGTCACTACCCACAAAGCTCTCATGAATTTAAAACTAAGCTGGAAACAGATTAGAAGCATCAAACATCGAATATTTTGAGTCTGCATGGATATTCGCTTTCTCCACTTGGAAACCTGTTGATGCATGTTCTCGATAATCAACTTAAATCTCCCAGTCCTCTGCTCTTGCCAGCTAAAGTATGTTTATACTGATTTTTCTGGCATGTATTTCAGGACTCTTGACTATTTATATGTGGCTCAATTTTTTGTTTCTATGCTATAGGTCATAGTGTTGTCTAATCCTGTGGATAACGTATTTTAGTCACAAGTAAAAGTATTTTATTAAGACTAGAAAACTCCCTTAAACATCTCGAGGTATAATGTGTTCGTTAATCTTGTATAAGATTTCACATTGCACATTATCAGGTAATGCTTTATACTGAACTACATGATGCTTTGGTAATTAGTACAATAACATGAGTTACATGATGGACATGTTATGTTTACATGATTTCATTTTATGGGTAACAGTTGACAATTGTAGAATTTGTCTTCTCTTTAGGTTTCACATCCCCAAGCATTTTAACATAACCAATAACAAATCCAATTCATGATATGACTAAAGATTGTACCAAACATTCTATTCCTTCTCATTTCCATCAAGCACATCAAGAACCAACCTAAAAAAACAAAATCTGGCAAATATTTCCCAAATGTAATGTAACTCTAAACATGTTAATTCTTGCATCTCACTTGTACTTTGATAAGTCATCTCACTCTACCCTCTACACATTAGCTCCAGATTTTACTACTTCCATCTCAATGACAGTATTTCAAGTTAAAATAAGCACATGAATTTATAATATTATCGAGATATTCACTAATTACATCACGAGAAGTTATTCCTGAAAAGATGTAATACCGTGTCGTTTTACAGAACTGCTAAAACCCCAAAGAGTTGTACCGATACAATGTTTAGAAGTCTACTTGAAATTCTATTGGATTTCACACCATGGATTTATAATTGTTGAGCATTTGATGTACACGTGTTTTCAGAACATGAATTTTTGTTTGTCGGCAGGTCAGAATTCATCTTTCTCCAATATATTCTTGTTTTGAAACTGTTTAATGGTTCATTCTTATTCTTATCAATTAGGATGCTACAACTCCCCTGTCAGAATCTGAAGCGATGGATCTCATGAAGGATATTTTGCTTCAGCTTCATAAAGAGACATATACACTGTATGACCTCCACATGACTATTGCAGGGGCATCCATTAGGTTCTTTTTTCAACCTTACAAGTCATGCAAATTATATGGTATTATTTCTGATATATTGTATATCTCAACCTTGGATGCAGTCATACATGGACTCTGAAATCAGAGCCATCATGGCCCAATATATGCCTCTTGACAGCCAAGGAGAGGTCCCCAATCATGTTCACTATGCAGGGCTATAAATGATGGTACTGACCTGTTCTGTGTAGTGATTGTTCACAATTTCTCATATTTATGCAGGCTGATAATGTGCTTCTTTACCTTTAACTTGTCAGTCATCCTAGGAATCTAGATTGGGCATCAACTCTGCAGATGAATCTACAGATTTTTATGTATGTGCTTGTGCATGACTATTGCAGGTGCATCCATTAGGTTCTTTTTTCAACCTTACAAGTCATGCAAATTATAGATGCTCTTTAAATATCCTCGGTACAAGCTCCCTGCTCATGAGCATCATGCTTACTTTTGTACCATATATCATGATAAGTTGGGGAGGATTTGATGGTTCTTGAACAAATTTGATATCATTTTGTGATTGATGCATTAATTTATAAAATTTTAAGGTTGTTTTTTAGATCACAGTCAACCTAGATGCCCCTGTTTTGGGAACCCACAAAGGGAAATATCTGATTTACTTAGTTTCATGGTTATCTTATGTTTGAAGTTCCAACATAGCCAATTTTGTTTATAAATGTGTTCTAAAGAATTGTAAGTTGATTGTTATAAAGAGATTGTGTAGTCACTACCCACAAAGCTCTCGTGAATTTAAACGAGACTGGAAACAGTTGGAAGCATCAAAGCATCGAAATCTTTTGAGTCTGCATGGATATTCGCTTTCTCCACTTGGAAACCTGTTGATGCATGTTCTCGATAATCAGCTTAAATCTCCCAGTCCCTGCTCTCTTGCCGGCTAAAGTATGTTTATATTGATTTTTAAGCATGTATTTCAGACTCTTGACTATTTATATATGGCTCGTTTTTGTTTCTATGTTATAGGTCATAGTGTTGTCTAATCCTGTGGATAACGTATTTTAGTCACAAGTAAAAGTATTTTATTAAGACTGGAAAACTCCCTTAAACATCTCGAGGTATAATGTGTTCGTTAATCTTGTATAAGATTTCACATTGCACATTATCAGGTAATGCTTTATACTAAACTACATGATGCTTTGGTAATTAGTACAATAACATGAGTTACATGATGGACATGTTATGTTTACATGATTTCATTTTATGGGTAACAGTTGACAATTGTAGAATTTGTCTTCTCTTTAGGTTTCACATCCCCAAGCATTTTAACATAACCAATAACAAATCCAGTCATGATATGACTAAAGATTGTACCAAACATTGTTATTCCTTCTCATTTCCATCAAGCACATCAAGAACCAACCTGAAAAAAAAAAGATGGCAAATATTTCCCAAATGTAATGTAACTCTAAACATGTTAATTCTTGCATCTCACTTGTACTTTGATAAGTCATCTCACTCTACCCTCTACACATTAGCTCCAGATTTTACTACTTCCATCTCAATGATAGTATTTCAAGTTAAAATAAGCACATGAATTTATAAGATTATCGAGATATTCACTAATTACATCACGAGAAGTTATTCCTGAAAAGATGTAATACCGTGCCGTTTTCTGAACTGCTAAAACCCCAAAGAGTTGTACCGATACAATGTTTAGAAGTCTACTTGGAATTCTATTGGATTTTGAACCATGGATTTATAATTGTTGAGCATTTGATGTACACGTGTTTTCAAGAACATGAATTTTTGTTTGTCAGCGGGTCAAAATTCATCTCTCTCCAATATATTCTTGTTTTCAAACTGTTTAATGGTTCATTCTTATTCTTAACAATTAGGATACTACAACTCCCCTGTCAGAATCTGAAGCGGTGGATCTCGTGAAGGATATTTTTGCTTCAGCTTCATAAAGAGACATATACAATGTATGACCTCCATCCTGTATTCATATATTTTTCAATTTTTGCATGTAACTTTTTGTATTTTTTGTTGGCATGTTAGAATATTTTTTGTTGTGATTAGTCGTTCAAATATCACATCTACGGTCTTGATAAGGGTGTTATGTTATTCCTCAGGGTGATGGATTAGAAATAGTAGTTAATGCGGAAGGTATTAGATGAGAAGAGATTATGAAGTTACGATATGATTAATTTGATGTCACTCCTGAATTAGGTGCACGACTTGTTACATGTTTTTACCACCTATGCATTTCTATTGAAGGTGATTTGAAAGCACATAAACTGATATCTTTCATCAAATAAATATTGCTATCATTGTGTTATTTATTTTACAAATTAGTGTTGCAATACATTCAACTTGAGCTGGGATTGTTATTATGAGTTTTGAACTCCTAATCTCTGCAACTTATTTAAGAACAATACAAAATTATGGCGTTTAGTATAATGTCTTAAGAGAAACGCGCTTCATCTAGGGATACTATCTTGAGTGTTTCCTCATGGAACTGGGTTGAACATTGAAGTTGTTTATGCTGAAAGGCATGTAGTGAGTTTATTTAGTTTGTTTCAAGTGGTTGATCTAATGACATTGCTAAGTAGGGTGCACAAGTCAAAACAATTTCTATTATTTCTATTATATTTTTGTTTTTCTACTTGCACACACACTACTGCCCCTTTTAAGTCTTTATCCAGTATTGGAGTCAACTTCTGTGATGATTTTAATGGCCAAATGATGTTGGCATATCTTAGTGATAACTTTTATGGTATGTTATATCTTCGATTTCAGATATATGGAGTGAATGGATCTTATATTTTGTAGGAGTTCCTAGATTTAGCTTTAGAAAGGTTATTTGTAGTCATTACAGTTCCCATCAGTTTTCCTAATTAATTAGTGTAACTTGCTTTACTTTTGAGTAACTTTTTCCATTCACGAATAATTTCTTTCTTTCCATATCTTAGAATGTAGGTCCACTTCTTGAATTTATGCTACTCATAATTCATGTAGATAGTTTACCCCCTCTGATATGCAGTGGGGTGTAATTCTTAATATATTACAGAATTCAAGTTTACCCTGATGATGCCAATATAAGAGATACTATCTATGGGTAAATTTTAGCTTGAATCACATTTTTTTCAGTTTGAGCCCTCGGGAAAATGCTTCTTTGCAAGGTTTTCCCCAATTCCTTGTTAGAAGTCTATAGAAAATGTAATCCATGTTAAAATTACCATTCTCAGTCGTAGTGCTTAATTTGGAGCGGTTTGTGCTACTTTTTCACATATTTTAATTGTCAATACATTTGTTCATTTTTGTTGAGAAAATAGTATAACCTGCTAGGAACTGCAAATTTGGTGTAAATTGCAAGCTATACAATAAACTCCATATCAAATAAAATGAGCAACGTTGAACTCAGATTGAATAAAAAAGGAAAATAAAATTAGAATTGCAGCTGGTTCCCCTTTCAAATTTGAAGTTTCAAGTTGCCCATTGCATAAATGATACATTATTAAATATAAGGAAAAATAGAATGGTGCTCTATATCTTGGACCTCAAATTTGGGTTAGAAGCTTGTCAATCAGGTACTTATATTTTCTATTGAATTCTTGGGTGCACATACATACGGTAGCAAAATAGATCCATGAGAGCAAGGACATAAGACTTTTGTGCAAATGTGAAAGGGGAGTTCTATGTGCACATTCAAATTAAACATAAAAAATACCCTTGATTAAAGACCTAGAACTAAGAACATGATTTAAACTTACAAAGGATCTCAATGGACATTTGGTGGGCTGTGACAGAGCTCTCATTGCACATTTAGTGGTCCGTGATAGACAGTTCAATGTGCATTTGATGGATCTTTTGAGGGCCTTTAATGATTAAGAATAATAAGAGGGATAGGTTGATATATCTCGAAGATGGGCAGAGCATAAGCAAAAGGCTACCACTCATGATATAAAATCTGCAAATGTACAAAAGTCTTCATGTATTCATGTTTAGTTCAAATAAAATAGCCCGCAAATGTACGAAAGGCTACCACTCATGATATAAGATTTGCAAATGTATATGTACGAATTTGTAACAAATTTGAAATGTAGAGATAACACCTTTAAATGTAATGCTTCATATATATTCCTACACTTACAAAATCATTTACACCCCTTATCGATATCAACTACAAAAATAATAACTATCCCTCTAAATCAAATAACATATACCATTTTAAGCGTTCACATTGCATTATACACATGCGATTTTGAAGTCTTATTTGGAAGTACTCTATTTATCATGTCAAAAGTTTATTAAATATTATAGTGATTAACTACTCTCATACCAACATCTCTATTTTTTATTATTATTATATGGACTAAATAAATAATTGACCATATTTATTTTCTTAAGAATACTTTCAAACAAATATTGGAATTTTTGTTTGGAGGGACGAATATCATGGATTAAAAAAGTTAATTAATTCTCTCTTGATAAATATATTCTATATTTTAACATTTTCTTCATTATATAATAATAATTTATATTTTAAAATATAATATAAAAATATTTCATATTGTAATATAATTAAAAAGCTCACAATAAATATTCTACTTTACAAACTAAAAATAATTGATAATATAATATTTATTGAATACAATTAAATATAATAATATTTTATATAAAAATCATATTTCCGTTAAATTAAAAATATATATTATATGTAAAAATTAAAATGAGAATTAAATTCTTAACAAATGACAACGGTTAGATCACATGTCCAACAAGAATAAAATTAAACATATTTTTATTTAAATTACAATATTTTCATAAAGAATTTTTTTAATTAATTGTTTTTGTAATGGGTAAATATCAACCAATACCATAAATAACTATTATATCTTCCCACCAAAAAAAAAAAAAAAAAAAAACCTTGATTTTTTAAACATAATCCACAAAATACCCAACAACCTAATTAAGGAAATACATTACCAATTCTCCTAAGACAATGTAAAAAACACCCCATCCATTTTAATGCCAAATAGATTATATTTATTTACAAAATGTAGCTTGAAATATCATCAAATTTATCTAGTCCAAAAGGTGCATTCTTACTTTATCTATTTGAGAATCTTTTCCACGAAAGGATGATCTGGATATGCTTTCTTTGATGCTCTCTTTTAATGGGTCATAATAGCCCTTTTCAATAAGAAAGGAGTTATCTGGATATGCGGATAAGTTTCCCAATTCAAAGATAGAATTTCCTTAAGAAGATGTAGACAATTACAAGTTTGTTAATGGATTATTTCGAATCCAACTAAAAATTTTGGATTTGGATTCCAATTTTTTTGGATTTGCAATAGGAATTGGAACAAAGGAAAAGTTGTGCATCCCAATTTAGAAGCAATTGGAAATTCTTAATTCGTATATATATGACAAGTATGAGTGACCCAAAACATAAGTGAAGGGCAAATGAAAAGGATTTTGATATATAAAAAAATTATTGCCTAAAATGTTTGAAGTTATTTTTAAAAGCTCGGAAATGATCCATGGAAGGTGAAAGGGTAGAATGATATTTACCTTGGTTTATGAGGGTTATATATTATTATTTTTCCATTTGAAGATGAGAAAGTGAACATATTTGAACCGGGACTATGGTTTTTAGTAGAGCAAGATGATATATGCCACCGTGCAGCCCCAGTTTTGACTTCTCTCAAAAGAATCCAATGCTAACTCCAATTTGAGTACGACTTTTTAGCCTTCTAGCACATTTGTGGGTAGAGACTATTTTGTCAACAAATGATAACTCTCTTCGGGAGCTGATTTGTATTTCTTTTGAAACCCATAATAATAAGTACATTGCTTATGCCGAAAATTGTCTTCAAATAAATGTGATCAAGCCTTTAATTATGAGAACCTCCCTTTTCAATGTCTTTTATGCCACAACCATGGGCATTTAGCTTGGGACTAACCCTTTGTTTGCCACCGATGAAAAGAGAAGGCCTATATTGCTAAAAAGAGGGATAAAAAGGAATTTCAACTTGTAAGTAAAAAAGGAAAACCAATTCCCAAGCCTAACTCTTAAGGGAAAGGGGAAAAATTTCAAGATGAAGTGAAGATCGCTAGTCCACATTGATCTAAGATCCAGTTCTTTTACGGTTTTGGAATTCAAGAAGGACAATCTTCATACACCAAAGACATTGGAATCGACACTTGCCCCTAAAGGGAATCGTGGCTATGCCTTAGGATGATCAATATGTTGGTACAATTGAGGCTCGATTAAAATCCATTTATTTGTTAGTTTGGAGCCCTTTCGGTTTCATTTTAACTATGGAGATCTTGTAGTTCCTACATGGGATTGTGGTAAATATAAGTATAACTATAAGCACACAAAAATTACATGGTGAGCTACGTGGAAGAACACGGTAAGTCTCTAATGATGAAAGAATTCTTCTCCAGAGTAACGATGAGATCCAAATCCTTTCCCTTCGCTTTCAACATGTTTGTTATGACCTATTTGTCCATGTTTCCAAGTTTGAAAGTCCATTATATCATGCAAGCTATTTTATGTTATTTCCATACTTAGTTTTGATCTTTAGCTATGTAATCGCGGTATACATAGATCGGCGATTTTTGTATCCATAATTTGAGACTTAAAAACACATGTATTTCAACACGTGTTTAGATTTCATGAGTAATTTTATCACTTGTTTCTTAACCATTTCACCTAATTTTGGCCTCATCTGATTAAGTATCGGAACTCTTTTCCTTTTACTATGTTTAGAATGTTGATTGCCCCTTATGTTGATGTGTTGTCACTTCTTGTTGGACATGTCTTTGGTAGACTCATTCTTCCCCAAAATTTTATAAAATCCCATATTTTACCCGAATGATGGGTTGGAGTTTTCATATTTGATTTGCAAAGTTATGCTGCCAAAATCTTGCTAGGAATCACATAGACAACCTGTTCATTGCTTTGTTCTTTCCTTGCATTGCATTTTCAACCAGTTTCTTACAACCAACCAACCACATCCATTTTCTTGGTTTTCTTTGTTACCAGCCAACACTTTGCACACCTTTGGATCAATTAGAAATCATCTCTGGAAGAGAAAAGGAAGTGAGGAGACAACAAACACAACACCACACCTATAATGCATTCCAAATAGGAATTGAAAAAAATGTACATCCCAATCTACAAGCAATTGGAAGTTCCTAATCCATATATATGACAATAGAATAGGACAAGTATGAGTGACCCAAAACATATGAATGGAAAATGAAAAGGATTTTGACACACACACACACACACACACACACACACACACACACACATATGTATGTATGTATGTATGTATGTATGTATATGTATATGTATCTATATATGTATATATACATATATAGATACATATACATACATACATACATACATACATACATACATACATACATACATACATACATACATACATACATACATACATACATATATATATATATATATATATATATATATATATATATATATATATATATATTATTTTTCCATTTTAGGAGGATAAAGTGAATATATTTGAACCAAGACTATGGTTCTTTAGTAGAGCAAGATTATAAATGACACCATGGAGCACCATTTTTGATTCTCTCAAAAGAATCCTATGGTAACTCAATTTCGGAAAGACTTTTTAGCCTTCTAGAACTTTTGTGGATAGAGATTATTTTGTCAACAATTGGTAACTCTCTTCAGGAGCTGATTTTTATTTCCTTTGAAACTCATAATAAAAAGTATATTGCTCATGCCAAAAATTGTGCTCAAATAAATGTGATCAAGCCTCTTCTAAGAAGAACATAATTTACATCCTTAGAGGGAGATTTGTTTGAACAACCCTTTGATTATGAGAACTTCCCTTTTCGGTGTCATCTATTCCACAACCATGGGCATTTATCTTGGGACTATCCTTTTGTTGCCACCGATGAAAAAGAGAGCCCATATTGCTTAAAAAGAGGGATAAAAAGGAATTTTAGCTTGTAATTAAAAAAGGAAAAGAAATTCCTAAGCGACTCTAAAGGAAAGGGAAAAATTCAAGGCAGAAGTGAAGATCACTAGTCCACGCATTGATCTAAGATTCGAGTTTTTTGCGGTTTTGGAATTCAAAGTGGACGATCTTCATACAACAAAGTATTTAGAATCAACACGGCTCCTAAAGAGGATTGTGGGTATGCCTTAGGATAATCGGTATGTTGGTCCAATTAAGGCTGATTAAAATCCTTTTATTTTTAGTTCAAATCCCTTTTAAATTTATTTTAACTATGAAGATCTTGTAGTACATGTAGGCGATTATGGTAAATATAAGTATAACCTACGTCCTTCAAAGATCCATTTAACCTTTGTGTCTTTTGATGTTCTTTAGTAGCTTCATTTTTTAATTTTCTATTGAGACAAGTGTTCATCGAGATATGGAGATTGGTGTTGCAACCATATTCTATTTTCAAATTTTGATTGATTAATATATTGATGCAATTTAATTTTAAAAATGTTTGTTACTATATATACTTCTTATATGATGTTGTGATTATGCAAATGTTATCACGAGACTTATTTTTTAGGAACTATTTTACGGTAGTAAGGGAGAGTTGGCAATAAAGATTGTGTTCACACATTTCCATGAAGATTAATTTTTTGGATAAGGATACTTCCTTTTCTCCTCATCTTAAAATTTCTATTGGTTCTTTAAACAACTTTATTAAAAAAACACTATATATAACAAATGTCGTGTGGTGCGTTATTCTGTTGAAGATATTGCGGTTGAATTTACACATATTTAATTGTATTTGATGGATGTTATATTAGAATTTTTCGTTAAAGTGTAACATATTTTGTAAGGAATGTGGATTTAAAAAGTGAATATAAAACATTATTATATAAAGAGAAAGTGCAATGACATTTTTTTATTATTTCATAAATTTATGGTTGTGGAATAAGATGCTAAACTCGGCACATGCAAATAAGTGGGAGTTACCTTTGTCAATCTATGAAATTATTGTGTAATTGAAAAATATGGAGGTGATCCAAGCGGTTGTTTATAAGAATATTTAAAAGAAATATGATTACATATTTCGTTTAGTTTATAAACACTTAATAGTAGTATGAGACTAGTTAATTATTATGGTATTAGTGTATTTAACATTTACAATTAGCGATATAGATAATTATTATTGTATTAATGTATTTGTTGGGACTAATTAACTACTATGGTATTAAATAAAACTATTTTGGATTAAAAATGTGTGTGAGTTTTTAACGACGTTTTACATCATTTCTCATGATCGATCATTAGGATGAGAAGACTAATGAGAGAACACTAGACCAACCTTGCTTATAAAGGAGGACAAATGTGTGCACCAAGGGTGAATACATTAATGGGAAGAAAAATTCTAACCATTTCTTGAATATTAAAAAAGAAAATAAAATGAGAAATTAAGAATTAAATATGCTAAATTATTAACAATTAACTATTAAAATATTAGAAGATTACCCTGACTGAAAATCCACGGAAAAGGTAACAACGAGAAAATGGAGAAAATAGAAGATGGTGACGGGGAGACAACGTTAAAGAGAGAAGGGGAAAAGTTAAAATTAATAATATTGATAATAATAACAAAAGTAAAGGGGAGGAAGAGAGGCTTGAAAATATATTACCTTCACCTCGGGGAAGACTCAACCCATAGGATAAATGAGAAGATCACAACCTCATGGAGTTTTTAAAGGTATTAACGATGATTTCTAAGGAGTTGTTGAACCCCAAATCATCATTTCTATTAATATTGTGAGTATGTATCCCTATCTTAATGAATTCTCTCAGTTTTTTATTTCTTAAGAGTGGTTCTCAACCGTAAACAAATTTATCTCCTCTATACAAATACAACGGTTGGATTTTTGGGAGTGTTCGACCAAGGATAATTTCTCAATCCTTTCTAACAATGCCGATAACGTGTTCCCTAATTCTAGTGCAGATGGACCTTCTTGTCTCCCGGATGTAGCGGACCTCACAAGATAATTCAATTTCGTACACATTGTTTTTTAGCAAGGATCAACTTGGTATCTAGTTGTATTTATTGTGTTTCTTATTTTTTAATAGTAAAGAGGTGGTAACAACATTTTGGCACTTTAAATTCTTAGAAATATTTAAGAAACAATTAAAATTTTCAGCCCATTTTTGTAATCACCCCTGGTCCACACATTGCTCCTCCTTTATAAGCAAGAATAATCCATTGTTCTCACATTATTCTTCTCATCACGATGATGGATCATGTGAAATGATTTGAAACGATGATAAATATATTGGGGAAATAATGTCAAGTAGGGATACCATTTAGGTGGACTACCACTTTACACCTGTGTTATTTTAAAGTTTGTTTAATAAACTTTTTTATGTTGGTCTTTCACAGTTAAGAGTGAAACGGTGACCGGTTCACCCATCCTATTTAAATAGGGTGATCCCTCAAGGCATTGGTATCAAATTGGATCATATTTTGGTTATGATCATTGTGATATTTGTATTGTAAAATTGCAATAAATTGTTCTGTAATTATTCTGTGAGACCGAGGAGTGAAGTGGAAGTGCTGGGTAAAATTTTTATGTGAAATTCTAATAAAAGGAAGTGCTTTATTTCTAAGTGGGGTTTTTTTCCTTTGGGTTTCCCCACTATAAATCTGGTGTTCTCTGTGTCATTTACTTTTTGTTATTTAATTTTTGTTCATGTTCTGTAATATGCAAATATAAACATCTTAATCTATGTTTAATCATTACACTTCATAATCTATAATCTTCGGCAATTATATTGTGGATTTATAATTCATTAATTATTCATTCCCATAAATTTCCTAACATGGTATCACAACATATGGTTATGCTTGTGCAAAGATAGATCTGGATGTTTTTATTTACAAGAGGAAAGAACTTGAAATTTTTTGATTGTGAAACCAGTAGTTGTTCCGTCATCGACTTCAAGTTAAACATGTTCAAAATTCCAATTCCTACCTAAATATTATAGTAACATTTGTTGGTTTGTTGTTTAGATCTTTCTTATACATTTTTGTGCATAGATCTATGTTTTTGTGACCTTGGTTCTTTATTGTTTGTTCTTTACTGTTTTGTCTGCAACTATTTTAAAAATTTCACGCTTTTTTATATAGCCATTATATATTTGTGCAACTTATTTAAATAAGTTATTTTATTTTGTGATATGCTTTGGCTTATTTCTTTCGGATTTCAAATTTTCATTGTTTTTGGCTTATTCTACGGGTTTTAGGACCGCAGAGTTTTCTTTTTTCTTGAAAAGTGACAAAATTGTGACACGTGTTTGCACCGACTCGCACACTTTGACTTTGTGCCACGTGTTTTTCATTTTATTTGTTTGTGAGGTGTCCCTCTTTCGACTTATTTTCATCGTGAGACAAGAAAAAGCTATCTTCTTTAGCTTATTCCGTAGACTTGACATCCATGGAACGCATCTATGCTTGAGAGTGATGGAATCTTGCCACATGTCCTCTCTCCACAGTTGATAATTTGTCAAGTGTTTCACTAGTTGCTTACCGTGTGTCCTCCTGTCTCTTTCGCCGTGGACACGAAAATATATTTTGTTTGGTTTTTTCCACGAGATTGAGTTAAGTAGGGTGTATCTCTTTTTGAGAGTTCCAGAATTATGCCTCGCGTCCTCTCTCTTTTGTTGATCTTGAGACACGTGTGCACTTTGTAATGTCGATCCTATGACACATGTTCATTTTTTTGTTTTCCGTGCACCCCGTTGACCTTGTCAAGCCCTGTTATGGACCCAATAAAATATTCGTCTTAGTTTATTTCGGGGGACCTCACGTCCACCGAGCTCATTAACTTGTAAAGTTTCCGGAAGGTCGACACGTGCCCTCTTGAGTTTGTTGATTTGTGACACGTGTCGCCTCTTGTTTTGTTCACATTTTATCTCTTTGTTTTAATCTTTATCAAGTGTCTTCTTTGTTGTGGTCATGTGTTATATTTTGTCTCTTGCCGCATATCGAGACCCAAAAAGATTTTTTTTTGCTTAATTCCAAGGACCTCATGTCCACTGGGATAATTTGCTTGGAAAGTTTTCATAAAGCTATGTGTGTCCTTTTTATTGTTTTATTTGTGCCGAGTGTCACCTTTCGCTTCGGCCACATGTCCTTTGCTATTTAATTAATTATCTTTGCTTTTTGGTCGGGTTTTGTAGCTTGACTCATCTAAGCTCGATTGATTTGCTCATGTGAGTTTTAGTTAATTTCTACCGAAACTATGCGCCTTGTATGTCGAGTTGGGTTTATAGCTTGTGATAAAATAGATCCTTCTTAACTATGTTTTTCTCTTCCATAATAAGTTTTCTCTTTCTATTCAAATATCTGTTTCATAGTTGTTTTGTATGCCTACTATTATTATTAAAAATGGTTAGAAATGCTAGTTTCTCAATGGATAAATCTCAGTTATTAAATGGAACGAATTACAGTATTTGGAGAGTTAGGTTAAAATCTTGTTTTATGGCTAGAAAATTATGGGATATTGTGATTGGTGTGGAAAAATGACCCATTGGAAGATAAGAAATTCCTGAAAACCTTAGCTCCTTCTCTAAAAGATCATGAGAAGCCCTCTCGATCCTATTGCAAAAAACAAGAGATGAATTTTTAATGCATATAGGTCATATGGATTCTCTTGTTGATGCATGGAAACAATTAGAAACCATGCATGAAGGCAATCATATCTCTAAAATAATTAAACTCATAATGAAATTGTTTACAAATCTCATGAAGGGGATGAGAAAATTGTTGATTATCTGGATAAAATAAAAAACATAAAAACACGAGTTGGATGGATATAATTGTGAATTATTTAGGATAAGCTTCTTTATTTTATCATTCAGATTAATATTCATGAAAAATTTAGGAACTATATCTCCATCCTTAACTCTAAATATCAAAATGAGTCTGATTTACCTGATTTGGACACTCTTGTCCTCTCTTCTAATTCAAGAAGAGTGTGTTATGGAAAATTTTTATTCTAAAGAGAATGCCACTCAAGAACTTCTCCGAAGAATAAAAAAGTAAACCTTATAGATTCAAAAATCAAAAATCAACTTTTAAACCTCCTAGTAAAGACAAGAAACCAAGAAATTTAAGAGTAAGTTTTGATGGTAAATGTCATTATTGTGGAAAATTTGGCCATAAGAAAGAAGATTGTAAATAAAAAATAAGTCAAATTTCAAAAATAAAAAATGGAATAAATCATATCAAAATCAAGATGAAAATGAAGAGAATAATCATAGAGCTAATGTAGTAACTTTATAAACTACATCTATCACCTCTTAATGAAAAGCATATATTTTGTTTAAATATATTGCACTGAATTTAAGTTTTTTTCATAGTTAACTTAGATGGTTTATTGAAAATAAACTAGAAGTAACTATAACTAAAAACATACACAAAATGGATTTTATGTGTTTTAATATTTTGCTTCGGTTTTTTTTTTTAGACTTATTCAAAATTGAACTATTGTTCATTTTTTGGCATATCTAGGCTTAAATTTTCCACCTATGAAATATATTAAAGGGTGCTTACATGGTCATTTTTTGAAGAAAACTCCACATAAATCCATGGGAAGTATCCATAGTTAGTGGATCATGTTTTTCAATGAATACTATGATTATTCTTGTATGATTTGATTATCTATTCAGATTAGTTATCTATCAAGTCTTATCTCATTATTTAAAGGCTTAGAATAAGATATTGAAGGTATATATATTTTTTATTAAACTTTTTAAAAAAATTCTAACATGGTTAGTTCTTAAGCATATTGTTATGATAGTTGTTATACAACTAGTGTTTAACTTTTACAGTTGGTTAAAAGTGAAATCATATGATTTATATTATGCTTAATATGGATATTATGACTCTAACCATGTTGATGTTGTGTTGGATATACATTTGGATTTGTGTTCAAGTGTTTTTTGTGTAGGTGCCATCACTTGGAGTAACAAGAAGCAACCAACAATTTTTATCTCTTCTATTGAAGTAGAGCATAGAAGTGTTATGGAAGTAGAAAAGAAAGACATGTGCTCAAAATAATGTTGGATGAACTCCATATGGGATTCAAAGGAAACACTTCTCTTCTATGTGACAATCGAGTTGCATTTCTCTTGCATATAATCCAATTCAACATCAGAGGAAAAAGCATATCAAGGTTCATTCAATAAAAAGTCTTGAATGGTGATATTGATCTCAAGTTTTGTTCGACTGAAGATGAAGTTACACATATCTTCACCAAGCCATTGTTTCTTTGTGAAGTTTTAGAATTTTCATGCCTTGTTAGGCCTATCAAAGTTTCCATTGAGGGGGAGTGTGCATGACAATGCCACCTCTTAACGACCTGTTGTAAACTTCCGATACTTCCTCCATTTTGTAAAATATCATTGTATGCGAGTCTTAAGTAAATGATCATGTCATGTGAGTTTACTTGTAAAACCCAATGAATCATTAGTTATGGGAATGCCTTGTTTTATAAAAGGCTCCATAATCTGATATAAGTCTTCATATGTAAAGCACTTGTCCTTAGAATTTTTTTTATATGTTCCTTTGTATTGTAGCTTTTATGGAATCCTTGGAACACTATTTTGAACCGTGGGAAAATAGTGTCTCATGGTCTCACTAAAATCCATAATGCATTTATAGTTTTTCGTAACTTGTATAAGTTTGTGGGACACTACGGTAGTGTACTGCACAGAGTTAAAAAAACTCATAAGACTCGCTTTAGTGCATTGTAGAATGAAAACCCATAGAAAAGTGTTTTGGTTGCTAGCCTAAATCACATGTTGATTTATGGATTGTAATTCCTTTTGTACCAAAAGGTGACTTGGCATAAGGAATAAATGTTAACATGTTTTTTGCATGTTTCCCACTTTTTTTTTTTTTTATAGATTAACGATTTTGGTGGATCTTAGAACCATTGGATTGGAGGATCCCACCCACAATGATCATACAAAACAATACAAATCCAACCTAAGAAGACTAAAATAGGCTGCAAGCTAGAACCATGAGGGCATGTGAAACTAGTAAGATACAAAATACCAACATAATAACTAAAAAATCCTAAAACCCCAAAACCGTAAAGAAAGACCAACAACCTGCTAGAAAGATAACCACCTATAGGATGGGCGATTGGGGCTGCCTCCTTTCTTCCGGCAACAATGAGTAGCGCCTACACGAGCCAAGTGAAACATAATTTTGTAAGAGAAGCCCAAATTTTGTGGAAACAAACCACCTCCTTCGACTCTAGAACCATCGGTGCGAGCATAACCCAGAAAATCCAACATCTTGATCTTGCATGTGCCGAAGACCTCCAACGCAAGCCCCGTGGATGACCAACGAAAATTCATTAACTCTGGATTCCTAGCTTGACAATATTGTTATCACCCTCCGATCTTCCTCCAGAGACTACCCTACCCTCTCCTCATTCGGGAACGACTGCATCATGTTGAATTCCGCTAATATTTCCTCTAGATTAACTTGGTGTTGGGGTTTGATGAAGTGGATTACAATAACCCCGACCTCCTCTATACACCACTTCACCCGCAATAGCTACAAGACGAACCATGATGCCACCTCTGAATTAACTCTCACCCTCCCACCAGATTCCAAATACTCTGCCCCCAACATTATTTCAATCGCTTTGCAAATGGAACCAAAATATACCCTGAAGATGATGTGAATTCGAGACCTCGAAATGGACCCAAAAATTTCATCTCCTTTTTCATCCTAGACAAACATAATTGGAAATGGAGGAAGAGCCATTAGGAGAAAAAACTATGATTTGTTACCTCCCACCACTGAAAATTTGTACAAAAAAAGAAGACCGAGAACCACTTTAAGGCTCACTGGCCACCTCCTTGCCCTTCCCAAAAATGATATCTCCCAAATCCTCCCATGCGTTCACATGTGCACAAAAATGATCGGGCCACCCCTCCTTGAAATGCCTTGATTAGCAAGGTAATCGGTGGCAACATTACACTCTCTATAATTATGACTAATACTCTAAGTAGGAATCCTACTCAGCCAATGCAAGATGTTTTTGATGTAGAAATCCAATCTCCAAGAGACATCTTTACCTCTGCTAACATCATTAATCACCACTTGAGAGTTTCTCTATTACTAGTGCCTCACATCCAACCTTGACAAATAATTTGATCCCTTCGAGTAAGGCTTGTGCTTCCGCAACATTGCTCATTCCATCCTTTAAAGGAAAGGATCATGCTATCACTAAATCGCCAACCTCATCTCTAATTAAGCACCCCACTCCCGATATGCCCTAGATTTCCTTTTGAGGCAATGTTTCCTACTTGTTATTAAAGGGGTGTTGGGGAAATAATGTCAAGTGGGGATACCGTTTAGGTGGACCACCACTTTACACCCCGTGTTATTTTAAAGTTTGTTTAATAAACTTTATTATGTCGATCTTTCATAGTTAAGAGTGAAACGGCGTGACCAATTCACCCATCCTATTTAAATAGGGTGATCCCTCATGGGATTGGTATCAGATTGGATCATATTTTGGTTATGAGCATTGTGATCTTTGTATTGTAAAATTGCAAGAAAGTGTTCTCGCAATTATTCCGTGAGTACGAGGAGTGAAGTGGAAGTGTTGAGTAAATTTTTTTATGTGAAATTCTAATAAAAGGAAGTGATTTATTTCGAGTGGGGTTTTTCCCTCGGGTTTCCCCACTATAAATCTGTGTTCTGTGTCATTTAATTTATGTTATTTACTTTTGTTCATGTTCTATAATATGCAAATATAAACATCTTAATCTATGTTTAATCATTGCACTTCATAATCTATAATCTTCGGCAATTATTTTGTGGATTTATAATTCATTAATTATTCATTCCCATCAATTTCCTAACAAAATAATCTCACACTTAGTTTTTATCCAAAAATATTTATTTGATCTTATGGACTCTAAAAGTATAAAATCTACCATGGTATTAGTTTATAAGTATTTTTATATTATAATGTATTGATGTGATAAATGGAATATTTACAATAATAATAAAAATGTTGGTTGATGTGATGGATCCAACATAATATAATTATAAAAATAAATATGACGACATGATACTAGTTAATACTATAGTAGGTTTATCTATGTGTTTATTCTAGAGTGGGTACGTTGATGGAAAATAACACAATAATTTCTCACACAAGAATATATTCAATTACACACACTTACATATATAGGAAATAGTGATCTTATATTCTAGGAAGTTGGTAAGACTTTCAACAAACATCTAACAACTCCTAACTCACGACAAAGCTATATAACAAACTATATATATATATATATATATATATATATATATATATATATATATATATATATATATATATCTATATCTATATCTATATCTATATCTATAATATCTATATCTATATCTATAACTATAATATGAATAATATTTACCATACGGTAAATACCTTATACAATGTAAACATTAATTTTCCTAACATTTATATTATAAGTCTTGACATGATGGATAGAATATTTAGAATAACTCCTCAAGGAGTATTCTATTTTTTATAATGTCAAACTTTAGAATTATTAACACATGGAAATAATATTATGTATAATTGGTTTAAAATTTGAAATTATTGTATTCAAAGTGGATGCTATATATACCTTCCTTTCGCATGAATAATAAGTCTATATAGACACTTTAAAATGGTCTAAAGGTATCTATTTGTTGTTAAATTTAATAATTTTAATAGGTTTTGTAGTTATCCATTGTTGGTCTAAATTAAGTGTTATAGTGTATTTTTGACTTGTGATGGTCCTTGTCTCCTTTGCAAACTTTCTCCCATCCTTCTTTCTCCTCACCGGGTCTCCTCCATATCATTTCTTCTTTGTTAGGAATGTTTTGTATGCTCTTACAATTACACTTATCATCCCAACAATCATGGGGTTTTTCTAGAACATTTGCACACTCGTAGAAAGGATTTTTCAGCCCTCTTTGGCTTGAGATGTGTTGGTACTTTCTCACATCTTTCTTGATTTCAACCACCGGAGTTCGGTTTGGGTGTTAATAAGGCCCTCATTTGAATTCAATTTTTCTATTAAAAACATGAATTCTAATTCATTCGATCATCTAACACCTATTTATATTTTAAAAATCAAGATATCATTTTTGTAATTAACCATTTATAAAAATCAACTAGTCTCATGCCAAATATTTATTGGCATGAGTCTAGTTAATTACTATAAATAGGTGTGGGAAATATAATCTATAAGACTTAAAATGATTTTTTGTGTTACTATATTCAAATCTAATTAAAATGTTAAAAGTGTTTGTGTTTTTGGTTTATCAGAGGTCCATTTATTCATATCACCTTTTGGTGAAACCCTTCTCTCTTACATCCTAATTAAAATTAGAAGTTTTTCATCCTAATTAATGAAATTCAATTTTTTTATGAAAATACCTAGCCAAATAGATAGATCTAGAAATCATGAGTTGAAGAAGTGTTTTAAGGAAATGGTAGGGCTGTACTAGCTTTAATTGTGATGTAGAAGCATTTAGGTTCACAAGTAATCATGTATCAACAAAAAAATGTTGAACAATTTTGAGTAAATTTGTGTTTACTTTCTTTAAAAAAATTGTGTTATTGGTGAGAAACACACTAAAGAAGTGTGTTGATGGTGAGGCATGGAGTACAATGTTACATTATCTAGAGTGCATGAGTCCATTGTGAAATGTTAGGCAAACGTTCAACTCCTCTACATAACTGACGGTTTTTGTGCAATCATTCTAGTGTGCAAAATTATCCGCCTAAGCATGTTTGTGTTGTGAACTCTAGAATAATTGAATGTTTGAAGGCACAAGTTTTGGGAAAGATCAATTGATTGTGCTTTGGGTCTATTGTTAGGTCCTTTGAACTTTGCATTTTGAATCCCATAAGTTTATGAGTCTCAAGAGGTAGCATGAATGTCTATAAAATTATAGCCCATTGCCTTAGGAAAGTAGTTCAAGTTGGGAGCTAAATATTGCAATCAAGTGGAAGAGCTCGGATATTTATTTAATAGTATATTATGGATGAAAGATTAAGGATCTAAGCAACATGTATCATAAGTGATTTGACATAATATGGTGTAGTGAAGGTGTAAGTAGATTCATTACCATATTAGAGTACATGGACAATTTTCCATACTTGAGTGGCATGACACAAGTGGAAAATGATTATATGATGTGTATTATATGAGGTTGTATCATTGGTGATTAATCGATTATGTTAATTTTCTAAGTGTAAATCCCAAAGCTTTGTTTTGTTTAAAACTATGTTCATTTGATCCATATGCCAATGCATGATTTATTTATGTTGGTTTGTTATTATGTGTGTATTTTGAGTCTGCAAGGTGTAAGGTGGCTCTTTATTGAGCACCCTAACCCCGTCTGCATCATTTAGTATCAAAAGGATTTATTTCCTTTCAAATAAAGGAAAACAAAATATTTATGGTTTTCCACACTATGAGTGTATATGAAGAAAATCATTACGAGATATCTTCTAACGAGTAACTATTGGCGCGAAAGGTGTGAGAGAGTGATACAATAATTTTGTGACTTTCCATAATGTAACTTGTGGATAGAAGGACATTGCAAGAACTATCATATTAATTTATTTACATGTTTTTTTAATTAGCAGTATAGATAGTTAATTATTATTGTATTAGTGCATTTGCTAGATCTAATTAATTACTATGATACTTGTTAGGAATGTAGTTTCTCACTCTGGGTAAAAACTACATCCTTACTAATGTAAATTAGTTGTTTATAAAATAACTAATATTTTTAGTGAGTTATTATATTTAAAAAGTTGTTGGAACAACTCTTTTATAGTTGTTGGAGCTATAATAAGCCTCCTAATTAATAGGATAATATTTTCCTATATGTAAAGATGAGCCCAATCAATGAAGATTTTATTGTGTTTAATTTTTGCATTCTTGTTTTGAGTTTTATACTAAAAACTCTGACCAAATTTACATTTGGTATCAAATCACCATTATGATCCTACGGATATGTATCTAAGAGTGGAGTTAGTTTAGTATGTATTTCAGTCTCTAAGAAAATAGAGAACAGTTCTGGCATTGGATTTCTTAAATTTCATTGGATTCAATGATTCCCATGTAAAGAACAGGTCGTAATTATATTTTACAATATGGGTCTCTGTGATGTTTACTGGGTTTGAAGATGGATGTCAGTGGAAAATACTGTAAAAATTTCAACCAAACATCACGGTTAAAGAGAAAACGTGAAAACATTACAGGGACCTGCTTCATATTTCCATTTCTCATTTGACGTAGAACGTGTCAGTTTTTATTTGCATGTTGTTTTTAATAAAACTATATTGGATCAACCACATTTTTATTGCAGAAATGTGCATTCATATCGTACATTTGTAGTTTACTTGCATTGAACACAACTTGTTTCTGATCCACGGATTAGTGTTTTAATTAACTGGAAACATTTTCTAATCAATTGTGCATGGTTTGGATCAAACAAATACTTCTAGTTTTGGACTACTCTTCCAACGCCTATACTAAAATATTAGTTTGATATTTTATCCAAGATTTTATAGCAGTGTTGAAATCCTCCATGTGTGTCATTTGGTCAAACCCATATGAAAAAGGTATTTTATTCAAATATGATTTTTAATTCTTGGTGTTTGTATAGTCTTTAGTTTTCTCTTTTGTCTTTGTAACTTCTTGTTAGAAGATTCGTCCATGTTATGTGTGGGATCTAGTCCTTGTAAAAATAAAAATCAACCTATGTTGTTATTATTCAAAATAGAGTCTATGTTTAATAAATTTTTAATAGATTGAGTCATATGCAAAGCCTTAGTCAAAGGCTTATTTTGTAATAAGATGGTTAAACTATTTTGTTATTAGAATAAAATGTTGATAGTTTGTCACAACAAAATTGTCATGATTTAAAAATCAAGAGTCGATATTATGTTTTTATGTAAGAGTTCATTTGTGCTAGTATTGTAATTATCTAGTCACTAGTGTTTGTGTCAAGCTTTGTGTCATCAAAAGAGTCAAACAATTAGTAGATTCAAAGTTGTACACTAAAACAATTTACCCGCATGAAGGAAGGAGGAAAATTAATGTCCTATCTTTCACCAATGATGGGGCCCCATGAAGCATTGGTGGCATTTTGTTTTAGTGTGTTTTGATTTTGATGTGTGTGAAAATAAGAAAAAAATAATTATACATATTCTAATGTGATCAATTCATGTATTTTTCCCGATGGCGAGATAGTGATGAAATATGATAAAAGTATTAACAACATGCTATTGTGGATGTTGGTAAAAACTTGTAAAAACCATCATTTTTGGTAAACCACTTGCAAAACCACAATTATGGTTATTGGTATGTTTTCATGCTAAATATATATCATATAAATTTAAAATTGTGTTCATGACAACCAAACCCACACTTGAAATTCCCTTTCCCGGTCAATGTAAACCTTTCCTCCAACTAGCATTTCAACTATGTCATCCTCATTCTAGATGAGAGGAACATGCTAACATGATTTTCAAGTGTGTTTCATGTGCAGAGAAGTGTACCTATCTTGATTCATGAGGGTATTGAGATCTAAGAAAGAACAAGTGTTCCCAAAGGCTTCAAAAGGGCTATTTTTGGTCTATTTGTCACGAGAAGGACATCCCACATAAGTTAAATGCAAGGGAGAAACTCATCTATAGGTTGTGTAGCGAGTAATAATATGATTTAGAAATTTTTATGGAGCCATGAGAATTGGGAACTTTCAAACAAAATTGGGTTTTTTTGGGCAAGGCATTGGGAAAAGCATGTTTCAAATGAGCTAATCACCTTGTTTCAAGGGTTTCGGAATCCTCATGAGGTCTTGGGCACCTATATCACATGCATTGGAAATATGACATAGCCTACTTCATGGTGAAATAATCAAGATAGAATTCTGGGAGCATTAAAATGTGGAAACTTGTCCATCAGTGCAACACAAGAGTCTTTCTACAAGGTGGAACTTTCTCAAAGGGTTTCAAACACCTACGAAGAGTTAAGATCCTAAAAAGAATCAAATTAAATTAAATTTAACCTTCCTCATGTTCCATATGTTTAATTTGTTCATACTCATTCTAGACTCCAATGACAACTCAACTCATTGGTGCACGTACATGGGTAAAAGTGGAACGTGGACTAAAAATGAAAATTACAAGTTGATTCAAGTATTTAAAATGGCGAGAATGGTCTCATTGGGTCATTTGGAGTTAAAATCGTATAGTTTTGTCCCTCTAAACTTCGTGTCTTGCTCCCAGGTCCAAAAAACCACTCCTTTGTATATTTCCTCGTTGATATTGATAACATCAACATTCAAAGAAGCTTGGGTGGAGTTTTGGAGGTCGATGTCCCCTTTTCCCTTGGTATAAGGGGAAATGGGGGCCAAAAAATTCTACACCCCCATTGAGTGTTATGTTGTGTCACTTAAAGTGACAACTTAAGGTGTTAGAAAGTGTTATAAACTCTCTTTTTTTGGATTTTGACCACGTTTTCATGATTAGTTGAACCATGGAGGTATTTTGGTCCCTTAATGTCCTTTTATCCCTTATCCCATTAACCAAGGGTACATTGGGAACATAAAAGTGTGATCCCCATCCTTGGTGAGTTTCGTTATTCAAAATCACAACCTGGGGTGTTAGAAAGGTGTTTTCAACTCACAAGTTTTACCCCATCCTCATGAAGCAAACACCCATGGTGCACTTTGGAGGGGGTGATGTCCCTTTGTCCCCTATTTTTTAGGGTGAAACCACACATCCAACCCCCACTAACTTGGGTTGAGCTTTTTGGGTTTAATGTGAGTTAAGGTCTGTAAATGGGAGGTAAAGTAATTTTGAAAGGGGGAAAATCATTCAAATGAAAAACTTAACCATTTTTAGCCTCATTCATGTTATTTATCTCCTCGATTAGTTTTGGTATGCTATTATTCTACCAAAATTCTTTAGACATCCTCTATGTCTAAAAATCCCTTTTCACTCATATCTCCCAAACCCCATGCTTGTTTGCCATGAAACTTGGATTGTAGGTTCCTCTCCAAAACACCTTTAAGAAGAATATAACATTGTTTCCATTGATGCTCTATGTGTTTTTATACAACCATATAAATTTTATATCTTAGAAACTTTCCTTTTCAAATCTACATAAACTCATCGATTGAAATCCTTTGAAATTTGGAGCAAATCCTCATATTGAAAAATAGAAACTTTTGAGATTGATTTCACTTCAATCCGACACTAGGAAGACTAGTTTATATTTCTAGTAATTCGTTACCAAGATGAAATTATGATAATAGTAAGCCCAAGAAACTAATGATTTTCAATAACAATATCTTCTCTCTCAAATCCAAGACAAGAAAAAGGGGCAATTTTAAAACTTGCTAAAATTAGACATTCAATTGTAACTTCTTGATTAACTAAAATTAGCGATATGTTGTATGTGGTGATAGTTAATATAATCTATGAAAAATTGTAAATAAAGGAAATAAATGTAGTAAAGAAGTTAAAAATTTACCAAACAACTATGCAAAAGTAAATGTTAACCCTAATGTGTAAGAGAGAAGAGGAAAGAACTCAGTTAAATAGAAGATGCTCGCGAGCGTGTGCAGAGGTGATCTAGGGAATATGGAAGCAAGAACTCCCATGTAGAAGCTCCGAAAAGGATGGATCTGGAGTATCTGGCAGGAATGGAGTGCCTAAAGAGGGACTAGAGCACTCTGAGACACTCGGTTTGTAAAAATGGGCGCCACTGGTATGTGCAAAATCTTCAAACCGATCTTCACAAGTTTGGCATGTGGTCTCGAAACCCTCATTGTTGGTCACATTAACTTTACTTTGCACCGCTCTAGATGTTGCTAATATTCCAAGATGATGAAAAGATATGCAAAAGACCAAGGAGTTTTAAAACCTTAAAAAATAAGAATGCAAATGAATGGGTCGATCGACCTCAACTTTCACAACAATGGGCTTACTAACTGAGCATTGCACTACATTTTAGACCTAAATGTAAATATGGTGAGTGTGTACATAATGTGCCGAAGGTGCTTGTGTCGATCTTACTTTTAAAGTAACGATCAATAACTTAATATAGATGGATGCAACTCTAGATGGATGATAGAAGTGAATGATGTTAGGTCCCTCATTATGGTCTCATAACTCTATATTTATAGGGTTCTCTTGATCTAATTTTGTAATTAACCCTGAAATGGTCGACCACTAAAAAGATAAGAAGGTAAAATGGCCGTAAAGAGCCCAAGAGATACCACAAAATTACAAAAGGGACTCGGGGCGTCCTGGTGGGACTAGGGTGCCCCTTGGGCGGCCTAGTACTAATCTGGGCACCCCAGTCGAGGCTAAAATAACGTGGGATGACAAAAACTGACAGGGCATATGGGTACAAGAGGTCAGTAATGACGAAATAAAATAAAACAAGATGGCAAAAAGATGGGGCTTAATTAGTACTTTCCTCACTCAAGAACCTTCTAAATAGTAATATGAGATTATGATAAATAATATCTAAAGTGCATGATTTTGTGACTACATTTTCCCCCACTTTATGTTGGCGAGCCGAAAGCTCGGTAACATAAAGTAGATAGAGATGCATACATGATGTCCATGAAGATTGTAGTATAAAGCGACTGATGGACTAGAAAAAGTATAGAATAATAAAAAAGATGGAGGAGCGTGGAAACTAAAGATGAAAAATGCACAAAAAAGTGATGAGAGTGAACCTAGGGAAAAATGCGTGTGTAGTTGTTGACGTGTGTGATGTACCTGTATGGTTAGTATGATATGTGTTGTTGCAAAGTGTTGTTTTTGACATTGTTGTTGTTGTTGTTGCCCCCATTTGAATGTTTGTCTCTCATACGGACAGACCTACAGGGAGAAAATGATCAAGTAGTCAAATATGTATATGTATGTATGTATGTATGTATGTATGTATGTGTACAAATGCAATGTAAAAGACTCATGTAAATGTAAAGTATGCAAATGAAAAAGTGTAAATGGAACATGTGCACCTGATCCATGTCGAGAAAGAGAGTGTAAAAGGATATCATGTATTGTAGGGGTTTTTGGGAGATCCGATGCCATACGTCGAAGAAGTGTAGGGAGGAATTCTGTTGTATCCTCCAAGCTCTAATTGCTTCCTTGAATGTGTGTGAAGAGATCTCTTTACGTTCTAGTTTTTGGGCAATCCGACGCCACTGGATGAAGTAGTGTAGGAAGGCACACCCACTATAACCTTCGAGCCTGTAACTGCTTCCCCAGAATGCTAAGGACACCATGTCCTATAAAATCCGTTGTGTACGTGGTTTTTATTTCTTGTCTCGAAACCACTCATTATATGTAACCCACAATGCCAAGGGCGGAAATTGCACTTAATTGAACCAGTGTAAATGCGTTGTGTTAGTATGTAAACCTCAAATGATGCCCCCTCTTTAGGGACGCACGATATCGCCGATAGGAGAATGTGGCCCCAAAAGAGTACCAATTTTATCAACTCTACCCTAGAAAGTGCTTGGTAGAAACCAAGGAACACACGAACAAGAAGGCTAGCCAAAAAAAAACGTTAGTGCAAACAAACATGTATGTAGAAAACAATGTGTAAGCTACACAAATAGTCTAAAATCTACCAAACAATGTAGTAAACATGCAAGAAGAAAAAGTAAGCCACACAAGGCAAGGTTGCAAAAATGGGACATAACTCACGATGTCTCAAGACACGTAAGGCCATCATGGCCACAAACACAAACAAGTGTGCACACCAAACATAGGGAAAAGCCCGCATACAAGAAAAAAAAAAGACAAACAACGTAACAAACAAGTATGGAAGCAAATATCCCGCATAAAAACGTTGCACATGAAGAACCAATTAACATGTTAAAAGATACTAGTATGCCAAAAGCATGTATAACCAAGTAATGTAAAGTGCTAAGTAAAAATGAAACAATAACACCTAGAAGAGACGAATGTGGATGTCCCCACCAGCCAGAGTAGGAAGGGTAGAAAGCCGAACATCCATGTTGAATGTAAGAGACCTATATTTGTGATCAAAACTATAAAAAGGCATGAATGCACATGTGTGGATGATATAGATAAATGACATACAAGTAAGCTAACTAGCATGTGTAATAAAGTGATCATGTACAAGCAAAAGTAAGAAAAAGTAAGAGCAACCATAATATGCAGTATGATGTAGATGGATGGAATGGAATACAAAATGGAGTGATAGGAGCCGCGTGCCCCCTGAGTGAATGGAAATGTATGCAATGAGGTTCATTTTGTTTTCCCCCTCAATAGTAAAGAATGAACCGTAAATGAGATTGTGTCATCGGTAAATGGTCGGTGTGTGTTGTGTCTAACGTGTTGTGATGAATGTGTATGCTATCTATGAGACGCGGCCTATAAATGATGTGTGCGTGAACCCTATAGCTGAAGCATATATCATGAGCAGTTGAACGTAGAAGTGATGAATTATCCTAAGCGTATATCACTAAAGGATGAATGGATGAGTGATGATTTATCCCTAAGCATATATCACTACAAGATGAGGATGATTGGTAATGTAACCTAAGGTGTATACTACTACAAAATGATAGAATATGTGACAATTTAGCCTAAAGCATATGTCACTAGGCTCGAAATGTCACATGATGAAAGGTCGAATATTAAATGTGTAAAGTCCATTTGATTTTTAAACCCTGCGCAATCGATTAAGGATTAAGGAACTAAAGTGTGTCATAGGGTGGTGAGTGCAACGCATAGAAAAAAATGTAGTATATGTAATGATGAAAGATGATCGTGTGATGAGTAGAATGTGTATAGAATCTATGTGTAAAATGCAAAGGCAAGATGCATAGAATGTGTAAAATGCAGGTCGAATAGAACGTGTGAATACGCAATATGTAGAATGTAAATGCAAGAAGGTGTAAAATGACATGTATGTAGATGGACTAGTAATGTAGTATGTAAGATGATGCTATGCTAGACTCATATAGGATGAAGTCTAGTATAGTACATATAATATGTGTAAAAATGTGCGGTGTAATATGTATGATATGTAGATAAAATAATAATACAGTGTGTAGGATAAGTAGTGTAGGATGTAAGATGTGTAGACAATGGTGTATGCCTAATGACGACTAGCATGATGTATGATGTATAAATACACAAATGTCAAAATGTTGTAGACTAAGTGTAGAATGTATGGTGTATGATGCATAATGTATGGATAGGTGCAAAGTGTGTGGGGTTCATGTGTAGTAAGCCCTCAACAATCAAGTGTGAACCGAAGCACAAGAGTGTGTCATCGGGTAATGACACTAGAATGTATGATGTGTATGCCTAATGCAAGGAGATGAATGTATGAGAATGTGAAAAGGATAAGTGTGACTATGCTAAGATGAGGTGGGGGGAAGGTAAAGTGTTATGCCCCCCAAGTGTGTGTGAATGAATGAACTATCCAATGACGGTGAAGGACGAAGATCCTCCATCTAATGTAGGAGATGAAAGCATATGACCATGTTCTAATAGTGGTGGTATGGTAGATAAGCGTTGTGCTGGTAAATGAAGTCTATGTGCATGCAAGGTGTGGATATATGAATAAGGTCATGGCGTGAAAAAATGTGTCGATGATGGAGATCTATGTGATGCAGAGTGTGAAGGTGAGGAAGATTTGCGTGGAATAAACCATGGTGGTGATCTATGCCGAGATGCGTAAGTGTCCGAGGATTAGGCATATACATATGTGTATGACTAGTCGAACGATGCGAGCACGTAGACAATGCTTGAGTAGGTGAGATAGGAGTAGATTTTGCCTTGAGCAACATAAAATGTGATATGCGAGAAGAAGTAGGTGATGTCTAGCTACTATGCAAGGAGACGACGAACATGGAGTAGATGGAGGAATGTCATTAATATAAATGACTTGATTATTGTAAATGAATTTGAGTCGCAAATGATTCATAGAAATAATATATTGAGAACGACAAATCCAATTGAGAATGACAAGGAAATATACGAGCATAGTAAGAGGACCTCTCAGTAACTGCTGACTTAACAACACCAAAGGGTTTGTTGAAGGGATATTCAATTTGTGATGGATGATAAACACTAACTTTAAGGAGTGACATAGAATAGACACTAATGGGCCATGATGGGTCAACCTTAGTGTTGTTAATGGAGGTCGAGCCAATAGATGCATTGATATGTAAATGATTAGATGTAAAATTTGCATGATAATCAACGTTGGAAAAAGAAATGATTGGTGGTGAAGCTTCGGTTTTAGCAACTAGGAAATCGAGAGCCCCTGATGGAGGAGAAGGCACTATATGATAGACATAATTATAGAGGAATCAGTCATTTTTGTATTATGTTTTGGTAAGGGGTTATTAAAAATCTTAAGTTTATGATTTTCATTAATAGGTGTAGATGTTGTAGATTCGGAAGCTCAATTTGACCATTGTCAAGAAAATCCTGAATGAGATGTCGTAACAAAAACAACAACTGTGAGATGCCCTATGCATTGATGATAATCACAATAAGAACTGTCATCGAAATTATGCCCTTTTGGTCGAGATGGATCAAGTTGTAGAGGCGATGGTAAGGTAATAAGATTACTATCGATGAGTTGTGGTAGCAAAACACTCGGAGGGGTACTAAACTTAGTAAAAGTACGCCTATATGGTTGTGGTCGAAGCCCCTAAGAGTAGAAATTGCATTTACAGTGGTTTTTCCATCCATGGGTTTAGTTGTAGAAGGCTTAAAGGTGGGCTTGTTCAAAAACGTGTGGATGATGATGCTTGCTCTTGATATTTAAGTTTTCCTATTTCCAAGAGTTTAGTCTCACAAAGTTTGAGAGTTTGAAAAGGTGATCGAACAAGGAAGAGGTCTCAAAGAGAAAGCTCTCCTGAAGTGGTGGTAATAGAATATGAATAAATAAGTTTTGGAGGTTGGAATCTGCAAGTACATTAGTCATATTAGCTAAAAAAATTGTATCGTAAGACATAATCAGATAAGTGTTCATTGGGCCCTTGCTTGAGTTGTAAAATCTGAGCATAGGAGAGCTTAAAACCAATATTAACAAAGAAATGTGTGAGAAAGGATTTAGCCAAATGTGTGAAAGAAACTACCGAATGGATAGGTAGGTCATAGAACCAACGCATCGCATAATATTGTAAACTACGAGGAAAGAGCTTAACAAGTATCGGAGATGTTGTTGTGGGTCACCGTGGCCTTTAAAAATGGGCAACTTGGGAGAGATGAAGTTAAGTGGAGATAGTGGCGTGAAAGGGGTATGCAGAATGAAGTAGAATCTAAAGATGGTGATCCTCGAGAAGTAGCAAATTGGAGCTGGAAAATTTTATTTTACAAATCCTGATATAAATATGTTAAATTAGAAGTGTTCGAGGAAGATCTAAGCTGCATATTAGGAGTGTTGTGGTGGGTGATGGGAGCAATAGTTGTAATAATAGGAGAAGAAACATAAATAGGTGGAGTGGAGACCATGGGAGCCGAAGAAGCCACGACATAAGTGGAAGCATCACGAGTTCTCTTAGCAGAAATTAAAGCATGAAAGACACGAGGAAGATGAGTAGGGTTTTCGCTGCAAAGCTTGTCGAAGTCGATAATAGAGTTGCTTTTATCTTGGTCAACATTGGTGTCTTCATAATAGGACTTCTCACTATCGACGCTCTCTATTTCATGAAGAGGGAAATTATTTGAATTATCTAAAGTATTTTCGAGTGTGATCTACAGAGGTAGGGATATCGGCTGATGTAGTACCAACAATTCTATACCTAGTCCTTTGTAGAAGTTGAATAGGTTTCTAGCAATAAAATTCCTCTCTAGCTTGCAAAAGGATAAAAATAGTCCAAAAGGCTAAAATTGTGCTATGATTTCTCTAATATCATCTCAAAGAAATAGTGTTACCTTGAATGCAGTTATTAGTTCCATATTTTACCTCTTTATCCACAAACACATAGTCCTCTTAACATGTCAAATCACTCCTTTAAATAAAAAGTTTCTAACACTCTCCTTTCTTCAAGTTGCTCTAGGTCTCAAGTAGCAATTCTTTGCTTAAAACATGTATGCTTGCCTTCCAAAGTTTCTTAGTCTTAATTCTCCCGTTGCACACCTCAAAGAAAGTTACACTCATCAAGAAATTCAATCAAGAAGGTCAAAAAGTTTACAATTACTTCTTTGGTTCAATAGTGTGACAAATGCCTCTCAACCATGCACCCTGCTCCAACTATGCATCCACACTTCCCAAGGCATCCAAAGGGTTTTCAAGGATCTAATGGTTCACTCTTACCCATTGTGATATGCTCCAAAAAATTTAAACTTCGACTCTTCTCCCAACTCCTATTAGCTTTCTTTATGCAATTTTGGTCTACAACCCTTAACTAGGTTTGGAGGTCAAGACTCGCCATGTATAAGTATTAATGTGAATTTTTTTCAAATGAAGTGAAAGGTGATCATGACACCCATTAGTCCAATTGATGCTCCCTTGAAGTTTCAAGCTTGGTATTTTCAAATAAATACCTCCTTCTTCGTAAAATGGCTTCCTTAATTAGGTCTTTAACGGTGTGTGCAACCGACACGAGGGGAAGCTGTCATCTTTTCCTCTAAACTGCACTTTGGTGGAACATCAAAATTCCTCTTGAAAATCCTTCTAGATTCTCCCGAGATTATTTTAACAAATTTTATTTTTACCATTCATTGTTTTACTCCTTCAAGTATTAAGCCCTAATGGAACTCGAGTTAGCTCTCCTATGAGCCCGAGAGAACAAAAGTGGTTGTAACTTTCATTTTATTCCTTTTCAAGGAACTAAATTACACATGTGGAGTCTTCATAAACTTATCTCAGCAATAATATTACTAGTAAAGCTTATGGTTTCAAAAATGAGGCTAAAAAATCCTTAGATCTCTTGCACAACATGTAGGTGTATGCTTGTGATAGTCTTCTAATGCTTCTTTCGCCAAACCCGCAAAGTCTTGAGTTATTTAGGAAAATAATGACTTCTTTAGTGTAAGATCGTGTTCTCTAGGAGATGGGGTCAACCAAATTCTTGTTACCAAGACTCATTCAAAATTTCCATGGCATATACTCTACCTACACAATCACATTTTCAAGAATCTAGTACTAAGTAAGGATATCATCTCTTCATAAAAATAGGCTTGAACACTTAGTGGATTTATCCTTATAGTTTATAAGGTATTTAATAATATTCACACTTGAAAAATAAGTGTTTATAGTCACCTTTAAAGGCCCACTCTGTCACAATCTTCAAAAATTCATTCTTGCATATGCGATATCAGTGGTTTATCCTCAAAACTAGCAAAGGAATTCCCTCAAGAGCCATGTAGCATTCTCAAGTATCATTAAAGAGGAGTCTAGGTTTAGTTTTGCGTGTAGAGATTAAATTTGAAATTTCTATACAAACCCTAAGAGGGTTTCGAGAACCAGAGAAGTCACGGTTTTTCACATAATAAGATATAGTCCTTTTCACTCTCCTAGATGCGCAGATATAGTCTGTGTTGATTTATTTCATTCACCTATCTCAACAAAGGTCCATAACTCAATCAACCAATTACTATTTCACAAGATCTTACCACTTTACAATCACTCGGTTTTATAGATCCATTCTTACTTTTCAAGACCAAATATCTCCAACCATGCTTAGTTCCTGCATAAATAGATCTTTAGAAATATTTATACAATGCTCCACGAGAGAGGAAAAGATAACCAGAGTTTATGTCCTTTATATAAACATCAAAATCAAGTACACAATCACCAACTTTGATTATTCATGAGTCTAATCTGTGAGCATAGATTCCCTACCAGCCCCACAACGGTTACTGGGGGCATCCACATTCACATACTACAGGTGTTATTGTTTTATTTTGTACTTAGTACACTAATTTCTTGGTTATAAAAACTTTTGACATATGGGTCATCTTTCTATCATGCTAATGGGTGCTTCATATGCAACATTTGTTTTGCAAGATTACTTGCTTCCATGGTTATATGTATGTCTGTTTGTTATTGTTTGTCTCTTGCTTTATATTGTATGTGGGCCTTGCCCTTTGTTTGGGGTGCACACTTGTTTGTTTGTATGCGGCCACTACGGCCTTGATTGTCTTGTGATATTGTGGGTGGTGTCCCATGTTTGCAACCCACTTTGTGCAGCTTATATTGTCTTCTTGGGTGTTTACATTATCTTCTTATGATTCTAGCTTACATAGTGTTTTTCCTCGGCTTATACTTGTTCTCTACATGCATGTTTGTTTGTACTAACATTTTTTCCTAGCCACTTGTTTGCGTGTGCCTTGGTTTCTACCAAGCAAATTCGCTTTCCCATGCAGGCATAGTTTCACGTGGTCGGTCCTCTTTTAGGGTTGTATTCTCCTATCCGCGATGTCGCATGCACCCCCAAAGAGGGGGCATCATTTGGGGTTATACACAATCTTTGGTTCGGTTAAGTCTATAGTTGTTGTTCGGGACACAATACATTGAGTGGGTTTAAACAAGTCTATGAACCCCATACACGGCTTTTACAAGGCAGATTGTCCTTAGCATTATGGGGAGCAATTACAGGTTGGAGGATACACCGGACTTTCCTCCCTACACTACTTTGGCCAGTGCCGTTTTAACGCCCAAAACCGAGACAATACAGAGATCTCATCACCATTCTCAAGAAGCGAAGCTGAGTTGGAGAATAAAAAAACTTTCTCCCTACACTTCCTCGGCCACAGTGGCGTGAGATCGCCCAAAAAATCACACTTCACCGACAGTTATAATATATCCTTTTCTACACCCTTTTTCTCATCATGAATCAAGTGTGTATGTTCCTTTTTCATTGTCATTTTCATACTATTTTTACATGCTTTCTACATATACATATGCATTTTTACACATATACATGTGTATTTGACTATTTGATCATCTTCTCTTTTGCAGAGACATTTGTATGGGAAGCAAGCGATCAACAACAAACACACACATGGTACTAACCATGCGGTACATTACACATATCGACATCCACGCACACGCGCCCTAGGTTCACTCTCATCACCTTTTACATTTTTGCATCTTTAGTCTCCACGCTCCATCTTTTTGTCACTCCACGTTTTGTCTATTCCTTCAACGATTTTTCTATATCACTCTACATGGATATCAGTGCACGCATATGTATCTACTTTATGTTATCGAGCATTTTGCTCACCAACATAAAGTGGGGGCAAATGTAGTCAATAAATTATGCACTTTGAGTCAATATTTAGTCTTGGTCTCATACTACTATTCATATGGATTTTGAGTAAAGAAAGTACTAATTAACCCATGTCCTTTGGTCTTTCTACTTATCTTTCTATTGTCACTTCGATCCTCCACCATACTTGCCTAGTTTGTTTTGTCGAGTCGAGTCCTATTCCTAAGCTGGGGCACCCTGCGAAGGACTAGGGCACCACAAGCGCCCTGGTCCCCTCTAGGCACCTTGATCTTCTTTGTACTTTGCTTCCATTTTTGACACTTTCTAACCGTTTGAGCTTTCCATATTTTTAGTGGTCAACCTTTTTGGGGTTAATTACAAAATTAGAACAAGAGAACCATATAAATATAAAGTTATGAGACCATAATGAGGGACCAAACACTAAGCATCTACTATCACCATCTAGAGTTGCATCCATCGAAGGAACTTAAAGTTACATTTGCATCCATCTAGCTCCTTCAAGACATACAAGGTTGATTCATTTGCATCGTACTTCATAGGATGGGAATCTATTATTTTCATGCACACATTTACTACATTCTACATCTAGTTATTTACTCGTTACTTCACAAAGTGCAACTAGCACAAGAGCAACCTAGGGTACGATTGCACACACACACACACACACACACACACACACACACACACACACACACACACACACTAGAATTACATTGGGTATGAGATGTAGTGTAACGCTCAATTAATTAGTCCACAATTGTGGTCGTTGAGACATGATCTAACCCCTTCATATACATATTTCTTTTTAGGGTTTTGATGCTTTGTCTGGGTTTTGCAGGTGTTTTCTTCATCTCTGATTTACAACGACATCCAACGCAATTCAATGACATTCACGCGACATGCACCGAAGAGGTAGTCACTTAGTGACACCTTAGAGGAGGGTTTTAGGCCATTTGCGCATACCGGGCGCCTAGAACTCGAGACCAGGGCACCCACATGTGCCCCTATCCCTTTCTAGGTGCCCCAGTCTAGTCAGAGAGCTCGGATCTATGCTTTCTCATGCTTCTATGTGGTCATTTCTCCTCTTGTTTGTCTAGTTCACACTACGACATAGTCCCGCACCTTCGTCGAATCAAGGACTTCTTAACCCTCTCTTGCACATTAGGGTTTCACATTTCTATTTACTTAGTTGTTTGAGTCATTTCCTTTATTTATTTAGTTGTTATTTACTACTTTGCATAGCATTAGATTACGCTAGAATATCACATTTTAGTTAATCAACAATACGGTCTGACTGGTGTAAGGTCTTGGATAGGACAGGAACATGGTGAATGAGGTTTGAAATTTGGTGATTTTATGTTTCTCTATAGATTTTATGTATTTTGTTCTCAAAGTTTGTCGACATGTCATCAACGTGCAAGGACAAACAAGCTAAACACTTGATCTCAAGAAGTGCTAAGTGAGAAAGGAGAACTTGTGTTTGTCATAGCAAAAGTGCATAGTCAAGTCAAGGTTATCAAAGCACAAATTACCAAATTTGAGTGTCTACACTAGTCAATTTAGAGCAACAAGCTAGATCAAATTTTTATTACTATGATGGTAACGACAAGTAATTTTATATAAAAGACCATGTTTATATTAACTCTCACATTTGTGTGGATGACCATGTATACGTTAAAGATTGTGTGTGCATCTATTCCTCTTGACCATAATGTTAATATAGTCATTGACTCTAATTCTAAAGCTAATGCTTTGTAATAGACTCTACCATCGTTGCTTAGCATGTTATTCTTGAACATAATCCTAAGATAGCCCTCTACTTGATCCCATAATTTAACGATGAGGCTATGTATATCTTCATTGGCTCGAGAACATTTCGACCTAATCCTAAGTTTTCCTCTACAAAGTCTCCTTCACTACAAATCATATCCCATATGGAAAAAGAAACTCCAATGTAAAATAATCTATATTCTTTCAAGAATGGTTTTTCCTTCAATGAGTATTATGCAAAGATAACCAATTAGTTATTTCCCTCCACTCTGAGAATGTTACTCAATCCTTGGAACAATTACAATCTAACACATCCCTCATTCTTGAAAATTTGATTGAGTGCAAGATTATATCTCCACTTGTTCCGTTGAGGTTGATACAAGTAAACCTCAATCAAGATCAAGTGAACATAAGATCACGAACTTTTTCCTACAAATCACCTAAGCCAATTTGTCTTCCATCCCGAACTCACATTTGTAAACCTTATTTGATGCGAGACAAACCTTTGTTCCTACAATTTTCAAAAGACACATCTTCTTTCTTCTCTTCATGCTCCACGAGATCAACTTTTGCAACACGCTGAACATTTTCAACTAAAAATCATCTCCATGCATGAAATCCATTGTCAATGAACTTCTTTCTAGTTTCTTCTCAACACCAGAACTCTCTTCTTCCAAAAGAGATTCTTTCATCTCTTCCAAGGTCTTCTTCCTCCAAGAAACTTTTTTCCTTTTCATTCCAATAATGCATGGTGTGATCCATACCAATTTTCTCCTCTCTCTCTTCTCCATGATATTGAGAAAACAACTTTTCCCTCTTTGTTGATGTATAAAAATGACACAGTCAAAAAGAGAAATGACAGGGTCTTATGTCCTCCTTTTAGAACCACTTGGTATGTCCTCATTTTAGAACCACTTGGAATGTGATTCAAGGCATGAGTTGCAGGGCATTGGTTAATTAGACCAATATTGAGGGCGTTTGTTTAACGGTTAGTCCTTCTAGCACCACTCTCCTTCAAGTCTATGATAACCTCCATAATCTTTTTCTTTTTCTTTTGCATCCTTTGCTGCTCCATCTTGCTTTCCTCTTTCTCCATGTCCCTAAACCTCAAGGCTAAAACTCTCTTTCTTTTAAGATACTTGTCCACCCTTCTATCAATTTCTTCAATCATTCTTAACTGTTGTCCAAATTCCATCTTTGCATCCATAGCCATAGCCACAACTCTCCTCAATAACAGTTAAGGTTGTCCCACAAATTCTCTACTCCCAACATCTTTGAACAATCTTATACCAATTGATGCAAACAAACCTCTATTCCTGCAATTTTCAAAACACACCTACATACAAAGAATTTAAGCGCAGCGGTAAGTGGGAAGACAACAGTAAATAAGTTTCTTCATTAAAACTGCATACACAATATAAACTCTTATTTATTCATCAGAAACAAATTACATCCACCTCCGATCCCAATCTTCTCTACCATCTAAAAATAACTAGCAACTCTAGTGGTTCCCTTAACTCCACCAGAATAGGGCAATTAGGGAAATGACTATTATTGGTAAACTCTTTAACAACGACCCTCAAAAATTCCACTACAGCAAACAACACTTAATTAGTCAGTTGCATCATCATTCCCAAGGTGCACATTGCAAATTTGACAGCAAATCCATGTATTTTTTTAAGTGGTTAAGAGGTCTCCGAAGAAGGATGTAAAACCAAATGAAGAACCAGAAAAGGTGCAAGTTGAATTGTGGGAGGGAGAATATGCATATGAGTGATGCAATCACAGTTAGGGATTTTGATGAAGAGATCCCTTAGACCATGCAGCATACATATTTTCATAGAAATTACCTCACACAAGCACTATCAGAACAAACTTTTTAAAAACAATAAAAGTTTCTTCTATTAATCATGAGGAAAATTCTAGAATTAGGCACAATGCCTTACACAGCTTGTTATAACCTTATAATGAATACTATAGAATTCTCTACGAGGAATTCAACTCCTACAACCTACTCATAGGTATGCTTGCAAACACACAAGACTTCTACTGAACCAGACTCGGCTCCTTGAAATGGAGAATCTATGAAAATAAGATTATTCAAGAATTGTTAAGTTTCCAATTTATGAATGAATTAACCACATCATAAATGCTTGTAAGAAGAGTTTAGAACTGAAGATTAATGGGTACAATTCTAGAATCCAAAGTTAAATGAAGAGTTGTGGGAAGAATTTGATCTTGTGGATTGTAGAAACTTATAATACAGGAAGGATATGTTTTACATCACTTTTTGTACAAAATTGTTAGAAAAGGAAGATCATTCCTATTTGCAAGAGACAAACCATTTCCTTCGTTTTAAGTGTTTCAAACACTAAGCCATAATATGTTTTGTTTAACGTGTGGAACCAATATGCAAGCCAATACAATATTACACGTTTGGATACTACAACGTACAAGTGAACTCGTTATGGCAGGTTTACATACTAAACAAAGAATAGCAACAATAAATAATCAGCACTTGTTTGTGTCCTCTAGGCACTGCCTAGAACTTATTTCTAATTACAAACCTCAAACCCATATAATTGTTAAAATGTAGAAAGATATTTGAGTCTAAAATCCCAGGAATGGACAGTACTTACCTTTTGGTTGGGTTGAATTCACTCAATGAAAATAGTCTATGATTCTGATATCTTACAATTTTAGAGGAATCTTTGATGACAAAATAAATACCTAAGACACCGTGTGTCCTGTGTGTTTTTTTGCAAGATTCAGAGACAACTAAATTTATGCTTACAATGGTTCATCTAGATCGTATATTTATTCAAGCTATCTGCTGCAGTCACTGGATTCTCCAAAAATTACAAGGAAGCCATCATGCAAACCTTGCAAACACTTACATATGAGATCAGCCCACCGTGTGCAACAAAGAACATGTTCCTTTTACTCAACGTCTATGTCCTAAAGAAGATGATAGAATCCATCACATGTTTCTACTTTCTCCCATTGAGGGCAAAAACTCCTGTTATTTTCCTGATGCTCCAAACCCTACACTTCCTCAGAAATGAAAACCAGAGTCTCTTGTTTTTGATGTAAGGATGACACGTCTCTTTATTGTCAGAATAGCATCACAAATAATCCCCACATGGACACGTACCATCCTTGAAATGATGAAAGTGTTTTGCATCTCTCATAACCATTTCGATTGCAACAATCTTGTAGATGAACTTGGTGGCAGAGTGGCAATCCCGTCCCAGGGGAAGTATTAGTAAGTTCAAATGCAATTGCCAGTTTCTCACCAATGTGTCAAAGAATTTGCTCCTCCTCCACATCATTTAGCACATAACTTGTTTCAGGCACATACCCTATTGCCTTCATCTGGGTGGGCAATCTCTCCAACTCTGTATTGATTTTTGGCATCTAAAGATGTGATTTGTCTCCTGAGATGAAAGCGTGAACCTCTTTATTCACCTCAATCCAACTACATGCAGGCTTCTTTTTTACCTGTGTTGCTTTCATCAATTTCCGCACTCTTTGAATTTCATCCCGCATGCCAGATGCAGCATAGATGTTTGACAACAAAACATACGGTGCGTCATTTTTAGGGTCCAACTCATAAAGCCATTCAGATATAAGTTCTCCTAGCTCTATGTTGGTGTGAATTCTACAGTGCCCAAGCAGACATACCCATACAGTAGTATCAGGTCTTATTGGCATTTTGATGATAAAGTTGTATGCCTCGTCAAGACGGGCAGCATGACCAAAAAGATTAACCATGCAGCCATAATGGTCCATTTGAGGAGTAATGTCATGGTACGTTTTCATACTCTGGTAATACTTCCACCCCTCATCCACCAGGCCTTCATGGCAGCATGCAGACAAAACACCAACAAAGGTGACATGATCTGGTTTTGTGCCGGACAGCTGCATTTGTTTAAACAAATTGATGGCTTCCTTCCCATAGCCATGCATAGAATATCCTAGGATCATGGCACTCCATGAAACTACATCTTGATATGACATTTTACAAAAACCGAGCGTCCATTCTCTATCCTTCCACATTTTGTATACATGTCCACAAGGGCACTTCCGACAAAGACATCTGATTCAAGTCCATCCCTGACTACCATCTCATGGACCATTCTTCCCTGTTCAAAAACTGCCAGATTCGCACACAACGAGAGGACAACAGCAAAAGTTTTCGAATTGGGCTTCATTCCAGCCAATTGCATCTCTCTGAAAAGTGTCATGGCTTCATCAACATACCCATTCTGTGAATATCCTGCAATCATGGAATATTTTAAGGGAAATTTCATTTATACAAATATAAAATAATCGGCAAATCTTTAGCAAAAGTTCATTAAGGTATAGTCAAGCTTGGTAAGCATGCTGCATAAAAATAGTCCAACTAGTGAAAATCCTACAAAAATACAATATATGAATATAACTATGTCTAGTAGGCTACTCTTAGAAGAAAATTGGAGAATTTACTGTTATAAATTTTGGGTAATCTAATAATTTCATATAGATTTTATATAGCTTGGTGTATATGTATGATAACTTGCTAATTGCAGAATCTAATTTTTTATTTTTATTACTTTGTCAAACTACCCAATTGACAGAAAATAGCCATGAAAAAACCTGCCTGAAATCATAGCTGTCCACGTTACCACATCCCGCGAAGGCATTGCCAAAAAACCTTCCGTGACTCCTCCACAAGCCCATTCTGCGCACACCCTGCAATCATCGCATTGCACGAAACAATATTCCTTTCAGGCATGTTCCAAAACACCTCCAGCGCTTCCTCCACAAGTCCATTCTGCAAATAGCCCCCACCAACACATTCCACGTCACCAAATTTCGTTGAGGCATTTTGTCCAATACTTGGCACGCAACTTCCATACACCCACATTTTGAATACATATCCACGAGGGCATTGCTCACAAACACATTGCACTGAAATCCCCTCCTAATCACGTCCCCATGGATTTCCTTCCCCTTTTCCAAGCCTGCCTTCTCTGGGCACGCAGGCAGAACGCTTGCAAAACTAAACACATTAGGCTCAATACCCGTCCCTTTCATTTCATAGAAGACCTCCAGAGCTTTATCGCCATCACCATTCTGTGCATATCCTGCAATCATCATGGTCCACGAGACCACATCTCGTTGAGGCATTTTGTCAAACACTTGGCATGCATCCTCCATATTCCCACACTTGGCATACATGTTCAGAAGTGTTTTCCACAAAAAATCATCTGAGCATTTTATTAATCCGGTTTGAATGATGTGGGCATGGACAATTTTTCCTTCTTCAAATCCATCCGCCTTAACGCAGCCATGTAAAGGGAAGCGTACGTACAAGAATCGACATGAATTCCCAAAGGATTCAAAGCTTCGAGGGCTTCTGTTAGACGGCCTTCTTTACACAGTGATATTACAATTCCACGACATTTATAATTGGCTTCTTTATCGGTAATAAGTGCAGCAGTTGTGAGGTTTTCCTTCTAAGTCTCGAAGAAGCAAATAAAAGCAAGTGTCTTGTTATAACTCTCATCAGTGCTTGACATTTTTGGCGTACACCTCTGCTTTAACCGGATTGATTTCGCTATTTATTTATCTCAAATGTTTAAAGGTTGATTTACCTATTATTTTCTGATTTACCAAATATTTTTTCCCAAGCAAAGAAGTACTCCCGGGTGGAATATGGGGATTTCTCTTTTTTTCCCTTCTTTCTTTCTTTCTTCTAGTGTTGCACTTTTATCAATAAAAAAAGATATGGTACACCGCTACTCATACAAACAATGGATGGAAAAAGTCACACCCCGGAATGCAAGTCACATTCAACCAAGAAGGCCTCGAGAAAAGGTCGGCTCACCTCAAGAGGGCATCAAAATACGGGGTTACATAATAAAAGTGTGTTTTTAACCCAAAAAGGGTATAGGAAAATAAATGGCACCAGAGAAAACAAAGGCCCAAGAGAAACCACGTCGCAATAGTGAACATGGTGGTTAGAGGAGGCAGAGGAAAAAGATCATTTGACTTGCCCCTAGCCCACTAGTGGCATAAGGGTGGGTCATGTCGAGGATGGGATCCCACCCATCATTTTGTTTTTGTTGCTCTTCTTTATCAATACTTGCTTTAAGACATTTATAAGCTCAACATTTAAGTCATCATAATGTCCCCGGTAAACTCACCCCAACATTGGGGCTTATCAAAGACACCCTAACGTCCCCAAGTAAAGTTAACTAACATTTGCAACTTTAATTTTGACTTTAGGGTTTGAAATTTTCCTCTTGCAACTTTGAAGTGACTTAAGGATACGACTTTAATTGATCAAAACTTTGTAGTGTGCTTATTTGGGATGACAATAAATGTCATGTGACTTTGTGAAACCCTTTGTGTCCCTTAGAGTTATCCCATAAGAAGTATTTGAGAAGTTTTTCCAGTTTGGCATACGCTGCCTTGGAAGGAGACCAACCAGATGAATAATAAACATGGATGGCTATCAAAACTTTGGAATAAATTTTTAATTTCCCTACAAGAGAGAGGGGTTTAGTAAACCAATAAGACAAAAATTCCACTCATTTAAACAACAAAGGACCACAACTCAAATGCAAAGGCTTTGAAAGCAAGTGGTATGCCAAGGAATTTAAACTACATACTAGGTTGAATCCATTTCCATTGATATCCTTCCAACCATAAAGGTTTGGGAGTGAGGGATTGATTATAACACTAGGTCTTTTTCATTGAATGGCGAGAACTAGAAAGGAAAAAATGTCCTAACATTAGTGGCGTTCTTGACAAATTCTTCTTCCTCATTTAAGATGAGAAAGGAATCATCTGCAAATTGGTCCTTGAGGATTTGTTGTTTAAATTAAGGGAGCATGATGTTGGTGTGAGGGATTTCATTTACCTCTTATTAGGTTTTTCCCTCACACATGGTGAGTCATCTCACCTTAGGTGAGTTCATAGGTCTCTAGGTTGTCATTAGGATTTTTGTGACGCATGTGATTTCAACATAGAATATATCATATGTGTTAGTGTGTGTTAGTGTACGTTATATAGGAGTTACATTCCATTTTTGGATTATAACTCCTTTCTCCCTTGTGGAGGTATGATGAGTCCTATATTGGGAGTTACACAACACTCCTACTTGTACTCTTTTTTCTTATCTATGAGAATGCTAGACTGATTTTCCCTTATGCATGAATCTTTGTTGTATGGTTAATTCTTGTTGATTACTTGGAGAACATTTTTTCATTTCCATTGGAGTAAAATGATCTTTATGTGCATGGACTCGTTATATTCCCTAGTTCACTCTCGTATGGTATCAAAGATGTGTTACCGATAAATGTGTACTTTATTGATTGTTGCTAAATACTTCGGTTTTGATTTTTAATTACTTCTTGCGCAAATTTTATTAATCATTTTTGGGTTTATGCTAATCTAGGTTAATATTTGTTTGGAGTTTTATGTTTTGTGGTTTTTCTTTATTGTTTGTGTGCGATAAGGAGTTTTCTACTAGATTTGGCTAATTACGACTAACTTTGGTGAAAGCTTATTCGGAGGTATTTATGATTTTCGGTTTTGTGTTTGGAATGTTTGCATTAAATCTGGATTTTCTATTTTCCTCCAAAACCACCTTATCTCCTCCTTGCACTGACCCTCCTCTACTCAAACCCTTCTCGGCTCTCCTCCACGAACTCTGTCCTATCTCGGTGAGTTGCTTACAGAGCTCCTCGAGCTCATTTTCCCTTACTTAGACTCATCTAAGCCACCTTGGGCTCGGCCCTAACTCGCCCTTCTCTTAAGCTTGTTTGCGAGGATATCTACTTTCAAGTCTTTTTCTACTCTCTCTATGTAGTTTTCCCTTAGCTCTCGAACTCCTTAACAAGCTCCTCCATCTCACTCGTCGAACTCATTATCGAGCTCTCACCTTAGATTTATTCGTCATGTCAACCGAGGTCTTTGTTAGCTCGGCCTCGTGTTTCCCTACTCATTCTATTTTTTTTTCTCGCTCGACTCTCTCAATATTTTTCGTAGCTCTTGGTTGAGCTTGCCCAGATTATCACCCCACCCTCCTACCAAGCTCCTTGCTGACCTTACCATGTACGACTTAGTCGCCCCAAGCTCACTCATCTTGTTCGTCCTTTATGCTCAACATTTTCCCTTTCTAGTTCGGTCATGTCGAGCTCCCACCTCCTCGTGTTACGTGTGTGATTGACTCGGTTGCAGCGGCTCTACATGTCCTTGCCTCTTCTTATTCCTTGTGAATCTTAAACCTATAACTCTCCCTTGCCTCGTTGGATGTAAGCTGACCTACCCACTTGGCTCATCCATCAAGCTAAGCCTAAGCCTCGCCTTGAGCCCTTCCACTCCTCCACATGATGCTCTATGCTCCCTCTTTGACCCACTTTTCAAAATTTTCCCTCCTTTTCAAATGCATGCCCACTTTTTTAATATAATCTTTGTTCAAATTAACTTAGGTTATATTATTTAACATAGCTTAGGGTTTTTATTAGCTTAACTTATACTAGTTAAATATAGGGATTTCTTTTTTTTAAGGAAATTATTATTTTTAGTAGGTCGTTTAATTTATCAAGAGGCTAGCTATTTTTAAATTAAAACTCTCTTTTTTTATCATTTTTCATAAATTAAATTGGGAAAAATATTTGAAAATTAGTGTTAGTAGATGTTTCTAACTATGTGGTTGTGAAGGAGTGTTCTTTCACTTTAGGAGGCCTTTTTGTGTTTTGGGAGGTCATTTGGCTCGGTTTAGAGTCATTTTTTTATAATCAAGTTATTATTATTGCTCACGAGGCTAGTGAGCACATCCACCATGACTTGTCATCAAGGCGGTTCCAAGCGATGTGAGACACTATTTCTCACACCAGACTTAGTTTTTTTCCTTCCTTCTTGTTTTCACCTTCTTTCATGCTTGTTACGATGTTGATTTGTTGAGATCACTCGAAACTTATTGTGGTCTCCACACTTATGCATTTTTATGCCGATTGCAAGGTGAGTAACCAACTATTTCACGATGTGCAATCATATCTGATTGTAATCCACGCACTAAACTATAAAGTTCCACAAACAAGGGGTAAGACTATTGTTTCTTGGTTGGTTCCTCTCATCATGGACTTCAACTTTCATCATTTTTCACTGCATTCATAAAACTACTTGACGTAGAAGAATGGGATACTAGATCACTACATCATACATGACTTTCTACCCAATTTCCTTGGTATTTCTCCTGAACCCAGTGATCACATATAACATAATGATTGGTTGAACAAAAATGACATGGCATATGGGCTTATTTGACTTGTTATACCATAATATATTCAACATTAACTTGAGTTTTTGGGTGCCCTCACATTGCTTGGACCTTCATTCAACAGTTACATGGAGATGTTGACCCCTCATCGAGGAAGTGATGGCTCATCAGATGACCTTTCACCTATGGAGGATAGTGATTTTACTAACACATTCTCTTATGATGGGGTAGCACCCACACGTATTTCTCCTTGAGATATTGTCATTGTTTCTCCTTCCTATGATATTGTTGTTTCCACACCCACTTCATGTGATGATAGTTTTCCTTACATAGATTTTCTTGTTCATATTGTTAATGATGAGGATTCTTCTTCTAGTTCTGATGACAAGAGTACTTATGAGGATACCTATCCTCCCTCTCATGGTCACCCTTCATAGAATGGCAAGCCTCATCTTTACTCTCCACCTTTGGAGATCCATCAAACACCAAGAATACATGTTCCCATCTTCATACCATCATTGCATCGCCTCTATTCCACATTCATTGTACGATGCATATTCTACGCCTCCTACTTCTTGTATTGATGATACATATATGTCATACATTTCTCTTCTGTTTGTCGAGTAACCCTTTTGGGATGGGTTTATGCGTACCTTATATGTCTTTTTGTAGAGCCTACTTGTGTTGCAGTACATAGGAGTTGCTCTTCCATTTTACGAGCCTTCACACATTTGTACTTTGGAGGAGTCCTTCATCTCCTTTGATGGGAGTTCCCCTTTTGGTACATTCGTCACTTCCACTATTTTGAATATCATCACTAATCCACCTCTACTTGTGGATCCTCATTCTACTATTGTGGGGGTTGTTTTGCCTTCACTTCATATGGACATTCCTTTATTGAATGATCCATACCCATACTCTGACATTTCTACTTCAATGACATTACCTTTAGTTCTTGAGAACCTATTTTCCAGACCTATGTCACACTTTAGTTGTGGACCAACTTCAGAGTTCTTCATATTGTTTCCTTCGGTTTCCTTCATGGAGTGGGCGGAATTTCAATACACCATTTTTTTCTTCCTAAGGAATAAACATTATTTAATGTGGATGGACCTTCTTGATTTACTAACGGAAGACCACATCATCGACACTCTTCTTGGAGATTTAATATATTTTTAGACTTTAGATCGGGTTGCAAACTTCTTTATTGAACCCTTCGCTTAACCCAAGTATCTTCACTTGTTCTTTTATCTTGGGGTGAGGTCCATTGTAGCTTCACATCTTCTTTAGTATTTCTAGTCTCCTTCTTCTCTTCTTCTTCTTCTAGAAATATTACATTTTTTACGTGGGTACCTCATCGGGACTTTTTATTGTCGGGACCCATATGACGCATCTTTCTTAGGTTGTTTAGGAGAGTCTTCTATCTCTTATCAGTGGAGTTTTTTCCCTTTGGATTTTCTTTTATTACGTGAGATCCTTATTGTACATGGGTACCTCATAAGGCGTAATTGTCGGGGCCCATTTCTCTTTCTAACTTACCATGCCTCATCCTAAGCTATGATGAAGGGGGTATTGGTGTGAGTGATTTCATTTATCTCCTATTAGTTTTTTCCCTCACACATGGTGAGTCATCTCACCTTAGGTGAGTTCATAGGTCTTTAGTTGTCATTAGGATTTTTATGACGTGTGAAAATTTTCTTCATAGAAATTTTCATGCATGTCGTGTGTGTCAATGTGCATCATATAGGAGTTACATTGCATTTTGGGAGTGTAATTAATTTCTCCTTTGTGGAGGTATGATGATTCTGCATTGGGAGTTACACAACACTCTTACTTGTACTCTTTTTTTTGATCTATGAGAATGCTAGGTGATTGTCCCTTATGCATGAATCTTTTTTGTATGGTTAATTCTTGTTGATTACATGGAGCACTTTTTGTTTCTATTAGAGTGCAACTATCTTGATGTGCATGTGCTCCATTATATTCTCATGGTTCAATATCATGCATGATGCCTTTTACCAAGCCTTGGGTTGAGCATTTGCAAGAAAATAGTTGAATCATTTTGCGACCAAAACATATAGGGGTGGGGCAAGAGGAAAACCTTGCCTTATTGATTTGAAGAGACTGAATTTGGAAGATTGTATCCATTTATGGAGAGTACATGCTCATGCATCTTGAGAAATCATATCGACGAGAATGAACAAAGTTGGGCCCAAAACCAAGAGCTTGGAGCATAACAATAATCAAGGGCCATTTTATCTTGTCATAGGATTTCTCAAAATCAATCTTCATAAAAATATATTTTTGGTCAGAGACCCTGGCCCATTCCATGCCTTCCTAAATAGCTATCACATTGTCAAGGGTGTATCTATGTTAGATGAAACAAGTTTTCTCTCACTTCGGACAATGAGAGGAAGGAGATACTTGAGTCTTTTCACTATGAATTTGGGTATGATCTTATAGGATATAATGAGGAGAGTAATGGGCTTCTAATTTGAAATTTGTTTAGGGTCACCAACTTGAGGATAAATTTAATGTTACCTTGATATATAAGCTCACCCAAGGAGTTAGAGATCTTGTCTTCAAGGTAGACTTTATGTAGATCAGAGCCAAGTTTTTTAGCCGATATGGGAGTTGGCTATCCAAGTGATTGGATGTACTTTCTAAATGTATATCATGACATATAAATAACATGGCCCACTATCATGCAATGCCACCATAAAAATTAAAGGTGAATTTTTATGTAAGTCAACAATTGGACTTGTCATGTTAACCCCATGAAAGAAAGTGTGAGTTTGCATGGAAACCACCTCTCTCCCTCACTATCGATCTCATTCCAATGTTAAAATTTCATTTTGAATAGAAAAAAATACCACTAAAAAAACTTGAGTAGAAGTCTGATAACTTGTTGGCCTAGTCATTGCATGATGAGAATAATTTGTTACGGTCGGGTAACAGTGACTCAAGAAACAACAATAGCAACAACAGAGAAACATGGAGGTGGGGAGTCGATGAGGAACGTGAAAATGGTTGAGATATCATCCAGTCACCAGAATAGCCAACACCTACATTCACTAGAATAGTTGTTTCCCAAGTATTTTTGAGAAATGACTATGATTACAAAATACCTTTTTATTATTACATACTCTTTGTGATTGTTGGATCAATACATTAGAATTTCCTGCCTCTAAGAGAAATCATAGACTATCATGCTTAGGTTTTCAATACATCTCACTCTATATTTTATTAAATTTGTATTTAGGGTTATAATGACAAATGTTCAGTTAGTAAAATGGTCAACACTCACCTTTGAGATGGTATAACATGGACAAAACAACGACAACAAATGACTTTAACAAAAATGTTGAATTTACTCTTATCTTAAATCCGATGTTTTCTCAAAGAGACCCAAAATGTTCATAATCCCAAATAAATAGTATATTTTGGGCTTGGACATTGGGCATAGGTGTTACACGGAGAGAATAGGTTGTTCTGATGGATCAAAATCCCCTCCACTACAAAATACCAAACAAATAGTAGATTTTGAAAACACGATACTCTTTATTTCACTAAGAGTATTGTTGTCCATGTTTTATACCTATTATACCATCTCAAGGAAAAAACCATACAATAATGTCTTTTACATTCGCTAGTTGACACTTTTGTAAAGAAATATGGCATGACTCTTTTGATATTTTAAGATAAATAAGAAATAAAGTGGAGGGGACATATATAAGTCATTTTCCGAGCAATACAATTAAGATATTGAGTGGATTGAATCCCTAAAATAATTTAAGTTGGGTAGGAAGGTCTACATTCATCATGTTGGCTAGATTTAATGATTGGCTACACATAATAAACCTAGGCATTCATGGGATAGATCCCCTTCATTTAATAGTGAAGCTCTCGTGCAAGATGTTTATCTATTGTAACTATTCACACTAGCAATTTATACAATTTATGTGTAAACTAAATTAATTTTCCGGGTATTACTTTAATCACAAAGCTCATGAACCATAGCATATTAATTTTGTAGAAAGTAAGGATATGTGTTTAGAAACTATGCAGAAAATAAGAGAATGAAATATATAGAAGAGATAGTAGTAGTGAGAAAACAAGATAATGTACTTTACAATAAGTAGATTTCAGAGCTTATTGCAGCCATACAAAATAGATAAACATTTAAGAAGTTTCATAATCTTTAAGAAAATGAAAAATAAATAAATGAATTCAGATTTAGATTTAAGATAACACAAAGTTTACCATTAAATCATCAGAATGCACAACAAGATATCTTAGACACAAAGTTCTTGGAAATCCACCTTCTTCTTATTCAATTCCAGCTAATTTCACACAATGAACATTCAAGAATCTCAACACAAAGTTTGAAATATTTAAATTCACACAAAATTACAAATGCTTCTTGTCAAAAATTTTTTGATGATCTCTTCTATATTTATAGTATCTAGAAAGACAATACAAATAGGAGACATTAATTATGCCTTCCCCATGTGCTTAGCTATAAATCTGCAAGTAGTTGAGAATATTTCTCCTTGAATTTCTCTTTGCTTGGCATGCAAAGGATGAGGTGTGATATTCAAAATTTCTATAATTTAAACCAAAATCAACTACTTTGCATGTAGTGCCAAACTATTTTTAAGTAATTGACTTTTTCAAAATAACTTGAAGTAATGGCTTTCAACCATATTACTTAAGTTTTACAATTAAATATTGACTACTCAAACCACATTGCTCGGAAAAATGAGATGAAGGAGAAGAAGAAAGAGAAGAAGTCACTCCAACTGATGGACTTCAATCTTGCACTTTTCCCAAAGTACTTAATGTGTTGATCCATCATATATTACACGACCTCTTGATCTACTTTAGCAATAGCTTGCATTTTTGTTTCAAACATGAGGAGTTCCTTTGCTAAGATCTTGCCAAATCCTTTTATCTTTACCAAATTAGGTTCAATATTTTTAACATCATGGTGAAGCTTCATCAATCTCTCTATTGAATCATATGTAAAAGGAGTAATGGCTTCATCAATTTCTTGCTTGAGAAGCTGAAGAAATTCTTCAAGAGTACTTGGTGGCTTGTCAAGGTCATATCTTGTGATATAAAAGACACATCATCAAGTTGCTCTATAGCTTCATTCACTTCCTCCTCCATAATTTTCATTTCTTACATCATTTTCTTGAGAAGTTTCATGCGAAAGGAAATAATTAACTCCTCTTGCCTACATTTCTTAGTTGATCCTTTCGGAGCACAATTTTCTCCTCGACAATAACTTCTCCGATAAGGAGTTTATTTTCTCAAGAATCTCCAACTAAAGCTCAACAATCCCATTCTCATTTTCCATCTCCAATGCTAAATTCTTCAATTGATCCAACTTGTTTTGAAGATCACTCAATTTACTTGGCACTTCCAAGAATTATTCCTTTTCCCTCTTAGTGATTTGATTTACCCATTCATCCAAAACTTTGGCTTTGTCTCCAATTTCTTCAACTTTTGTGATGACTTGTGGGTTAAATTGTTCTCCTGATAGTATGGGCTGAGAAGAAGACTTAAAACTTTGCAATGATTTCACATAACTTGGATATTTTCTCATTTATTTTGGCCTTTTCCGTATTCTATTTATCTAACTTGATAAAAAGTGTATCAATCAAAGTTTGAGTATCTTGCTTCAATCCTTCCATAGTGATTTCACCCAAAGGCACTCTTGTCATAGTTATATCTTCCTCAGTCAACTCACTTTTTGTTTTCCTACTATTGGAGTAGATACTTCAGCAAAATTCCACCCTGATGATTCTATTACCAACTTTAAAGTTACCTTGGTAGCTTTAGACCTCTTCCCTCCCTTATCAAGACTTCTCAGAAGTTTTAGATCTATTTCCTCTAGATTTATTACCTCCTTGGGCTCTGGAACCGTTTGTGATGCTAACCAGGATGAGAAATCATGACTTGCAGAAGCAAGAGTACTAAGTGTACTATTATCTCTGAATTGTCCTCAATTTACTTGAATGCAATACCATTTCTTGGCTTACCTTTGTTGTAGTATCCTGAAAACTTACTTCCTCAAACTCATCTTACGAGTTAAAAATTGTTTTCTAACTCTTTCCCTCAAGATATTTACTTGAATGTATCTAATTTAAATTTTTCACCAGTGTCTTCCTTTTCACGCACTTGACTTTATGTCCTAGCCTCTGAATGAGTCTACTTTTCATGCTCTTCCTCAATTTCTCCATTTCTTATACCTTTCTTTTTTTATCTTCTACTTCAGCTCCTCGTGTCTCACATGCTTGTGGTACTTCGTGGGATGAGGATATTCCAAAGTGGTGACATGTACCTCCTCAAGTGGGAGGATAGGTTAGTCCTCTTGATTTTGGAGGAGCAAGATTTCCTAGTGGGGAGAAAGGAGGAGGATGAGATGGTGAAGTCTCCACACTCATTGGGGGAAGAATGAAAGTAGTAGGCTTAAGGGGTGGTATACTTACATCCATCTTAGCGGTGAAAAATTGTAATTATGGTATTGTTTGGGATGGGGAAACAACTTGAGCTAATGAAGGAGTAGCTTCACTAGTAGTAACTCTCTGAGTTGATGCTTGTGATGTTGATGAATGTTCTCCATCTTTCTCAGTTCGAGGCATTTTCTTTGGGTTGGTGACCTCTCGAGGTCCCGTCACTCGCTTTCACCTTGAGATCCCTTCCTTTTCATACTTTTTGGCTTATTTGTTTCATTATCGCTTCTCCCATGTAATATCCCCTATCAAGAAGCCATTATGAGGTGTAGGCTATGACCTTTAAAGTTCTCTCCTGACATTTTTTCACAAGATTATTTTTAATTCAATTGGTGGAAATGGGGCCTTATCTCCCCCCATATCATTATAGGAATCAAGAAAAACTTTCCCATCATCTGGGATATCTTTAGGAATCTTTGCTAGTCCATAATCAATAATTTTTTCTTAATTTGTAATCCCTCTTTCTGACCTCAAATTCATCTCTGCAATCTATCCAAAAGTATTCTAATGCAAGGATGTGCATGTATTCCATTGAAACTAATTTTTGTGCTAATTTTCTGAAATCAAAATTGGACCTAGCCTCAAAGAATTTCTGTCTATAGTGATGAAACATCTCCTTTTGAATATTCCTTTCCTTATGAATGTTGGCATAGTGATAATTACCAATTGTAATGGGGAAGCCAACTACTGCCCTATGAGACTTTGATTGGAGATCATACGAGTTCTACCAATTGCCTACATAGTTCCATCAACACCCACTTGTCATTTGGGTACCTTGGGAGCTTGAGTGGTGTTCTGAAAAGCCAAAACTTCGAGATAGGTGAAATTAGCAAATTGAATGAAGACACATCCATATTGGGAAATTGTTTCCTATGCCACATTAGTCACCCGTTTTCCTTTATTTCATTGTTGAGCCTACAAATGATTTTGTAAAAGAAACCATCATTTACCCTTCTATACTTCTTGAAATATTCAGATAGCACCAATTGAGGATAATATTCATATATGGGGTCTGCAGCTAAGATTCCTTTACTGTATAATCTAGTAAAAGTTCCATTTGAGGCTGCAACATATACCAAGTAAGAATTCATTTTGAAACTAAAATTTTTTCGTACCTCTCTTAGTTGATTATCAATATTATTACTTATCATCTGATCCCAATTAATCAATGCATTAGACTTGTTGACATCAATTGTTCTTATGAAGGAGTACATCCATGTGGAGAAGTGTTTGGCATTCTTTTCCCCGTTGATTCTACATAACAATTGAGTAATATCATTTACTTCTTGAATCAAATATGACCTTATTATGGTTTTAGGGAACCTAGATGCCTGTTTTGGCTTTTTCAAGTAGCTTACATTCATGATCTTAATGCAATCAGTTGTATTCTTTTCCCATTGCTCAATGGATTTCTCCATGGTCACCTCTAGCACTTTTGATTTTTTTGGAATATTCAAACATAGTTGAAATATTGGGTATCAAGTCTTACCACCACATTTCCTAATGTATCTTTCACTACTCTAGTGAGAGGATCATAAAATTTATCACACTCTAAGATAAATTTAGGTAATTGAGTAGTACTTGGGAATGTTGTTGCTTGTAATATTCCATTGTTGGTCAGAGATTGCATCAGAGGTGTTTTACATGGTGCTTTGGATCTATCTATCATCTCAGTTATAGACACATGTCCCATATCAGTATCATTATATTTATAAGCTTGGATCCAATGCATGACTTAATTGGATAACCTTTGTATTCATACTTCATTTTTTCAACTTGTGGTTCACTGATTGGCTTAGCTTTATATTTTCCCTTTCTTTTGGCCCTAGAGGTCTCTTCAACTGCAAGATTGGGATCTTCTTGGATTATAGCTATCCCTTACTTCTGATGACTTTTCTCTTGTTTCAAACATTTATTGTGTTTTCCCTCTAGTAAGACTATGTATGTAAACTACTGAGATGTCAACACCTGCTCCTACTTAAGATGTAGAATTTGAGTTAAACTATTGACCTCTATAATGACTTAAGGTAATTTCAAGTTCATGTACATATTTAGTGTTTATCGGTCATCAGAGTACTCAAAAAGCTTTTACAAGTGATGTTTCAAGCTTTTGGTAAGAAAAGCAGATAAGGCAACTTCTTTTCACAATGTAATTCGGGTTCATAGGTGGATTTGCTTAAGTTTTAACAAGTAATCAATAGAGAGTGCGGGTTCCCACAATGAATGTAAAGAAAAGTCCTTTGGAAACCCCGCTTGGGGCTAGTCTTTAAGTAATGAGGTGTCGAATATCTAAAATGTATGGGTAGTAACATAGTTAAAAAACACGCTTAATATAGGATTTAAGAAACGAGGGTCGTATCTACATAATGCTTGGAGGAAAAAGTGAGTCTTAGAAGTTGGAGTTTCTAGGTCGAGCAAGAGCTATTGAGAATTTCATCAAGCACGAAGGTAAATAATGAGCAAGGAACTGCCCAAGATGGTCTAATCACTGGTATACATGCTAGGTCAAAAAATAGGGTTTCCATTTGTGATTTTACACAAAAACAAACATGTATATAATCTACCCACACAATCCACAGGATCTCCCAACAATTTTAACCAATTTCAGCATGACTTTGGGGGGAAAGCATGGATTTTCATAAAATAAAAAACCCTAGACAGTAGGGCGAATATTTTCCAGAGAAATTATGAATAAAAACAAGGCACAAATGAAAAGAGAGGAGGGCAAGACAATCAACATACCTTTTCTCTAGATTTGCCAATGGATTGCTGAAAATTTCTTGATCGACTAGTTCGAGGAAGCTTGGGGTTCACGGGGTAGACTACTTGCTTGAACAACTGGAATGTTAGGTGGAAATGACTTGGATTACTTTTTACTTTTATACTTTCCACCTCATTAAATGTCCTTGGGACAAGTGGGATAAAATCCACATCATTATTTGCTTGGGGGCGGGTTTTACGATCTGCTTTTTCTAGTTTGAATTTAATGGAATTAAGTATTATAGGAAACTGAATGAGTCTAGGCTTGAGAGAAAGGAGAGATTATGACTCAACTTAGCTCGATTACTCATTATTAAGAAGCCAGTATAGTAGTTTAAAAAGGTCGATTAAGTCTTAGCTTGGGTTGTGGGTTTTGGAAACAACTCTTCTTGATTTCTTTATGAAGTAAAGCAATATCAAATTTCCGCATTATTGATATTAGTATAAATCGAGACTTGGGAAAGGCTTTACTCAACTACTTTTTAGAAGTAAAGTCACCGCGATTTTCCGGGTTGGTCTTGATATAGTGTGGATCAGGTTTTGAAAGCCTCTCTGCTTGATGGCTTAAAGGTAGTAAAGTAACAGCGTAAACCCGCCTACCACTATATAGTGCAAATCGGATTTACACTAAGGACTTACTGCAACTTATAAGTAAAGTAACGTGAGAAACCTGTATAGGTCTAGTGAGCTTAATACTTAGCTTTTATAGATTTTGAGCAATTTTGAGCAAGTGGGTATTTTTGCAAATGTGACCAAGCAACCTCTTGCAACCTCCGAAGGAATCTTGAGCAATCCTACAATCCAAAAAGAGTTAAGGAAAAACATTAAACAATTAAGTCTTATTCAAGGGGACACAAACAACATGACCTCTAACTTTCACAAGGCAAAAATACCAAAATTTTAAAGGGGTATCCCAAAATTTCTAAGTGAAATCTTGGGGACACCACATCATTGACTAGATTTTAATAAAATGATCTTATTTTGTTTTATGAAGTTAATCTAGAAGGGGGTGAGGGGGTGAATGGTTTAGGAGTATGGGTATTGTCCTAGATCTATTGTATTATGGTGTAACATTACTTTAAACATGTGTGTGTTTTTATAAACATCTTCATTGTTTTATAAAGATGGAGAAACCAATAAATCTTGAATTTGATTTAATAATATACCCTTGAAATTCATGAAATATATTATAATGAAATAAACACATTTTGAAGGTTTTAGAGAAGTTATTTCATCAAATAATATATAGTAAATATTGTATTGTTTTTTAAGGTTTTAGAGATTTATTAAAGAGTAATATTATTTGGTAAATATTGTATCGTGTTTATTTTATTACAATATATTTCATGAATGTCAAGTTATATGAAATATATTCCAATTAGACCCTCAACATAAATAAAAACCCATAAAGCTAAAATGAGATTACTTAGACATAATAGCATATATTAGTTATGTTAGTATATCAAGTATGTTAAACCATACAAGGATTGAGTTTAGAGAGTCAATATGCATATACAAATTCAATATATTTATAGGGATTGAATTTGTATTTCTATATCAAAGATTGAGTTTGGAGAATGGTAGTGGAGGTTTGAACCTTCATCAAATACAAAGTTAATATGTTTTTCCATATGTTTTGTAGGTCATATTAATGTTTTGCATGTGACATAGAAGGGTTGGCTTTAATCATCATTATAGTTATAGGGTTTGTGAACATTATTGACTAGCAAGAAATGTCGTATTCAATCTCAAATATACCTCTTAAGTGCATCTTAGAATATGGTCACACACACACAAATCCTCCCTCACATAATGCACTTAACCTCTTATAAGAATGCAATCCAAGTGGATATGCCTTAAATGCTACTAAATTCATTGGTTCCTACATCAAACACATATGTGGTAAACACGATATGTTTACCACTTGCAACTACATGTCTTGGTTATCCTAGATGGAATAGAATATCCTTTTCCAACCAACAATGTTCAAAAGCCCTACAATTATAATGAGAATTCAAGTTATCCTTTGTCATTTGAACTTGTAAATAATTTATGGGATCTTCAAATATATATGACAAAACATATTGACTATGTATCTGCGAAAGGTTCAAACCTCCACTATCATGGGGCACTCTTTGAATGTTTAAACCTATCCTATAAATATGTCATCCACACATATACACCTTAAATGCCACTATATGCATGGCACACCACTTCACTTTATACTAAAGTGGTAAATACTTTGTGTTTATAACCCACAGTTGCACCTAAACATTAATATTACATTTATCCTGAGATGATATACATCCATGTTTTTAATGATCCTCCCTCACATGAGAGTTTTCAATTCCTATAAGGATGTCATCCACATGGATATGTATTAAATTTTACAAAATTTATTGCTTACTACATCAAGCATAGATGTGGTAAACACTATGTTTTTACCACTTAAACCTACACATAAATATTTATAGTATACAAAGGCTTAGTCATTACATAACAAGGTAACAAAAAAACCAAGCACATCAAAGGGAACATTGACTGATTTTACCCATTTCTTTGAATGTTTATGATAAATGTGCTTGAACAAGCCATCCATGGAAAAGGAAAGCAATTCTAGATGTAAATGTAATTTTTGAAGACACATTTGATTTTTAAAAATGACAAATATATGACCATTCCAACTTTGAACATATCCTCATGAAAGTTCTCTGTCACTTATGAAATGAAGCGTGATTTTTTTAACTTTGATTTATTAGTTTTATATGATACCTTGCTTACTATAGTGGTGGTTTTCAATTAAAATAAAAACATGGTTACTGTATGAAAAATAGATATTCATGAAGTGTGCAATACAATGGAAAATATTTCAAGCTCATAATTTATTTTATATGACCCAATAGCAACAAGAAATTTGAAAGAGGCACTAATGTTGGGGATGATATTTTAATGCACCACCAGACTGAGTATAGGGCCTTCATAAGTGAGCAACATGAAACAACTTGTCTCAAAGTTTGTAAAATTATTGCATTGTACCACAACATGCTTGTTGTGGACCAAATGAATCATGTTTGGACTTGTAATAATATCATTCTTTTCACCCTACGAGCTTGACCCATAAAGTGTGCATATTTATTTGAGAAATGTTTGTATGTTTATGTAACGGCTAACAGAGGTAGGCAAGATGCATTTCAATTGTCTAAGGATGTTATAAGTGATGAAGTGGCTCTTTTGTTATCAATTTCCATGGAGGCATTTTCTATATGAGAAAAAATAATTTTGGATAAATCAGTGCCTTGTACTTTATGTTGGTTATATTTATGTCTCTTTAAATGGTCCATTAATATGGAAACTGTATACAGTAGATATCATTTTCTAGTTGACGTTTAACTGTTATAGTTTGTTTATTTATTTCATTTCTAATGTGTGTTAAAATGAATTATAAATTATACTTGTTTGGGATGTTAGGCATTATTTTTTTATCGTGGTAAAAATTCTTGAAGCTAAGAAAATAACATGAGTTACAAAGGACTATTATACGAAGTTGGAAGTTGAATTTATGTTGTTTGGCACTTTCATCCCTAGTACACACATATTAGTAAGTTGTAACAAATTCAACATGTAATAGACTATTTACATTTTCTAAATCGTTAATACGTGTTCAATGGATCTACTTGAAAATCAATTTTTACCTCCTTTTATTTCCAATATCAATGTCTTAAACTTATCTCATGTGTTTTTTTTGGACTAGGATATAGCTGAACTATCTACAGAGAGATCCCTAAAAGGAGGAGTTCAAGGAAGATCGAGGCTAAATTTTCTTTGGTAATAATGATTACATTATTTTACTTTTTCATTTGATGGATGTGCATGAAATATCACATGATGTATGCTCTTAATTGCTATTTTGTTTTGCATGTAAGTAATTGAAACAAATTTTGTGCCTCTTTTTCCAATATTGATGTTTTTCTGTCTCAATTTTCCTTATTTTAGAACAAGAAGTAGCTAAGGTTTCTTTGAGGAGATCCTCACAGAGGAGGAGCTTAGTGGAAAATGAGGTGAGTGTGGATTAGCCTACAAGAGGTTGTCTAATTTTGTAATTATCATGAAACTTCTTGTAACATTTTTGTATTTATGTTTTGTTATCATGTAAAATTGACAAGGGTAATTTTATAGGTAACCATACCAAATTTTGTTTTGGTCCCTCGTCAGGGACCCCTCTGCGTTCGAAATGTTACAAAATCCCTTTCCGGGAAATCTAGTTCTCGAACTTAGCCATTTTGATCCTTTTTGGCTGGGCGCACCTTTTATATGTGTTACACAGAGTAAATTTGTGCCCCCTTCATTTCCTTTGGTGCACAGATTGACGTGTTGACACATCAATTGTTGCACCTCCTGTGATGCACCTTGTGTGCGCCAAGGCGCATGCGCCTTCATGTTAACACATCAATTGTTGCATCATGTTTTGGTGTGCAAAGGCGCGAGGAATGACGTGTCGACACATGTTTTGGTGCACCTCTTAAAAAAGTGGTTGGCGCATTTATTGCACCTTTGCCTATATATAGGTGCACCCGCCCTGTCACTTTCACAATTGAAAACACGTGATTAACTTTATTCCTCTGCACCTGTCAGCATGCCTGTCGTCCTCGTGTCACGTTCGTGGACCCCGCTTCGTCTCTCACATTCTATATATTCCGGGTAGGTGGTTCTTACTCCTCTTGTGTTTTGTTTTGGTTGTTTGTGTGGTAGGATAGAATGAATATGCAAATCCATTAAACCCTCCTACCATTCTTGCAACTTTTCCCCCAAACCATTTTCATCCTCTTTCCAGATCTGCTGGTCAGGAGGGCTCTGCCTCAAAAAATCAACCTGGATCTCCTTGTTGTGCCCCCTTCACCATCTAAAAATCCCTGAAAAGAGGCCTGAAAGATCACAAACCTGTCGGGAAAGAAGAAAACCTTAAAGATTAGTTTAAAAGCTACATTTTTACCCTTTGGCGCAATCGCCACCCTTGCAATAGGAAGCACAGTCGCGCCTTTGGCGCACCGAAATTGAGTGCAACACGCTTAAACCCCGCGCCATGTGAAAACAAGTAAAACCTAAAAATTGGCACGGCGCATACCCTATTACAACAACAAAATGTTATGCAAGCTTTCCCTGTGCCGTGCCAAAGTCCCCTTGTGCGCGCCTAAAGTTAGTGCTACACGTAATAAACCTGTGCCCTTTGGCGCACCAAAATTTCATGTTGCATAACAAATACTTGTGCCATAGGCGCACCCTGCCCCCATGTAACACCAACATTTCGTTCGCTAAGTACAAAATTACATAAACAACACAGGCACATACCCTATTACAGCAACACAGTGTCATGCAAGCTTTCCCTGCGCCGCGCCAAATTCTCCTTTTGCGCACAAAAAGATAGTGCAACACGCATTTATCCTGCGCCATTCGGCGCATCAACATCCCTTTTACATGCCAATTGCATGCGCCATTGGCGCACCCTGATTCCATGCAACACTAAGTTTATTTGCGCCCAGCATAACCTTATATAGATGGCGCAGTGCATCGCTTACAATAACATGATGTTATATGCAAAATCCTTGCGCCCTACACCCTTTGCTGATTTGTTCCTTGTAACACTCCAACTCAGTGCGCCATTCTGATAGCTTTGCAGCCTGCAGTATTCATGTGCCCTGTGCCTGAGGCCTTAAAATTACTAACTCCTCATTCTATTTTGTAGTGCTTTAATGGAAGACTGACAGCTAATATGGCTCTTTGGCATTGGACTTCTCTTCTTCTTCTTGCAGATCAGCAACTGAACTCAGAGCTACATATGTCTACATCAAGCAAGAAGCCAACCAAGTCAAAGGGTAAGGCTAAGCTTACTGAAGAAGAAATGAAATACAAGTACCAGAGGGTCAGAATGCCCGAGTCCTAGGCAGAATGTGACCTGGATATAAGAGACTCTGAGCTCGGTCACATCGATATGGAAGATTTACGGCCAGAACCAGGAGAGTCACAGGAAGTCCTTGGATGGACAAGCTGGTGGCGAGTGGATCTGCATTTTCTTTGGGGGATCCCGTCAATGCGAGAAACAATGAATTCATGATGGTAGTGGCTCACTACTACAACAAAGACACAAGGTGTGTCCAAAATGAAAAGGGCGAGGTCATAATCAACCTCACCACCCGACACTTCGAAATCATGTTAGGCATCCCTCACCACCGACACTTTGTGGCTGTAAGCCAAGAGGATTGCATCAAGGCTTGGGAGGACAATGAAGACCAGTGCATGCAGCTAATGAATGAGGTGTACCTAAAGAACAAGAAGGTGGTAACCAGATGGCCACAGGTTATTCACCGTAGTGACTTCTCAGGAACTGAGTGATACTATCACGTTCCTAAGCGAGTATTTGGGCTTTCTGACGCCCATTACTTTCATAAATGGATGCTCAGGTACCTGGAGACCATGAACAAGAACGTACCTGATCAACGCTTTGAGTGGGTGGAGATAATAAGCAGCACCATATCGAATAACTCCAACAACTCACCACAACGGGGAGGTTCTACATGAACTCCTACATAGTCTACGCTACGGCCTCGGAGAGGGATTATTTGGCATTGAGCAGATCCATGGTTTTGCCCCGAGGTAAAAATATATGAATACTACCTGAGCAGTGGCGGAGAAACGACATCCCATAGTTTACAAAGATCAATGATGCTTTCTTCTATGGCATCGTCTACCTTTTGAGGCCAAACATGACTCACGGTCAAACGACCAAGAGCATTGTCACTGCAACAGAGAAGTGGGGGGCCTTATTTACACAATTTCCCACCTTCACCTATCTCAGGGCAGCTAACTTCTTGGGGGAACCCACCAGATTGCCGAGATATGCCGGCCCCAAGCTGATCCTGTTGGAGCTATCCAGGCAGCTCGTGACATACCATGAGAAGTTCCTGAAGAGAAAGAAGGGTGGAACTCCTTTCCCCCTTACAGTGGGCAGATACACATGCGTCTCTCACCACAAATCCCGGGAAATGGTTACCAAGCTAGAACTGCTCAATCTGAAGCACAACTTCCTGCAAGGCCCACTTTTGATCCAAGGAATTGCCTTCCCAAGGCAAAACTCAATCCAATCCATATTCCATAGATTGAGGACATCTATATCGACCTGTACCATGAGGTCGAACTTAGAAGGAAGGACCACTCCCACTTGGCCTTGGCAGAAATTATTCAATACGGCATGGCCATTGTTCCAAAGGGTTATCAAACTACCGATCAAGAAGTTGATCAGGTATATCTGGATACAAATGGGGACAACTGGCTGTTTGCTACGATAGACAAAACAAAAGCGCCCCAGACCATTGAAGAAAGGGTCAAAGAGACATTGCGGAGAACAGAACACTGGTGCAGGATGAATGGCCTCATCTACCTCGGGGTAGATTTCACTACGTCTCCATTAGGCAACGCACCTGTCAGGCCAAAGCATCTGCCAAAGGTCAAAGGCAAGGATAAAGAGGGTGAATCAAGCTCTGCTCAAGAAGGAGCCCCTGAAATTCCTCCTTCATTTGCGCACAAGAATAGGCTGTAAGCCTGGTATCCCCAGAAGAAGAAGCAGCGGAAGGTGTTATGACAGGCACATCCACTCAGGGTGTCGCCACTACTACAACTGCTGAGGTCCCTTCTATCTCTTCTCCCTCTCCTCCTCCTCGCATGACCCAAACGACCATTCCTTTGGTCGTGTCCTCTCCCCATCTTCTCGTTGTTCCCCCTTCCTCGTCGTCCTTCTTCTCTTCTCTCGCGGAGATGTCCCCCACCATTTCTTCCCTCATCTCTCAGCTCCCTTCCTTTCCCACATCTTCCTCCCCTGCAGTGTCCCTTCCCCCTGTGAGCACTTTCTCGGCCTCCCTCTCGATGCCACCACCAAGTGTCTCTACCCATTTCCCCTCATCCACTGCAGCTGCTCCCTCTTCTACCTCTGGTCCTATTCCCTTAAGTCCAGCGTGGATCTCCCAACATCTGAGCCAGAAAAAGAGGAAAGTCCCTATCGCACCGATGGACTTCTCCGTCATCCCGACAAAGGGGCTAAGAAGCAAAAGCCTATAACCCGCTTCTCTCAGAGTGCATCAGGGGAAAGAGTGATGGAGATTGCATATCCCGATCCTTCAAAGGGTAAAAAATATCTGTCTCCGGCAGATTATACAGTGACCCAAGTCACAATGGGAATGTCTTCAGAAAGTCTTCAAGGAGAGGCCCTATCTGCGGTGGATGCCCTTTGCAAGAAACTTCAAGAAGCAAAGGAGGAGAAAAGGTTGCTAAAGGAACAAAACAAAAATATTCTCCATGCCCTACAGAAAATGGGTAGTGCACCTCCTACAACTGCCACGGAAACTCCTGAGGTCCTAAGTTGAACAAGATAAACGAGTATGCCAAAATTGGTGAACAAGGTATGGCAGTTTCCACCTGGAGGGATCAAATCCTCAAAGACAGTGAGGAGGTAATAGTAAAGTTCACCGAGTTGTATCAGAACATCAATCAGGTGAACAAAGATCTCGAGTGCAATTACGGGACCTATCTCCGAAGAGTTGGACCATGCGCAAGGCTGCAACATGAAACATTTAGGAAAATGCTCTCATTGCTCGTCGATAATCTAGTAAAATTTGGCGTCTTGATCACCCCAGGTACCCAAAGAAGATCCTTGCTGCGTTAGATTACAGTCGACGGATGGAGTTCATCCTGGAAAAGATTGATAAAGTCAAGGAAGAAGCCCTGGATGCAATGCATCAAATGGAGCAAATCGTTCTGAGAATGTCTCTGGGTTTGCTTACTCCCGCTTTCACCTTGAGGAAGGCGAGACGAAACTATCTGGATCTTCAAAGAGATCCTCTCGCGAGGGTTAAGGCCGAAGCCACTTCCGACATTGAATGCATCAATAACCTTCTAGCTTGCCGTGATTTTGTGGGGTTCTGATCGAGGCGGGAAATGAATATTTCTAACTCCCTGAAAAACTCAGAGATGAGCGGGAGACCTGTGAGGTCATCGGTGATCATACGAAGGGTCCTGCTCAGGATCAACTTCAGCCCATGATCAGTAAATTCATGGAATATCGGACCCAGTTCCACATCACCTCTCCCGAGGAGCAACAGAAGCAAGATACCCCCTTTCAGCCGCGAGACGATGATGAATAGTTTCCTCCTCTTGGCTTCTTTTTGTAAATATCTAAGAGTATGTTGGTACAAATGATGACCTCATCCATGTTGCACCATGGGATGTTGTCATCCACCAAGTTGTCCAAAGTCAACATTGACTTTTAGATATTTTGTAATTAGTTGTTGTTTCCCTTTTGCCTTCTTTCTTCTCCTTCTTCTATATATACTTGGATACTTGTTGTATTCAAGGTGTGGACATTTTTTAGATGAAAAATAGAAGTGAGAAGAAAAGGATTTGTACTTTTTGTAACAGAAGAAAACATTAATACAAATATTAAAGACTTTGTGTTGAATATGTGTGTTATGGGCATCTGATCTTTCTTATGTCAAATCTATGTGTTTATTCTGTTGGATCTATCTCTATTTTTTGTCATTTGTTCATCAGTATTGCTTTGTTCGTCTATGCAAGTAGGTTCGGCTTTGTTTACTACCAGCCCAAAACATAGACCCTCTGACCTTTCTGCTTTGGAATTCATTTCTTTTCTCCCTTCAGATCTATCATATCTCCTCTCCTCGCTTCTTTCCCTTCTTTCCGTAGTCGGAAATAACCCAACTGGGATGAGATCCCAAACCCCCTGAAGGCAGAATACTGTAAGACTTGCACAGGTTCCTGCTGGTAGAATAGCAATAAACCAGTTTCGCTTTGTTGTCTCAAAGAGGGGCTATGCCCTGCACACTATTGGCTCGTCTATCCATAGATCTGCTCTCACGACAAATTTTCGGACCAACATGTTTATCATTTTTTTAATAAGATATAGTTGAGATGAGATTGAAGAGGACAGACAAACTATCTTTAATAACTTACGTTTTTCTTCCCAATTCATTGATAAATGGGTGTTCAAGTGATTTATATTGATAAAACATATAGCCTTTCATGTTTTCTATCTTATGTGTTGTATATAATTGACATTTTATTTTTGGGATTGATGAATGAAGGACAATGAAGACCCTCCCCGGGACCTACAATATGATTTAGTTGGTGAGGAGGAAAATAATCCTACAATTAGAAGAATAATATATGTTTTAAATCACATTTTTAATGTCATTTATTTGTGTCATAGTTGGACAACTTTTTATCAATATTGTTGTTTTTAATTAACATTGTTGTTTTATCTTGGATTAGGAAGTAGTTGATGCACCTTTGAGGATATCCTCACGAATGAGATCGAGTGGACATTTAGGTGAGTGTATATGAACTTAAAAGAGGTTTTTTTCTTTAGTAAATATCATGGAAATTATTATAAAATTTTGGTATTTGTGTTGTTCATAGTTATTCGAATAAGATGTAGTGGAGATAAGATTGATAAGACATCCAAACAAGATACAAGAAGGAACATCATTTTATCCACTTATTCTTTAGTAAGTGGGTGTGTCGAGGCAATTTATATTGATAAGCCTTCGATTTTTGTGATATTATGTGTTGTCTACATCTAACCATACATTCTTGGAATTGATTAATGAAGGACAATGAAGATCTTCCCAAGGATCTAAAAGAGGATTTAGGTGATGAGAATGAGAATCATAATGCTACATAAGAGATATAAACAAATGTTGTAAAGCACTTTTTAAATTTCATTATTAAAATGTCATAATTCATTTTTTTCAATATTTTTGGTTTTAATTATTATTTTGTCTTATTTTGGAATAGGAAGAAAATGAGGCACCTTTGAGGAGATCCTCATGAATGAGGAGGTCGAGTACAATGAGGTGAATGTATATGATCCTAGAAGAGGTTGTCTACTTTTGTAATTGTCATGGATATTCTTATAACATTTTGATATTTCTATTATTTGTCATTTTCAAATATGTGTTAACTAACATTCAATTTTGGGATTACTTAATGAAGGACGATGAAGATCCCCCGAGGATCCAAAAGAGGATTCAACTAATCGAATGAGGGGGAGCATGTTGGCATAAACTAGGCATAGTTGCTACTTTATTACATTCTTCTTTTCGGTTAGAGTTGATGATATGCATACGTGGATACATTGCTAATTATAAAAAATATTACACAATTACACATAAATTTTGAAATGGGTCTACTTATTTAGCATGCACAATATAATAGTAATAACTAAATATTAAACTTTAGAATTCCCTAAGCTAGCTCTACCTTATTTATATAGATAAAATAAATCGATGAATTGTTCAAATAAAAAGATTTGTTGCATACATATACCCTCAAATTCCACCTCCACTCCTTACTTTTTTCATATATCCACTCTATTACATATGGTCACACTTGCATACACTTCACACACTCTACTCTACACTTTACCTAGCTATTCCAATCTCATATTTGTACAAATTGTATCCATTAGAAAGATTCATGAATGTTAATAGAGTCTATAACACATACTAAGTCTTTTATCTAGATCACGGAGCACTATCCAATGTTATGTGGGCTGGCCTAGTAGTTTACAACATTGTCTAACCCATTGTGTATGTTAAAGCTTATGTGGTCAATATATTCGATTAAAACACAATGAAGAACTGGTGGTGTAAATCAACTTGCATAATTAATATGTTGTACATTGGGTTACATTCATTTAGTTGTCAGATCGAGAGCATAGACTTGAAATATTGTTGGTGTTGTATGCACAGTTATAGTTGATCTAAGAGGTTGGAAAGGAAATAACTGTCATATAACAATGCTGAAAGTAAAATAAAACTTAGACTTGAAAATGGACTATTGCTAAATGTTATTACTGAAACAAAGTTGCATATTTAAAGAGAAGATTGTTCCTAAGGAAATATGCATGAAATGAAATAATGGAGGGGATTTAGCAGACCTCAAGTGGGCCCTAACTTGGGTGTTAATCCCTTCCTAACTCTGTAACTAAAAACTAAATGATAGAACTCAGATTTCTTTATTGATTTGCATAAAACATTACATCTAGGAACAAAATATCATAGTAATCTCTTTTTCTAATTCAAAATATGACTTACTAACTTGCTTCTCTCCTCTGTTACAAGGCACCAACCCTTTCCTTTATATCCTATCATTTACATCACGTGATAAGAAGAATAATACAATAAGGAGTCTTCAACAGAACAAGTGAGATATTCAACATGTGTTTAAAACACACAACAAGTGTTCAACTAACAATCAGTTCTTCATTAGTTCTTAATCAATGACCAAATCAAAGATTGATTTGTTTCTCAATTTTCACATTTCTGTTGTAACTACTTCTCCAATGTCACATAAGGAATTAAGTGTCATCACTTTATGTTTCAAAATATCTTCATAAATGTGGGTTCTTTGTTGTGAATGATTTCCTTATGTTGCGAACGAGTTTCGCAAACAAGTTCTTTGGTTATAGACGAGTTACTATGGATAGGTTCCTTTGTTGCATATGAAAAATTACTTACAACCAAGAGTGACATCAACACATATAATCATCCAAAAATATATTGGAATAACAAGAATAAATGCACACATAATATCACAAAATAAAGATAATTAGATATAACTATATCAATTAGTCATTATGCCAAAAGTTCATGGTTGTAATAGTGATGTTCAACAATGTACTTAGGAAATACATAGACATGGCTACAATGGTCTTATCAAAATACAAAAGATGAGTTTTTATGAAAGTAATTAATACATATCATCACCAACCCCAAGCTTAAACACTTGAATGTCCTCATTAGAGAGTTTAATATATTCTCTCTTGAAAGCGCATTCTTGCCTGAAATCTATGGGTGTTCCTATTCCTTCCTCTTCTGAGAAGAAATATCGATAATTCCTTCTCAATCTATCCCAGACTATGTCTTGCACCCTCTAATTGATAGGTAAATTTTTTTTCCAAGGTGCAATTGGGAAATGAAATATGGGAGGATGATAAGCAATAAGAAACTAATAATCACCACACTCATTTGTTATTTCAATATACTTGTTCTCCTGTTTAATGTTGGAAGGATATTTGGATAGGAGTGCATTTATTTCCTTTGGAGTGCAGGTGATAACTTTATCCATCTGTATTTGCATGCTATCATAACTTGAACTACATGTTATTTGATCATGTCCACGACTTCGTATGGGATTCCATCCTCATTCTCAACACTTTGTTTTTGATTGCATCCACTTCCATATACTTGTCATATTCTTTTGCAATTTCATCTGATGTTTTTGCCTCAACTCTGATATATAGTGGTGTAACCTTCTCCAAATGTCTATATGCCTCCATTTTCTTAGCTCTTTCCATTTCATTTGAAAGATAAGAACATAATGCCTTAACATGTACATCCCCAATATACATAATTGGGATCCAATCTTTGTCATATGGAAGGGCATAATTATGCAAATATAGCTCACATAATAAATTCTACAGTTCATGTGTACTATGTTGATACAGAGTAAATAATTTCTTGGTTGATCTAATGTCATATATCATATCAGAATTTATGCAAGTAAACTTGTGGTACAACATCTTTTCTTTTAGGTATATGGCATAGACATTTGATGGGGTCTGTAACTCAACATGTCAAATGCTACCTTCATTGTTTCCTCTTATTTTTGTTTCAGCCTTCTAATCTCCTTGTCTTTGTCTTCCATTTCCTCCTTATGTTTAGAGATAAGGTCTTCCTTCTCCTTTTCCCATTTCTTCTTGAGCTTGTTAATGTAAGCGTCCCTTTGCAGCAACAAATTTTCAATATTGGGCCCCATAGTTTGTGTTCCCATCTCACTGCAAGATGGTGTTTTTAGGTTCCTTTATGATTTCATGAATAATATTTGGGGTTGTATTGGTTCTACATTTTCTTCTTGTAGACTATAATTTTGTGATTGTTTAACAACTTTCTCAATGACTTGTTCATTGACATCATCTATAGTCATTTTCTCTTGTTCATTTCCTCCTTCCACTGCCTCTTCTACTTGTCTCACTTCATGACTCTCTACTTCATGAATTGTTCCCTCATTTTGATTTAGTTCTTCTTGTCCTTCCATTAGTTGTTCATGGTATTCTAGCTCTTGAGTTATTATGGGAGCAATATCTCTATACTCTTTTCAATGGTTCAGGCTCATAATTTTATTCTATGGCTTCCAAATCACTATCCAATGAGATGGGTTGAGATTGTCTTGAACTAGAGGTTTTTGTCCTCTTTTCCTAAGCCTATAGGAGCACCTAGTTTTTTTGGAGTAGAATGAGTAGATTTCCTTTTGGTTTTGGAAGTGGAGGTTTTAAGGGAGGAAAATTCCAATAAATTTTCAGCAATAAAGATTCTCTCTGGTGAAATAGGTGCAGGGGTTTCTTCTATGGAAGGAAGACTTTCAAATTTATTGGTTCTTGAGGTGGGGAAGAGGGTGGTGTAGCTTCTGGCATATGTGAAGTATAACTTTTAGTGTTGTTTCTCCTTTTTCTCCTCTTTCCCAAAAACAATTTCAATATTGTTCACTCTCACAAATTCATCCCATGATATCTGAGGGTACTCCTCTGCAAAGTGTTCTTGACCACTAGGGTTATTAGATAGTGATGTGACAGGCTGCCCTACCCCTCTAAACCTCTTTGCTCATTTTCTTAAGCATCTCATGAAATAAATTTGGAACATTCACTTGATGATTGTTTTTCAAATGATTTAACAATTTGAAATGCATTGTATTTAACCTTGAATATCTCCCTTCACAAGTAAAATATTGAATGAAAAATTGGCTGATTATACCCATAAGGGTTTGAGAGACCTTGGCGGTCTGAGATGAACTCCTCATCATTGTCTGCAAATTCTCTTCTTGTTGCTTCTAGGTCAGCTTTGTCTGGAAATGGCTCTCCCTGAGCTGGTAAACTAGTGACCTCTGTTAAAATATCATCACTTACCCTGATTGTTAACCCTTTTACCTTTGCCTCTCCATTGTTCAGGGTATTTACAAACTTTGCCAAAATTGCCTCATCAAAGCCTTGAAATTTGTTAATGTATTGCATCCAATCATGATTCTCAAAGTATTGCACAATCTCAAGATGATTCAGAAGTTGCAAATACATGGAGGGTTCATATCTGATCACGTCACCTCCCATGACGGATACACGGCTTCTCCCTGTGTGCAATACTGCTGCAAGACAATTTTTCCTTGGAAGTACTTTGCGAAAATGAATTGTATTTATGGACTTTCATTGCTTTGAAATTTATTACCAAGGGGAAAAGCAATACATTTAGGGGTGATTAATCATTAAGTGGATGTGAAAACATTGAGTACATGAAGCAAAATGATGTGACACGTTGGCTTATGTGGAGGGCTTAAGTGGACACATCATAACTAAAAGGAGATGGTCTTTTAATGTGACACATGCTTCATGACTAGGCATAACTTAATAATCAAATAAAATTAATGTAATCATGATTTATTAAAGTAATAAATGTATGCACTTATCTCATTGTGGCTTATAATGATTGATGTGCATACTTTGTTCTGTGACATCTTGGTGCATCATGCAAATGCCATGTGATCTTTGGAGACGTGGGTTTAACTTTTGTTGATTTCTATTTACTGCAAATAGATGCTTCTTGGAGATTGAAATCCAATTATTGGGGGTGTTAATCATTCCTTTTATATCATCCAATTTTGCATGCTTCCTTTATTTAAGCGTGAGTTACGCCATCGCTATAAATAAACAGGATCTTATTTCTTGTGGCTGCAAGTTGAACCCTTGGTCATTGCACTCTCTCCTTGTGATGGAGATCATGCTCTCCTGCAATCACTTGTCAATAAGACCTACAAAATAAAAACTTATATAAAAAATGGGTTAGTAGAATGTTGATGATCACTCAAAAGGTAGATCTCAACACTTTATTTAGCCTTGAAGTATTCAACAAGATGAATGCTCCAAGGCTATTAAAATCTCATCAATTCTCTACAATCCCTAGAAGGTGAGCCAACATGCTCAACCTCTAAGGTTAATTCTGATGTTTATTTCTCCATTCTTCTCTCGATCTCCTCGAACAATTCCATAAATGATCCTTTATCAACTGGATTTTTATACAATCTTAACCTATGGCCATTCACCAACAACTTGAATCTCATAGGATCAATAGTAATAAGCTTCACAACTCCATTAGGGAAGATCTTCTTAATTTCATAGGGGCCTAGCCACCTTATTCTAAGCTTCCCTATGTGATCCTTGTATTTTAAGTCAAACAAAAGTGCCTAGTCACCTTCCTCAAAGCTGTCTTATTTTAATATACTAGTCATGCCATTTGATTCTTTGTTTTTGCACTACCTTTGTGTTTTCAATTCATCTAACTCATTGAGTTGGAGAATTCATTTTCTCTAAGCTTCTGATAAGTCTGTTCCTAGCTCAAATGTAGTTCTCAATGTTTTATGCTTAAATTCTATTGGCAAAACAACAAGTATTACCATATAATAGTTCAAATGGTGTGAAGCTAGTTGTGGTCTTCCATGTTGTATTAAATGCGGACATACAGAAGCCTATCTACCCAGAGTATCTTTTGGAGTGTTATAGTCTTTGTCAATATGGCCTTTATATCTCTATTTGTAACCTCCACTTGGCCATTAAAATGGGGATGGTATGGTGTAGACTTTCTATGCCTGATTTCATATTCACTGACCAAATCAGAAATCACATCAGCAGTAAAATATGTACCCTAGTTTGTCACAATCTCCCTTGGGACTCCATATCTGGTAAAGATGTTCTCATACAGGAATTTAGCCACCTTCTCATTGGTCTGGTTTGGAAATGTTTTTACCTCTATCCACTTGGTTAGGTAATCTATACAGACCAGGATATACTCTTTTGCTGAGATGGAGGGTCTATAGGGCCAACAAAATCTAAGTCCTACTTATCAAAAGGTTGTAGAACCAATTGAGGTTACAATGGCATCTCATCAGACTTAGTGGGCTTGTCTATTCTCTAGCATTTGTCACATCTCTTAGTGTATAGTGTTGCATCCTTATGTAAAGTTGGCCAATAGTAGCCAGTAGTCAACACCTTCTGTGTTGTTCTCTTTATAGCAAAATTCCCTCCACAAGGTTCATTGTGGTAGGCTTTGAGGACATCAAATATCTCCTCATCATCTATACACCTTCTCATTACTTGATCTTGACCTGTATAAAAGATAAGTCCAACTATCCAAGAAAATGGTAACTCTTTTCAACTAAATACCTTTTCTTAAAGGATGAAAAATGTGGAGGTGTTTTACCTGAGACCAAGTAGTTGGCTATGTCTGTATACCAGGGTGTTCTTGTAGAAATAGAAAATAGGTTCTCATATGGAAATGAATCATCAACTACTTGCTCTTCACTGTTGGTCTCCATCCTTGAGAGGAAATCGCCACCACATTATCTTTGTCGGGCTTGTCCACTATGGTGACATCAAATTCTTGCAAGAGGAGCAACCACCTTATGATTTTGTTTCTTACTATTGGTTTGCTTACAAGGTACTTGATTGCAGCATGATCAGTGTGAATAAACACTAGGTATCCTGTGATATAATGTTTGAATTTTTATGGAATATACTACTACCAGGAACTCTTTTTTTGTTACTGTATAGTTCAATTCTACATGTTACAAATTCTTGTTGACATAATATATTGCATAATTTAAACTACCATCTTTTTGACCTAGGAAAACTCTAATAGCATGATCTGATGCATCTATGTGGATGTGAAAAGGAAGGTTCTAGTTAGGTCCTCTCAACACAAGAGTGGTAGTTAACATCTCTTTTAAAGTTTGAAAAATGCTTTCATAACATTCATCTATAAAAATTAGCATCCTTTCCTACAATGCAAAAAGTGGCACTACAATTTTGTTGAAGTCTTGTATAAACCTTCTGTAATATCCAACATGGCCTAAAAAGCTTCTAACATATTTTTTTCTTGGTGTGGGCAAGTTGACTATGATAGAAACTTTTGTTGGATCTACTTGAATTCTGCTGAGGAAAGGTAGTGCCCCAACACTATACCCTCTGACATCATCATATAACACTTCTCATTACTCAAGGACAAATTATGATCCTTGCATATTCTTAAGACCTTATCCATATTTTGCATAGCCTCCTCAAAATTATTGCCATGAACAATGAAGTCATCCATATAGACTTCCATGCAGTCATTTTTCAAATTAAAGAAGATACTCAGGACTGCCCTCTGGAATGTGGCAGGTGCATTACATAGGCCAAATGGGAGAACTGAATAGGAAAATTCCTCCCATGGACATGTGAATGTAGTCATATCTTGGTCCTCTGGTGTAATCGAATCTGATTGTAACCATTTTATCCATCAAGAAAGGAGTATTTTTACCATCTAGGGTATCATGTTATGGTTAGCACAAAGTTGTACAGATAATATATCATATCTAGGCATACATGCAATAAAAATAGATATTCTACCGGAAGAAATATATAAAACAAGAGATATAAATCAACTTTTGATTTAACATGGTTCAACCAGTGTGGACTACATCCACCAACAAACAAACCAATCTATTATCCAAAGCTTTCGAGAAGATATCTGATGAATATTTACAATCTTCCACACCTCTCGGATGTACAATACTTTCTTTCTCTCAAGCTTCTTCTTCTCCAAGAATTATCTCTCTCACAATTATTCTCACAATAATAATCAATTCTTACAATCATTTTCTTCTAAACCCTATTTTTATGCTTAAATAGGCATATACAAACTTAGGGCACTTATCCATACAATTACAATCAAATGATATGCTTTAATGCTAAAATTAGATCTAATTCCCGTGAGTTAAATAAAACACCCATGCACAGGTAACCAACGTCGGTTATCCCTAACCGATGTCATTTCCTACTTTCCTAATTGATGTCGGTCATAGGTGAGTGATGTTGGTCCCTCCATAACCGATGTTGGTTATTGTGTTTTCCTATAAGTTTAATATAGCATGCTAATCTGAATTAATTGAGCTCCACAACTCAACAATCTCCCACTTGGAGATAAATTATTGCACTATACCTATACAACGTCATTCTTAGATCTTTTCCTTAGCTTTGTTTCTTCCTCTTCAAGTCTCAAACTTGAAGACCAATAGAAGTGGAGTGTAGCTCCAACTTCTCTTTTTCTAATGGCTTCGTTAGCATATCCATAAGGTTTTTACTCGTATGAATCTTCTCCATTTTCATTTACCCATCCTCCAATACCTATCATATGAAGTGATACCTCAATTGAATGTGTTTCATTCTAGAATGAAACATTGAGTTCTTTTCCAAATGAATTACACTCTGACTGTCACTAAACAATTTGCAATCATCTTGCTCCTTTCCCAACTCTTCCATGAACTTGCTCATCCATATCATCTCTTTGCTAGCCTCTGTAGTTGTGACATACTTTGTAGTGGACAAAGCCGCATGACCTTCTCGCAATCTCGAAATCCAACTAATTTTTATCCCACCTTTGTGAAAATATATCAAGTAGTATTCCTTCTACCATCCAGATCTCCATCCATATCCGAATCAACATAGCCACATAACGTAATATCTGAACCTCCATATCATAATTACATGCTAGATGTCCCTCTCAAATACATGAGTATCCATTGGACTGCTTTCCAATGCTCTTTACCTAGATTGGCTATAAATCTACTCACAACTCCCACTGTTTGTGTAATGTCTGGTCTTGTAAAAACCATAGCATACATGAGACTCCCAATTGTTGAAGCATATGGTACTCATGTCATTTATTTGACCTCCTCATATGATGAAGGACAATGATCTTTTCTCAATTTGAAGTGTCCAACCATAGGTGTACTCACTGGTTTTAAATCTTGCATGTTAAACATTTCCAACACCTTATTGATATAAGCCTCCTGAGACAAATACAATTTCTTGTTCTTCCTATCTCTATAAATATGCATGTCAAGGATTCTTTTTGCAGCTCCTAAATCCTTCATAGAAAATGTGTGAGCTAGCTTTCCTTAAGCTCACCAATATCCTACATACTAGATCCTGCAATAAGCATATCATCCACATACAGTAACAAAATAAAATAGCTCCCATTTTCAAGTCTTTTAAAATAAACACAATGGTCGATTCACATCTCAAATAACCATGCTCATGCATAAAACTATCAAACCTCATGTAACATTTCCTTGGAGCTTGCTTGAGCTCATATAGACTCTTTTTCAACCTGCACACTAATTTCTCCTTACCCTTGACTTCATACCTAAGCGGTTGCTTTACATATAAATCTCTTCATTCAAATCACCATGAAGGAAAGTCGTCTTCACATCTAGTTTCTCTAAATGTAAATCATGTATCTGTAACTAAACTTAATAAAGTACGTATGGAAGTCATTTTAACAATAGGAAAAAATATTTCACCAAAGTCAATACCTACTTTCTGTGCAAATTCCTTCACTACAAGTCTCGCCTTGTAAATTTTATGTACACCCTCTTCTTCCTTGATCTTGTAAATCCAATTGTTCGCGTAATGTCCTCTTACCTGCTAGCAACTTAACCAAATCCCAAGTTTGGTTTTGTTCAAGGAGTCCATCTCCTCATCCATGCCATGCTCCCACTACACGTGAGTCTTATCCTGCATTGTTTCTTCAAAACTTTTTGGTTCACCATTATCAATCAATAATAAATAAGATAGAGAAGGTGTAAATCTTTCTAGAGGTTTACTTACCCTTTGTGACCTTCTCATAGAAGTTTGGGGTACTAGAGGCTCATTCTGGACCTCTTGGACATTTGTTTCCAATTCTGACAGTGATCGACACCAATCACTGTAATTGGCGTTATTTACGCTAAGCGATGTTGGTTGGGCTCTTCATTAACCAATATCAGTTTAGTGACCAATGTTAGTCAAGGGTCAACCGACACCGGTTATTGTGTAACCTTGTAGGTATGACTTTTAAATCTAAAAGTTTATTTTCATTCACAGACTTCTCAACCGGTTCATCCTTGGGTACCAAAATTTGATCCCTATATATTCTCTTTTCATTCCATTCAATGTCACAACTAATAATTTTAGAATTCTCTAAATCCCAAAATAGAATCCGAAATCACCAGATCCATAACCAATGAATGTGCATCTCTTAGATTTTACATCTAACTTTTTCCTATTGTCCTTATCAATATGCACAAAAGCTTATGAACCAAAAACTTTAAGAAAAGAAAAGGTTTACCTCTTTTCCGATCCAATATTCATTTGGTATTCCTCCATCTAGTGAGCTTAAAGGTCCATGGTTAATCAAATAAGCTTTGATGTATCAACTTTGCTTCTACCCAAAGCTGTAAGGGCAATCAAAGCATGTATCCTCATACTTCTAACACGTTCCATGATTGTTATGTTCATTCTTTCTGCAAAACTATTCTCTTGTGGTATTCTTTGCAACCGTACTTTCTCTACGTATTCCATTCACCGAACAATAATAATTGAAAGGCTTGCTATAATATTCACCACCATTTTCAGACCTAAGGCCCTTTAACTTTTAATTTCATTCATTCTCAACAAGGGTTTTCCATCTTTTAAAAGTATCAAAACATCAAATTTATGTTTAATACAATAAACACATACCTTTCTTATAGCATCATCATGAAAGTTACATAATACTGGGATCCTCCATGAAGCTACTTGGGATGGTCCCCACACATCCGAGTGTAAAAGCTCTAATTTATGCTCCTTCTTAGTTGCCCCTGACTTTGAGAAATATCACTCACTTTTGCTTTCCAAAGATACAATGCTCACGAAATCAAGATCTAAATATTTCAAATCGATAACTTACCCTTATCATTTAAGATTTGCATTCATTTTTGACGCATATGGCCCAACCACTAATACCACATGCATGCATTTGAATCTGAAGTAGATAACACAGAAAAGGAATTAATAACATAGGTAGCTAAATATAACGTTCCTACCTTCTTACCTCTTGCCACAAAAAAAGCACCATTGGTGACTTTCCAAGAGCATATTGTGAATGAAACCATGCAAACCAGACTTCACCTAATTGCCTGTAAAAATAAGATTCCTCTTGAGGCTTGGCACATGCCTCGCATATTTCAATACCCATGTATTTCCATTATGTAATTTTAGATGAACTTCCCATTTACGAGTATTACTGCAAGGTTCATCATCACCCAAATAAACATATCCAAAATTTCCTTGGACATAATTTTTGAAATAACCCTTATTAGGGGTTGCATGGAAAGAAGCTCCTAAATCTAAAACCCATGATTCTATTCTATTATCCAAAGAAATAATAAGAGCATCTTGCATTACCTCTATTGCAATATTTTCCTCTTTATTTGACTCTTTACCTTTGTCTGGGTGTTGGTTCTCTTTATCCTTTGACCAACAATCTTTCTTTGCATGTCCTTTCTTTCCACATTTCTAACAATGATGTAATTCCCTTACCCACTGGATTAAGATTTGTCATCCCTTGACTTTGATTTCCCATTATTCTTACTATTGGATCTCTCATTTTTCCTACCTCTACGTTTTACATTCAAATCATTCCCGGATGATGAGTCCTTTGTACTTTTCTTACAAATTTCTTCATTCAAGATTATCGACCACATCATCAAACTTCAAAATATTATTAACGAGATGTTGTATTACTAACAACCATTGCAAGTTATCCCAACTATCGGGTAAAGAACATAAGAATAAAAGTTCTTTCACTTCATCATCAAATGGAATATCAACCGATTTTAAGCGATTTACTGATAGATTGGAAACCATTCAAATTACTAGATGCAGATCCACCTTCATGCATCTTAGAACTAAATAGTTTCTTCATCAAATAAACTTTATTTGAAGCACTAGGTTTTTCATATAAATTAGCAAGAGATTTCATTAACTCTATCGTAGATGTCGCTTCAGTAATATTAGAAGCCACCAATGCTATGAAGCTTAATCTTATAGATCCCAAGGTCTTTCTATCAAGAATATTTCATTCTTCATTAGTCATTTCGTAGGTTTGGACTTTTCATCCAATGGTAAGTAAAAATCTCTTTGATACTGAGATAATCCTCAATCTACATCTTCCATAATTGATAATTTTTATCGTCAAACTGATCTACCTTGTATTTTTTTCTTCTACCATTGTTGTAGCTCCCACTCAATCATAAAACCCCCTATGAGTAAATCTTTCAACACACAAAACATCCAAACAAAGCTCGATACTAGTTGTTAGGATTAACACAAGGTTGCATACGAGATAATATATCGATCTAAGCATACATGCAATAAAAGCATATATTCTACCAGAAGAAATATACAAAACAAGAGATATAAATCAACACCGATTTAGCATGGTTCACCAAGTATGAACTACATCCACCAAGAAACAAACTAATCTATTATCCAAAGCTTTGAGAAGATATACAATGAATATTTACAATCTTCCACACCTCTCGATGTGTAGTACTTTCTTTATCTCAAGCTTCTCCTTCTCCAAGAATTCACTCGTTCACAATTATTCTCATAATAATCATCAATTCTTACAATCCTTTTTATTTTAAACCCTAGATTTTATGTTTATATAGGCATATACAAACTTAGGGCACTTAGCCATGCAATTACAATCAATATATTTTTTTTAATGCTAAAATTAGATCTAATTCTTGTGAGTTAAATAAAACACCCACGCATAGGTAACCGACGTCGGTTAGCCCTAACCGATGTCGGTTCCTACTTTCCTAACCGATCTTTGGTCATATGTGGTGATGTTGGTCCCTCTATAACTGATGTCGATTAATGTGCTTTCCTGCAAGTTTAATATATCATGCTAATATGAAGTAATTGAGCTCCACAACTCAACATATCAAGCACTTGACTAATGAAGGGCAATGGTAAGTGGTTTTTCCTTGTGGTGAATTCAATTCTCTACGAAATCCACACATATTATCCATTTCCCATTCTTATTTGTACTGATTACCAAAGGTGATATCCCTTTGTTAGCTAATATGGGGTATATGAATCCAACATCTAGCAACTTCTGTAGTTCACCCTTCACAATTTCTCTTATTGTTGGGTTCATGTACCTCTGTGGATGTCTAATTGGTTTACATTCTTCTTAATATAAATTATGTGAGTACAAATCCTAGGATGAATCCCACACATATCACTATAATCCCAAGAAAATGTTGTATTATGTTCTTGAAGAAGAGCAATCAATAATTTCTCATGTTGTATATTCAGCATCTTGCTTACATTTAGTGGCCTATGTGTTGTTATTTCTACTTTCTTGGAGAGGTCCAGCATTGAACACATGTTGCTACTAACATAATTTAATATGAATTCATGAGGAAGAAGTTGGTGAAAATATAATTTTTACCGGAATACTCATGGTGCTCTGTTGTGGTCGACTTGGTTCAAAGGACAACTCAAGCACCTCAATCTGTCATAAATTTCTTCATTTCTTCCATATTTGTTCTGCAGAATATTATAGAGAACAACATCTTCCTCCTGATCTTTAATAGTGCAAGACTTTTCCAACATCATCATCTATTGGATAGAACATTAATCAATTTCTAGTTCTTCAACCCAAATTGTTTGATCTTCATTATTCAATGGTTGGGCAGGAGGATAGAGTATAAGTTTCTTGGTACCATTTCCATTTGAGATGATCATGTTGTCAGACCTGCACCCTATAAATGCATCAACAATGGCCAGCCATGGCCTTCTTAGTATAAGAGGGTAACCTCCTAGACTTTCCTTTGGTTGTAGGATAATAAAATCAACAAGGTATTCCCAAGAGTCTACCACCACAACAATGTCCTCAAGGAATCCTTCAGGCCTTCTTTGTTGATCTATCCGCTAGTTGCAATATTGTAGTTTTTGGCCTCATTCCTTCCAACTTCAAGTCATCCATGATTTTCTTGGTCATGACATTGATTGTTTCCCCTAAGTCAATCAGGGTATTTTTTTATCGTAGTTCCATTGATAGTAACATTCACCAAAGATTGCCTAGATCTATGTACTTAGGTAGCACAGAGTTTCCAAGCATGATGTCACCAACTATCCAATGACTTGTATAGTGGATGGATCTTTTCTTTTTCTACCTGGCTTCTTTATACATAGATCCTTGATCAACTTGTTGTAAATAGGCACATCCTTAATGGCTTGAATGAGTGGAATTTTTACACAAATGTCCTTCAATTGATTGACAAAATCAGAATCAGAATTTGATTTAGGGTCATATTTTCTCTCTTGAAATATTTATGGAAATGGGGGTCCATTGACTTGCATCTTACTTTTTGGAATTATGTTCATGTTGTTGTGAAGCTTGACTTGCAGTGTTTTCTATCTTTGTTGTGGACCAGCGTGTAGCAATTTGGTTCATTTGGTATCTCCGTGATTGTAGGTTTACTTGGTGGCACAAGTGCTCTTCCTGAACGGAGATGGATATTATTGACATCAACTAAATAAGTAGAGTATTGGGTTGATTTAGTGTTATAGCTGGTTGAGAAACTTTATTATTGGGGTTAGTTGTTGGTTGAGCTAGTAATTGAGTAGTTTTTGGTTGAGAGCTAGATTGGGGGTTTGGCATTAAATCTTTTTGTTGTGGGTAGGGAGGTTTTAGTAGGTTTGTTGGTAGTTAGGAGGTTGATTGCTCCATTTTTCCCTCCTCTCCAAGGTTGTTGCCATGAATAAGGGGGTTGTTGCCACTGTTGGCCTAAGAATTGAGGTTGTCATGGTTGTTGATATTGGCTAGAGTAAAGAGCCCATCCTTGTTGAGTATTAGCCCAAGGTGGGGGTTGCATATTGTTATATGAACTACTAGCCCAATTTTGAAAATATGGCATGGGATCTTGTAACATACCTCCTTGTCTTGGCAGTCATGGCTTCCTTTGGGCAACGTAGAAAACTTGCCCATCCTCCATTTCTATCATTTTGAACTCTAGTGCAGCCTCCTTTCCTTTTATAATGTTGGTCAGTCCCTTGCATGTGCAATCAGCTTTCTTTCTTCTACAAGAATGGTAGAACTCTGTAAGTGTTTCCTATGCATCCTCTCTCTTCTTCTTTGTATGTATAGCATCAAGTTGGGTGGCCATGTCATTAACTATTTCTTATTTCATGTTCTTAAACATGTTTGCAATTTCGACTTAGATATTTCCCTAATTCCTTTGGCAGTTGCTCCACCCTTTGATCTAGCACTTCTTATTCTTTTCATGGTTGCTCTAGAATAGTTCCTGCAAGCTTGAAAATTTTCCTCAAAAGTGGCTTTGGAGATGTCTCCAACTCCTATTAAGTCCAAAGCATCCATATATTCCTCACTAAGTCCTTTTAAGAAAAGTAACTTGAGAGACTCAGGAGGCAACCTTGTATTTCTTGACTTTTGAACACAAAATAGGAATCTCTCCAGGTAATCTTCTAGTGGCTCATCTTCCTTTTGTGCCATCTTGAAGAGTTTATATCTTCTCTCGCTACTTGGCTGCAGAGTTTTGGTAATTGGTCAAAAATTATCTTTCATCCCCTGTCGTAGTAACAACATTTCTTCCTAGGCCCATAAACCATCTCAAGGTTGCATCCTTAAGTGTAGCAAGGAACAACTTTAGCTTGTGTGCATCAATTGTGTAGTCATAACTCCTGCATAAGACATCAAACTCAAACAAGAAATTGTTTGGATCTTCAATCATAGATCTATGAAAATTAGGAAGAGCTGATGGAGAGATATTCTTCATTTGAGTAGGTTGATTGTTATTGGAGATAGGAAACTCAAATGTGCTTGGTTCCCTTACCTCTTCTTCCATGTTTTGATTCACCTCCTATGCCATGTTAGACTATTCAGAACCTCATAAATCTCACTTGGGAGGGAGTGTTCTATTAGCAAACCTTGTACAGAAGACGATGTTTCTTCTTCAAAATTGTTATCCTACTAAATTGACAAGGGCAATTTGTAGGTAACTATACCAAAATTCTATTTTGACCCCTAGGAAAGTTTGATAACGTTCGAAATAGCCCAAAAATCCCTTTCAAAAAATCAAGTTGTTTGGGACTTATTGTTTTTGGCTTTTCCTTTGGGGAGAAATTTACGTGTTAACATCTTTGAAAAGTGCGTCATTTTCCTTTAGGGAGAAATTTACGTGTTGACATCTTTGAAAAGTGTGCCATTTTCCTTTGGGAAGAAATTTACGTGTCAACATGACAAAAGTTGTGCCACATTACAAAGGGGAGAAAATGTTGTGTCGACGTGCGCGTAAAGTTGCACCATTTTACAAAGGGAATTATTGTCGTGTTGACATCTTTGAAAAGTGCGCCCTTTTGACTTTGGGTAGAGTTGTTTCTTCTTTCTGGGATCTATTGATCGCTTTTGTAAAATATTTAAAAAACATGTTGGCATACACGATGACCTCATCCATGTTGCCATCCAAAACTTGCCAAAGTCAAGCTGTTGACTTTTTAGATATTTTCTAGATATTTTGTAAGTAGTGGGTTTGCTTTTGTCTTCTTCCCTCCTCTCCTTCTATAAATACTTGAATACTTGTTGTATCCAAGGGTGGACATTTTTTGTATGAAAAAAGAAGTGAGGAGAGAAAGACTTTGTGTTTTCTTAATGAGAAGAAATATTAATACATATGTTCGGACTTTGTGCTTAATGCATATGTTATTTGCATCGATCTTTCTTAAGTTAGATCTATGTTTTTATTACGTTGGATTCATTTCTACTATTGTCATATGTTCATCAATATTGCTTTATTCATTTATGCAAGTAAGTTTGGCTCTATTTACTCTCAACTCAAAGCATAAACCTTCTGACCTTTCCGTCTTGGAATTCATTTATTTCTTCCTTCAGATCTATCCTCCTCCATTCCTTCCTTCCCACATTTCTATTCGTTGTTGGAACTACCTCTATTGGGATGAGATCCCAAACCCCCTGAAGTTAGAATAGTGTAGATTTGCATGATTCCTGCTTGATAGATTAGCAATAAACCAATTTCACTTTGTTGTCTCAAAGAGGGGCTATGCCCTGCACACTGTTGGCTTATTTCCCCACGACCTGCCTAACCGACAGATTTTCGGACCAACAATTTTTGGCGACTCTACTGGGGATCGAACTAAGGAAATAACTAAAAAACGTAAAAATCACTACCATATTGCAAATTTTAACTCTTTGTTAAAAATTAAAATTTTTGCATAAGTGATCAAAATTGAAAATTTCCTTATACAAATCCATAGATCTGGACCAGATAGGAGCTTTTAGTTCACTGAGTTTTTACAAAAACTTGTATATTTCAGTAGATCTGAGATTCTGACATTTTATGTTATTTTCAAAACCTTGCAAAATTCAGGTCAAAGATCTAAAAATCAGCTTTCTAAATTGACCCACTTTTTATCCTTATTAATCTTTGTCAGAAAACCGCAATCGGTTGTTATTTAAGAGGGTAAAATTAAATATTGAAAAAGTACATGTTGCTGATTTTTGCCAGAAAAAATCAGAAAATCAGCAAGTACAAACAAAAGTTTGTTGTGAATCTGCTCTTAATTGTTGCAGATCTGAACGGGTACGTTGGCGGGTGAACCATTTACTCGTAGCAGAAGAGCTTGTGGGGAAGTTGATCCAATTTTTGATCTACTTTGAAGGCACAATTTCAGTATCACTCTAGCACGATTCACATCATTGAGCTTAGCGGATCGATCAGCAAGAAGTGCCTCGCCTCCACGAAAGAGTTGGATTTCACAGGGTGCCTTGACATCAACTTGCAGTGCTCTATTGCTAAGTGGAACCACACTCCCTACTCGTGTTCTTTTTCCTACTTTTCAAATGGCAGCAAATCTTCCTATACCATGGGGAAATGCCATGGGTCCTCTAGCACTGCCACATCCAGTCAACCCCCTCCCTCATAGAAATCACAAAAATTTCCCAAAATTTGATGGGAGCAGAAATCAAAGCACAGACACGCATATTGCTGCATTTATTATGTCATGCAGCATTCTGGACGTGACTCATGAGGATGTATCAGTACGTCTCTTTCTGGAGACCTTGCAAGGGCCTCGCAAAGAAAGTGGTTCCAAAGACTTGCCACCGCATCCATCACCAGTTGGGCCACATTGCGGACTGCATTTGAAGATAGATACAAACCTTCAGAAGATGCATTTGTGTTATTATCACAAATCACTCACATGAAGAAGGAGACCAATGAAACCATGCACGATTTTATCGCCCGATTCAATTCACTGATCAACCAGTGTCGCTTGCCATGATGCCAACATTAGAGAATCAAAAGTGTTTCTTCTTAAATGCCATGAGTTCAAAAGTAAGTTTCTTACTTTTACAAGAACAAATACCCACCTTGGTCCTTGCTCAAGCTATGGCCATTCGGATAGAAGACAACCTTCTTATATCCAAGTGAGTTAAGACGAGAGCTATCAAAATCAAAGGCTTCAACTTCTTCTCAGACTACCTCATCAGATCCAGCATTCCAGAAGATGGTGAATGATTTTCTCTTATTAAAGAAGCAATTGACTCAAACATCGTCTACTACTCTGTACTGGGATATCCCACGGAGGAACTTCACTCCCAACAACGCCCCCAAAGGCCATGTTTGTGCTATTACTTCTCGAGGTTAACAATTGAAGCCCCTCCAATTAACGCTTTGGTTAAAATTGAAGAAGATGAGCCAAATTACGAAGAACCTTCGTCGCAAGGTGAAGATGATCAAGATGTCGGTGAACCGACTGACGACTCTACTATTGGGTATATGGAATTTGAAGATGAGGAATCTGATGAAGAAGAGGGTACCCAAGGGTATGCGAGCGGACAATTGTACCACGGTTTTCACTCGCTCAAGAAGGAAAGAAGCAAATGTTGTTGCTTTAAAAAACAAAAGGAAAAGGATGTGGTAACTCCTCTTCCAACAATCGTTAAAAGAGGTAATCCCCTTCCTACTCAACCTCCCATTAAACCTTTTGTAAAGAAATCTTTTCCTCTTGTTTCTCCTCCAATCTAGCCTTCTTCTAGTTCCATAAAGACCAAGTAATCCTCCTCTACAAATGCAAAACAAAGGACTCACTCCTTCGTTAGCCCAACCCTTGGTCACATTTTATATAATTGATCATGCTAAAAGACCAAGATCTAGATGTCTGAAAGTGAGTATCTTGAGTCCAACCCAAACCGACTTGTAAGATTAACTAAGTATATCCAAATTCAGGTTGTCGGCCCTCCTCCCATTTTCCCAAAAGGAATTCTTCCCATTCCTCCTGTGTCTCGCATAAAAGTTGCCTCGACTTACGTGTGGGGAAAATTGAACCTTTTTACCTATCTCTCCTGATCAATGGTAATAAACTAAGCAATTGTATAATTGATTCGGAACTTCGACAATGTTATGCCAAAGTAAAGGTCACTCATGCTTTGGGCCTCACACTTACTAAACCTTTTGGCATATGTTACTCCATGGAAACCAAGCAAGTACCATTGATTGGTCAGATCAAGGATGCGTAGTTTGCATTCGCGGCATTTCCTGAGAAAAGGGTAAAAATGACTATTCTCGTAGCTAATATTCCAGCAACATACGGGATATTGCTAGGGAGGAGCTTTTGTAAAGAAGTTGGTGGGGAAATTCATATGGACTGGTCCAAAGCTAAGATTCTGTCAAAGGGGTGATGCAGACGTTGGAACCAAAATCACAAAAGAAATATCTAGTCACCAACTTCGATGACCCTAAAGCTTAGATTCTTTTCGAATCATCAGGGATGGGAAATTATTTCTTGTCCACCGACTCAGATAGAATGGACGTTCTCATCCAAAAGGAGGATCTCAACAACGTATGGATGTTGCGGTTCAATGGCGATTACATGACAAGTGGATGCGGTGTTGGGGCTGTTCTAATATCTCCTAAAGAGGAGATTTTCCCTTTTCTTTCAAATTACGTTCTTCAATACGAATAATACTGCTGAGTATGAATCCTTGTTACTTGGCATGCAAGCTGCAAAAGAGAAAGGAATCAAGAATCTAAGAGTAAAAGGTGATGCTGAGCTAATTGTCAATCGGTAAAAGGGATATACCAAGTAAAAATGACCGACTCGTCCGACACACTACCGCAATGCAAGTATGGGATAGATCGAAGCGTTTGACGCTTTTTCAATCAAAGCAGTTCCGCGAGCTCAAAATGACATGGCCGATTCATTGGTCGTCTCGGCCTCCCTCATGCTCCTCACCAGGTTAAAAACACATACATATACCATAGAGGTGGTTTTTTGCCCAAGTGTGCAGATAATTCACAACACTAGCAAGTGTTCAATGATGACAACCAACTTATCACTTTTTTGGAAAAAGCTGACAATTTCAAAGAACTTCATTTCGATGGATCAACTTCTACGTGTCGTGAGTCTCTCGCCGGTCAAGCACATGAATCAAAAAGATACAGTGATACATCTCAAAGGAAATAAGATTCGAAAGGTTTGGTTTCCTTAGAACGATTATTTGATAATCATGACCGTTTTGTCAAGAAAAAGCGACATGATGATCCTTCCTCTTCTCCGAAAACTGAATCATCAATCTGGGTACTGCGGAACATCCTCGTTCGTGAATATCAGGAAGTGTTGTACACCCGAGGAAAAGTGAAAATTCGTTAAGTTGCTGAAAAAGTACATGGATGTATTAGCATGGTCTTATGTTGATCTAAAGTCTTTCAAGCCAAAGGACATTCGGCACGACATTCCGCTCAAGGACGATGTCAAGCCTTTCTCAAAAGCAAAGGCATTACAACCCCAAAATCTCAGGTACCATCCAGGCTGAAATTCAGAAGATGTTGGATGCAAGAATTATTTTTCCAATTCATCACAGTACCTGGGTTACAAATATTGTGCCTATGCGGAAGAAGAATGGCGAGATACGCATATGCGTGGACTTTCGCAACTTGAACCAGTTGTCCTTATAAGATAACTATCCACTGCCAATAATGGATCAAGTACTATAGGCAGAACGGTTCAGAAATGTTGTCTATGCTTCACGGTTTTTCAAATTACAATTAAATTCAAGTCACGCCTGAAGACTAGTTCAAAACAACGTTCACCACTCCTTGGGGTACCTTCACCTACAATAGAATGTCATTTGGTTTGATCAATGCCGGTGCCACCTTCCAACGAGCAATGGAATTTTCATTCAAAGGTATGATGGGAAAAGTCATCATAGTTTACCTAGATGACCTGACCGTGTTCTCCAAAAGATGAAGTGATCACTGTGATCATTTGGAACACGTCTTGATTAGATGTCAAGAACACAGAATTTTGCTAAATTCCAAGAAGTCAATTTTTGGGGTCACCAAAGGAAAGTTGCTAGGACATGTCGTTAGCAGAGAAGGAACTAAGATAGATGTCAAAAGGGTCAAGGCTATTCAGAGCCTTACTTTGCCTACAAGCAAGACTGGTGTTCACTCTTTCTTCGGAAAGGTAAATTTTCTTAGGACGCTTTGTTCCTAATTTTCTTTGAGAAGACTCGTCATATATCTAATATGATGAAGGGGTCCCAAACATTCTGATGGAGTGAGGAAGACAAGACATCATTCGAAGACATAAAAACCTCCGTCGCTCACGCTCCTGTTCTGGTGTGCCCTGACTTTAGCAAAGACTTCATCATGTACAATTATGCGTCTGCACATACTGTATCAGCTATCTTGATGCAAAATAACTCCGAAGATATTGAATCCCCGATTGCTTTCATGAGCTCTCCTCTTAAGCCTCATGAACTAAAGATGTCATAGTTGGAAAAGCATGCCTTTGCCGTGGTAAAAGCAGTCAAGAACTTCCACTACTATATTCTGAATTCTCATACATTAGTGTTGGTCCCTGATATGGTTGTTAAGTCTATCTTGACTCAACAGGACTTAAGGAGCTTACGAGGGAACTGGATCACAAAGGTCCAAGAATATGATCTAGACATCAAACCAAATAAGTTGGTAAGAAGTAAATCCTGTGTCAGCTAATGGCTGAAAATGAAGACTCAGAGGTACTTGAAGAGAAAGTTGATCACGTTGATGGAGAGCGAAATGAACTAGAGAAAGTGGATTCTTTGCCCATGGTTTTGTTTGTCGCAACCAACGACGAATGGTATTCTAACATCACATTCTTTCTCACCTATAGCGAGTGCCCAACTCACCTAACCACGAAGGAGAAGCGAACGGTGAAGCTCAGAGCTGCAAGATATGTCATATGGGATGATGGATTGTACAAACGCGTGGAATTGACGGCATTTTTCTACGATGTGTTGATAAGCCACAGCAAATAAACTTGTTAGAGAGTTTTCACGGCTCAGCCTATAGTGGTCACTTCTCCTCATTAGTGACAACACATAAAATCATCCGGGTTAGGTACTACTGACCGATGCTATTTCAAGATATAGCCACCTGGGTAGTAAAATGTGAACTTTGCCAACAGTTCGTTGGCAAACCAAAGTTGGCTACGTTTCCCCTCAGGCCCGTCATTATTGACGAACCATTCAGCAATGGGGAATTGATTTCATTGGAGCACTCAATCCTCAATCGAGTGTTAGACATAGTTACGTCCTAACAGCAACGGATTACTTCACAAAATGGGTGGAAGCCATACCTATCAAGCATGCCACTTCTGAAGTTGTTTGCAACTTCATCAAAGAGAATATTATTGTGAGATTTGGCGTTCCACACAAAATCGTTGTTGACAATGCTTCTAACTTCTCTTTACGGGAAGTTATTAGTTTTTGTTATGGATACGGAATAACCTTAGCTCATGCCTCTGATTATTATCCTCAGGGAAATGGTCAGGTAGAATCCAACAACAAGAACTTGGTAACTATCATATGGAAGCTAGTTGATGAAAACCAGCGGTCTTGGCACAAATCATTGTATGATGCTTTGTGGGTAGATTGTATCACTCCAAAGAGGTCTCTCGGCATGTCACCTTTCCAGGTGTTATATGGGATCGATGCTGAAATCCCTATCTCCATGGAACTTCTTGCTCTGCGCTTGGCTCGAGCAATTGAAGATGAAACTTTTCATAATTCTCTTGAAAAGAGGATTATGTACCTGACGGAACTTGAAGAAAAGTGAATAAAAGTGGTCGACAAGATCACCGAACACCAAAATCAAGTTAAGAGGTTGTTCGACAAGAAAGCTAAACAAAGATATTTTCAATAAAGAGATCTTATTCTTCTGTGGGACAAATGAAGAGAACCGAAAGGTATGCATGGGAAGTTTGACTCTCTTTGGAGAGGGCCATTTAAAATCAAGCAACTCAATGGAGATAATAGTTTCTATCTCTCATACCTGGACGGAACTGAGCTCCCGCTTCCCTATAGCGGGCAGCACCTGAAGATCTTCAGGAAGTAGAGCTTGCTCTCTTCTTTGTACAATTTTATTTTACTTTCGTCGTGTGTTTTCTTTCGTTGTGTGTTTGCTTTCTGTTTGTTGTGTGTTCCCTTTCTTTCCCTTTTTGGTCACCCTTGTTTTTGACTCTCTATAACCCAATGGATAGGCACATGAAAAATCTAGGATTCTCTACCCTTAAGTTTCACTTAAAGATAGTCCCCAGAAAGAGCTAACTGTTATCCTGTGAAATTGACAAGGGCAATTTGCAAGTAACTATACAAAAATTATGTTTTGACCCCTAGGAAAGTTTGATAACGTTTGAAATAGCCCAAAACTTCCTTTCAAAAATCAAGTTGTTTTAGGACTTAGCCATTTTTGGCTTTTCCTTCGGGGAGAAATTTTTGTGTTGAAAAGTGCGTCATTTTCCTCTGGGGAGAAATTTTTGTGTTGACATGTTGAAAAGTGCGCCATTTTTCTTTAGGGAGAATTTTCTATGTTGACATGCTGAAAAGTGCGTCATTTTCCTTTGGGGAGAAATTTCTATATCAACATGATAAAAGTTGTGCCACTTTACAAAGGGGAGAAAATGTCATGTCGACGTGCAGAAAGTTGCGCCATTTTACAAAGGGGAATTTTTGTCATGTTGACATGTAGAAAAGTGCGCCCTTTTGCACTGGGCAGAGTTGTTTCTTCTTTCTGGGATCCATTGATCATTTTTGTAAAATATTTAAAAAGCATGTTGGCATACACGATGACCTCATCCATGTTGCACCATGGGATGTTGCCATCCAAAAACTTGCCCAAGTCAACTGTTGACTTTTTAGATATTTTGTAAGTAGTGGGTTTACTTTTGTCTTCTTCCCTCCTCTCCTTCTATAAATACTTGAATACTTGTATCAAGGGTGGACATTTTTGTATGAAAAAGAAGTGAGGAGAGAAAGACTTTGTGTTTTCTTTAATGAAGAAATATTAATACATATGTTCGAGACTTTTTGCTTAATGCATGTGTTATTTGCATCGATTTTTCTTAAGTTAGATCTATGTTTTTATTCATCGTTGGATTCATTCCGACTATTGTCATATGTTCATCAAGCATTGCTTTATTTGTTTATGCAAGTAAGTTTGGCTTTGTTTACTACTGACTCAAAGCATAAACCTTATGACCTTTCCGTCTTGGAATTCTTTTTTTTCTTCCTTCGAGATCTATCCTCCTCTGTTCCTTCCTTCCCACCTTTTTGTTTGTTCTTTGGAACTACCTCTCTTTGGGATGAGATCCCAAACCCCGTGAAGTTAGAATAGTGTAGATTTGCTGATTCTGCTTGATAGATTAGCAATAAACCGGTTTCGCTTTGCTATCTCAAAGAGGGCTATGCCACCTGCACATTGTTGACTGTTTCCGCACGACCTACCTAACCGACAAATGATTTTCAGACCAACAAAAATTAGAAGTAATTTCTGCTATTTGAGGATTGGGTAGGAATCTACCATAGGTATCTCTATGATGGTGCATACATCAACTGACTCAACTCAATCAACATTCATTAGTGGAGGGTTTGAAGGTGGAATTTCTACAACCTAATCTTGCTCTAAGAAATTCAAAATGCAAAACCTCACAAACTCTTATAACTTTGGCAATATCCCCAGCAACGGCACCAAAAATGGTGGCGTAAATCAACTTGCAACAATTAATATGGTGTACATTCATTTAGTTGTCAGACTAGGGAGCGTAGACTTGAAATATTGTCGAGTGTTATCTACACAGTTATAGTTGATCTAAGAGGTTGGAAAGGAAATAACTGTCACATAACAATGTTGAAAGTAAAATAAAACTCAGACTTGAAAATAGACTATTGCTAAATGTTATTACTGAAACAAAGTTGCAGATTCAGAGAGAAGATTGTTCCTAAGGAAATATGCATGAAATGAAACAATGGAGGGGATTTAGCAGACCTCAAGTGGGCCCTAACTTGGGTGTTAATCCCTTCCTAACTCTGTAACTAAAAACTAAATGACAGAACTCAAATTTCTTTATTGATTTGTATAAAACATTACATCTATGAACAAAATATCAGAGTAATCTCTTTTTCTAATTCCAAATCTAACTTACTCGACTTGTTCCTCTCCTTCATTACAAGGCACCAGCCCTTTCCTTTATATCATATCATTTATAGCACGTGAGAAGAAGAAGAATACAACAAGGAGTCTTCAATAGAACAAGTGAGAGATTCAACACGTGTTTGAAACACACAAGTGTTCAACTAACAATAAGTTCTTAATCAATGACCAAATCAAAGATTGATTTGTTTCTCAATTTCCATGTTTCGTTGTAACTACTTCTCCAATGGCGCGTAAGGACTTAAGTGTCATCACTTCATGTTTCAAAAGATCTTCATAAATGTGGGTTCTTTGTTGTGAATGATTTCCTTATGTTGCGGATGAGTTGATACGGATGAGTTGTTGCAGATAGGTTCCTTTACTACATATGACAAATTGCTTACAACCAAGAGTGACATCAACACATAATCATCCAAACAATTTATTAGAATAACAAGAATAAATGCACATATAATATCACAAAATAAAGACAATTAGATATAACTATATCAATTAGTCATTATGCCAAAAGTTCATGGTTGTAATAGTGATGTTCAACAATGTACTTAGGAAATACATAGACATGGCTACAATGGTCTTATCAAAATACAAAAGATGAGTTGTTATGAAAGCAATTAATATAGCTTATCAAGAACCCTACCAACATTATCCTTAGACATAGAACCTTGTCCTCGAGACAATAACGGATGAAAAATCCACCATTGCTAGAAATAGAATATCGGCCCTTAGTTTTCATGCAACATTATTTTTCTAGTCCGCGGGAACAACATACCATCGAGTGCCCAAAAACTTAGACATATGGCATATGAAAACAAAGTGTTTCCTTCCTTCAACTTGCTCGGGTAAGATATATTGGTGTAGTGCCGCTCTAAACAAAACTACTTAACATTTGTTTTAAAAAATTGTTAGCATGTCATTTTTGGTAGATACTTGGCAAAACGTGTGGTTAGCGTTTGTTCAATATTCTACCTTTCCACCAACTAGGTTGTGATCCTATGTTCTATCTATTGTTGTGTTTTATTATCGGTAGTAAGTGTTGGAATCTCTAATGGTGTTTGTTTCCATATACTATTGTTGATTCCTTTTTCTAGTTCCATGATTTCCTTCTCTAATTTCCCCATATATATATTCACCAAACTCTCGTACTCATCCATATCATTAATGGTTTTGGCTTAAGAAATCTATTTTTTCTAATATTTATCTCCTTACTCTATGAGTGAATTCCTCTAGTTTTATCAAGATTTATATCATATGTGGTGAAGCATGAGTTAATTCATTTTCTATGGTATCCAATTCTTGTTTATCAACTTGGGTCACGATCAACCAGACCCAATTAAGTATGCAAAATAAGTCGTAGCACCACCCAAAGGTGTCCTTATTTCGCCCGTGTCATGAAACCTTCTCTTCTTGGTGTTTTCCTTGTTGAGAATGACTTTTGTTTATGCTTTATAATTTTCAATCACCTCATCATGGATCTATTGTTCTCGAATGATGTTGGGTACCATATGAGTAAGAGAATTTGTGACGGTTTCCTCTAGTTGTCGTTAAATAGGACAATTGACAATTATTTCATATTGTGGCCTAACCTTCGTGATCTCTATGATTATTTTCTCCTTTGTGCCCTCTAATACAACGCACATTTTCATCCAATCTCATTGTGCACTATCCTAGAGGACATTCCCTATATGTGTTTTTGAATGGGTGACGTCTTACCTAGGTGAATTGTTGAGCCCTCATTTATTTGTTCCACAACTTTAACAAGACGGTTTATGGAAATTCATTTCCTTTGGGTGAGGATGACTTTAATGATATTGAGGGGGGTCCTTTGTGGTCACCACTTTGGAAGTAACATGTTTCAAGGATGTGAAAGTTGTATACACCTTATTTTTTACGTTTGCTAACATTTTCTAGTATAGGGGCTATTAATGCATTAGCCTCTTGAGTGAGTGCCTTAAGGGGCCTATCGGGATTGGGCGTGATCGGATTTGGTCACATGGGCTAGACCACAACACCTTAGAGAGATATTGATATGTTGCCCTTGATGCCATAGTCACCCTATCTTCGTTTTGTTTTCTCCCTTATTCACAAGTTACCCTCATTATGTCCACTTGTCTCACACTTGTTTGCACTCATTCCTAGTCTTCTCATCACTTTTGGTCATCCTGGACCTTCATCATGTCTCTATCATAGATTCCCCATTGATCGCATCCTTGACTTTAGAGGTTTCCCGAAGCCAACGGGGCCGACCACATCTCGTTGGGCTTTGTATTTTTATTACCAATAGCATCAACTACATTCAATCTCGTTGGCCATATTTTAAACATCCACATATATATACACATCTCGTCTTGTCATTTGATATCACATATACACCATCGGATCTTCAAGTTACATCTTTGCATTTGTTTGCACTTAATGGATTCGATGTCTTAGAGTTTGCCTTCTTGCATTTCATGAGTCATCATAGTGAGTTGGGATTGGATGTCTTCTTTTTGTGCTTCCCCTTCTCCACCCATAGCAATTCTCTCGAAGAAATTGTTATAGAATTTGTAGCTACAAGTTGTAGCTAGCTAAGTTTAATGCTTCCATAGAAAATATGTTATGTTAGTGAATGCCATAAAAATACATTATCAATTGTTTGGTAGCATTTTAAGAATATAAGTATGGTGAGCTATTTTGTTTAGTCCATAAACATTTAATATCAATATATAACGAGGCAATTGTTGTAGTGTTAATGTGGCTCTGGGGTAGTTAATTGTTTTATTATTAATGTAAAGACACTCAAAATCCCAAAAATTATTTATCTAATAAAATTGCTTGTGAAAGTCATCAATTACTCTACATATTGGTTATGTGAATTTATTAGATGAATTCTAATGAAATGGCATCATTTTTTTAATTAATGTTTCTTTTAAATTAAAGACGTCCTATCTAATTGATTAGATTAGGACTCCATTTATGTTATTATTTTTAAAATAAAATATTAATTCATTTTTTATTGAGACTTTTCGCAATAATTGATGCAACTGCTCGTGATAGTAATGCACCCTTCAAATGTCAATTTTGATGAGTGTGTCAAATTAACAAAAATTATATGTCGTAAAAAAGTCAACTTGTGCTTTGTTAAGTTGTGTAAATTATAATTGAAGTTGTACCTCTACGCCTAAAAACCACTTGCAAAACATAATATTTAACGGTTTAAAGTCAAATAGAATGAGTTCGGCAAGTAAATCAGAACTTTTCATGGTGGAGATCCGTGTTCAAATTACTTAAGGACGAGTTACTTGTTTAAAATGTATAAATCTGGACTGTTCAAATTACTTAAGGACGAGTTACTTGTTTAAAATGTATAAATCTTGAGTGTTAAATCAGATGAACTTGACAGAATAGATCCCCATTAACATCTACGCTGAGAAATTCACCAATAGAAAAACATGAGTGGAACACTGTTCTCCTGAAGTTAAATTTCAATAATTGATTTCCAAACTGGTTTTCAATGTCTAATTTTCATTGGCATTTCATTTAAAAACGACCAAAAACCTATGACAAAGAATCCCCTTTGGTGAATTATCGGCTTGCCACCAGAGAATACCATGTTCTTTGGTTGCCACCAGAGAATATCATGTTCTGGTTGAGTCTCATCAAACTTTGGAATAGGAATAATGTCAAGTAAAGTTAAGATTAGAATCCTTGTAAGCATTACTCAGTGATATTATTCTTGGAAGAGCAATGACAGCTGGAACACAAACAAGCTTGTTACTGAAATACTCTTCGGGTTGTAAATACAGTAGCGCCGCATTTATGTTCCTAGTTATAGAAAAGGGACTATACTATAGGAGTGCTAGGTAACAATGAAGCCTTGAATAAGTGCTCCACACCGGCCACATATTTATTCAATTTATTAGGAAAACAGGATGCAAATTTAATAATGAAAACTAAAAGAATCACCTTCCATAGGGATAGATAACTAAAAGATGAAACATTTTCAAGCGTGATGGAAATTTATTTTCCTGAGGTGTAAATCTCAAACACATGTCAAAAAAAAGCTCCTGCAATACATGTCACATTACAGGTGATTTAACGTCATTTCCAAGATTCTTTTACGGTAACATTGAATGACGGTAAATTGTTCCAATATTACTGTGTTCGTGGTCGATATTAGTAGCAATGCTCTTATTGTTATGACGGTAATTGATTCATTGAAGTTATTGTTCTTGTATGAAATTCTGCTATAACCTTCCTGTAGTTTGATACATGGGTATTCTAGCAATACTTGTAGCATATGATAAATAATTTCAACATGAAACGAGATCTCAGTCTCGACACAAAAGAGATAATATGTGAGAAAGTGCTCCCAATTTGGAGAGTGCCTGGACTCCCAGTCAATATCAAATGCATACAACAAACTCAGAGAGAGGTGAGAGAGTTGAACTTAGTCCCCTTCACATGTGCTAATAACCAGCCTCCCAAAACTGAAGTGTCAAAAGACATAGAAGGGCACCAACAGAGAGCTTTCTCGAGTGCAAGTTTCAGACAAAAATTAATGACTTGAGACCTGCACTGTGATAATTTAACATATACACAAAAGTATTCCATTAAAATGCTGAATAATGAAATTTTTTTGCTAATTCATGCAAATCCAAGAACGTGTTCATAAGGATCTGCAAAAGGGAAATTCAAGGATATGAACATATCCTCTGTTGGAATCAGCTTCGAGTTATGCCTGGTGATCTCTCTGTGGAGGCACTTGCACATTAGCTAGGCTTGCCGCCATAGCAGCTGCTAATTCAGAAACATTTGAATAGCCAGAGTTGATAGACACTGTACTTGGCATTGAAGCTGTGACCTGATTGGCGGTTGTACAATCCTGAGAAAAGGAAGAGTTCTGCACACTTGTAGCTAACGTAGCGGTGGAGGCCAGATTTTGTTTCCCTTGCAAGTTATCATCCATTGTTGTAGGAAGGACACTTTCATGTTGACTATCATCTTTTTCCCTGAGATGTTGATAGATGTTAAAGGATTATGAGCAGAGATGGGCAACAATCCAGCACTATGCTCCAGTGGCATTGAACTTGATGAAGTAAATTCTAGTGAATGAGCAACACCTATATTATTAGAGTTTCCACTTCCAGAGGTAGAATCCTTCAGACTGGCTGCAATGGCTGCCATCAATTCTCGATCTTCGTCATCTGATATACTATGCATAGAGTCAAATGATCTGCCCATTGAATTTTGATGATAAGCCTGAACAGGGCTTTTAGGTTGTGAAGAGGCATTGCCCAAACTAGCAGCTATTGCAGCCCTCAACTGAGAATCTTCAATGCTTAAAGCTGTACCTCCCTGCATATTAGCACGCAAAGGATCGACTGACATAGGCTTCTGTTCACGGGAAGCATTGTTTGTCACTGATGTTGATTTGACAATTCTCTGGGCATCTTCAGGAGTGAGCCATTGCCCAAACCCATTACTACTTTCTGAACTGGCGACAGGGCACTCTCTTGGAATATTACCTCTGACAAGGAAGATGCTCCAGCCGGAGCCCTTAAGAGTGTCCATGTAGGCAGACAGGTAGAACTTGGAGAGATGCTCAGGAGCAGGATAGAGGCTATTGAAATTGTACCACTCTCCACCCACTTTCCGGATACAGAACCAATGATCCTGGAGGTGACATATAAACCCCTCCTCATTCTGAGGATCTTTCTGGGCTTCCTCTGCCAATGGTGAATCAAATGGAATCACCCGAAGATCCCAGATTTCTAGAGCCTTCTCTAAAACCTGCCAAGCAATCCAAAAGTTCTTTAGCATCGGTACACACATGCACTCCAATGTCCAATACATCATATGAATTACCTAGCTAATTCCAAACTGATATAGAATATCAATAAAACCATCCTATTAAGTGACAAGAAAGGGAATAAAGAAAGGGACTATAATAATCTGTGGAACGAAATAAAAGCAAAAACATTCTCCCAACAAAATGTAATGCAAAGTCAATTTCACAAATATATAAGAAAAGCAAGTGGGAACAATTTCCTTAAAACTGCACTGTTTGGTTACATGGAATTCAATACGAATTAAGGGAGAGGAGCCAGTGGTTGTGCACCCTAAGTTGAGGGGTGTACAACAGCCATATAAATACCATAAAATTTGAAAAAAAAAACCCTTTAATAGATTTTGTTATTTTTAATCTAAATATTTTCTTTTGAGCATTTATATTGTATGGAAAGTGGGTTTTTAAGGTATTTAAATCAAGTAGTTTTCCATACAAAGAAATTTAGGGTGGACCATTTGTAGGGCATTATGTCATGCATTTTTTTCCACTTATGTGACATCATTTGATTGGGTGATTGTTTGATGTGACTCATTTTATTGGCTACTTTTTTTTTTCAAATTTTAAGTGAGAAATTGACATGTACTAGTCCTTGACTTTACATCTACCCTCACCATTATTGGTCCATGCTCCACGATTGGCTCCTCTCCCTTATGTTTTACTTGTTAAAATAGAGCACTTTATATAGCATGTAAAGCAGTTATGTAGTTGTTCGGTTGGTAACTGTTCAACCACCTCTCCTCTCAATAAATAAACCTCTGCCTGTATCATTTGAACAGTGCAGTTTGCTCTCTCTCTAAATCTTTCTTCTCTTTGCATGTTCCAACATTGGTATCAGAGCATCGAAGGTTCGCAGTTCGAGGAAGCCTTGTCAACAGGCACGAACTGGAAGTTTGGGGAAGCCCTGGTAGGGCACAAACTGAAGTTATTCCATCCAGTGCAAAGAAGAGTCGTGGTCGCAGGCAAATACGAGGGCAGAGTTGTGGAGCAAAGGAAAACGAGGGCACACGTCCATTGGAAGAAAAACATCAAAGGAAAAATGTGAAGCAAAAACACAGTCATTTTGCACAACGAAATCGTGGCCTCTGTTCACCAGTCGCTAGGAGAAATCGTGGTCTCTGTTCAAAACGAAAGAGAAAAACGTGAGTCGTGGAAAGGAAAACGTGAACAGTTTTGACGCAGGGGCAGAATACAGTCGTTTATCAGAGCAAAATCATGGGCATCATGGGCACCTGCAAAAATTGTGGCACATTACAACATCCGTTTTCGAAAAATCGTGGCAGAGGTATCTGCAAAAGTCGTGGTTCTAAGGTGAAGGCATAAGCAAAGTCGTAAGGATTCATATTATTTTCAGGCTTCAGCAACAAAGGTATTCATTCGATTTGCTGGGAGTAATTAATTTTTAATATTATTTGCACGAATAAGTAATAATATTTTTACAAGCAACTATAGTTGGGTGATTTGCATATTTTTAATATTACTTATTGGAATAAGTAATACTTGGTGGAATAAGTATTATTTTATTGAGTGTGGGCAAAACTATTATTTTATTATTTCCGTCATTTTGGAATAATAAAATGGCAAATATTTCACACTTAACTTTGCCGGAGACACAAAAATTAACGGGCACTAATTTCAATGTATGGAGTCATAAGATTTTAACGGTCACAAAGTTTCGTGATTGTGATAAAATAATCAAGGGTGATGAAAGTCAACAGCGACGAACTTCGAGGATTATGACAAACATCATAAGGAAGCATTATTGCTTCTCAAGTTATCGGTGTCGGATGATTTGATACCGGAAGTGCGGAATGCCACTGTGGCAAGCACGTTGTGGGCTAGTCTGAGGGATAAATATCAGATGTCAGAAAAGAGTCGGGTTTTATACCTGAAAAATATGCTCTTTTCCGTAAAGTTACAAGAAGGTGGATCACTGTCTGAGCACCTACTTCGGATGAAAGATCTTCGAGACCAGTTATCTTCCATCAACAAAAAGGTGGACGACGATGATATGGTGGCTCTGGTTTTGAACAACTTACCTTCTTCGTATGAGTCATTTGTGGAGGCACTCCATTTAATGGTTGAAAGTCAACACTCACATTTGACAAGGTGAGTTCCTACTTGTTGCAAAAGGAACAGAGACAACTTTAGGCATAATCTAATTGTGACCATTCAGAGAGTGCTCTTGTCACTCAGTCAAAGGGAAAGTGGAAACGTCAATCTAGTGAGTCTTCCACTTGGTATCAGGTCACATGTTATTACTGTCACAAGGTTGGGCACCTCAAGAAGGATTACCGGAAGCGGATGTATGATCTTTCAAGCGGAGAACAAAAAGCCATGTAATGAGGAACATGTGGTAGCAGTTGCAGAAGAACGGGATTCGGATGACGGGCATGCTCTTTATTGTCTTACGACGTCATGCTCGAATGACACAAGTGGTACCGATTCTTTGGATCATTGACTCAGTGCGTCTACACACTTTTCATGTCATAGGGATGGTATGTTTCATTTCTTTATGCAAATATTTGTTTTGAATCGGTAATACTAGCTGATGGAAAAACACTTATGAGTAGAAGGGATAGGAGATACACATATTGTATTGAATAATGCTCATAAATTGTTAGTACGGAATGTTAGATATGTACCTTCTTTACAAAAGAATCTTTTATCTATTTGTCAATTGACTGAAAATCCCAATATTTCGTGGATTTATGTGGAAAGAAGTGTGTTGTCTTTGATGTGAAACAGAGACGGATAATTGCCCTTGGTATTGGGGAAGGTGGTCAGTATCGGCTTGTTGATCCGGTTGCGATCAACATGAATGCACGTGTGGAGGACAGCTCCACCATTCAGGATGTGCAGGAGGTTGCAATGCCTTGGGAGGAAGTCATTCCTCACAAATCTGTTGACTTGGATACAGTCAACCTACATGCACCTATTGTGGAGGGAGTATCCACTAAACCAGGTGTACGGGAGGCGGACATGCCTTGGGAGGATGGATTTCCTCATTCTGAAGAACAATTTGTTGTGGACGGAGACTCCACTATTCCAAATGCACTAACGATGCATGGTGAGATGGCATGCCCAACCACTCACTCAGAGGTCCTTGCTCGAAGGACAATAGAGCATGACCAGTTTGCTCATTGTGTTGTGAACGATCTTTCCCAACAGAGGGGGATAGATGAGCAAATAGATAAGACGAAGGAGTTGGTTCTCACTCCTACCATTGTTGTGATGGAGATGGTTATTTCTGAGACGGAGACCACTACTGAGACAGAGATGGTTATTTCTCCTGTTGAGACGGAGACCACTGCTGAGACAGAGATGGTTATTTCTCCTACTATTGCGGAGTTGGTTCTAACTCCTACTGCACAGATGGTCACATTTCTCTTCTTGAAAAAGTTGGATGAGCACTACATGGTGGTGCAAGGACGTGATCGAGGTGACTTCGATTGCAGGATAATTGAGTCTTTGTCTAGACTCCAGCAGGCTACACAAGCCTGGAATAGATTTTTCAATCCACATCTTCGAGGTTCTGATTTCAGTACTTTGGAGATGGGGCTGACACTCTCAGCCATTGGTGATTCATCACTGGTCAATGAATCACGTAACAGAGAACCAGTGGACCACTTGCCATATCCTTTGTTCATGGGACCAAATTTCTGTTTTGCGGTTCTTCTTCATTCAACAACTGCAACACAGTCATGGACTGCTGATTTTAAAGTACAACTTATGGCACATTCTGTAGATGTAATGACTAAACATATGGGCTTTAGGAAATTTGTAAAATTTCGGGACAAACTTTGTTTTGTTTCCGGTTTAGTCATTAAGAGGGGGTGTTAAAATAGAGCACTTTATATAGCATGTAAAGCAGTTATGTAGTTGTTCGGTTGGTAACTGTTCAACCACCTCTCCTCTCAATAAATAAACCTCTGCCTGTATCATTTGAACAGTGCAGTTTGCTCTCTCTCTCTAAATCTTTCTTCTCTTTGCATGTTCCAACATTACTTCCAAAAGATGAAAGAAAAATAATAATTCCAATTGCCTCCTCCCAGGATTGTTCACCTTGCCCCTCTTAGCCCAAGCAATTCTCATGAAGACATCACAAGACTTTGTATTGGCCCTTTTGTGGTGATCAACAAGGACACTCAATCTGTGACGAAATGCTTATGGGGACATCATGGGACCCTATATTGGCCCTTGTAGCCATGAGGGAATGTAGATCCTCAATGTTTCCAGTCGTTCTGATCCCATCTTCAGGGGAACCCGAAGGATTCGATACATTGGGAAATCTAAATTCCCACACAAACACCCAAAAGCCTTTCGTCCTAGATTAAAACATTGTGAAAGCCTGGAGGATTTAATGCTTGCTCTTCTGCTACGGACCCTGATGCAGACTACAGCTTTACTCTTCATAAGCAGGACTGATTTACATTATGTAGATTGAAAATGTTTTGACTCAGCCTAGGGTTTACCCATTTGAGTCGACCCACTTTTATTTGGTTCTACTGATTTCCAGTCTTGGTTTTAGACAATTCTTTTAGTAGTTGAGGTAACATTTTGGTACTCCTGATTAGCTATTGTTACTTATTGTACTCTTGACTCGCATTGACCTATCTTGTTATTAGTAAACGTTTACTTAATTTTCTTTTCTTTCTTCTACATCATTGTATGAGCTTAAAGCTCTTGGGAAACAAACTGAATGTGTACAAAATCATATAACTCAAGATGGTTAGGCTGTTGCAGCTTATCATAGCAATTCAAATCTCAGGCTATCACATTGTTAATTTTTGTGATATTTTTATTTGTTTCTTAATTTTTGTGGGATTTTACTAGTGTGCGTTCTCAGGGCTTTCTAAACAGAGCACATACATCCATGATTATGAATAAATCCCCATAAAACCAAAGTTTCCATGCATAAAATTGTCCAAGGTGACCACAAATGCTAATGTATTAGGCACGAACAACACAGTTGTCTATCCCCCATACATGGATCAATTTGCAATGTTTACAGAAATAAATTATAATCAATTCCTGCATCCAATTATATCAAACCAAAAACAATAAAAATATTACAAGCCAGCTATTCATTCAAAATTCAATATGAAATTAAATGGAAATAAAAATTACAATCATGGGGAACTTTTAAGATCTATGGGACAGCAAAACTACACATACAACTTGAGCCATTATGTCTGCAGAGCAACTTCTTGATACCTCAGTTAATTACAACTACAACATCCTTTACGTAAACACCTGGCTGTCTAGGAGTCAGGCTCAAAATATTGTGTAAATGTAGCAAACTTACTTGCTAGTACCTAGGCTAGTAAAGCATTGTTCTTTTTACATGCTCACCTTCCCTTGATTGCATAGCATACTCAAATGTGACACTGATGTTTGCCATTCTCTTCCATCTGCCTGTTTTTACCGCCAGGTGATGTCTGCTTCACCTGAGCTGACATGTTAGATGTCTCTTCTGCATAGGCATTCTCTCTTGAATTGCTTGAGTAGGAAATCATTGGAGCAATCTCTATATCATAGAATCTCATTTTATTATTGACTTCTAAGTTCTTTCCAATAATCAAGCCTTGGTCATGTATCCTAGCTTGGCTGGCAGACTTGAACTCCTTTACTTTTATACCATGTACGATTGTACCTAATTTTGCTCCTTCATGTGTACCATTACTGTAGCTGCAGCAATACCAATGGTCCAATGGAGAAGGCTTTCTGAATTTTTATCAAGGGAAGCTTCTGAGTAAATTTAAGACTACTTTGCAGTTAGGTTGTTCCATGTAGTATGAAATTTTCTGCTTGGCTACAAATTTTCAGGAGACTTCTTCAAAAATCGACACCAAATATTATGGACAGACATGTTGCAAAAATTTAATGACACTCATGATGCTACTTGATAAAATACTCTTTTGTGGGTTTTGAATAACTTCATACGCGTAATGGGGGCACTATTAAAGCTCAGGGTTGTGTTCTATGCAATAAGGACACTCATGAAGAGTATGAGAGGGGCAAATAACCTCTATCCTAACAATACATAAGGTAACGTGTGAAAAATCCCCTTGTATCTACAAGACTGTTTCATGTGCCTAAGACCAAAGAGGCCTACTCTCTAGAATGTAATCTACAAAATCTTCACTAGAACTTGAATGGCTTTAGAGTATAATTTTAGTGGCTAATATTCGTTAATTGGTTATTTCTTCCATTTTTTCCCAATAATATTATTTGCAATTTGAAAGCAATTGAAAAACAAGGCACACATCAATTTCTATATATATATGTTTTAATAACTGCCTGGTTTTTATCTAAAATACAAGGAAACTTGGGCAAGGAAATCTATTTTAAGATTAATACTAATTTAAGAATTCCATTTTGAAAAAAATGACAAAATCTCCACATTTTTTTAATATTGGAAGATATTTCAGTGTTGCAATGACCTCCAGAATTCTACAGAAAAAGCTTGTTTCAGGCATCCCAAGGGCTGGACTTTGGAATCAAACTTTGGGCTAAGGAAGACCACAACAGCAAGCTTATTTTAGTATTCCAAAAATACAGACTTGCTTAAAATCACTCCTATGTCCCAAGTTTACATACAAATCTTTAGAACATGACCCAGCTTAAATTTACCCTACACCAACCAGTGAGGCAATAGCATATTGGTGATAACATGTTACTCTTATTAGAGGCAGCCCAGGTTTGATTTCTTCCAAGGGACATGTAATGGAATATGTGATGCAAATGTTATGTGATGCTGCAGAAATTAAATGGGTCCAAAGCTTATCCTACTTGTCATGTCCCACTGCTAAAAGATTTGGAAGCTAAAATTTTAAGCACAATTGGCAAATGGAATGAGCAAAAGTGGTAAGGCATCATGAAACCCACATTCAAATCCCCGTGAGACATGATGAAGTATTGAAATTGGGTACAGTACCACATACAACCCACTGGGTGTGTTGTAACCAATTAATAAGGCCAAGTGCCAGTCAGAGGTGAATTTGAAGGAAGAGAAATCCTCAAATGTAACATCTAAGCCGAAGGATACCAGAAGAGAAATTCACGAAATAACTAAACTATTAAAAAAATCCAAAGGTTATTGCACAAGCCAAATTTAAAACATTAAAATTCAGAAAACTAAATTTGAAGCGTAATTGACAAATAAAGTGAGCCTATCATAAAAAATTGGAACTTTCATCGGCAAGAATTATTTGCCAAATAAACTTAAACTATAAAACAAAATATTTAATTCATCAAGTGAGAAGAACTCAAATGGTAACAGCATGGAACATCCAAAGAGAAACCCCAAATTCATATTCCCAGGAGACAAAATAAAATGTTGAAAATGGATACTAAACCACATCCAACTCATTCGGCCACACCCAACAGACAAGGCTGGGTGCAAGTCCCAGACAAATTGGATGGAAGAGATATCTGTCGTTCACGGCATTGATGCCAAAGGTGACATGAACAGAGAAACTCACCAAATCATTGAACTGCTAAATAGAGAAAAATTAAGCAGCCAAAGGTTAATCGTGTAATACAAATTCTTTTTTGAAAAAATCATTTACCAAAACTCTGAAGCATAATTGGCAAATGACACCAGCACATGGTAAAGCATTGGAGCTATCATCACATACACCAAAATTCAAATCCATGTGCAACATGGAAAAAGCGGTTAAATTGGATAAAATAGTACATCCAATTTGTTGGGAGTTTCAACGTAATATTAAATGCCTAAGAAGCAAGAAAAAGTGTTTAAATTGGATAAAATACCACATCCAATTCATTGGGTGCAGAATATTTTAAATCCCTGTGAAACCTGAAAAAGTGTTTAAATTGGATAAAATATCATATCCAATTCTTTGGTGAAGTGTATCTCAGAACTCTATGGAACATGAGGTCATCAAATTGGATAAAATACCAGTCAATTCATTGGGTGCAGCGATTTCAAAACTCTATGAAAGAAAAAAGTGTTTAAATTGAATTACAAACATCCATTTTGTTGGGTCCAGTGTATCTCAAATCCCTATGAAACATGAAAAAATATTTAGAATGGATAAATTACATTCAATTTGTTAGGTATAGCGTATCTGTGCAAGACTGCAAGTGTGGCAAAGGGAATTTTCCGAAACAACGTTCCCATATAGCATAATATTAAAAATATTTAATACATTAGACTTTCAAAAAAGAATCACATGTTTAAAGAGTTGAAATTGGGTAAAATATCCCATCCAACTCAACGCCCACCAAACAAAATCCGCAAAAGACATAATAAAGTGTTGAAATTGGATAAAATATCCCATCCCACTCAACGCCCACCAAACAAAATCTCCCATTCTGGGAAATTTACCAAATTAAAAAAAAAAAAACCAAACAAAGGTAAGGGAAAAAACCAAACAAAGGTAAGGGAAAAAAAAACAATCAAAATTAAAACAGCAAAACGTTGCCTCCAAAGAAAAATTCACTTAACCTTAGAAGCTAACGAATTATTAAACTATTAAAAATAAAACAAAAAGCAGAAGAGACAGTAAAAACCTGAATACTGAAATCTCCATCCATGGCAACATTTGACGAATCCTCGGACATAAACTGCAAGTAGTCAGCGGAATCGAGGCCTCCCTCCATCATCATATGCTTCTCTTTCTGGTCCAAATCTGCCGCTATGCTCGCCAGATCCAACTCGGTAAAAAATGGGCCCTGCAGCACCGTATTCACACAGTGAACCGCACAAAGCTTCGACTCCTGAACCTCGTGATACAGAAGACCTCCATTCGTAACCTCTTGCCTTTCCACCACCATCGCCATAACAGCTCTGCAATAACTTAATATCAAATCCTAATTATCTTTATGCCTATATATTAATCTTCTTGATTTTTGAAACCCTAAATCGCTTTCTTGTGGCTGAATAATTAGCGTCGCTATCGAATGGCAATATGAAACCCTAATTTATTTTCTTGAGCTTCTGTATGTTATTCTTCTTATTTTTCTTTCCGTCGTTAGCAAGCTATGAGAGACTGAGCATATTTGGAAGGCAAGAAAAGGAAACAAATAAAATAAATAAATAAGCCACGAATGGTATCAAACTATAAAAGCAATTATTTACAGCATGAGCGTTTTTTTATTTTTATTTAAATTTTTATTGATTTTGATATTCATCGACATTTGGATGACACAGGTGGAGATATTTTTGCTCTGAGATTTTTATCAGTCGCTGCAATGCAATGATTTTTTATATTAATTCATTCTTTTATTGTTAATTAAAATCCAGATTTTTTTTTTAAATTTATTTAATAATATAATTTTTTAATATTGAATATTCTAACTTGCATTTTATTTAACAATATAATTGTAAATAAAAATTTATCTACTTATTGATTCGATGATTCAATTTTAGATCTTATTCTTACCTTCAAACTTCCTAAATTAGATCAAGACTTATTTCTTTAAATATATATATTTTGCAAGCTACTATTATTCCTTAATTTCAATTGAATTTGGTTTTTATTCTAAAGAGTATTATTATAATGTATGTATTGTTTTATGCTTCCACATAATTATCAAATAAATTTTTAGTGACTAATTTATTTAGTATCCTTTTTCAAAGTGTACAAAATGATAGCAATAGAAGCCTTGTCTCTTGTAACATAGAAGTCCTAATTAACCATTCATCTACATGTTGGAGAATGTTGTAAGTCGTCATATGCCTACGGTTTTACTTCCATACTATCGATATGTTAACAATCTATGTAGGATATCTTGATTGTTTTGCACATTTATTGTGTTGAAACGGTTTACCACTCTACCCTTAATGCAAAGTTAACAAACAAGCACCTTTATTAATGGTCTTCTCTTCGACTCATGCATCATTCGATGCGAGATCACCGACAGAGCTCTAGAAAATTGTGGCACCAAAGAAGGCAAGGAAGTTTGTCTTAAAAGTGTTCCACGAGGTATTGGTTTTGTGCCATAAACCCCTTTGCCTAATGTTATCTGGATTTACCTAAAATTAATAAAGCATATAGCTTGTTTGAATCTTTCACCATTGTTGGGTATTTTGTTGGTTGAGTCCCCGAGAAAGCTTGCTTAAACAATGGGTTCATAACCACTAGGAACCCCATGATGTCAAGCTCAAGGGCGTTCAAAACCTAACCAAAGGCTTTTTCCTGTTTTAATTTAACAATGTTGAACATTGTAAGGCATTATCGACCATAATCTATGGTTTATTTGCTACACTTTGGTTGTCTTCTCACATTGGACCAAAGAATTCCAAATCTCAAAGCAAGTCAAACTCAAAATATTAGTCTGGATAGAATTCTCTCTTCCCCTCCCCTTTTGGGCATTTGTTCAACAACTCATCAAGCCATTAGATCATTTTATTTGTCTCAAGTAACCCAAGTTCCATGTTGCTCACTATAGTAAAAATGTGTGTGTTGAAATGGACCTAGCTAAAGACCTTAAGGAAATTATTAACATCGAGAAGGTGGTTCCAAGTTCTCGCAGAGTGTTTTATACATTAACCTCTTGAACACTTGCTTTCGTTGTCAAGATTTAAACCATATGATTCAAGAATGCCTATTAATGGATACCTCTGTCACACCCCATAGGATAAGAGTTCGGCAAAAACCAAAGTTCTGCAAAGTTTAATGATGGTCGAACCATGGTCACCAACTAAATAAATGTTTTGGCTTCCCATGGTACCTCTCAACCTCTAGTTGCCACTTACCACCTTGTAGGGATTGTTGGAGCCAATTCCTCCACTATCACTATCAAACAAGTTGTGTCATCAATCACAAAGCTCCATCTCCACTCTCTTGCATCCTGACAACCTCAACTTCTTTCATGCATTTTGAGCCTATTGTTTCGTTGTGTCGATGTCATGGCCCCTTTCTAGGGTGACTTATCTAGAGGACAATTTTGTAACACTTGATCGCAAAGTCGTGTTCCACTTTGCTCACACAATCCACCTCCCTTCGAAATGGAGAATATGTCCAAAAGCAACAATCTTTTCAAATGAGTGATTCTATGGTAGGTAAACAGAGAAAACTTACCTTTGGTAATAAGTTTGTTGCCCTGAACATATAGATGATGAGGATCCATGCACCTTGATGTTTCCTAACGATTGTTTACTCTTGGAATTTTCGCAACCTTACCGAACCAACTCGTCGATACACGGTCAAGGATAATTGTCTTATTTTTTGAAATGTGAAAGTGTTATGCATGCAAGAAGTTAAAATTTATGTGTTTCTCTTCCATTTTACTACCTACACTATTTGGTTAGGTGTTATTTTCCAAATAATCAATCATGAGGTTGGTTGTGGATGGGTCATCGTGTTATTAGCACCCAAGTTATCACAAAATATCATTTCTTATAAATCTAACCCTACACATCATGTGGTGTGGTCCCTATTTGATTTTGATAAGTGTATTATCGATTTGGCTAACATGTATGCCTCTAATGACACCATTGAAAGGTTCCTCTTTTGGTGGTGCATTTGGAAAACTCTTTGTTAGATGCCCACTAGATTTTGTGAGGATATTTTAACATGATGGTCTCCAAAGAAGACAAAAAGGTCACCTACTTATGTGGTGGTGTGCGGGAGAGTGGAAAACATTGTATTACATGCGCAAAGACAAGTTTGGCGTTTATGACCCCAACCATCATCGCATAAAAAGACTTTTTTTGCTTGGTTTACTTGGTCTAGCTTGAAGCTTGGGAAGGATATAATGGTTAAAAGTTTGGATCGTGCTTTATTTTTTGAGCAATATTATCTTTATTTCTCCTCCATATTCAGTCGGTGGTGTTATTCCTGTGATTGAGAATGTCATTGTTTCAAACCATCAACATACATGCTTATGTATTACATGGAATATCCTCGCTTTAAAAATGGGAAAACATAGTTTTATCTCATCACTACACATCTTAAGCATGAGAGGACCTAGGGCACATCAAACAAATTTGGGACCTCATTTCCAAACCCCTGAGGATACTAGTTGTATTGAGTAGTGGTCTTATGTTATTTAGAAGACTACTACCTTCCTTAGAATCTATGGCAAGCAATCCATTGTCTTTAGACAATAGTTTCATGAAGCATCTTAACATGAATTCTAAAAGATTGCATAGAAACTTGACAAATCACTACTTGATATTTCCCTACAAAATCAAGCTTCTTAGTGGAGACACAAAAAGGAAGCTTATAAAGCTAAAGGGGCATAAATTAGAGCAGATTTTACTAGTTTTGGATTGGTGACATAGCCTAATTAGTTATTTTCTCTCCTTCATTCCAGATAATCTACCCATAGGATAAAAGCCATTAAAAATTCCAATGACATAATCACCAAACCGCCTAACATCTTGCAAGTCTTTATGCATCACCCATCATGATGTGTTTGTTTCACAACCTTCTTCCCTTGAAATATATTAAGATGTGATCATGAAGTTCATCCAAGTGGTCCCTTGTAAGCTCTCCCAAGCCTAGAGAGTTGTTTGTGATAAAACTCTTTCTTTTGATGACCTAAAGGAGTCAATTATGCAAATATCTTCTAATAAGGCCCATAACATTGATACCATGGGACTTGATATACATAAATTTTATTTTAAATCTATTTTGTCCAACTCTTTAGGAGATATAATTAATCAAGGAAATATTAAATTCATTCCTAAGCTATAAACCTTGAGTAGATTTATAAGCTGGAGAAATATTACTTTCTTAGGTCTTATAAAATCTCTACGGGAGAGCTCATTAATGAGATAATATTAAATTAATTCCTAATTTGGAGACACTTAGTAGATTTATAATTTTAAACCAATTACTCTGTTTGATGTTTCTTTTGGGATATGTTTACACCCTTTTAAATATTTGATTATCTTTCTTTATATGTTGTGGAATGCACAACAATAAAAAGTGACACGAGGGTTTAAAGCGGTAGTTATTATGGTTAATTAACTTCCAACATTAATCATACAATATCATAATAATGTATTAGCACTTGTAATTAGTGATTACAATATGTTATAAGCTTGAAAACACAAGAAAATATATGTACTTAGCTACACATGGTATACAAGATAGATCTAGGTGCAAAACTAGACAACCGAGAGAGATGATCATGTATATGCATATTGCATACTATCACTAGAAAACCTTCTAGTTCAAGAAATCTGACTCTTTGTATGTCTAATAATCAACACGTGACTCTAGGATGCACTCGACCTCCCAAGGTTGTGCGGGACAACCGATATGAGATGGAAAGATGGATATGGAATGGATAAATAGGGTGAATAGGTGGAATATGCAAAAATAGGTGAAAATGGCTAAAAGGTAGATCAAGGCAAACGAATGTCTTCTACGGGAACTATGGGAATTTTCTCGTTTAAGGAAATGAACGCATGTCTAACTTGTTCGGGTGAGATGGAATGATCAAGGATAATGGTTGCACGAAGGTTTCGATCAATGTTAGAATCGCCAAATATACCTTGAATGGGTTGTGGGATATGTGGGAACCATCCTACGTCTCTTGCATAAAAATATCTAGACAAGGTCATAGAGATGTGAGAGGAGATGTATGGGAAGGAAAAATCTATGGATTGTGGAATCTAGTCTCGACTAGGCTGATTACGCCAGAACTTGTTGGCTTTATTTGCTTCGTCGTTGAGGTTATCGGTTATGAGATAATACTTGGCGGAATTGGTGTGGTTTGGAATATAAGTTTTTTGAGGCCCTGATCAATATCTATCAATTGTGTAACTATGTTCGATTGTGGTACTCTTGGATCACACACTCGTTGTTTGGGTTTCTGGGGCCTTGGATGGTCATGTGGATATGTGAACAATCAACCTAAGGAAATAAACAAACACACAAAGAATCCACAAGAGGCAAGGTCAATGCTTGGGTAACCTAGGCCAACTAAGGAAACATAGGGAGTTGTGTTAATTCCATCTAATTAATTATATGTGCCTAAATTAACAAAGGAATGCATACAAATTAACATTAAATCAAATTGATTACTCTCCTTGGATCTAATTAAATATACATGCAACTAATTAATTAAACAAAAGGAAACTAATTAATTAAAGAAATAAAGTAAATCTAATCTACTTGTTTTTGTATTTTCAATTATTTTTAAAAGAAAGGAAATAAGACAAATAAAATAAACTAATTAATTTAATCTAATGTTTTGGGGATTTTTTGTTTTCTAGAATTAAATGAAGAAATCTACACAGACAATATAATTCCTTCTAATCAAATGGAAACTACTTCTACTCTAAAATAAAATAAACTAAACAATGAGAGAGTCAGTATGTGGCTATTTCCTTGTTGTAGAATGAATTTAAGGTAATTTAATTAAAAATATTTTTTCCTAATTTGTAATTATGGATATGACTTCCTTTGGCTCTACCTCATAATCATGGAAGATTGAAAATCTTCTCAAAAGCAATTTCTTCCCTGAAGCTTCCCCGGTAAAACAATAGGATCTATAGAAGCTCTTTAAATGTAAAGAAACTAAAACTAATGCATCAGACACATAAGCTTCTTCAAACTCACTTCCATGCAAATCCACAGGGATAGGAAGGAGACAACTTTCACAATAAGCTTTTCCGTGTCCTAACGAGATCTGAATAATGAATGCAATAAACTCTACAAACAATTTGATAGTGAAGAATTAACAAAACTCTATTGTGCACAAGAACTTCCTTTGAATTCTTCCTAGACAAATCCATAGGGATGAGCTGAGAATAAATCCTCAATGGAAGCTTCTTATAGAAAATGAAAACTACATAAATTCTACTTCCTTAAAACAAATGTATTCTAAAAGACTATGAATTGAAATCTATCTAAATAAAGAAATCTTCTAGGAATGTAATAACACCTCCAACCTAGAAATGTAGTGCAAGACAATTCCAATGTTGGTTATGCTTTGTGATCCCCTCAGCTTCTTTTCCAATGAGATGTCCAAATGTGTCCAGGAGTTGTGTTGGTAGTGTGTAGAAGAAATGAAGGAGTGTTGAGCTAGCTGGTTTGCATGTAGTCTGGTAGCAATGCAAGAAAGAGAATAACAAGGAAAATGAACTATGTTTGCTTGTGTACTTCTTGGAAGGATTTCGACATCATAACAGTGTAGTTCTAAATCAAAAGGCTCCAACCAATGCTTCAGTAAAATGTTTGGGTTTTATAGAAATTTGGCAAGAAGTGGTCCAACCCACTTGGCAGCTAAGAAGTGCCACATCATTCATAGTGAGAGGCAGTCAACCTACTAAAAATAGTAAGTACAGGAGGATAATTTCATATGCATCTATCAAGCTCAAAAACAGTTGATTTGGTCAAGAAACGTGCAAGAAAAGTGATTTGGAAGAAGGCAACACATGTATACAAAACAAGTTGTTTAAGTCCCGGATAAAAGTGCACATAACCGTTGGTGTGTGTAGAGCGGTGATGTGTAACTACCCCTCTAGGCAGATCGGGCGGTTGCGTAACTACCACACGTAATTAAGGCCAAAAGGCTAGGAAAAATGTTGCAAAACAACTAAGGAAAGTGGGAAAAGATGGAAAATAGATAAGCAAGGTACAATAAGCTACAAGAACATGTTGCAAGTGAGAAATTGGACTTGGATATCATTAGAATTGATATTTATCATCATTAGGGATTTGAACTATTCTGACAATGTAGCACCGTGAAAATTTGGGTGTGTACATATTGCCCCTCAGAGAAGCGTTTTAGCCATGAAGAGGTGTAAAACATGAGGTCCGAGTATAATACTCCCAAATGGGAAGGTTAGAGATTATACCTGACACGCCCATGTGTTGATACTACGCCAATCCAAGCTTCCCGCTACCTACAAGAAGAAAATGGGAATCAAGTGCAGATATAATGTATAATCGACAAAACATTAAAACTAAAATGACAAGACTACTTACCATATCCACGAGGAGGAGAAATATACATGTGCCACCACTCACCGCCTGCAAAGCACACACTCAAAACAATGTTAAAAAAATATGTATATATATGTATATATATGTATGTGTATATATATATATATATATATATATATATATATATATATATATGTATATATATATATATATGTATGTATGTATGTATGTAAAAATTACTATTTTTAGAAATCATTTGCACTTATCCACTTAATCTCAAAAAATTTGAACTTTGGATTACACTTAATGAAATTTGAGCTTTGATCACCTATGATGGTTTCATGCAAAAGTATAATAAAAAAAGAGTGTTCAACGTGATAAAGCAACCCAACCGAGTGGGAGGAACAATGGGTCACAAATAGGTGAGTTATCTTGCATTTGTTTATTTCTACCCTAAAATATAGAAAATGTGAAAACTTAACGTAGGGGGTTATTTTTGATAATTTTACAGTTAAAATGACCATGAGGGGGCACCTAGGATCTATTTTTTTAATTTAAACAGGTATATTTTTTTCTTTTTGGGAGTTTTTGGGGCCCTAGGGTACGACCCACTTTTCGTGGACGGAACTGGCCATGTGGCAAAAGCACAACAACCACGCGTCGTCAATCACACAATTGCTACAAAATTCATGGAAATTACAAAATTATCGTGGCGGTTATGCAATCACCGCTCTACACAGAGCGATAATAAGTAACTATTAAGGTAGTTTGCAAAAAGGACTAAGTGTTGAAATTTTTTTATTTTTGATTATTTTGTGATGTTTTTGTGAGCTTATTATGCATTGATATGATTCTAACTTGCTCTTTTTGATGTTTATGAATGTAGGGGAGGTATGTTAGATGGAGCAGAGCTGTGAGTATGATTGGTTGCCCCGATCTTGGATGCACTGACTCGAGATGAGAGAGACTTATTACACAGGGCCGAGATATAAAGGATATCACAGAGATACATTAGTTGGTTGCACCGATAACCACTTGTGTGTGATTTATGAGTTCTTTGGGATGCAGACCGGAACACTTTCGGTTGCTTAGAGTTAGGGGAGTGGACGATCACTTTAGAGGATGTCTACCAAATTTTGGGAGTTCCTGTCACTGGCAAGAAGTTGGTTTTGGCTAGTGTGAACATAGTTTATGTACAGCCCGTGTTTAGGCAACATATATGGGATATGCACATGAACCTAACACGGGTGCCAAACATGGGATAAAACTACTATAAGTTGTCTCCACTCCTATCCCTGCCTTTTGCAAGGCCATTATTGGTGTCTTGGCTTCACGCTTGATTGGGGACAAGGGTGGGAACAATCTTCTTTATTGTTGGGAACCCATCATACAGAGCATTGAGTACCATGACCACATATATGCATGTGGTGATATCCTTGGTTCCATTAACCATGAGTTATACATAGTTATCTAATGAAGGGCAATGCCCTTAGTCATCCCACATTGGTTACGAGCTAGTGTATGAACAAATGATCCCCTTTCAGAGGGGAATTGGGATAACAGATCCCGGGGTGATTATAATAGTGAGGTGAGTTAACCTAGCTTTGCTCGAGGGCCACATCGATTAGTTTCTACACTTACTACTAATGATATGATGACACAACTATACTAGGACATGACCGAGATATGGGGCATAAATGTTATTGTTTTGACTACATGCGGTTCTATTACACAATTAGTGGACCGGACCAACAGAGTAGAGGTCCATCTAGTTCACAAGTACCACAATAGTTTGGGTTACTTTATGTTGATGCCCCCCCACAAAGTGTATAGAGGGATCCGAGAGGTGAGAGCTAGCCCAAGGGGAAAGCTTGAGTGGACTATCGTCACTCTTGGGGGATTCCACAAAGTTAGCAGTAAGTTGGATGAGATCTAGTTAGGCCGAGGTTGATCCATAGATTGAGGTAGGACTGCTTTGCACAGAGGAGAGGAGAGGAGGAAGGGGGCCGAGAAAGCCGAGAGGTGGAGATAGAGGAGGAGAGAGAGGAGGAGATTGACATAGAGTGGGTGGCCACTGGAGAGGCCTCCGTGGTAGCTAGGGTGAGGAACCACTTACGAGACGCTAGGAAACCAACGATTGTTAGATATCACACCGATGTGTTTGCATCGACATCACATGTTGAAAAGGTTTTGACCTAGATGAGGGCCGAGCTCACTTTGCATACAAGATGGCCAAGAGGAGACAATGGAGTAACCATTCTCATAGTGGAGCCACTACTACTGGTAGATCACCTACCCCATCTCATGGGTAGTCTCATGGACACTCTCATCGGTCGATCTGCACGAGAGGTTCTCACTCTCGCCATAGGATTTGCAACAAGAGCCCTCGTCCTGCACCCTCACGGGGATCCGTAGAGAGGGCTAGGTTGTATGCCTTTATTGCTTTGAGACCATTTTGGATATATATATATATATAGGATTTTTAGCTCATAGATGAGTGTTTTGACCACACTCGCAAGAGTGTGATGGCATTGTACATGAAAAATGACTTTATTGATATATACATATATACATTTCTTTTTGGTTCGGCTATTTTGTGTAAGAGTTGACTCATTCATGATTTGCCTCATATGTGTACTCTTAGATGTTTAGAATTTTGATTTTTTTTTATGGATGCATGTTATGGATGATGATGATGCAAATGTGTAAACAAAATGATGAATTTTTTAATATATGATGCACATGAGAACAAATTGTAATTAGATACTTTGGTTTTCAAGCAATATTTAGAACTTTTATTTTATTGGAAAATGTGATGAATGTGATATAATAAGAAGATGAAATCACTTCATTCCTAATTCCATGCAAGTAGTAAGATGTGAGGACTCATCACCGAGAGCCAAGAAGGATGCAAGTTGTATGATTTTGATGAATGAAGATGGTGAAAAGAAGACAATATTTTGACAAAGATCTAATTAGGAACCTACAACTCAACCCTAAACAAGGTCAAGTAACCAATTCAAAATGTGATTTCTTACAATTTTATCTAGACTTAGATCCGTAGATGGTCTTTTGATTGATAAAATCTAGTTTTAGGAATTGTCTCTCTTGTAACACACACATTTAACTCACTTTCTTGGAATTTTTAAAATTTCAAAGTACTTTTTATTCATTGAATTATTTACAACTTATTGACTTGTTTGATGGGACCCCTACATATTGCCCCATATTACTAATAAGAAGCATGGGCTCATCACCGAGGACAAGATATAGGCGAGTAAGGGCACTTCCTCCTTTCCCAATCTCACGCCACTAGTAGGAAGCATGGGCTCATCACCAAAGATTGGTAGGGAAAAGAAGTGTAGTATTATTTGCAAAAGAAATATTTTTGTATTTATTGTTGATTTATCTTTTTTTTTACTTTAGACTTGTGCTTTTGGGAGGGAAAACTTTCCCCTAGCCTCAACCCCACGTAACCATTAGGATGCAGGGCTCACCACCGAAGGTTGAGATAGGCGAACAATGACTCTAGGTGAAATGTTTAGATTGTTTATGTCAACAGAGAGATTTTGAGGGAAGATGTGACATCAAGAAGCTTCTAGAATAGACTATGGGCAAAGACACATGAGCTAGAAGAAACCATGAATAGAACTAAGTGTGCAAGTCTTGGTAGGACCAATGTCAAAATTCCGTCTTAATTGTTGAAATGATAAAGAGATTAGAATAATTTGATGATGATATGATGGATACTTGAAGAGGTATGATTAAATTATTTTTCCAACATTTGAAAGTTTTAAAAGTTGCTTGAAAATTAAGTTTCTTGATTTACAATTTCACAATATGATAATGCAGATGATATACAGTATGGATGCAATAATGTACAAGTGGAGAATGCAAATGAACTATGCATAAAAGCGTTTGAGGTGAAGTGAATTAATTGATTCGTTGAATTCTTCACCTTCTAGAGTACATAAATGGTATGCACCATTCTTAAGTCTTCTATTACTTGGTACGAGCCTAACCATTTGGGTCTAAACTTCCTTCCTTCACCGGTCTTTTTGTCAATCTGGCTATCAAGTCTCAAGACTAGATCTCCTACGTGTATTTCTCATTCATACACTTTCTTATTATACTGATGACACATCCTGTCAACATAAACACGGTGATGTTGTTCAACTCTAATTCAAGCTTCATCAAGGGTTTCCAGTTTAACCAATCACGCTTCTCGATATCCATCTTCATCCAAAATTCCTTGTAAGGATATATGAAGACTAGGTAACTCTACTTCTAATGGTAAGAATGCTTCAAATCCGAAGACTAAAGAATAAGGGGTTTCCCCATGTGGGTGTTCTTATTGATGTCCTATAGGACCACAAGGTCGGAAATAACTTTAGATTCCAATATATTTTGTTTTCCTTAACCATCTTAAGGAGAATGGACTTTAGGGTTTTATTTATAGCCTCAGCCTATCCATTAGCCTGAGGATAGTACAAAGAGGTTGTGTGATGGGATATTTTGAATTGCACACACAATTCTCACACCTCTTCATTTTAAAGGTGTGTCATTATCTAATATAATGACTTGTGGGACTCCATACCTACAGATGATTTGATTTAGAATAAACTTGGCAATTACAGACCTAGGTACAGTTGTAAGAGGCATAGCCTTAATCCACTTTGTAAAATACTCAGTGGCCATGATAATGAAGTTATGGCCATCCGATGATGAGGGAGATAAATTCCCTATCAAATTAAGACCCCAAGTAGAAAATATCCGAGGTGTCACTATCGGTTGTAAGCATGGGAAGGAATCTGTATCTCATGTGAAAAATACTTGGCATTTCGACACCTACGTACATACTCTCTGATGTATTTTTCTAAAGTGGGCCAAAAATAGCCCATGCGATGAATATTACGAGCGGTTTCATGTCCTTCAAAGTGACCACCACAGACTCCGTTGTGGGCTTCGAAGAGGATTTTCTCTAATCTTCTTCATCAATGCATCTCAACAACATACCATTGAAGGCTCTGCGATAGAGCACTTCTTCCACAATTAGCCTTTAGGGTTTTATTCATAGCCTCAACTTGTCCATTAGCCTGAGGATAGTACAAAGAGGTTGTGTGATGGGATATCTTGAATTGCACACATAATTCTCACACCTCTTCATTTTAAAAGGTGTGCCATTATCTAATATAATGACTTGTGGGACTCCATACCTACATAGATGATTTGATTTAGAATAAACTTGGAAATTACAGACCTAGGTATAGTTGTAAGAGGCATAACCTCAACCCACTTTGTAAAATACTCAGTGGCCATGATAATGAAGTTATGGCCATCCACGATGAGGGAGAGAACTTCCCTATCAGATCAAGACCCCAAGTAGAAAATAGCTTAGAGGTGTCACTATGAGTTGTAGAGACGAGAAGGAATGTGTATCTCATGTGAAAACTCTTGGCATTTCTAACACCTACGTACATACTCTATAATGTCATGTTCTAAAGTGGGCCAAAAATAGCCCATGTGATGAATATTATGAGCGGTTACATGTCCTTCAAAGTGACCACTAAAATTTGTTGTGGGCTTGAAGAGGATTTTATCTTAATCTTCTTCATCAATGCATCTCAACAACATACCATCGAAGACTCTATGCGATAGACCACTTCTTCCAAAATTACGTACTTGCGGCTATGACACGTAGCCACCGTATTTGTTGTGAGGTTGCTCCCTTAGGATATGATTGGTCCACAATATGATTGACAATATATTAGTGTACCATGGACACGAAGTAATGGGAGGCTTTGTCTCTATGAGGAACACACATTCATAGGAAAATCTAAATCTACTAGTTCCCCACAGTCTATAGGATTATCTGCTAACCAATCAACAATAATTTGTCCCTTCACAAACTTTTGGTTAACAAAGGTGAGTTCAAACTCACCCATCAACATAATGAAATGACCAGCCTTCTTGGATAAGGTATCCTGAGTTAAGAATGTTTGTGCTACTTAGATTTAACTATCACTCGCATCTCTTGGTTAAGCATGTAGTGCCTTAACCTCTTTGTTGCAAAAACTATAGCCAAACACTCCTTCTCCGCTTGCATGTATCACGTCTCGTAATCGAGAAGAGTACAACTAATGAAATAAATGTCCCACTCATGACCATTTTCATCCTCTTGTGCCAACATGCGAGTTGAATTAAAGGTCGGGGTACCCTAGACAATAGTTTGAGTGGGTGCCCTCAAAATTTTAGTTAATATTTTTTCCATCAAGTAAATAAATAAAATATGCATATATTATTGTATTTCTAAATTCACATCATGGTCATGATAAAAATAAAAATAATATCTTATTAAATTATCATAGAAGGACGAAAAAAAATCCATGGATGGAAAAAATTAATTGTAGGAGATGCTTAGAATGCAAAAATACTTGATATTTTATACAAGACTGATTTAGCCATATCAAGTAGGTGACGAGATCTCAATCCTGAAATAAAGCACCATTTTATTTTTCAAAGAAACAAATACCTTTATGTAGCTCCCATGGTTTTTGAAGACTTTTATTTAGACCCAAGTCTACCGGTTCCTCCATTAAATAATGACAAACATTTTCCCCAAAAACTAAGAATAGAGAATTATATGCTTTTAATTCAATTATACTCACCTCCACTAGATATGCCAATGACATTATAAAAGAATATCAACCTTTTTCTTGAACAAATTACACAACTACATAATCGGAACTACACCAAAGAATGGGTAACAATACCAACAAAATCATATACGCTTATAAACATGTGGTATTTGCTTTTGCTTGCAGAAATATTACAAAACATTTTTATGTGTATGTGTGAAATTTATGTTACTATATAATAATATCTATAAATGGGTTAATCAATATTAAATGTTTAGATAACTTGTTTTAAAACTAAGTTTTAAAATTAACATACAAAAAAGAAATTTTTAGATTCAAGCACCCCCTGATTGCTAGCACCTAGGCAATTGCCTAGTTTTCCTAGGGCTTAATCCCCCTTGCCAACATGCACACAATCGAGATCTTAATGGTTTGAGAATATAAAATCAAAGGATGGTCAACTTTCGAAGGCATGAGTGTAGGCGATGACATAAGGAATCACTTCATTGACTCAAATGCTTCATGACACTTCGTTGTCCAAGTTTTACAACAATCCTTCTTAAGAAAACCATTGATAATGTGAAAAACATACATTAAGTCAGGGATAAATCTGTGAATTTCCCCAAGTTTACTAGGAAAGACTTGATGCTTAACTCATTTGTGGGTGGGGACATTTCCAAACTGCTTGGATTTTTGTTGGATCAACATCAATGTCTCATGATGAAATTATGTATACTAACAACTTGCCTCTTGTTACTCCAAACATGTATTTTCAAGATTTAGTGTTATTCCATATTCATTAGGTGCGAGATAATGACATGTAGCACCTCAAGGTGACCACCACGTTTCTTTGCTTTTTCCAGCAGGTCATCAACATAAGATTCCACAATCTTATGAATGAGATCATGAAAAATATATGTCATTGCTCGTTGGTAAGTGGCTCGACATTATTTAGGCCAAAAGGCATGACTGCATAACATAAGGTTCCCTAAGGAGTTGTAAAGGTAGTTTTCATTTGGTCTTCCTCGGAAATCCTTATCTAGTTGTAACCAAAAAATCCATCCATAAGAGACAACAGCTCATATCCAGTTGTTGCGTCAATGATGACATCGATTGAAGGTAGTGGAAAATCATCTTTGGGACAAGCCTTGTTAATGTCCCTAAAATCAATATAGATGCGTATCTTCCCATTCTTTTTTAGAATTGGGACAATGTTTGAAACCCACATGGAATAATCAACTAGCTTGATAAACCCTACTTGCAAGAGTTTCATTACCTCCTCTTTAACCATTAAAGCCACTTTTGGCTTCATGGGTCTCGATTTTTGCTTCACGGGTTTAGCATCAGGCTTCGTAACTAGATTATGCACTATGACGTTAGGAGCGACACCCATCATTTCCTTATAGCTAAAGGTGAAGGCTTTGAATACTCTTTAAGCACCTTCGTATGTGCTTCTATCTCCTCTAAAGATAACGAGGAATAAAGCTTCAAGAGTTTTTGTTCCTCTTACATCCATATGTTTATATATATTGTTCCTTCGATTAAAGAGGCATTACCCTCTTTAAACTCAAGTGGGGCTAGAGGTAGCTGTATGCACCCAAAATTACATGTGCTACATTGTCGAAAAATGGTATAAAAGGTCACCAATGACGATTCATGTCTTTTCCAAAGGTGTTCGAGCTCCTAAACCTCTTTGTAGCTTATATTTGTAGCCTAATTTGCCTTACTTAGCCTTTGCATGTTTTTCCTTAGCTTCCCGCATCATTTCTCCATTGTTTTGGATTTTAGTTACAAAACCACCACCCTTCTTGGGTGGCGATCCTATAACTACCGCAAAATAAGGCGGTTGTCATGTGTGAAATTTGTAGACCTTCCAACGACATGATTTAAGACGCGTGTTGCTCCACTCCAGTTCACTTTGAGCGCACGTTTGTGAACCGTTTTAGCTGATTTCAAGCTTGATTGCCTTGTGGCAATCTCCTCTTTCACTTATATTTGTAATTGACTATTCAAACAACCCCTTCATTGTTGATGTGGCACCCCATGGCTGCCAAGTGTGATAGTGCATAGGCCAACCAACCTTTTATAAATTCATCGATTATTCTCAAGAAATGGCGAGATCATTTTGTGTATTCTTGTATTATTGAGCTGCCATATTCTTGTTGGTAATTACATAGCCAAGCTCTAATCACTTGTGTTATCTCTCTTCCACCTGCATTGTTACCGGACTACCATTCAAGTTGCCATTGCTCTAATGCCTTCTCACTCTTATTGCTTCTCTTGCATTCCCAATCCATTAGACTCACGTGAACACATGAGATGGAAAATACAACTTTGAGGGGACAAAGCATAACACAATTTGGATTTGCCACTACTCTGTATTTCCAAGTTGGGGTTGATGTTAGTTTTCTTCATTTCTTCATATTGTTGCTTATGAAGTGCACGCATACATATATATCAAATAGAGTAGAAAAGAAGCATTTCCATTGTTGCAATCATTCAATAGTTATAGTAAATCAATTCATATAGGAAATCCTCAATAGAAGTCTTCTTTACTCTTGTCGGGGAAGTTGCAAGGAAGAAAATATTCTAAGAAGCTTTGATTTCTTCCCATGCTTCTGAGAAAAAATAGAGGTTAGATTTGCATCCATAGTTTAGTGAAGCTTTCATTATTTAAAATAGAATAGATTTCTTCTGCACATATAAACAACTACATCCGGTTGTTTATTTGTTTTAGGATTTATTAATTAGAGTAGAAGCTTTTATTTCCTCATTTCTTCTTTAAAATCCAAAAAAGAAAAAAAAACATTTATTTTATTAGAATAGTTGATTTGTTTTATCTCATTTATATCTTAAAAATACCAAAAACATATAATAGTTTCAATTCAATTAGATTAGTTGTTATTTGCTTAATTAATTAGATCTTTGCAATACATGACCATCAATAGTCCTCAACAAGAATGCACATATGGAAGTGATCCACGGGTACCACAACCGAATGGTCCCGAGTTAATTATGGATATACATGGGGGACTCTGTATTATTGTGCTCAAAACACTTGGTTCGATATATCGAGAAGATTCAATAATTAAATGTCTTAAACATTGTGGCTGATAAGGCCTATGAATTTGGACTGCCCCTGGCAATAGGGTTTAAATATACACATGACCATACAAGGACCTCAACAACCAAGAACATACGGTAGCGATCCTAGGGTCCCCCAACCAAACATGCTGAGCTTCTCACAAATATTGACACAAGTCTGTGCACACGTTGGTTTTCCGCACATCGCCATTACCACCTGACATCATATCACAATTAAATGCCCTAAACATTGAAGTTGACAAAGCTTATGAGTTCTAGACCACTCTTGCCAACCAAATTTAGATCTTGTGAACCATGCCTCTCATGTTCATTCTATGACCTTATCTATCCGGAAATCATTATGAGGCATATGTTGGTTTTCCACACATTCCACAACCACTGAAATAATCTCCACAGAGCTTGATATTGATTGGAGTCTCGTGTTACTATTCTTTCATATCCATCCATCAGACCCATTCAGTTAGAGGCCTTCCTTTCCCTTGACGAGAATATCATGTTATTACGCATCGAGGAAAATGTTTTTCCTTGAAAACTTGCCCATCCCATTTATGCCCACTTTCACTTTTCACTATCATTTAACCATCCACATTTCCACATCGGCTACCTTGGCACGACCTCGAGGGAGTCGAGTGTGGTTGAAGGTCGTGTGTCGATTTTCATCCATACAAATTGGTGAACCCGACATGAAGAGATAGTCTCTTTTCATTTCCATTTCTTTCATCCATCTTCCCTCTCTCCCATTATTCTGCAGGTATTCATATACCCCTCGAATATGTCGAGACAAGATGGATACAACCGACCCATTTTGGGTCTCGAAGCATATTACTATCAAATGGGTAGCAACATCAGTCGCCCTCAATATTTGCGTGTGCAAGTAACTACTCAACTAATCTTCATGCATCTCAAACTCCTCCTTCTCAAGGGACCAAAAATGGCTCCTTGGTTAGGATCGAGGAGATTGACCAACTTACGTAAACACAATAGCCTAAAATTTCAAGTTCTAACAATATGAAATTCACCGGAGAGTCAGGCTCATCTCCTCGGGTTTTGTTCAGACCACAAATCGATGTCTGTCCGATCAACTCCCACTATTAGACAAGGAGTACTTAGAGCACTACACACGAAGCGAGCAATGTTTCCAAAACATGAATCAACCTCTAGATAAGGTGTAAGGACATGTTGATGTCTTACTTCAGAACAACACCTCTACCCCTCCCATAGCAGAAAACATTTCTAATGAGGGGTGGAAAAACAATGAACAATTTATAGCAGGATATCACACTCCTTTATAACCTAACAAATTTCAACAACGTGCATTAAAAAATAACACCATGCCATCATCAGGTGAGGTCATCTCGACATTGGTGGATAGGGTTAGAGAATTAGAACTTGCCCAAGCTACTCATGCTTCATATTCGCCAGGCGAGGAAGGGTTATCCATCCACCATGAACTTTGGCTAAGTGCCAAATGTACCAAATCCTCTAGTTTACATGGGAATTCCTATCCCGGGGATCTTCTCATTAGATCGGGCACCTTAGGTATGCCCCCTCACATTATTATGAATACCCTCAATAGGCACCAACCAAAAGTGTGTTCTCAAATGCCATCCCAACTGGAAATGCAATGTTCCCTAGATTTGTGCCTCCAAATCCATACCAGAGTAATGTCCCCCATATGTACACATGTATTCCAAATCACCACAAGGGACATGTACTCTTTTCCTAGTCCGTATGGTCACCCTGAGGATGCCTTATGCCTCCAAAAATTTCTATGTTGCACCATATCGGTGACCCAATTCCACCTCCGCCTCCCTAAAAGGGTCATCGATGTTCGAGTCTTACGTAGTAAGTACCTACTCTAAATATCTTAAAGAGCCCCTCGACTTCACCATATGGAGTGTCATTGCTCCCAAGACCTCTACCAGACCTTCCTAAATTTAAAGGGGAAGAAGATCTAAAAATGTGCACATCAAAGTGTATGCAACTACCATTTGAGAGATTCTCCCATGGGATGCAGTCATAGCGAAGATCTTCCCTAAGACTTTAGAAGGTATTACTCTCGACTTGTATTATAGGATACCCGAGGCTTCAATACATTCCTTTAAACAAATTGTGTCTGAATTCATTAAAGCTTTCGACATGAACAAGTTGCTAAGGACAGGAATCAGGGAGTTCCTACATATAAAGCAAGAGCACAATGAGTCTGTTGTGCATTTCATCCAAAGATGGTGGTAGGTCCTCTACTCTTTCACAAAGTGCTCCTAACATGGATCGAGACGTGAGCTATGTAATCTATTCCTTCACTCTCTTAATCGGGAAATGAAGGAGGAATTATAGAAGTTCCCACTTAGGAGCTATGAAGAGGTGTTAGAGGGTGCTCTCTGTATAGATCAAGCAACAATAGATAGTGGTTGTAAGACCTATAGTTCAAATGGGGATTGATCACTCCCAATCAGGGTAATTCAAGTTACCCCAACAATGCAAACAACAACCAAGGACCTAAGGTCCTTAGCAACAAAACCGTGGTGTGTTACAATGCAAGTGTTACGAGACAAGCAAAGAAACCAAATGTTGTTAACACCTCAAGTACAAATAACGTTAACAACAACACAAATAGTAATAATAATAAGATTAACAAATTTGTTCCTACGATTAATGCGGTGGACTTCAATCATCATCCACCCCAAACAATAACAAAAATTTCATGCTCAAGGCCCTAACCGATACCAAAAATTGGTACAAAACCAATATCAAAACCAAGGCCAATGGCCTCAAATTCAATTACAATAACCAACAGTTGAACAATAACAATCAAGAACTTTAGACCACAATAAAAAAACAAACTAAATACCTCGGGATTATGATCCGACTTGGATTGCGGTTTTCCATAGTGGCGAGGGCATGATCTTTAAAACATGTCGCGGACTATAACAAGTTCTTATAACACTTTCCAGGAGGACAAAGAAGCTCCTTGTCAAGATGTTTTGGCAAATCCTACGGTGCGACTTAAAATACTTACATGGGGCTTATATCCCCTCATAACACACTACTCAGGATCTTTAACGATCCCCTTCCAACGCATGCGTCCTAACAATGGTAAGTTGGATCCCAACGACTCAAACAAAGGTATCCCGATGGGAAACAATGACCATGAAGCTTGACTTCATCAAACCCATTGGTGGCACCTCCATTGGATGGTCGTTAACAAACTAAGATAGTGGGTCTAGTAGAGCTAGAAACCAAACCCCAAATAAATTCCACTACAAGAACTCGAGACTAATCTTCATAGCCCATTCCTATTTTCCTATCTATATCAAATGATTTTTCGTGTAACACTTTCGAAGCCAGTGGTGGCTTATGACTTGATCAATGATTTAATAAAGACCTTTTCTCACATCTCCTTTTTGGATTTTGAAGAACTCTCATGCTCATAGAGTTTCTTTATTAGAACCATTGGGTCTTGGAAATTTGATCAATGTCACCCTCCTCTAGAAGTGCAAATAAATCACATAGACTTTGATGTCTATCCTTCTGGGAAGCCAAAAAGAGATATTGGATTCATATTTGACATTAGTAAGATGCCCACAAATTACTGAGAGTTGGAGTGTAGAGGTGATTCGACTCAAGTATCATAAGTTTGGATTTATAACAACTACGTAAAACATGTAATGATCAACGACGGGGCAGCAATCAACATTTTCCCCTTTTCTTTTCTCCAAAAGTTAGGCTATGGAGAAACTAATTTATCTTGACAAGAAATAAGCCAAGAGGGTATGATAGCCTCTAGGAAACATCGATTGGAACTAGAATATTGTTAGTTACCTTGGGGCCAAGATGATTCTTATAGAGTTTTATATTATAGATCGGGAAACCAACTATAATATGATTCTCGGTCATCCTTGGATACATCACATGAAGGCGATCCCTTCCACATTATTTCAAGAAGTTAGATTCCTACATTTGGGGAAAGTCTTTATTGCACAGGGTGACCCAAATCCCTTTGACATTCACCTAGATAACCTAAAGAGGATACCTAGGGTGCATGCCGAGTTTGAGCTCCCCCTTGACCAATTAAACAAGCCTACGAGTTCAACCCTAGAAACAAGACTAGTTCCCACAACAAAATTAGAAAATACCAATTTATTTAGAGGTATTCTTACGATCAAAGATGAAGATGTTGTTGTAGAGACAATATCAACATAAACTAAGTCAAATAGTGTTGATTTGTTGGAGAATGATTTACCCATTCTCCTTCCATTTAATTCCATGGGCATATGACATGCTTTATGGGACTTGGCTCTCTTCTTGCGAATGGGATTTTCATGGTGGAAGTCTTAGAAGCAAGGGAAGAAGATATAAAGAGTGATTCAACATCCATCTTCCCAAGCAACTGTTGGACTCTTAATTTTGACAGAGCAAAATGCCACTTTGGCCTTAGGGTAGGCTTGATCCTCACTTCCCTAAAGGGAAGGTCATGCCTTTTCCTTCACGTTGGATTTTGAATGTAAAATAATGGTGTAAAATACGAGGCTCTCTTGCTTGGTCTCATAGTAGCCAAATGGATGGAAGCTTGTAACATTAGAGTGTTGGGTGATTCACAACTAGTTGCTAACCAAGTTTCAAGAGGTATATGAGACTAGGGAAGAACACTTACATCTCTATAAGGTTGTTGTACTGAATTTAAGTAAAGGTTTTGACTTCATTTCAATTGAATCCATTCCACATGAGCAAAACCTTCTTATCGATTCCATGGCCATACTTTTTCCACTTATGTCGAGAAAAGAACTAGAAGATATCAAATTCATAGTTTTGGTTCGCATTGAACCCTTAGTTTTCAAGATGCCAACCAATCAATCTTCGTATATGTCGAGGTGAGAATGATCTCTTTACCCTAGACTATGTAGAAAATGATGAAGCTATCTTAGGGTACCTTAACACTTATATGGATTTACATCCCCAACACCATAAGAGAGGCTTTGCTCTCATTCCTCACTCTTCCTCCTATTTTGGAGATCACATGATGGATCCTCCCTCCTTGGAAGGCCTTGAGATTTGTGAAATAGAAGAGGAAGGGGAGCTAGAACTACCTCCGGCCCCACCTGAATTTGAAGAGGGTAATGCCTCTTTGATTGAAGGGACGATCGACATTAACATCAGGACGAAGGAGGACCCAAAAAGTGAAGTTAGGTTCTTCACTAACTCCTAAGGAAGTAGAAATACACATGAATGTCCTCAAAGAAAATTCCAAAGCATTCACATTTAGTTATAAAGAGATGACAAGAATTTCTCCTCATGTTGCAGTTCACAACCTTGTGACCAAACCTGATGCTAAGCCCATCAAGCAAAAATCTAGACCTATGAAACCAAAGGTGGCACTAATGGTCAAAGAGGAAGTTATGAAACTCCTACAGGTGGGGTTCATTAATCTTGTCTACTACTCAATGTGGGTGTTTAACATCCTCTCCATTCTTAAAAAGAATAGGAAATTTTGAATTTGCATTAACTTTCGGGATATCAACAAATCATGTCCCAAGGATGATTTCCCACCACCATCCTCGATGTTATTGTTGATGTAACAACTGGTTATGAGCTATTGTTGCTTATGGATGGTTTTTTTGGGTACAATCAAATTAGGATCTCGAGGAAGATTAAATAAAGATGACCTTTATCACTCCTTGGGGAACTTATTACTATGCAGTCATTTCGTTTGGTCTCAAGAACGTTATGTTGGTCGTCAAATAGGACTTCACGAAGAGCAACAATCGGGGGGACAAGAAGTCCCTCCTCTTTAATGGGAGGTTCCCTTATTCGAGAAACGAACCTATTTACAAATATACAAAACATGATTTTCTTGTGGAACTTGGATATCTGAAAGTGTTTTCTATAAGGATCATCAATTACAAAAAGGTCGAGGAATGAGAAAATGAGAACGAGTAGAAAGGCACCATTTAGAATTATAGATGAGAGTAATTCTTTATGCATGCAAAGGTACAAGTGAATTGAAACAAGATCATTTGTATCATACTAATAAGATGAAATTTGAAAGACACAAAGTTCTATCAATAACATCTGCATGAGAATACAAAGCTTCTTAATATAATATGACAAATGATCTTAACAAGATTAAATGAAAAGCTTAGGGATAAAAGAGATCGGATAGACGAAGAATGAAAAGCCCTTACGTATTGATTTCTTTATGATTTATTTACACTTTTAGAAAATAAGCCAAGTTCTTTCTTTTCAAAATGGCGAGGAGAGGCCATTATATAGCTTTTACAATTAGTTACTCTGGTAACTACTTCTTTTAACTAAAGATTAGTTAAGGATTGCTAATCACAATACCTCAACTAATTACAATAAATCCGAGAAAAAGAATTGGAAGAGAAGAGAGGAATAAGGAGAAGAAGACAGGTGTTATGGTAGGGGAGGGACCCACCGACTTCAAAATCCACCTGCCTGAATCTCTTCAACCTCGGCTATGTCTCGCCACGTGGGACCGCGTGTTGGGTGTAGGCCCGGGTCCAAAATCCGAGGCATTTCTCCATTTCCTTATCAAACTCGACATGAGTATGATAGTCTTTATTTGCTTCTTCAATAGCGAGATTGAAGAGAGCGAGATCTCCTTCATTTTCTCTTTGGAAATGGAGCTTTCCTTAAATGATTTCCTTTGAAAAAGCTCCGAAGAGCTTTGATTTCTTGTAGGAGAGAGACACACAGAAGTTTCATCCGAAGATGACAATGTATATCTTTGAAAGTAGATACAACTAGTGTTTGAAAGCCTCTCCTTACGCCAACTATTCTTCACTTCTCCCGAAGCCTTGTAGTTGTCTCTGTCTTGATTGAACAAGGCATGTGCTTGATTCTGGGAGACAACTATGGCATTATCCATTTCGGAATCCTGGTGTAGTGCCAATGGTGGCAGCGTCAAGTTTGCAATGAGCTCCCCAATTCGCTTGAATCAAGGTTGAAATGACCTCACATGAAAATCGTATCTACACATTGCACATAGATTGGGAAACCACCGGTGAAAGCCAAAACTGTCATGAATCATCTGTGCCATTAGCGTAGGGTTTCCCCGTATCCTCGACCAAAAATCACTAAAGTTAAGATGGCGAACTTCACTTTCCCCGATATCGGGAACGGCAGACTCTAGTGGTGAGATTTGTTCTTGCCCCTGAAATTTGATCTTCATGTTGGTAGTAATTCGAGAGGCGAAGCTACAAGCTATAATTGGGAAGGAGCTGACAGAGAAAATGGATATGCATGTAGGAATTTAGATTGCAAAGGTTTGAGCAAAAGATAACAGGAAAGCAGTGTGCAAAACGCATAGGGGGTTCGCTCGTTATATAGCCGTTTAGGAGAGAGAAAGGTAATGAATGCGCATTTAATACATACCTACCAATTTGAAAAGCAAGATATTCGGGTAGAGTGGGAAAAATTAGCATGAATGACACTTGGTTCATTTGGGACATGTGGGACGCGAAAGCGTGGGTTCGGCCGATTCGGGTAAGAAGCGGGAAAAGACACAAATGCTCTTGGAACACGCGAGACAAAAGTACGTGAAGTATGTGACTCGGCGATTCGGGCAAAGTGGGGAAAGACGCACAAATGCTCTTGGAACACGCGGGACAAAAAAATACGCTTGAAACGCGACTTCGGATGAATCGGACGAAAATGGAACAATTGGTCCTAGGAAAACTTGGGACATTTGGGACAAAAGGTCCAGACATCCCGAAAAGAACAGACTTCGGGTGAATCGACCGATCGGGAGCAGAGGGCCCGGGTGAACTTGGGACACGCGGGACAAAAGTACGTGAATGCGCGGCTCGGCTAGAATCGTGGGAAAATGGAACAAGTAGTCAGGCGAACTTGGGACATTTGGGACAAAAGTTTGATCGAAAAGAACAGACTTCGGGTCTCGGGGGAACAGAGGGCCCAATTGAACTTGGGACACGTGGGACAAAATGTCGATAGGCCCGAAAAACACACAAAATGACCCAAAAACGTAGATTTTCTCAATTTCTTTGGCATTTCACATTATCAAGACAACAGAGAAACACTTAAATCAAAATTTTAAATTTTCACCTTCTTAAGAGTAGGGAATTTTGAGTGGACAACATGCTAGCTCCTTCAGGGATGACTTGGCATAAATTCAAGGAATGAGACAAGGTAAGAACTTAGACAAACTCAGGGAAGTAGACCAAGTACCTTATCCATTGGGCCACGGAGTCAAAAATCAAACCAATACAGAGGACAACACACCAAAACAAAAAGGAAAGAAAAACAAAACGCTATACAGAATATACAAAGGACTCCCTAATCACCTATGACTTGAACAATTTAGTCTTGCCCATTATAAGGAAGTGGGAGAGAAGAACCATCCATATAATCAAGGTAAAAAGAATTTTTACCAGTGAAGTGCCTGATCTTGAAAGGTCCGAGCCAAAGGGAATCAAACTTGCCATGGTTGCCGCCACGAGGTTCATGCCTTTTATCCCATAACAAAACAATGTCTCCAACTGGAAATCTCGAACACGGCTTTCTTATCAAACAGGACCTTAACTTTTTGTGGTGATGCGAGATATCTTATCAAAGAACTTCAATATGTTCTCATTCAATTTGTGTAGGTACATAATCCTCTTATCCAAAGCATCATTGAAAATGGTATCTTGATGGCCTTCATTAGATGCAAGGTGGCAGCTCCATTATTCTTGTGATTGAGCTTCTACTCCATATACCACTTGAAAAGGAGACATTCAATGGCTCTCTTAGGTGTGATCTGTCACGCCCAAAGAGCATCATAGAGCTTCTTGTGCCGTTTCGTTGGGACTCATTGACTAATTTCCTTATAATGGTCACCAAATTTTTATTAGTGGATTCAGCTTGTCTGCATTTCCCGAGGATAGTAATCGAAGAGTGAGCGAGGAGATGTCGTATCCATAACAAAAATCCATTATCTTGGTTGAAGAAAAATTTGAAGCATTATCATCACAATCTTGTTTGGCACACCATACCTTACCAAGATGTTTTCTTTGATGAAACTGCACACCACTTCAGAAGTAGTACTCTTTACTGGAATAGCTTCTACCCATTTGGTGAAATAATCTGTGGCAGTTAATACATGAGTATGACCAGCACTAGAAGAGGGATTAAGTGTTCCAATGAAGTCCAAACCCCACTGTTGAAAAGGTTCTTCAATTACAACTGGCTTAAGAGGCAAAGAGGCCAATTTAGGTCTACCCACGAAAGTCTGACAAGCCTCACATTTATCAACCCACTTTGATGCATCTCTGAACAAGGTAGGCCAGTAATATCCTCCACGAAGTATCTTATGAGCAGTGACAGTTGATGAGTAATGCCCTCCACATGCCTGATCATGAAAAGCTGAGAGTAACTTTTTCTGTTGTTCCTTGTCCACACATTTCAAAAACCTTCCATCTAACCCACGTTTGAACAAGGCGTTTTCCCACAACACATATTACACTGACCTTAGTTTAACAGTCCTCTTTTCTTTGGCGTAGTTAAATGAGAGGGGCATTCTCCATAGGTGAGAAAATGAGCGATATCAGCATACCATTCATCAACTGAGCTAAGAAACAGAACGGTAGGAAGGCCAACTTTATCCTCCAGTAACTCATGTCTAGCTCCTTCAGCAATGAGCTCACAAAGGCCTTTTCCACGGACGAGCTTGGTCGGTTTGATGTCAATATCATATTCTTGGACCTTGGCCACCCAATTCCCTCTCTTGGATCCAAATTCCTGTTGTGTGAGAATTGACTTAACAGTTGTATCTGGTACCAACACAGTGGAGTGGGAGTTAAGAATGTAAAAACGAAACTGCTTGACAGCTTTAACCACTGCAAAAGCATGTTTTTCCATCATAGTGTATTTTAACTCATGATCCTTTAGAATATAGCTCATAAAGGTGATTGGGAGTTCATGCTCATTAGAATCTTCCTGAGTCAAAACAGCAGCCAAGGTATTATCTGTGGCGTAGCAATAGATAATAAAATCTTTGCTGAAATCTGGACATGCTAAAACAGGGGTTTTAGCAATGGCTCTTTTAATACCTTCAAAGGATTCTTTTCCTTCAGGAGACCAACCAAACGTTTGTTTGCCTTTCATCATTTGGGAAATATTCAAAGTTAGCTCAGCAAAATCAGGGATGAACCTTCTCAAAAAGTTAATCTTACCAAAGAAAGAATGCACGCCTTTTTTGCTGGTTGGGAGAGGAATTTGCTGAATAGCTTGAACTCGCTCAGGATCAATCTTAATACCATCTTTGGAGACGATGTGCCCTAATAATTTCCCCTCTGTGACACAAAAGACAAATTTTTAGGATTCAAAGAGATCCCATGTTCTCTACATCTTAGCAAAAACTGTCTGTGTTTTGAAAATGATCGCCCTTGTTTTAGAATACACAGTCAAGTCATCAAGGTATACAACAATACACTTCCCTTTCAAACTTCCAAAGGCTAGATCCATAGCTCTACGAAAAGTGTAGCACCAAGCATTAATGAGCCCAAAAGGCATTCTTTTTGTAAGCAAAGGTACCCCAAGGAGTAGTGAAAGCTGCTTTTTGTGTTGATCTGTAGTATTAACTTCTACGATTATATCCTAAGAATCCATCAAGCATAGACAACATTTCAGATCCACATTCGCTTGTAAGACCTGATCCATCATAGGTAAAAGGTAATTATCTTTCAAGGAAGCTTTGATTTAGATTCTGAAGTCAACACAGAGATCTGAATCTCACCATTTTCTTTCTACAGTACAATATTGGCAATCCATGTTGAATGATGGATAGGAAAAATGATTTTGGCTTTCAACAACTTCTGTATTTCTTGAAAAATGGTGTCAGCTATTTTAGGATTGTATTGCCTCTGCTTTTGTTTAAAAGGCTTAATTCCAGGTTTGAGAGGAATAAAATGTTGCATTTCTTTTGGTTGGAAAGCTTTTAAATCTTCATAAGAGTAGGCAAGAACATCCTTATACCTCTTTAAAAGATCAATTGCTTTCTTCCTCTCATCTATTGTGCAACATTTTCCAATGTTCACGAGCTTAGGTCAGTAGAACTCCCAATATTAATTTTTTCATACTCAGCTGATTATTGAGGTCCAGTAGAAGCTCTAAACTTTACATACCTGTCGTGTTTATCAAATAGTTCCTCTAAACTCACCAATCCTTTAGGAATCTTGTTTCCCTTGAGTTTGATGCATCCATCTTGATCCGTTTCTTCTCCTTGGGTGGCTGCTTTTTCAAAGGGCACACTTTCACGAGGCAAGTTATCACTTCCTTCAAAGTACTGACTATTCAAAATTATCCTTGATTTCTAAGAAAGAAAGCAAGTGTTGATCATCATTGAAAAATTGCCAGTTATTTGTATTATCAGGTACACTAGGTCGATGAATCATCTCAACGGTGAACTTATCTTGAGAAAAGTCAGGATGAGGTATCAGTAGTGACCCTAAAACTGCTAGTGAATCAGCCCTGGTGTTCTTCTCCCTAGGTATGGCTTCGATGGAGAAAGCATCGAGAAATTCAATGGAATCCCAAACCTGATTCCTGTAATGTTTCAGCCTTCCATTTTTCACCTGGAAAAGGTTTCTAACTTGCTTTACAATCAATTCCGCATCACCACGAGCTAGAAGATTCTTCACACCTTGTTCTTTTGCCACCTGTAGTCCAAGAATGAGAGCCTCATACTCTGTTGTATTATTGGTATTTTCAAATTGCAACTTGAATGAGAAAGGATGAAGGCTTCCTTCAGGTGACACCAGTATGACACCAGCTCCAGAACCAGCTGAGGAACAACTTCCATCAAAATCTAAAATCCAAACACCATTAGGATCTTTAGGTGACACTTTGGGGAGTTAGATTTCTTTAGGAGACATAATCATGTAGTTGTCATGCCCCATATCCTCATAGAGTATTTGTGCTTTGGGATCATCCGTTTTTTGTACAATATACTCATATTGCTTCTCAGCAACAACTTCTTCATTTTCCATTACTTGGTATGAGGGCATGCGACCAATCCATTTGAATTTCTCCACCCAAATCCTTACATAAGTTTCTACTTAGCAACATCCCGTATGAAGGAGGAATATATGCTACTAAGATAGTAGCCAAAACTCTTCTTCTCGCGAAAAGTAGCAAAAGCCACTTGTGCATCTTTAATTCTTCCGACCAAGGGCACTTCCTTACTCTCCAGAGAATAACAAGATCCATAAGTGCGTGTGAGAGTCAAGCATAAGGAATTAGCTACTTTAGCAAGCATCACATTGTCGATGCTCACGAGTCTATGACATAATTCACTTGAGTCTATGGCCAGCTATAAGAAGTGTCACATAGAATGGCTTGATTTTGTCATTGGGCGAGGTGACAGCGGCTACCAGATTAGGCTGTGGTGTAGAAGGAGGAGTGGGTAAAAGGCCTTTAGAGGTAGTTTTAGAATGGGAGTTGACAAAGTGAATCATTTTAGCAAAAGCCTTGGGATGGGTTTGATAATACTCAGCCTCTGAGATTTGAACCTTAGTCTTTTTTAGGTGGTCAATAATATCAAAAGACCCAGAAGTGGACGGGTTATCATCACTTGAGATCCTAGGTTTATCAATTTTAGGGGAAAAAGAAGAAAATTTAGTGGTAGAATTGACAGGACTCACCTTTGGTGTAGATGAAATGGGGATAGGAGATCCTCTCTTTGCAATTACGGGGATAGTTGCCGGCTGCTCCTTAGATTTCTTGGTGGGCTGCATCACTTTCTCCCTCTGATTTGTCTACTCTCGAGTCATGACAGCGTATGATTCGCTATTCATGTCTACTACTACTTCATCATAATCATCTCCATCATCAATGCCCTCAGTGGTGAAGAAATTAACTCGAGATCCCTCAAGTTCATCTGCTTCATCATCTACTTCTTCCACAAACTCCTGCAATCTTCATTATCCTCCTCATCATCTGGTTCCTCAACTTCACAGGTTGCATTGACAGGAACTTTAACAGGAGGTCCTTCAAGCGCTAGCCTTGTTTGAGAAGCGGGCAAACGATTTCTGGGCTGAAAATTCCTCCTTGGAACATCAGCATAGGGAGCATGCTGAGCCAATTGCTTCTTAATGGCGATGAGATCATTTGCAAGTTTTTGAACCAATGGATCAGTATTAGGTCCGGGAGTGGAAGAGGAGGAAGAAGCAGACTTAGATTTGGAAGGGTCTCTCCTCAACTTCCTTGACATGATTAAATCATCTTCGACACTAACAGCAAGAGTTTGATCCTCAACTAATGTTGCGAGATTAGCCCTTCTCAGTGCATAACTAACTTCAGGTGATTGGGCATTTAGGAAGAAACATTTTTGGATTTGATCTACAGGTCGAGTATTTGGTGGAATTTTATTAATCAACCTGTTGAATCGGGCCACAAATTCTCTCATGGGCTCTTGTGAATCTTTCTTTATTTGAGAGATTTGGGCTAGCAAGGCATGCACATCTTCTGCTGGTTTGAAACGGTTTTCAAACCTAGTTCTCATTGTGTCCTAGCTAGTGATAGCACCAGCCGGAAGGTGATAGAACCAATCAGCAGCATTATCTTGTAAAGTCTCAATGAAAAGTCTCACGGAGACATCTTCATGTTCGACTCCCAGAACTCCACATGCAACTATGAAGGCTGCGATGTGTTCATCATGATGCACTTTACCATCACCTTTGAGTTTAGGGAAGTTCTTACGGTTACCTCTGGGTAACTCATGCAAAGGCTGAGGGAGGGCAAGGGGCCCGACACGATGACCCTGTAGCAGTGGTACCGCCATTCTTGGGAAAATGGCTTGAAGAGGAATGGCAACACGGTAAGAATCAAAACTCAAAGATTAGGACTAATTGACTCTGAAGGAATACCACCCGTAGGAATTCTATCTTGGACAGGTGGAGTACTTGTTGAACGAATATTTCTATTTCTTGTTGAAGGGAAAGGAAAACCCTGCTTTGCTCCAAAAGCTGGTGAGAATCTTCAATACCAAGGGCCCTTCTCCCTCGAGTAAAACAGGAGTCGCCAGATCAAAGGATGATCAATAATTACAGAACTGGAATATGATTTTCCCAGTGGAGTCGCCAAAAACTGTTGGTCGTCAAATAGGACTTTACGAAGAGCAACAGTCAGGGGACAAGAAGTCCCTCCTCTTTAATGGGAGAGGTTCCCTTATTCAGAAACGAACCTATTTACAAATATACAAAACATGATTTTCTTGTTGAACTTGGATATAATGAAAGTGTTTTCTATAAAGATCATCAATTACAAAAGGACTGAGGAATGAGAATACGAGAATGAGCAGAAGGGCAACATTCAGAATTATAGATGACAGAGTAATTCTTTATGTATGCGAAGTTACAGTGAATTGAAACAAGATCATTTGTATCATACTTAGTAAGATGAAATTTGAAAGACACAAAGTTCTATAAATAACATCTGCAAGAATACAAAGCTTCTTATCATAACACAGACAAATGATCTTGACAAGATTTAATGAAAAGCTTAGGGATAAAAGAGATCAGATAGACGAAGAATGAAAATCCCTTCTGTATTGATTTCTTTATGATTTATTTACACTTTCAGAAAATAAGCCAAGTTCTTCCTTTTTTTTCTTTTTGCAAAATGGCGAGGAGAGGCCATTATATAGCTTACAAATCAGTTACTCTTGGTAACTACTTCTTTTAACTAAAGATTAGTTAAGGATTTCCAATCGCAATACCTCAACTTATTACAATAAATCCGAGAGAAAGAATTGGAAGAGAAGAGAAGAATAAGGAGAAGAAGACAGGTGGTTATGGTGGGAGGGACCCATGACTTCAAAATCCACCGAATTTCTTGAATTTCTTCAATACCTCGGCTATGTCTCTGCCACGGGGGACTGACGTGTTGGCTGTAGACTGGGTCCAAAATCCGAGGCACTTCTCCATTTCCTTATCAAACTCGACATGAGTATGATAGTCTTTATTTGCTTCTTCAATGGCAGATTGAAGAGAGCAGATCTCCTTCATTTTCTCTTTGGAAATGGAGCTTTCCTTGAATAGATTATCTTTGAAACCTCCAGCCAAATAAAGCTTTGATCGTGAATCATCTCGTGCCATTGGTGTAGGGTTTGCATGTCATGCTCTTTCGACCAAAAATCACCAAAGTCAAGGTGGGTGTACTCACTTCTCCCGATATCGGGAATGGCGGATTCTAGTGGTGAGACTTGTTCACGACCACGAAATTTAATCTTCATGTTGATAGTAATTCGGAGGCGGAGCTGCAAGCTAGATTCGGGAGACAAATGGCATTATTGGGAAGGAATTGCAGAGGAAAATGGATACCGCACAAGATTTTAGATTGCAAAGGTTCGAGCAAAAGATAGCATGAAAGCGGTGTGAAAAACGCATAGGGGATTCGCTCGTTATATAGCCGTTTAGGAGAGAGAAAGGTAATAAATGCTCATTAAATACATACCTACCAATTTGAAAAGCAAGATATTTGGGTAGAGCGGGAAAAATTAGCACGAATGGCACTTGGGTTCATTTGGGACATGAGAGACGCGAAAGCACGAAGTCTGCGACTGGACCGAGGTCGGGCGTCAGGGGAAAAGACGCATAAATGCTCTTGGAACACGTGGGACAAAATTACACTAAGTACGCAACTCGGCCAATTCGGGCGATGCGAGGAAAAGACACACAAATTCTCTTGGAACACATAGGGAAAAAAGTACGTGAAGTACGTGACTCGGCGGTCGGCGATAATGGAGCATTCCTGTGGGTGAACTCATTATATAACATTTAGAGAGAGTGAATTTGGGACATTTGACAAAAAGTTCCGACGGGCGAAAAGAACAGACTTTGGGTAAACCGGCCGAGGGGGAATTAGAAGACCCAATTAAACTTGGGACACGCGGGACAAAAATGTCCACACGAGGCCGAAAAACACACAAAATGACCCAAAAACGTAGATTTTCTCAATTTCTTGGCTTTTCACATAATCGGTAACAGAGAAGACACTCAAAACTCAAAATTTTAAATTTTCACCTTCTTAAGAGTAGGGAATTTTGAGTGGACAACAGTTTTCAGCACAAAGCTTCTTCATGTTCCCATTCACTCGAATAAGAGCATGTGACCAATCCATCATGATTTCTCCTCCAACATTTTTGCAAAATATTATACTCAACAACATGTCGTAGGAAGGGGGAATATCAACTACCAAAATGGTGGCTAAAACTCTCTTCTCTGGAAAAGCAACAAAGGCTACTTGTGCATCCTTGATCCTTCTAACCAATGGCACTTCTCTACTTTTCCATTGAATAACGTGAACCAAAATTTTGGGTTTAAGCCTAGGGCATGAGCTACCTTACCTTAGCAGACATCACATTACACGAAGCACCATAATCAATAACACAATTGGTGAGTTTGAGGCCAGCTATGAGGAGAGTGACATAAAATGGTTCGATCTTCCCATCGATGAAGTGATTTCTGCGCCACGAGGCTTGGTTGAGATGAAGGAGAAGAAGGAGTGGGCAAGAGACCTTTAGAACTAGGGTATGAAGGCTTGGATTTGGAGTTTACAAAGTCTACCATCTTACCAAGAAAGGCCTTGGGATGGGTTTGGTAGAATTCACTTCGAGATCTGGACCTTAGTTTTCTTGAGATGGTCAATAATGTCAAAAGAACCAGAGGTAGATGGATCATCATTGATAGGAGTAGATAAAAACTTTTGACTTATCAACTCTATCATTTGAAGGGTAAGAAGTTTTAGGAGCGAAAGCAGGAGGAGGAGGAAGGGACAATAGAACTTACCTTGGTTGTGGAAGAAGTTGGAATAGGAGCTCCTCTCTTGCAATCACTAAAATGACCGTAGGAGGCTCCTTGGATCTTTTAGAAGGCTACACCACTTTCTCCTTCTTGTTGGCTTGCTCACGAGTCATGATAGCATATGATAAAGATATGATTCATCATCATCTATGCAACTTTTTCTTCATAATCATCCTCTTCATCTAAACCTTTAGTGGTGAGAAAATGAACATGATATCCACTCAACTCTTATAATTCTTCATCACTTCCTCTTCATGTTATTCACATATTTCATCCTCGTCCTCGTCATCATGCTCCAACACTTCACATGTTGCATTCACTAGAACTTTAACTAGGTGGGCCTTCAATTGCCAATCCGGTATGAGTAGAGGGAAAGCCGATTCTGTAGTTTTCACAACTAGAAGTTTTTAAGGAACATCCTTATAAGGAGCATGTTGGGAAAACTGATCCTTGAGAGCAATAAGATCATTAGTGTTAGGTTGTGGAGCCTATTTTTCATGTGTGAAAGTGTTGAAGGACTACCCCTTTTACACTAAAGTCTTAAGTACACTTTTCATGTATCCTCGCCATAAAAATTTTGGCCTCGAAAAATGCACCCGACATATCGGAAACGTGCTTTTCTCATATGAAAAGTTTTTTTACCCATAGGTTTATGGGGATAGGTTTTCCCATGGTTTTGATACCCACGGTTTTGTAAAACCGCTAAATTGTCTATTTATATGGTCTTATGCATATGATAGATACACAAGCAAATGTATTACGAGATGTGTTTTGAATTGGTTTGTGAATTATGTAGAGTTTGTTGAGCATAGCTCCAAACGGATACAGGTATTGTATTGAGAGAGTGGTGGCTTGTAATAAAACCGAGCAAGTGATTCTTGGTGGGACGTAGCCCAAATTGGGTGAACCACGTTAAATACTATCTCTTTGTGTTGTGTTATTTTATTTTGTAATTTTATTTGAGATCTGTAATAATTTCGCATATTAGTTTCTTGTTGTTCTTAATTCTATGAGGGATTATTCCGCATATTTTATCTCTTATTTCCTAACAATTAGCAAGTTTCTATACTAAGCGATCCGTATTAGCTCCAGGAGAAGATGTGGAAGAAGGAGATGCTTTGGATTTAGATGAATCTCCTTAGCTTTCCAAACATAATCAGATCATCTTCAACACTAAAGAAAGTCTCTTATCAACATCCAAGGTGGCAAGATTATCTCTCCTAAGTGCATAGCTCACTTATGCGAGTTGGGCATTAAGGAAGAAACATTTTTAATCGATCCATAGGCGTGTGTTTTGTGGGATCTTTTTTAACTGTCTGTTGAATTTGGCCACAAATTCCCTCATGGGCTCGTGTGACTCTTTCTTGATTTGATAAATATGGGCCAAGAGGGCATGTACATCCTCAACAGTTTCAAACGTGCAAAGCTCATTGGTCATCATGGTATTCTAATTAGTGATGGATCTAGCAGGAGATGATAGAACCAATTAGTAGCATTATCTCTTGCAATGTCTCCACAAAAATTCTAATGGATATATCCTCATGTTCAACTCCGAGAACAATACAAGCAACAATGAAGGCCGTAATATGTTCATCGGATGAACCTTCCCATCACCTCGAATTTAGGGAAATTCTTTCTATTGCCTCTGGCAATTCATACAATGGTGGGGAAGAGCAAGAGGCCCAACCCTTTGGCCCTAAGGCAAAGAGCTTCCATCCTTAGAAGATTGTTTAGAGAGGAACTGAAACACCAACGAGAATCAAAGCATGTAAATTATGACTAATTTGATCTTGAGGCATGTCACTCCCATAAGTTCTAACTCTAAAGAAGGAGTGATTACAAACCTTGTTCCTCTTCTTTTTCTTGTTGATGAAAGAGAGAAACCTTGATGATCCGTAAGTTGGAAATGAGGGTCTTCTTCCCCAAGGGTTCTTCTAACCCGAGTGTATCTTGGAGTCACCTTTCAAAGATGATCAAAAATTTGTTATTCAAAAGCGGAATCCATTTGTAATGAATTCCCATGTAGTCACCAAAAGCTGTTGGGTTTTAGAATGGAACATGGGTTAAAACCAATATTCATAACCTTGGATCAGGGGACAACAAGTCCCTCCTCTTTAATGGAAGAGGTTCCCTTATTGAAAGTAGGAAAAACAAATGTATCAGATATACAACTCTCAATGTTTGGACCCTAATATTCTGGAATGTTTTCATACTTAAAATATTATCATTATGAAATATATCTTAGTGCTCCATTTGTATGGGTGAATAATAATTACTTGTGTAATTATTATTATGGTAAATTAGTGAAAGTACATTTACTATGTAAATGTAAATAGTAAATGTAAAATGTGGTTAGTATGTGGTAAGTTAGTAAGTTAGAATAATAAAACAACTAGTGTTGTTTTATTATTATATTGTGTGAGTTGAAACCATATGGGTGTATAGTTGTATATGAAGACAAAGTTTGTTGTGAGGATTGTTATTATACATCTCCTATATAATGGAGTGTATTGAAATAGTGAATTAATTAAAAATATAATATAGAGTTGTTGATTTCAATTATTTTACGTCGTATAGCTATTTCATGGATTCTTTGTATTAGATCGAGTAATTTCTACATTATCAAGGGAAGGAATAGAATAATATGGAGATGGGAGAAGGAAGAAAACAACAATGCTTTTGGGAAATATAGATAACAGAGTATCTCCCTACTTACATTGAACCAAGAAAATATAGAAAATGATCAATTACTTCACCACCGCGCAAATCTGCAAACACAAAGTTCTAAAGATTCACACAGACTAGAACACAAATTTTCTATTGAATGCAAAACAAAAGATCCATTGAATCGAGAGCAAGGAGAGAGAAAGATATAACGAGAGAAAATAAGAAAAGAAAGAAAGAACTTCGTATTGAATTACTTCAGAATTTACAACCTTCCTAGAAAACTAGAATCCCTTTTCCATGGCCAAAACCATGTTCTTATAACAATTCGTGTACATCCATACTTTGTCCCCAAGAAAAGAATATCCAAAAGGAATAATGTTTGTTGCAGATCCGCTTTTGGAAAGTGACATGAAACAAACACACTCATGAAAACTAGAGGTTCAAAAGGTGAATATTTCGTTAGTTTGAGCATGATTATTTTAGCAGGGGGCATCTCATGATTTTCTTCTTCATGTGGTCCTGCCATTTCCACCTTTTAACCACTTTCATAACACTCAAGTGCTTACTGGTAATTTTTCTCCCTTTTTTATCATGTATGCCCGATAAACTCCATTTTCTAATGATTAAACTTTACATCCCTTCAAACTTATCAATTTGGCTCCATAATAAACCAAAAATGCATCTCATGGGGAAATGACAAGAATATAGAGAAAAAGAATGAAGAATGATCCATTTTTGTGTTTTGCAGAGCTCTGGTTCATTAATGGCGTTAAAAACCAGATGAGTGTATTTGGCTATCTTTTCCCCTTTTACCTTCAAATTTGGACCCTACACGTGGCAAGATCCAAGCAACGACGGCCCTAGGGGAGAAAACTACATTTCTTGACATTTGGGAGAAAAAGCACGATTTCTCAGATATCTTCATAATTAGGGGAAAGCATTGTAGCTTCTACACAAATAGATCCAACTCTCACAATTGCAAAAGATTATGGTAAAAGTGGAAAAGGGAGATCTCAAACAAAAGCTGGTTCAGGCAGAATGAAGGGTGATGATAAAGATAATCCAACAGAACCATGCATAGTGTCTAGGCTTGTTGAGATTAATGATATAGACACGGGGCATGAGTCTATCAGTGATTTGATTGATAGATCTAGGGAAAATCGTAGGACACCCCTTATGTGGGCTATAAGGGACAATGGAATTATCCAACTCTGCAACTTTTTTGGCTATGTCGCCATTACATGAGTTTGTTCTAGAATGTGAAAATTTCTACCATCCTTTATCTAGAACAATCGTTGGGATGCAACAGGAAAGAAAATGATTATAATGGATAAACAATTCATCAATTATTGCCTCAAGATCGACAAGGCATAATCATTAAAATCAACATGCAGGAGGCTTTTGATAGGTGGGAGAAGAACAAGGTGGACTGTGTGGGTATAATGAACAGGAAATATATGAAGAATCCTAGGGCGCCATCAAAATTTCCAAGGACTCTTCCAAGGTCAAATCTGGTGTAGGAAGTTGATGACATCACTCAGGTTGTTGTGCAGAATAAATGGGGAAGGTAATGCAAAGAACTTTCACTCATGGATGTATTCCTTTGTCAGGACAATTGAGATCAAAAAAGCTAATTCAATGATCAATTGGGAAAAAATCATTAGCAACATCATCGGGGAACAACTTAAAAAGGTTAGGTAAAAATTCAATTTTAAAATGACTTCATATCTTGTGTATGTTGCAACCTCAGATGGGGTATTCTCCAAGTTGGACAGAAGAGGGATACTTTCAAAGGATCATATCTATGAGTTTTACCCACAACTAGTATTATCTAGGTACTACAAGGAATACATGGTAGTGAATGACGACTTATTTTATGAAGTCATTTGTAGGCTTAATAGTGATTTGAGGACAAACACAATTAGCGAAGAATCTAGGAAAGATGTCTCTCAAGACAATTTTTTTTTCATTTAGTTTGTTGACTTCACTTATCTCAGGGTTAGTGGCTTCTCAGGCACTAATCAAGTTACCTAGTATCCCAATGATAAATGAATTATCATGTAGCTATGCAGCAACTCATTGAACCGCATGACTTGCAATCAAAGCAAGACAGATGATGGTTACCTTCCCAATCACAATGGGCAACTATATTTGTTAGAATATTCACGAGCTAGAAATTTCCAAGCTGAAATTTTTATTTTCACAAGCAAAAATATTTCCTATCTCGAATGACTTTTGATCCATATAGATTAGAAAAGAAGACAGTACTCTAGAATACACTCACATTCCTTTATCAAAGATTTCTAGATGAAGTGCAAGAACGAATATGAAGTCAAGAAAAGATATTTCAAATGACTAACAACTCGACATGTTTCTAACTAGAATATCTACATACCTTCCCAATGATGCCCATGTGATACTGGATGCAAACCATCAAATGGGTGGAGATGAAGATGCTCTTCAAAGTAAGTATAGGTAGTGCTAAAAAAATTGAGGAAAGGTCTTTAGTAGTCTTGGTTAATACCTCATATTGGTTGATAGAAAGAGGACACGCTTGGATGAAGTAGTAATGCATCAGATAACAGGGAATTCCAACAAAAGGAAGCATGAGGGTGAAAGCAACAAAAGACCAAAGAAGTTAAAAGTGCTCAAGAGGTCTCAAGCATCGGGTAAAGGAAAGTCTCCAGCTATTTCACAAGTACCGCTTACTGACGGAGCTTCCCCTGCATCAACTAACAACACTTCAACAATTTTGACATCACATGAAGTCATGGTTATTCCACTATTGAATCCAACACCATTCATATACACTCCTCCTCTTCCGCCACTGGTTCTTGACTCTTCCTCATCCTCCTAAATAGGAACTAAGGGCACAAATGGAAAAATTTGAAAGTGAAATTTCCTGGATGGCACATGAAGGAGAGAGTCATAATATAGTGGTGAATTCGATGCAAAATGGCTCAAGCAAGAAATGGTGGTGCACATCAATTCTTCTAATTCTCCGGATAATAACTTCTCTCGCTTGGTTGGATTTGCAAACAGCTTCTTCAGAGGCCAGGAAGTAATTAACCTAGAAGAGGAAAACTTACTGACTACTCATAAGTTTGGGAGGAAAAGTTAAAAGGCCTAAAGCTACCAAAGTGACTTCAAGGTTGGTCATTGAGGAATTAGGGCAAAAGTTTGCGTAATTATAAACTCCAGTCGAAGGAAGTAAAAAGGAGAACCAACAACAACAGATATATCGCGGTGACGTGAGTGCCATTGGGGCAAGTCACCACTGAGGGATTGAAGCAGGATACCTAGACATTGATAGATACTTTATTCCTCAAGCTTGACAAGGAGAAAGTAGAGAAAGCCAAACTTCATGAGCAGATCTCCTAGTTATGTGAAATTATCACCAAGGTTGCTAAAATTCCCTCACAACTAGTGTACTAGTACAGAATAGGTAAGCTTCCATTTGATCAAAGAGGTTGAAGATGTAGGTGATAAAATTAAAGTTATTGATGAATGGGAGAGGAAAATCATCCACCAAGTGGTAGAGAAATTCAAAGAAGTACCAGCTAGCTTGGAAAGTATGCATAGAGCATTGGCTCAGTTGAAAGAATTGATGACAGGTATAGAAGATGAGAATACAGTTGTTGAAAGCCACTTGGAGATTTTGGCTAAAATCAATTCACTACCTGAGAGTGTATTGATTGAAGAGCAAATAACACCAGATGGATCAATGGAAAAGGGTAAGCAGCTGGAAATGACAGTGTCTTTCCACATGAAAGTTCTCAAACATATGCTAAGAGAAATGCAGTTGTTGGAAGACAAAATGGAAGAAGTGTCAGGAAGTGTAATCTCTTTCTCTGGAGGAAGTAATTGATGGTGTCCATTATTATACAAGGTTCATTCCCAAAAACCTTTACTTCCTTTGAATACTTTTTTCCATCTCTCTCAAAAGAATATTGATGAAGCCGTCATAATTTTTTGATGAAAAAATCTTATATTATATTAATTCAATAAGATATAAGATAATTTTCAACAAAAAAGTGGGCGGTATGAGAGCACTCCCAAAACCACAAACAAACTAGTAAGGCTTCATGCGCAGATGTCAAGGAATTTGGACCTAGTTTAAAGAGGGTAAAGACAAGCATTGATATTCTATCCAGGGAACTACTAAGGTTCAAGACTGAAAGCAGAGCTATTGCTAAGGCAGATGGGAAAACAATGAACTACATGCTTGACAAATACATTTAGTATCAGAACAAAGGGCAAGTATGAAGTGTCACTGCTGGAATGAATTATTTCTTCTCCTCTTTCTTCTTCTCCTTATTTTCTTAGATAAAATTGTAACAATAAAGTAATTGGTTAAAAGCCATTACTTCTAGTTTTTGAAAAGGTCCTTTAATTAAGAATAGGTGGCAGGCATATGCAAGCGCATTGATTTAGTCTTCAGTTGTAAATCATGTATGTCTTGCAAATAGGAATTTTAAGAGAAAGATTGCCAATTGTTCCATTTTTATAGTTTCCACATGCGTGAGTTCATTAAAATTTTCCTATTTGTATTTTCCCTCTATGCACTATAAATAGAGGAGGAGCCTACGGGTTAAAGGATAATGATTTTGTTCATCAGAACTTGTTTAACAAAGGCTTTTGTAACTAGAGAATTTTGAGATTTGAGACTATGTGTGCTTTGGAACCCTTGATGTGATTTTTGTGAAAGATGGGGATTGAATAAAAGGTGGATTTCTTAAGAAATATGTGTCTACAATGCTTTGTTGATTACTTCTATTAAAGGTTTTAGATAAAAGTTGTGTTATCTTAAATCTAGATTATAATTTGTTTGTTTCCTTATTGTTGAATGTTGTGATTTGTCTGTTTATTTAATTTTTGTGGATGAGACCAACTCGTTAACTATTGGTTGATTCGAGCACATCTCCCCTTCTTCTTTCCCTACTTTTGTTTTTCCCCCTTTTGTAAATATTCCCATCATAGGTATTTACTTACGCCAAATTACCTAGCCATGGTTTATAAGATGAGGGAGTTAAAGTAAAACACTTGAAAGTAGTTATTAGGATTCACCCGAGTAAAATAGATAAACATCTTACATGGGAGCTTCACCATTAAATGAAAGAGATTTATCTCATGATTGCCTAGGTTTTACGCTATGCATAAAATCTAGCCAACAATTTTTGATGACTATGTTGGGGACAACAAATCTAGTAAACTAGAGATTTTCTTGCAAGTTCACATCTATATTAAAACCTCAACCTGGATGAACATCCATTCACTTGGTCTAGCAAGGATCAAGGAAGGACTGGTCATTTTTATATATTGCAGGAGCAATTTAATTTCAATCATCCTCCTCAAACTAGGAGTCATACAAAAATTCTTTCACCAAATAGAAAAGTGCAAACTCCTCTTGATCATTTCTAGCATAATCTAGTGTTTGAAATTATTCACCAGGTCTATTCTCGAAGAAGACGTGCTCCTTTCAAAATTTAGAATCATCCACTTGCCCATGTAACATATTTTCCATGGGGTGCAACGTTTGAACCTCCGAACCTTACTCCTCATATGCATGATTTACCTAAAGAGATGAGAAATAATTTTCCAAAATTCTTTGGAGACAACAAGAAGAATCCATATGACCACTTGGCTGCATTTTTTATATTTTGTGGAGTGTTTGCATCGAACATGTAGATGTATCCTGTCAGACTCTTCATAGAGACTCGTATGACTTGGCTGGAGAATGGTTCTACCGGTCAGCTCTTGGTACCATAACCAATCGGGCTACTATGAGATGCATTCCTAAAAATATTCAAGCCAAAGAAAAGATTCTAGTAAATTGATAACTCAACTAACTTAGCTAAAGAAGGAGCCACATGAGCACATGCATGATTTTATTGCAAAATTCCAAAGAATAATTTACAAAATTCTATTTTTGCTTCTCTGAGTGATGAGAATCAAAAGGTATTCTTTATCAATGCATTACTTCCTCGAAGTAGGTTATCAATCATGTGAGGAACACGTCCTTGACTTGTTAGCAGACTTAAAACACGAAGGTTGAAATTAAAGACGACCTCATTATGGATGGAAAAATAAAAGGCAGTACTTCTAAAGCCGAAAGTTCATCTGCTACTACTTCTGATTCACTATTGCAAAAACTAGCAAATGATATGTTGCAAATGAAGAAACAAATGACTCGAGGGTAAAAACACCGCCCTGCTTGAAATTTTTAACAACAACTAAAACCGCATTATTGGTCCTCAAAGATTAGCAATGAAGCTGCTCCTATAAACAACATTGAGATGAAAACGAAGAAGATCAAAAAGTTATTATCGATCACTTGAGAATGATGATTTTGTAGATCTTCTTTGGTGACTCAATATTGGTTACCTAAACTACAAATTTGAAATGACTATGAGGAACTTATTGAAGATGATCGATCATGGTCATACTTATATGTAGTTTTACAAGATCACAAACTCGCCAAGATGAGGCATTAGGTGATGAAAAAGAAAATATTTTAGATCTAATATCATCATTCTCGAAGGAGGTAGCCCTTTACCTTCTTCCTGGCTCCTAGATATAATGTTAGTGTGAGTTATCCTATGTGTCCTCTTCTCATATTGGAGGATCATCTCACATGGGTTAGGTTTAGGGTTTCATGTGTGTCATGCACTAGGTTACTCAACACCCTATATGTACCCCTTTTCTATTCATTTATGAGCATGCCAAGACACTCACATTGTCTTTCCTCTACAAGCTTTATTTTTACATTGAGAAAGTTCTTCCATTCTTGATCAATTTTTCTTGCTATCATCCTTGGAGCTATCACGATTCCGTTGGAGTGTAACTACTTTCATGGTGCCTCATTTCGATTCGATTCTATGCAAACTCTTTTCATGGTATCGAGCTACACGACTTGCGTCACACCAAAATTTCAAACTTTTGGTGTGACGGAAAATCATTTGGTATTGAGCCTGTGAAGTTAAGCAGCGCTAGCCCCAGTAGTGTGGCGATGGGTGGCCTCCCAGAAATTTCTCAGTGTCACTGCCTCCTAATGTTGTTGGGCCTGATTGGGTGTATACCACTCCATCGTGTGGGAGGGTGTTAGCGTAGTAGCTAAATAACACGATGAGATCCCTCTCCACCATCAGTTCGAGCTTTTTGGTGTGATGGAAAATCATTTGGTATCAGAGCCAGGTAGTTAAGTGTGCCAACCCCAGAGTAGTGTGGTGATGGGTGACCTCCCGGGAAATTCCCGGTGTCACTGCCTCCTAATGTTGTTGGGCCTGATTGGGTGTATACATGGCTCCATCATGCAAGGGGAGGGTGTTGGTTGTAAGAATGAATAACACGATGAGATCCTCTCCACCATAAGTTCTGAGCTTTTGGTGTGACGAAAATTGTGCAACTCGATACCAAACGATTTACCGTCACCAAAATCTTCGAACTGATGGTGGAGAGGGATCTCATCGTGTTATATACTGCTACGCCAACACAAAAGTTTAACTCATGGTGGAGAGGGATCTCATCTTGTTATTCCAAAAATTATGGAGTAGATGGAGACGTCAAAATTTTTAAAGCGTGATTAGTAGCTAAGGGTTTCTCCCAGATAGATGGGGTTGATTATACTAAAACCTTTGCTCGGTTACGAAGATGACTTCTATTCGATTGACCCTAGCCATTGCCACAATGAACAAATGGAAAGTCCATCAAATGGATGTTAAGAGTGCCTTCCTTCATGGTGACCTAGAGGAAGAGATCTATATGGAACAACCTTTGGGTTATGTCCAAGATCCCTCCCTTGTTTGTAAGTTAAATAAGTCTCTTTATGGCCTTAAACAAGCCCCTCGGGCTTGGTATGCCAAGATGGACTCCTTTTACTTACATCAGGGTTTACCAAGTGTTACTTGATCCAAATGTTTATATTCTACGATAAGATGACTCCATACTCATTCTTGTTCTCTATGTTGATGACTTGTTGATCACATGTAGCTCTTCCTCTATTATTGATTCTGTGAAGATCGCCTTGGCCAATAAGTTTTCCATGACTGACTTAGGTCTGCTTCATTACTTCCTTGGGATCCAAATTTCACAATCGACTTAGAATCTTGATTTCACAACCTAAGTATGCTCTTGATTTGCTAGCTTGTTTTAGATGTTCGATTGCAAGTCTTCTTCTACTCCTTTTCTTTCGGGGTGAAGTTGGTTTCGATTGCTCTACTCCTGGTTGATGGTACTCTTTATCGGCAGTTGGTGGGGATCTTGATTTACCTCACTCACACTCAATCGGATTTATCATATGTTGTTGGGATCGTGTCCAAATTCATGTAGGAGCCACATGAGTTGCATTGGAAAGCAACTAAATGGATCCTTCATTATGTTTATGGCACTTATGCGATGGCATTCACTATCATGGAGGGTTGATATTGAATTGATTGGATTCATAGATTCGATTGGGATGGTGACTTAGATCATTGGAAATCTACTGCTATAGTTTCTCTCTTGGTTCGGGTCCCATTAGTTGGTCTAGCAAGAAGTAGAATGCAATTGTGATATCATCTACAAAGGTAGAATACATAGGAGTAGTTAGTTAACACCGCCACATAAGCTATTTGGCTACAAGGTATTCTGCAGAGTTCATATCCATCTTTGGCATCTTTTTAGATTAGAGAGTATTTTTTTGTTCTCTTGTGGTGGATGTTTTTCCCACTAGGTTTTCCTTCGCTGCTTGGGACTTCTTTTTTGTACATGGGTACCTCATAGGCTTTATGCCAGAACCATTTTTCTTCTTCTTCTTCTAGAAGATTGTGTTTGTATATGGGCACCTTATCGAGGCCTTTAGTTTTCGGGCCCTCATTGACACATCTTTCTTAGTTATTTATGAGTGTCTTCCTCTTCCATTTGACTCATCACAATCGGCTACCCTAGCTTTATGAAAGTGGGGTGTTAGTGTGAGTTATCCTATGTGTCCTCTTCTCATATGGAGGGTCATCTCACATGGGTTAGTTTAGGGTTTCATGTGTGTCATGTACTAGGTTACTAAAGCACCCTATATGTACCCCTTTTCTATTCATTTATGAGCATGCCAAGACACTCCACGTTGTCTTTCCTCTATGCAAGATTTATTTTGTCGAGCAAGTTCTTCCATTAGTGATCGATTCTTTCTTGTTATCACCGAGCTATCACGATTCCGTTGGAGTGCAACTACTTTGTGGTGCCTCATTTCCGATTCGATTCTCGCAAACTCTTTTCGAGATAAGTATGTGAGTTCTTCATCTCAACCACAAAAAATGGCTCAGGTATCTAAAACTAACACATCTATTCCTTATTTTTATATTATTGATCATATCAAGAAAATAAAATTTGAATGTCATAAGTCGAATACACGAGAGCTTTTCTTCTTAACTAGCTAAATAGGCTAGTCAAATACGTGCAATCACCAGGACCATCTAATGCATCAAAAGGCCTCGCTTCAACCCAAAGATACTCCTTCCCAAAACAATGTTGCAATTGTTCAAAACCCATCATCTTCTAAAATGATAGAACCTTTTTATGTTTCCTTATTACTTAATGGTTTCAAGTTAGGCAAATGCATTTTAGATTCGATGCTTCGACAATGTCTTGTCATCTAAAGTTGCAAATGCTCTTGGGGTTACTCGACAAAGACCATTGGAAGGTTTTATTCCATGGAAAGAAAAGTCCCTTTAATTAGAAGATCAAAGATGCACAAGCTCTTTTGACAACTTTCCCGACAAAATATTGAAAATGACAATCTTAGTTACATACATTATTGTCTCCTATGGGATGTTCACGAGTAGAAACTTATACAAAGAACTGGGAAGAGAGGTAAAGATGGATTGGTCTTGTGCTCAAAGGAATAAATCGAAGGAAAAGAATTCAAGTAATAGCCATGATGTTTATTTCTCAGAATCGACCACGGTGTTTATTTCTCAGAAATGGGTGAAGACATTCCAGAACTAGAACTTTAACCGAACCAGAAGAGGCTGAAAATTTTTAGACTGGAGTTTCGATGGCATTGTTGCTCTTTTGGATCAAGAACCAACATTCTATTAATATCTCTAGATGATGAGATATTCCCATACTCCTACAAGCTGATGTTTGAGAATGCCAACAATACGACAAAGTATGAAGCATTGTTGCTAGGAATGGAGCAAGCTAGAAAGAAAGGAGTAAAACTCCTCAAATCCCAAGGAGATGCTTGAACTTATAGTAAAGTAAGTTTGAGGGCAATATCAAGTCAAAAGAGACAAGCTAAGACACTACAGAGATAGAGATTTTGTGGCTTTCTCTATCAATTTCATTCCAAGTGTTCAGAATTCCAAGGTTGACTCTTTGGTAGTCACAACTACACTATTAAATCTAGATAGACCACCGTCCATATTCACACAAGGAAACTATAAAGTGGAGATGGTCTACCATCCCAAAGTCCCTGATAATGTTGAATAGTGGTAGATTTTCAATGACGACAAACAAATAGTTACATTTGGAGCAACAAGACAACTTTGATGAGTTGTATTTTGAAGGGAGTAACTCACCACCACGATAGACAACCACAGGTGAAACTGATCTAGATCATGATGATAGTAGTGGGATAATCCAATTGAAAGGTAACAAAATCCCAAGGGTTTAGTTTCCTTAGAAGAGATTTTTGACAAGCATGATCAATACCTGAAGAAAAATAAAGAATATGGTGATAGTTCTTCCTCTGAAGTGCAACCATTAAATATGGGTATGGAGGATGAACCCAAGATTGTGAATCTTGGGAAGTGCTGCTCTAAACAAGAGCAAGAAGCATTCAGAGGCTTCTTAAAAAGTATGTTGATGTCTTTGCATGGTCTTATAAAGACTTAAAGACATATCTTCCAAAAGAGCTGCAACACTACATCCCCTTGCAGCTTGAGCAGAAACCTTACAAGAAAAAGCTCAGGCATCATAATCCAACCATTCCAGGAACCATTTTTGCTGAGGTTCAAAAGCTTTTAGATGTAGGTATTATCTATCCCATTCATCACTCTGAATGGTTAGCAAATATTGTACCTGTAAGAAAGAAAAATGGTGAAATCCACCTGTGTGTGGACTTCCACAATCTAAATCAAGCTTCCTTGAAGGACAACTACCCACTTCCCATCATGGATCACACCCTACAGGTAGTAACTAGTTTAGAAATGCTCTCTATGCTAGATGATTTTTCTGGATACAATCAAATCGAGTGGCAAGAGAAGATCAATACAAAATTGCATTCACAACACCATGGGGTACATTTGTATATCGTAAAATACCTTGTGGATTGGTCAATGATGGGTTAACCTTCTAAAGAGTAATGTATATGAAATTTTCTCACTTGAAGGAAAAAGTATAGTGGTTTATCTTGACGACTTAACAATCTTTTCTTAAAAGAGAGCTAATCACATTACTGATCTAGAAGAAGTCCTTATTCAATGTCGAAGGCATGGGATTTCTCTAAATCCCAAGAAATTAATAATTGTGTTTACCGAGGGAAAGCTTCTATGACACATCGTCTCAGAGCGAGGAACCCAAAATGATCCAGAAAGGGTGCAAGCCATTCAGAACTTGCCTCTTCCAACTTCCAAGAAAGGAGTTCACTCATTCTTTGGTAAAGTAAATTTCCTCATAAGATTTGTCCCAGATTTTGTTGAGTTAACTCGACACATCTCAGACATGATGAAAAAGAAGAAAGACTTTAAATGGAATGAGGAAGGGAAACAAGCCTTTGAAAGAATCAAAGAAGCCTTAACAAAAGCTCCAAAGTCTTTGGTGTCACTAGATTTTAGTAAAGAATTTATTCTTTACTGCTATTCTTCTGAGCATACAATGTCAACCATTCTCATGCAGAAGAATGAAGAAAATATTGAAGCTCCCATAACATTTATGAGCATGCCTTTGAAGGCATACAAGTTGAAATACACTCCCATGGAGAAACATGCCTACATAGTTGTCAAGGCATGTAAAGCATTCAGGTACTACATTTTATCCACGCATACAACTGTTTATGTACCTGATACTACAATCAAATCCATCCTAGCTCAACAGGAATTAGGATTGCATGAGGAACTTGGGTAACCAAGGTGCAAGAATATGACCTAGACATAAAGCCTACAAAGATAGTAAGAGGTAGAGGTATATGCTAATTGGTGACAGAGAGAAGATAGGATGATCCACCACAAGAAGAAATTGATGAGGACTTACCCACGATTCTTTTTATAAATCTGATTGATGAATGGTACAACAAAATTGATTACTTCATGACATATGGGGAATGCCCAAATCATCTCACTCGCAAGGAGAAGCGTACCATAAAATTGAAAGCAAAAGACTTTGTCCTTTGGGATAATGACTTGCATAAAAAGGAATTGATGGTGTATTTCTTCGATGTGTGGATAAAGCTCAACATGATCAACTACTAAAACAATTTCATGACATGGGATATGGTGGTCATTTCTCAGCTAGAGTCATTGCACACAAGATCCTCTAAGCAAGGTATTATTATCCCACCATATTTAAAGATACTACAGATTGAGTATCTAAATGCCAAGCATGCAAGTAGTTTTTGGGCGTGTAAAATTACCAACATTACCTTTGAAGTCAGTCATGATTGATGAACCATTTCAGCAATGGGGCATGGATTTCATTGGTATGCTAAATCCCCCTTCTAATGCTAGTCACCATTACATTCTGATGACTAATGACTATTTAAGTAAGTGGGTGAGAGCCATTCCTGTTTAGCAAGCTTCTTCGAGGAGGTATGCAACTTCATCAAACATAACATAGTTGTGAGATTTGGTGTACCTCACAAAATAGTCATAGACAATGTTGCGAATCTATCCTATGAGGAGATAACTAAATTTTTCTACACTCACAGTGTCTAGTTAGTGCATTCTTCCAACTATTACCCTCGTAGGAAACAGATAAGTGGAATCTAGCAACAAGAAATTGATAGCAATCATCCGTAAGCTGGTGGAAGAAAATCAGAGAACTTGGCACAAGAAACTTTTTGATGCACTCTGGGCAGACAAGATTACACCAAAGAAAGCAATAGGTATGTCTCCTTTTCAACTGCTGTATGGGATAAATGCATAAATACCTATTACTATTGAATTTCCTACCCTGTAATTATCCAAGGCCATAGAAGATGTTACATACCAAGATTCCTTGGATAAAATAATTATGTATCTATCTGAGTTATAAGAAATGCATACCCAAGTGGTAGATAGGTTGGCTGAGCACTAGTTGAAGGTCAAAAATGTATTTGAAAAGAAGGCTAGAGACAAGAAGTTTGAGATCAGAGATTGGGTACTCTTATGGGACAAGAGACATGAACCGAAGGGAATGCACAAAAAATTTGATTCACTATGGAAGGGGCCCTTCATGATCAAGAGAATTGCCAAAATGGATAGTTTCATCCTTTCCTACTAGGATGGAATTGAGTTACCATTTCCTTTCAATGGGCAACATTTGAAGCTCTTTAGAGTTCGAGAGATAGGGTAAAATGTGTCTATACATAAATAAAATTTCTTTTTTTCTTTTCTTTTTATTTTTTTTTTTTTGTTGCTTGACCCTGAACCTAATGGACAAGATACAAAACCAAAGATGTTGGGATCTCATCTTCACTTCTTTCATTTTGATAGAAGTAAATATGTCCACAGACAGAGCCAACTAGTGTCCCAAGATTTCACCCTAAAATCTGGGACTACCCCTTTTTAAATTTTTCATTTTTTTAAGTAACGGGTCATGTTTTTGTGTTTTGTTTTTCCTGTGGTTGCTTGTGTTGCTCTAAGGTATCCCCAGAGAGTCATAAAGCCACGTTCGTCAAATACCCACATGAAAAAGCTCACTCAATTCCTTTGCCAGACTTTGTCTGAAAGCGTTTTATTTATTTTTATATTAAATAAATAAAGTTCTTTTAAAAATAGATTGAGCTAAAATTAGAGAATTTGGGTTATATAAAGCACTTCACCCCATCATTGTTACCACACCAATATTACTTTCACCTCAAAGTGGAGCATTCACCAGGGGAGGAGTTTTACAGATTAGCTAATTGGAGAATTCTTTTTGAGCAATTGCCCATAATTTCTTTTAGATAATTTTGTTTTTATTTATTTCTTGTGTTCTAGTTTTGTTTTTCTCCGTGTTTCATCTGGAAATTCCCCGTGGCCTTTTCTTTCTTCCTACTAGATCTAGTCCAATTGCATAGGGTTTTTAAAAGCCATTCTTTGCCTCAGACAAAGGGAAAATTAATTATTAAGTGCTGGTTTTCATGTCCATGTTTTCAACGCAGCCTCTTAGAGCCAAATCATGAATTTTGAAGTCTTTTGCAAGCATCTTTCCCTCTGAAAATCAACGCAATTATCATAGAGAGCCAAGGTAAAATGACCTAGTGCAAATCGTGGTTTTTGACAGCCCATGCTTATGTTTTCCACGCTGCCTTATCTCACTAAAATCCATGCAATTCGATGAAGGAAAAGTCACTTAAATTCATTATGAATTTTCATGCCTTCCTCCTTGAAAATCAACGCAAGTCTTTAGTGCAAAGCATGAATATTGGTTGCCTTCCTCTCTAAATTTCCACATTCCTTCCCACTTGGAAATCCACGATGGTCTTTAAAGTGCAAGTCATGGTTTTTAAAACCTTTGTCTGCTAATTTTGAGTTGCCCTTCCACTCCAATTTCCATGCATATATTAAAATGAGTTTGCAAGCTAAATCGTGGTTTTTCTAAGCTACATTCCCTTTCTAATTTCCACGTTGCCTTCCCTTTCTAATTTCCATGAAATTTTCCTAGTGCAAGTCGTGGAAATACAAGCTGCCTTTCACCTTGGAATTTAACGCTAATAAAACTACCTTCCACCTTAGAAATTCATGTGAATATTAAAAAGAGAAGTTGCAAAGTCAAATCATGGATTTTGAGCTGCCCTTCCACCTCAATTTTCACACAATTCTTAAAGAGAAATTCCACTTGTGCAAGTCGTGGTTTTTAAGAGGTTTGTCTTCTAATTTTTAACTTCCTCCTTCCTCCATTTTCCACACAACTTTCCCTTTCTATTTTCCACACACCTTTCCCTTTCTATTTTCCATGCAAATTTCCCTTTCTATTTTCCATGCAATTCCTTAAGCAAGTTGTGGTTGTTAAGGAGATGGTATTCTATGTTTACCACAACATTTGAAGAAAGAAGTCAATTGTTATAAATTTAAAAAAATCCAAACCTCCTAAAGTGCTTGCATGAATATTCATAACCTTGGCTTCTTAATTGCAATCATCCAATTATTCACACCACCCACTTATCCTTGCATCCACAAAGTTTTATAAGGGAAAAATTTTTTAAAAGTTGTGTGAATTCCAAATACTTTGTCTTCCAATTTCAACACAACTATTCTTTGCCCAAACACAACCCATGAAAATGCATGCAAAGTCTCCCAATTAATCCCTCTAAAAGCCCATGCATGTTATTCCCAATCTCCCAGTTAAGACCATATTGAGCTTACTTATATTTTTTGCACTTGAGTAATTCCTAGAATTAAAAGTTTCCCACATGTTATTAAAATTTAAAAATGATGAGTTGAATGTTTTCCTGAATTGTTTACAGGAGTATTTCACTTTTGCACATACTTGTGAAAATTAAGTTGAGGTTAGTGACAAATACATAGGATATATCTCTAGAATTAGGGAAGTAATTGCAACTTCTACGCAAATAGATCCAACTCATATAATTGACAAAGCATCTAGTAAAAGTGGAAAAGGGAGATCACGGAGACATGCTTGTTCAAGCAAAATGAAGGGTGATGGCAAAGATAATCTAGCAGAACCATGCATAGTGTCAAAGCTTGTTTGAGATTAATGATACTGAGACATGGGGCAAGAGTTTATCAATGATTTAATATCTAAAGGTCCAGGAAACCAGTAGGACATCCCTTATGTGGGCTATAAGGGACAATGGAATTATCCAAGCTGCAACATTTCTAGCTATGACCCAGTTACGAGTTTGTTCTAGAATGTGCAAAGTTCTACCATCCTCTATCTAGAACAATCAGGGATGCAACAAGAAAGACAATGATTAGAATGGATGCACAATTCATCAATTATTGCCTCAAGATCTCGACAAGACCCATAGTAATTAAAATTAGCATGCAAGAGGATTTTGATAGGTGGGAGAAGAAGAAAAATTGACTGTGTGGGTATAATGAACATGAAATATATCAAGAAGCCCACGATCACCATCAAAATTTCCAAGGACTCTTCCAAGGTCAAATCTGGTGCGGGAGGTTGATGACATCACTCGGTTGTTGTGTAGAATAAATGGGGAAGGTAATGCAAAGAAATTTCACTCATGGATGCAATCCTTCATCAGGAAAATGAGATCAAAAAATATAATTCAATGATCAATTGGGTATAAATCATTAGCAACAACATCGAGGAACAACTTAAAAAGGTTAGGCAAACATTCAATTTTAAAATGACTTCATATCTTGTGTATGTTGCAGCCTCAGATGGGGTATTCTCCAAGTTGGACAGAAGAGGGATACTTTCAAAGGATCCTATCTATGAGTTTTACCCATAGTTGGTATTATCTAGGTACTACAAGGAATACAGGGTAGTGAATGATGGCTTCTTTTATGAAGTCATTTGTAGGCTTAATAGTGATTTGAGGACAAACAGAGTCAACGAAGAAGCTTGGGAAGTTGTCTCTCAATACGGTTGTGTTTTCATTCAGTTTGTTGACTTCACTTATCTCAGGGTTAGTGGCTTCTCAGGTGCACCAATCAAGCTACCTACGTATCCCAATGATAAATGGATTATCATGGAGCTATGCAGCAACTCGTAGAACTACATGAATTCCAATCGAAAAAACACAGGATGACAGTTAGCTTCCCAATCATAGTGGGCAACTATATTTGTCAGAATATTCACAGAGCCAGAAATGTCCAAGCTGAAATGTTTCTTTCCCATAAGCATAAATCTTTCCTAGCCCGGATGAATTTTGATCCTTATGGAATAGCAAAGAAGATAGTCTCCCAGGAATACACACACATTCCTTCATTGGAAGATTTCGGATGAAGTGCAGGAATGAATATGAAGTCAGGAAAAGAGATTTCAATAGACTAATAACTTGACAAGTTTCTGACTTTGATTTGGCAAGAATACTTGCAGACCTTCCTGATGATGGCCATGTGATATTGGATGCATACCATCAAATGGGTGGAGATAAAACTGCTCTTCAAAGCAATATAGGTGGTGTTAAAACAATTAAGGGAATTTATTCAATAGTCTAGTTAATACCTCAAACTGGTTGATAGAAAGAGGATACTGCTTAGATGAAGTAGTAATGCATCAGATAACAAGGAATTTTAGAAAAAGGAAGCATGATGGTGAAAGTAACAAAATACTAGAGAAGTTAAAAGTGCTAAAGAGGTCTCAAACATTGGGTAAAGGAAAGTCTCCAACTATTTCACAAGTGTCGTTTATTGACGGAGCTTCCCTGCATCAACCCACAACACTTCAGTAGTTTTGGCATCACATGAAGTCATGGTTATTCCACTATTGAAGCCAACATCATTCATATACACTCCTCTTTCACCACCTGGTTCTACACCTCCTCCTCCTCCTACAAAGGAATTGAGGGAACACATGGCATAATTTGAAAGGGCACTTTCCTTGGATGTTACAAAAGGAGAGAGTCATAATATAGTGGTGAATTCTAATGCAACAGGGCCCGAGAAAGAAATGGTGGTGCACATCGATGCTTCTTATTCTCCAAATAATAACTCTTTTGGTTAGCTTTGCAAACAATTCCAGATGGCTAGGGAAGTAATTAACTTGGAAGAGGAAGACTTGCAGCATTGCCCATAAGTTTGGGAGGAAAAGATAAAAGACATAAAGATTCCAAAGTGACTTCAAGGTTGTTCATTGAGGAATCAAGGAAAAAGTTTCTAGAATTATCAGCTTGCTGAAGGGAAGCAAAAGGGAGAACTAACGGTAGTGGGTATATCAGTGACCAGAGTGTTATTGGGGCAAGTCAACACTGAGGGATTGAAGTAGGATACCCAGACGTTGATAGATACTTTATTCCTCAAGCTTGACAAGGAGAAAGTAGAGAAAGCCAAATTTCATGAGCAGATCTCCCAAGTTATGTGAAATTATCACCAAGGTTGCTAAACCTTCCTCACAACTAGTGCTAGTACAGGAACATGTAAGCTGCCATTTGATCAAAGAGGTTGAAGAAGTAGGTGATAAAATCAAAGATATTGATGAATGGGAGAAGAAAATCATCCACCAAGTGGCAACACAATACAAAGAAGTACCAACTAACTTGGAAATTATGCACAAAGCATTGGCTCAGTTGAAAGAATTGATGACAAGTATAAAAGATGAGAATACAGTTGCTAAAAGCCACTTGGAGATCTTGGCTAAAATCAATTCACTACTTGAGAGTGTATTGATTGAAGAGAAAATAGCACCAGACAAATCAATGGAAAAGGGTAAGCAGTTGGAAATGACGATGTCTTTCCACATGAAAGTTCTCAAACATATGCTGAGAGAAATGCAGTTGCTGGAAGACAAAATGGAAGAAGTGTCGGGAAGTGTAATCTCTTTCTCTACGGAGGAAGTAATTGATGGTGTCCATTATTATACAAGATTCATTCCCGAAAAACCTTGACTTCCTTTGAATACTTTCTTCCATATCTCTAGAAGAATATTGATGAAGCCGTCATAAATTTTGATGAAAAATATCTTATATTATAGTATTGCAATAAGATACAAGATAATTTCCAACAAAAAGCGGGCAAAGATGAGAGCACATCCCAAAACCATGGACAAACTAGTCAAGGATTCATGCAAATGTCAAGGAATTTGGACCTAGTTTAAAGAGGGTAAAGGCAATCATTGATATTCTATCCAGGGAGCTACTAAGGTTTAAGACTGAAAGTGGATTTATTGCTAAGGAAGATGGGAAAACAATGAACTACATGCTTGACAAATACATTCAGTATCAGAACAAAGGGAAAGTATGAAGTGTCACTGCTGGAATGACTTTCTTCTTTTTCTTCTCCTTCTTCTTATTTTCTAAGAAAAAATTGTAAAACTAAAGTAATTGGTTAAAAGTCATTACTTCTAGTTGTTTGAAAAGGTCCTTTAATTAAGAATAGGTGGCAGACATGCAAGGCATTGATTTAGTCTTCAGTTGTAAATCATGCATGTCATGCAAAGAGGAATTTTAGGAGAAAGATTGCCAATTGTTCCCTTTTTATAGTTCCCACATGTTTGAGTTCATTTAAAGTTTCCTATATTTATTTTCCTTTATACACCATAAATAGAGGAAGATCCTATAGATTAAAAGGGTCACAATTTTGTTCATCGAACTTATTTAATGAGATGCTTTTGTAACTAGAGAATTTTTGAGATATCAAATTTGTGCTTTGGAACCCTTTATGTGTTTTCATGAAAGCTAGGGATTGAATAAAAGGTGGATTTATTGAGAATCGCGTGTCTATAATGCTTTGTTGTTTACTTCTATTAAAGGTTTTCGATAAAGTTTGTGTTATCTTAGATCTAGATTAGAAGTTTTCTTTTCCCTTATTGTTGAATGTTGTGATTTGTCTATTTATTTAATTTGCATGGATGAGACCATCTCTATTAACTATTGGTTGATTCAACACATCTTCCTTTCTTCTTTCCTACTTCTATTTTCCCCCTTCGTAAATATTCCCATCACAATGCTTGCTTACTTACTGCCAAATTACCTAGCCGTGGTTCACGAGTGAGGAATTAAAGTAAAACCCCGAAAGTAGTTATTATGATTCACCCCTAAAATAGATAAACATATTACATAGGAGCTTCATCATTAAGTGAAAGAGATTTATCTCATGATTGCCTAGGTTTTACGTTGTGCATAAAATCTAGCCAATATCGCATGTTTTTAACACAAAGTTATTTATCTAAGAAAGTTGGAGGCTTCATGACTCTGATGGATGATTTTAAATTAACATTTGTTAACCAAAAGTACATGAAAGGACATATCATTGTAGACTAGTTAACTGAAAAACCATTAGATGGAGGTGATCTAGTTGACTTGGATTTCCCGACGAATGCATATACTATGTCAAAACCAAGCCTCCCATTTTTGTGTGCCCATGGTATTACGATATTATTAACTTTATTATGGACCATGCATACCCTAAAGTGGAAAATTCGTAATAAAGAAGATCTCTACGTGTCATAGCCACCTAAATACATAATCATAGAATAAGTGCTCTACCGCATAGCCTTCCATGGAATGTTGTTAAGATGTTTCAACAAAGAAGAATCAAAAGATCATTTATGAATCCCACAATGGAGTATGTGGAGGTCACTTCAGAGATCACGTCACTTCTAGAAAGATACATCGGATGGGCTATTTCTAGCCTACATTGGGACATGACGTAGTAGAGTATGTGCGCAGGTGTCACAAGTGTCAAGAGTTCTCTCACGAGATCCATATACCCGCCAAGCTCTACAACCGATTGCAACACCATGGCCCTTTTCCACGTGGGCTTGGATTTGATAGGGAAGTTCTCTCCCTCATCAACAGACAAGCAAAATTTCATAATTATGGGCACTGAATACTTCACAAAGTGGGTAGAGGCCATGCCTCTTACCATTGTACCGAGATGTGTAATTGAAAAGTTTTTTTGAACCAAATTATCTGTAGGTATGGGGTCCCACAAGTCATTATATTTGATAATACTATGTCTTTAAAGAATGAAGAAGCATGTGAGTTATGTGAGAAGTTCAAAATAAATCACCACACGATTCCTCTTATTACCCTCGGACAATGGATGACCGAGGCAACTAATAAGACATCAAAGTCCATCCTCCTGAAAAATGTAAAGGAGAACAAGCATGATTGACACTTAAAGTTATTTCCGGCCTTGTGGGCCTACATAACATCAATTTTGTCTCTCATCTCATACTTGTTCTCCTTTACATTTTTCAGGTGTGGCTTATGGTACCTTGTTGCCACACTTAAAGTTATTTGTTTTGTTTGTGAGGGGTTTTGGCCTTCACAAATCGTACCTCACCCTTTATCTTCAAAAAGAAAAAATACAAGGGATTTAAACAAGCAATATAAAGCTTTCTTTTTTACTCTTTTTACAATATCTCAATTGTGATGTTATTTATATAAAAAAACAATAAAGAATCTCTTTCAGAAGCATAACAAAGTCAACCAAACCTTCTAGTTTCCCCTGCAACTCAAATGAAATAATTTCAATGAGAGCAAAATAAAATCAAGCTATTTTCTTCTCTTTTTTATTAAAAAATAAAGTGGGACTGAATTTTAATTGATTTAGGGCATATTTAATAAAAGTTTGATTAAAAACTTAGCTTGGAAGATATGTACAACTATTAATAAACTAGGACTGAGAAGGTTTTATTTTGGCAAACTTAGCTCATTAACCAGCCATGTGACTACCATTAGAGAGTTAGCTAGGTATTTTAACAACCCCCTTTGCAAAATTTGTTCATAATCTATAAAATTTAATAGTAGCATGAAAGTTTTTGGATGTTGTGAACAAAACCCATAAAGCATTTATATCTTTTGCCATGTGGAAGGTGTGAATATGATGCAACTAAAAATGGATCTTCAAAAAAGTCATCAGAAGAACCTAAAACTTGATCCCGTGTGGTAATGGCGGCCATAAGAGAAAACATTAGCAAACTACCAATATTATCCTCCACGGAACAAAACTTCCAATAATAGAGTGATTCAACACCGCTAGATTATCAATTTGAAAATATTAGAAAACCCTCGATCTCATAATAAATTCAAAGAACAATAACCGGACATTCAATTTACCATACTCAACGCTCTAATACCATATTGGAGTGACCTCTAAGAATGCAATTGGAATAATGAATGCACTGAAGCTTGAACAAAGAAATAACAACAAATGAGCAAGCCATTGTGTGAGAGATATCAAAGAATGAAAACAATGCTACATTTCTCCTTGTAAATCAGCAATACAATAGGTGTACTATATAGGAGGAAGAAAGTGTAACTTCCACCTAGAATCATGGAGATAACTACCATTAGACTAGTGGAGAATAATCCTAGAACAAAATGTAACTGCCACTTAGCTAATAAAGGTGGTAGTTAACTCCTCGAAGACTAAAGAACACCTAAGCAAGCTAAATCTACATGTGTAGGAATAATCTAAATAAATAAATAAACAGAATAATTAATATTCTACATCAATATCTTGTATGATTTTTTAAATTATCCACTATCTCAATGTCCTTATAAATCAACATGCGAGTTGTTCCCTCACAACCCACCTCATCTCGATGATATTGACCATGGTGTAGCTCATACTTATTCTCTCAATAATGGCCATTATAATCTTCTAAGTTTTGACCTTCTAAACTCCAAGGTTGATGGAAAAGAGCTCCATAGGTGGGTGAGAAATTTTGAAAATCAACAAATATTTGTTATAAGTGTTCACCGAACCGAAAGATAACAAACCTTGTTTTTGACCAAACTCACTAGTCAATGGTGGTTTTTTTATAAAGAAAGTCTTTACTTTAAATATGAAACTTAAATAGATATTATTGTATAGTTATAACCTTGAGCTTAGCTAGCTCATATTACTAGCCTAAGTGCACCTAGGCTCATAAGGGAGTAGGCGGTGAGGGGTTCAACCCCCGGGCCCTTCTCACAATTTTGAAAAGGAATTTATGCCTTAACTAAAACTTGAATAGAAGTTTTAGATTATAAATAGTTGAACTAAGTAGTGCAAGTTGCTATAGTATAATTTTGCAAGAATTTGCAACTAAGAGGCTAGGGGTTCAAAACCTCTAACCCTTTTTACTTTAGAACTTTCTATTTTGAAAATAAATTTTGTTAGGAATTTTTAAAATGAATATATTTTAAAATAAAATAAAAAAACAAGTATTTTGATTGATTTTTGAAAAGTTATTATAAATTTTAATTGTTCAAATAACATTTAAAAAAAAAAATTCGAAGTTAAGTATTTAAAGATATCACAAAAATCACAAAATTACAAAATTAAGTTTTTGTTGATCTCTAAATTATGCTTAAAATTCAAAAACAAATTAGTGATCTATCAAGTTTTTGTTTCACGAAAAATTAATATATGCCTTGAAAGAAAATAGGCTTTGAAAAATTGTTTTTTTGTTTTCGCTTTTTTTTTTTTTTTTTTGTAATACACAAATGGGGATTAAGGCCTGTGCAACTACCTAGGTGCTAACATTTAGGGGGCGCTAATTTATTTTATTTTACTATGGTTTTTATAAAGAGTAGATTAATTTATTAGTTCCATATATGCTAGTAGTTGTCCAACCTTACATACCAATTCAATTCACTTCATCAAAATAAAATTAAAATTACATAATTGTATTAAGAATATGATATTTAGGAGGCCTCAAATATTTATGCAAGTAAAATTACATAATTGTATTAAGAATATGATATTTAGGAGGCCTCAAATATTTATGCAAGTTCCTTTGTTCTAGGATTCTTAAATTTAATTCATACTCATGTATTTTCATACTTTGTATTGTTTTGAAGTCTTGGAAGTTTTTTTGGAGGAGAGATCAAGAAAGGTGAATATGTCAAAAATGCGGAAAAAATAGTTGGGAAATATATGAGAAAAGGAGGATTATAATATACTATATGTTAGAGAATTAACTGGGGTTTTTAGGCAGTAGTATCTATAAAAAAATTATTAGGAAGTTTTTCTGATGGTAGAGGCATAACATATCAAGTAATATGATATTTGGTCATAGTTAATTATTTTTTTGACTATAAATTTTATTTATTTATAGAAGGCGTTAGCTCTAGTATTGCCTAAGGCGCTCGCTCTAATATTGCCTAGGCACTCAACCCTTAATTCGGCCTTCGTAATACATGGAAAATTATTATAAAAACCTAGAAAATTACAAATTAATTTTTCAATACTTTTTTGGATAAATTTAGAAATGGATTCATCAGTCAATTTTAGTTTAGATAAATCTTAGTTGTTAAATGTTCAAATTACAATATTTAGAAAATTAGACTAAAATATGAGTTTATGGACTAGAAACTCTATGATCTTCTCAATGAGACAAGACAAACAACCTACTCGTAAGTAAGATAACGTAAATAACCTAAATGCCTTCCAAAAAAATCTCAAGAGGTCATGTCCATCATCCTAAGAAGCATTAAGGATGAATTACTACTCCATATTAGACATCGGGAATATCCTAGAGAAGCCTAAAAATAACTCAAGTTTGTGCATGAAGGCACTACACTCTCCAAAATCATAAAAATAATAGAGAAGCTTATGATCACTCGAAGAAAGGAGATGATAAAATTGTAAACTATCTTGTAAAATTTAAAAACATCAACTCCTAGTTGGATGGTCGCAACTACAACCTAATCTAAGATAAGCTCTTGTAATTCACAATTCGAATGAACATTCATGAAAATTTTAGAAATTTTATATCTATTTTGAATTGTAAGTATCAAAATTAAATTGATATCCCTTATTTGAATTCCCTATTTGTTCTACTTATCCAAGAAAAAAGACCATTAAAAATTATTCTAAAAAAATGTCACTGAAACCCTTCTCTCCCAAAATTAGAAAACCTATGTTCCTAAAAATAATAGAAATAAGAATGGTAACTATAATTTCAAATTAAAGTTCAAAAACTCTAACAAAATTGGGAATAAATAGAACTTTCACAAAAAAATTAAAGTGAAATTTAATGGAACATGTCATAAGTATGGAAATTTGGGTCACAAAGAGAAATATTGTTATCAAAACAATAAATCTTTTAACATGATAAGTAGAGAGTGCAACTAGTTAGAGATATGTGGATATGAAAGTACTTGATAAAATAAATAGAATGAATTGAATTATTAAATAGTGGGGAATGACATATGAAAATACTTATACCTTGTAGAGATGATGCTTTAACCATTGATTGAGATCTAGGAATATGTTGAACAAAGAAAGATGGAAGTTCATAATTATAATGCTCATTATATCTTAATTATATCTTGGTAGAAATTTGTATAACAATGCAATAAGAATCCTTATGTCTTATTTATAGCTTGGTGGAATTTATAACCCACAGTCTCAATATCGGAACATAGATCTCAAATATGAATAGTATAATCTAACTATGTATGAGCAGAATCGATAACTATGGAAAAGTAATTTAGTTATCTTGATTATGATTTTAGTAGAAATTGGAATAAACTATTTGAATATGACCACATATGGGGTATGTTTTTCTATATTTTGTGTGGATAAAATATAGTGACTTTATTATATGAACAAGATGATGTTTTAGATTATGAATATAATGAGTTTTGTGGGCATATCAATGAATTTCTTAATATTTTGGGGATGATTATGGAAATTTTGGCTTAAGATTATCGTAATTGGTATGGGACAGTTACGAGAGTTGTTATTGCTTGAGTGCTACTCCTAGTTTGGAATGATGTGAACATAAGAAAACCTAGTTCATAGTCCTTATACTTGTGACACTCATAATTAGTATGGGACCGTTGTAAGTGGCATTATTTCTTAGATGTTGTCCTTAGTTTGATGGTTTTTATTTGTGGATTGTTATTTCTTACTATTTCCATTAAACATATTTCTAGGACACTATTTGTTAAACATGGAAACCCTACTTTTCGGAAAGTTAGACTCTTGAATAGTAGATTAGAAACTAATATAGATTATGATTTAAAATGTGTCAAGATGATGACCTAACCTTAAAAAGAATTGAAAAATGTAAAACTAGAATGTGTATTATAATACTATCTATGGGACAATATAGTTTCATTATGTTGATTGGGAAAAATAGGGATAGGATCCTTATAATGAGAATGGTGTTGGTTGGTATGAGACATTAACAAGGGTTGTTAATTACTTGTACCCAACCTCTAGTTTGTCTTTCTTTTTATGATCAATTTTTGGGATATTATAATAAATATCTCCTTAATGTGAGTTGTGAATGAGAGTACTTAGAGATATGTGTATATGGACTATGAGTGACATATATGAATGGGTTAGACAACTCAATGTAGTGGACCACACATGACAAGTGTTAGGGGGTTTGGGGATGAATGTGGACGGAATTGAAGTCTTCTTTCATGATTAGTTAGTATGGGATTATTTTATGCCCAGTAAATTGTCGATTTCATTAGGAATGTGTACCTATTGTTATCATAAGTCTTTTGGCCAAAAACATATTCATTAGCATTATTATCTCTAGGATGTTTTATTCCTACCATGTTCATAGGTCTAACACTTTTTGGATGGGTACACACATGGTATTTCTCTCTTACATTATTGATTACTCGCATCTTCCCTCTCGTGAAGGGTAGGGCCAATCTCATTTTATAGGAGGTGTATGGAGATCCATAAGGATTTTGTTGGAGGTAAAGTGCTCCGATGATACTCTTTCTCTCTTTTTCATGGCTCCATCATTGGATGGATCTCGCGAAGGGAGAAAATTATGGAGCAATGTAGTTGTGATGTATTGTATTCATGATACTTGGGATATAAACCAATGTATTTTTATAACATGTGGAATTGTGAATAAATGGAACTAGCTTTTTTATCACTTATTGTGGTTTTGGAACTATGATGAAATCACATATGCTAAAAACATGGATGTATTATGAACTATGTTATGAAATGATTCATTAGATGGAATTATTACTATATTTTTTTGTTTAAATGATATTGAAATGGATTAAAAGAGAATGCACGTGTTATGGATTAAATGCAATGCCTTAGTTTGATCGGATGAAAATGTATAATCGAAAACATGTAGGTACTTGTATTTATTTTTTCATAGACAATTAATTTACTTATATATTATAATGGAAGCAATCTATACAAGTTACGATGAATGAAACAAATTAATATAATATGTTAGATAAATTTGATTATTTGTATTATTTATATATTACTTCTTGCATGTGTTGTATGATTAAGTTTAAGACTAGGAAATTGAGACGCATCAATTTTTGCCCCTAGTTGTGTATGAGATATTTGAATATTCTAGTTCAAAAAAGGGATGTTTTTCTAGTCTCTCTTGGGAGGTCTCTACACAAACATTATGTCTTCATCTAATCTATATTTGGAGAAAGTATAACATTTGTTACATTCACAAATGTGGGTAAATGGACTTGTATATTTTATAGTTGAAAAAGGAAGTCGAAGAATTTGATTTCTCCCTGAGTAGTTTGCAAACTTTTCATTTATGCCTCACCCACACTCATGTTCAATTGTATGGTAAAGCTCAAGTTCTAAGAAATGGGTTACTCATTTTTGTCATTTAGTGTACAAAATAAATCATTTTCAAGATCCAATTATTTGTGATGTTGTTCCATTAAAGGTATGTGATGTGTTACTCACTCAACCATATCTTTACCATTGACATGGAATATATGAGGTTAATGTAAGGAAAAATTTCACATATTTTTTGATGTTAGATACCGCATACCGGGTGTAGTCCTAAGTTATAAATCATTAACACCAATAAGTGGAAGAAGTTATTCATGCACAAGAAAAATATGGACTCCCAAGTCCATGACCCACCATAAGGTTTTTATCTCGATTCAAAAAACCCAAAAAATGGTCCAAAAACGAGATCCATAACTCAACATGTAATCCTAAATGAAAAGGGGTTAGTCATAGACACATCACATGTGGTTCACGTTGTAAGATGTATGAAAAAAACAATAAGACATTCAAAATCTTCATTTTATTTAAATATTGACATTTCTCTCTCTTTTTTTGGATATTTTACTTTTGGATCACTAATAATTTCCCAATAGGTTTTAGTAGTGTTTTTCCTAAGGAGTGAATAGAGTTAAAATTGTTCTAATTGCACACATTATTTAGTTAATTTCTCCTAAAATTTCCATAATTGAACAATTTGGTTTCAAATCTCCATAGGTTTTCCATACAACATACAACATTACAAGCATCACATAAGTCCCATCAACACAAATATGAGGTTGAATTCATAAAACATTCTTTACCACATTTAACATGACAATTTCTCACAAACTTGGGCACCTAACACATCAAAGATAGAAGGTACACACACCCAATATGTTAGTGTATTTAATTATCCATACACTATTGTATGTGATTAAGATGCACATATAATATTAATTGTATTTTAAACTCAATAATGCACTCATTAGTACATACTTATCCAAATCTATTAATAAATAAGAGTATAAACCAAGTTATTGAATTGATTGACTTCCACGATTAATATATAAAAGCAAACTTGTTTTGCAAGTAACTACTTTCTAATCCAAATAATAGTCTTTACTTGTTTCTATAAAAGTATGAAGAGCTAGTGTTAGTGATGATATTGTGGAAGAGATTTATTCGTACTTTGGAAAATTCAAGCCAAAGCTTATTAATAAAATTGTGGTGGTCATGTTACCCTTGGTAAATATGTGTAATGTCTTTACTTGAACTTTTATTAATTGATCATGTATGCATGCTTGTGGGTGTTTTTCTTATGATTATTTATAGCGATTCTAGAGAGTACATCATAAGTTAATATGGTATCAAAAATAGAAGCTTCACCTCTTGTTTTAGGCAACTTTATAAATTTGATTTGTATTTTTTTATTCTTTTTATTCATGTACCCAAATCATATATGAAATTTTCAAAAACAAATTTGCAAGCATAAAAATTATTGAACTTTTTAATGCTTTTATTCAATTCTATCCAAATCTAGTGGCTCACTTTGCAATTATCTAATATTATGCTCTCATGTTTCCTTCATGGGATCTAAGTTGATAAAAAATTGGTGAAAGTGGTGGGTTATTTAGGTTTAAAATTGGGTAAACTTTTTAGAATCCCCTATATAGAACATGTTAGCATGTGATTGTGAGTTGTCATTGATGTAAAAGAAACATTAATGACAAATCAAGAGCTAGAGGGAGGTTGGAATGAGATTGACAAGGCAAGACATGACAAAGGCTTGAGAACACCTGATTAAACACTGACTTCTTGAGGAGCTAATGACTACAGAGGCTAAATGGTGATGTGAGATCATGCTTGGATGATGTCATAGCAATTTTAGCAGGTATGTGACAACGAAATAAGGTTAGAATGATGGATACACAGTTGCATGCGTGGAATTGGTGAGACTAGCTCAGTTTAGTAGGCTTAATCCCTAGGCCTAGTTAGCAAAGTGACCTGGAAAGGTGGAGTGAAGGCATGAGGCAGCTAGAAAAGCATGGTAAATGTATGAAACACATGATAAAATGATATTTAAGGAGATACATGGTGAATAACAAGATAATCATGATGAGTTATAGTGTAAACTAGCTCAATTAGGCCTATTTCAAGGACCTAGAATGGGTGTTTGAAGAAAATCAGGCCATAACAAGAAAATGAAAGCATGGGAGGTGTATAGGGACATTTTCAAGAGTCCTCACATGAAGCTACATGTCATAAATCAACATTTGGAGGCATGGTTAGGGTCATTTCTATGATTGTCCTTCAGGACAAACAAGTTTAACATGCCCAAATGAGATGGGATTGGAAGTTCAGGGTGAACCATGAAAAATTATCCATTAGATATCATGGAGGAGGTAGTCATGAAGGTGTGGACCAAATTTGAGGACCAGAGGATGAGTTTTGTGCAAGATATTGAAGTTTTGTCAAAACCGGGCTAAGCAAGGTATGCCAAAATAGTGCCTGACTTCTTAGCGTTTGATCTAAATTGAAAAGCATTGTTAAGATAAATCATAAGAGAAATTTTTGAAGAGAATAGAAAGAAAAGATTATGCAAAAATTCTAAATTCAAAAGGATGAAGGATAAGAAAGTTCTATCCATTTTTTGGCACTGTCTAAAACCCTCCTAAACCCTAGTTGGAAGCTGATATGGAGAAAATTGATTGGTTATGCCTCCAAATGGAATTGTTTTTCTTGGAAAATGATTTGAGTGTGTAGATAACTCATTAGAGGTCATGTTCATGGTGGTTTGAGCTTATGAAACATGGTGGACCCACAAGAAAACAACTGATTTTGTGAAGAATTCAATGTACAATGAAATTTACAAAGGAACCCATGCTCAACATTTTGGTGAAATATGTTGGATATGTGCTCTTAATGTTCACAAAGTCATCGAGTTAGTTATCTGAAGAAAATTAATGATATAGGAGTTTCTCTTAGACCTACTGCTAAGAAAGCTAGTATACAAAGCTAGTGATGGTGAAATGGAGGTGCTCATGATGAAATGAACATTGTTGATGTTGTTTTTGGTCATGAATAGCATGAAGGTGTCCTATATGAGCTAAAAGTGTGCTTGGTTTGGTTTGATGAAGTGCTTGCATGCACAAGCTTTAGTGATCCAAACCCCCTTCTTGAGCTAGTGAAGAAGCCCTTAGCTACATGTATGAAGAAGGTGTTATTCCCAAAGAAGGTATGGCTATAAGTGCTTGAGCATGTTGTTTAGGATGCATATGAAGTATTTGAAGTAATGAAATGCCTTGGTGAGTGCCATGAAGGTGGTTGTGCCATGTTAGTTGAAGACTAGTTTTTCGAGCCTCCATAACCCAGTTAGATCAATTTAAGAAATTGGAGTGATATGATGGTCCTTGTTATGTTTTGATGATTTATGTCAATTGGATGTGAAAGAAGACTTCATGAGATTCATGTTGATGTATGATAGGTGATTGTATGACAAGGTTTAATGCTCTAAGTAACCAGATTTTTAGGACTATATTTCTGAGTTTAAAGGTCTGATTGTTGCTTGAATCAAATCAGCATGTTCTTGCTTGAATGAGAGTGATGAAGATACTCTTGGCATTTAAAGGTAATATAGAGACCACTCACCACCTTCTCCAAGATTTGAAGAGAGTTGAAGACATGTTCCTTGTATATTTTCAAGCACCTCCATGATTGCAATTTTTGGACCTCCATGAATGTGAGTGAAGCTCTAATGAAACATGAAGAAGAAATGAAAAGCATACAAGAAGTCAAGGAGTTATAAAGATAAATAAGGAGTATTGTAACATCCATGCATGCTTCAGACACTTGTCACAAGTCCTAGAAGAGATAGAAGACAAAAGGAACTCACCAAAAGGGAAGAGGACAAAAGAAATGACAGTTACATTTCAGAGATGTCAGATTGCAGGTCAGGTTGTAAGAGGAACATTTCAGATATGTCATATAGGGGAAAACGTTTAGGAAGCTTTCTTAGTGCTTAGTAAGAATATGAAACATCTTGACAGGTTATGTAAATCATAAGTTTGTAATTGACACAAAATTAGGTGTAATCATTACAAAAGGACATATTTTGTATGAAGTTATTCTTCTTCCTTGTACGAGTTGGAGAGTGTGTAGTTGAAGAGTTTTTGGTAGATGAAGTGCAAAAGGCATGTGAGGGTGTTTGCTTTGATGATAAAAACATCTTATTGTGAGGGTGAAGTTGTTGATGAAGATACCATTGAGGGTGTAGTAAGGGTATATTGAAACAAAATGATGTATCTAATGTATCAAGACTACAATTTTGCAACAATTAGTGAGCATGAAAGTGCAGATCATTGAGAGGGGTATCTGAGATGACAAGCATGATAAAATGTGTATGAAGAGGAAGCTTTGAGTGAGGTACTTACAGCAAATGAAGGAGGGTGAGAAGAGAAGAAGTGATTATAATTTGTTGTGTGAGACAACTAAATAAAAGTGATCAAAACATCTTGAAGAAGACTAAGTGGTGGCTTAACAATCGGGAGTTGAAGCTTCCTTGTAAGTGACAACTTATAAGATCAAGTTGAAGCTTGATTGAAGTTTTGGGAGTTGTGGCTTCCAAGCAAGTGGTGGCTTGCGAAGGTCAAGTGGTAGCTTGACTAAATTTTGGAGTTGTAGCTTCATGTTGAGTGGATGCTCAACAGTGAAATCATTGTAACATTTACAAGACATTTTTGTCCAAGTTAGTTCTTTGGTTTTAGTGGGTTTTTCTCCCTTTAAGGGTTTCCCACATTAAATCTGTCTCTCTATATGTGTTCTCCTATTGATTGCTTGTGAATGATGTTGTGGTTTCAACATAACAAAGTTAAGTAAATTTTATTGTAAGTCAAATTTTGAATAAGAACCGATTCACCCCCTCTAAGTGCCTAGAATTTCCAAGAGAACCGTGATCCGACAATTTAAAGCATCGTAGTTTTCATTCTAAGAAAATTGTTTATCAATTTTGCTTGAGTCATGGTGTGAGGGGTATTGCCCCAATACTCAATTTGTTAGATAACATTTTGTATAAATTTTAGCTTCCACACACCTCACATTATAGAGGAAGTAAATAGGTTTTTTCTTTTTGCCAATATGAATCCCTTTGGTAGTTACTATCTACGCACCTTGGAGATGGGATAGTGTGGTTGTAGGAATGGTTGAATTCTCTATATTATATGGCCTAAAAAATTGGTATGGTTCACTATTTACAAATGTGATAAGTATGTAATAGATCCTACAGAATAAACACACCCTATCGAGCGGTGAATCCGTTGGGTTTATCTTGTAGTTCAAAATAATATTGTTCACATATGGAATTTCAATTATAGCTATGGTTCAACTTTTAGTAGGTTCAATATAGAACTTTGGTCACACATAATACATATTATGTATTTCAATTTCAATTTACCTCTGTTTAGTTATAATACATATTTTTTAACGATTTTCATCCAAAATTTTGTGTAAGGGTATATAAGATCTCTACTTATTTTTGTAAAACCCTAGTTCCATATGCAATTGGAAAAAATTTATATTTTACGGTATCAAAGTAGTGTGCAAACAATGTGCAAGGTGTGTTTGTAAGAGTGAAAAAATGAAATGGTTTTTGAATGAAGTGTAATTTTTATATTCGACATAATTTTGAACCCACATGGACTTAGTTTAGCATTTCCACATGAATTTAAAAACGAGTACAAACATGATTCTTTTGCTTCTTGGGGACCTATACAATTGTGATTTTTATTGGAGGTGGTCATTTTAACTATTACTTAAATTTTGACCAAACAAAATTCCATACAAAGCCTACTTTTTTGGGTTGTTTTTGCAAAATAATAAAAAAGAATTTTCCTTAATAAAATATTACCATTGTGATTTTCTTATTGAGTCAATCATTTTAATTGTTATTTTTTACAAAAATAAAATTTAAAACTCACTATGGATGTCAAATGAGTAATTCTTATAGCATCTAATTATTTAAAATAGAGAAGATAAATTATTGATGTATTTAATCATGGTCTTTAAATCATTGCAATGCAGCATGAAGCATCACTTGTTGACCTTCTAAAACTACCAAAGTGGTAAAGTCATTATCATGAAGCTAGATAAATTATTGGGTAGTCAATATCTCTTGAGTTGAGGTTTCATTTTCATTTTCACATAAATTCTCCAAAGTTTAGATCGGCCTTATAAATAATGCCAAACAAGAATATCAAACCATAATAGTGAAATCAACCCTAGAACCACTCATGTAAGTTGCTTAGGGTAAGAAGGGGGAAAATCAACAATAAAGCACTTTAGAAACCCCTGTATGGAATTCCCCTCGAACTTGAGGAGTTTTTCATTCCTCAATCTTCCAACAATGGAGGCTTTCGCCCCCAAAGTTGAGCCACACTAAAGGTTTTCGTCTTTAGTGGAGAGTAGGGCACATTGTGCACAAACCCAAGATAACAATTCTCAAAATAAACATGGGTAACCCTTTAAATGAACCTTCATGTCTTTATATATCCTCAAGTGGCGCCAACATCAAAATAGAAGCCCAATGCATAGGCTGACCTTCAAGTAATTCTATTTGTTCATTAACCTCTATGTAGGCTCTCTAATCAAGGCCGACCCATAAGGATTAAAAGTCTTTGAACCAAATAAGAGGCCTTCATGCCCAACTCGCCATTAAAAGTATTTAAAAATACTCTTACGCCATTACATCAAGTATAATTCATTATCCACTAAGCCAATATTGATTCAAACAAAGACATAATAAGAACTAGAAGAAATATGAATGCAATTCTCATTATGTCCCATTTAGTGGACATTACACATGGTTAAATTGGCAACCCTTTTATCAATGTAGTTCATTTCTATTGTACTCAATAGCTCTTTTATATCTTTTGGCAAGAAAAATTTGATTAAAAGTATCGTTGATTGTTCCAGAAGGTGGTTTCATGTTCGACCATTTCTTACATTTCCGATTCATCAAGTACTATCTTTATCTGTATTTTCAAACAAAATTTTATTGTAAATAAAGGATGCAAGTAGCAAACCTTTGATCCAATGCCACCATGGTAAGATATATTTTTTAAAAGAAGAATGTCATGCCTCATAAAATATTTTATGTACTATCTACATTTACATTCACGATGAAATAACACTTGTTCCACATTAACACTCTCGTAAGATCTTTGTCTGATACGCTATAGAGTTTAACGAACATAACCGTTTGACAAAAACAAATTTAAATGCAGTCTTAATGTCCTCACTAAACTTGTCTTATATCACATTAGTAGATTAATATAAATTTAATCTCCATCAGTTTTGCCCCGATTTAGATAAAATCTGTGGATGTATTCAGAGGTCAACCGTATCTCAATTATAATATGACAGTCTTTTCCATCTCTTCCAGACTATGAGGATTCTTAAAAGGACTCCAACTCTCACAAATAATATGACATGGAGTTTCTTTCAATCACTTTCAGATTAGGGGTACTGACAATAGCTAAAGGTTTTCACCTCTCACCAAGAATATAACATGGAGTTTATTTCCGTCCTTTCAGATTGGCAGGATTCAAAATAACTTAACAAGACTCACAAATAATATAATGTGCACTTTATTCCATAGCATCTTTGGGACTAGGGCCTTGATAATGGCTCAAAAGAGTGTATCTTATTCAACTCGTTCAACTCAACAATAATCCGTTGCTTCTCACTTAATATCCTTGGCACAATCCCATTTCTGCAATTGGCTTTGGACTGGCATGATGTGCATATTTGAAATGATATAGATAAAAGGGAGCTAAAAGTTTACATTTTATATGTGAAAAACTTTTAGTGATGCAAGCATATAAGAACTTATAACTGCTTCTATGTTACACTCATTGATGAAAATAGGAATGCAATTGAATACGCTGGCAGTTGTAACAAGGAACTCTTGTTTAGGCTCATGATGCATGCTTCCATACTGCCAACTCTGTTTTAGAAACTAGCTCTGTACTTACTAAACGTGTCATGAGAACTATTGATTTCAAAAGAAGGGCCCATTTATGCAGTGTACAAACTCTAGACAGGTAAAGTTTGATTCATTTCATAATTGTGTTGGAGGAAACTTTCATTATTTCATAGACGTTTGCTTCTTTTTCTGATAGGCAGCTTGCAACGCTGTCATGACTACCGTGGATATAATATCGACTACAGTGCATCCCCTGCTTAGATCATTGATGGGTTTGCGCAAACCTTGTAGCAATGGACCCATACTTATTGCTCCAGTGCTCTGTGTAATGTCAAAGAAAGAACATTTAGTGATATCCTTACTGTAATAATATTATTCAATAGCACAGATTACAAGACGATAAGATTCAGTTTCAGAATTTCAAGCTAAACCATGAAAGTAAATGACAGCTATGAAAGTAGATGAGTGCTGACTAAGAACTGTAATACATTCCTTTTAGTTCTTTGTGCTTCAAATGCAACTCCGATGCTTATTTCTTCAAGAATTAAAATGCATAAATGAGGCAACATCAGAAATACTTGGGCTGTCAACAAATCTTAGTTTAAAGTCTAAATGCTAGACAGAAATGGGTAACTTTTGCAACTGGCTGTGTCTTAATCAGCATTGTCTTCAAAGCTGAACATGATTGTTGATTCCTGGGTGATTTCCACCTTTGATTGCAGTCTATAGGTTTGTGGCTTTAATTTTTTTAAATTGTGCATGTAGAATGTCTACAAGGGATGACCTCACAATCATTTTATGAGAAATGACACGCATAAATAGTAATCAAATGATAAACTAAGGCATAAAATATAAGAAAGTGATCACATAAATTCCCTGGTAAAGAAGAAAAACCCTATCACTATATATATTCCTTTCCATTTGGAAGCTTGGAAAGTTTGATTTTGCCCCAAAAATATTGATATGACTAAGATTTTTAAATGCGACTTCCTCTAGTTTGATATGTCACAACAAAACTAAATTGATACACAAATCCTAATAAATCATAGAATAATGTGCAACAGAGGCCTTCATGGTGGATGTTTTAATAAAACAATATGTAGGGTGCAAATTGCTATCAAACTGAGAATTTTAAAAAAATGACTTCAAAATAAATCACCTGCTGGACAGCTTTGTAGGTGATATTTCCTGCATTTAGGTCTGGGAAAATAAGTATATTGGCCTGCAATCAAGAAAAAACAATCAAGTAGAATTTTCCTGTTCTAGAGAAATAATTACAAGGATGAATTAACTGACACCACATAAAACAAGAACATATTTTAAATTGAAAATTCTATATATAAACAAAAAAATACAGTATCAAATGCTATTTATGATTAGTGCACTTGATCATGATGGGATCGGGAATCCGGAGGATAACACGCTAAATTGTAATAATTTAATGTGTTATAGGCGGAAGTGAGTTGATTACAACAATTGTAGCATAAATAATATTGCAGAATTCTAGCAAAATGAACCATAAACACGTAAAATAAAAATATGTATGAAGAGAACAAATTTTGATTAAAAGAATTTATCTATTGATATGGGAGGTATGTATGGCTATCTCTAAGAAGAGGGCAAGCTATTTCTCCCATGCTATTACAAATGGAAGGTAGCAGTCCTATGAGAAGAGATGAGGAGATACTGCTCTCTGTTATACATATTCCAGAATGGTAGCAATGTCTGTGAAGAAATGATAAACTATAAGACTTGTCTTCTCACTGATTTCTCTCTTTGTTCACTTCATAATTTTTACACTTCAAATGACAATTTCTTTATAGCTATTTTTTTGGGACTGGAACCATCTCAAAATAGAATACAAAGTGATTTGACTTCACATGGGAAAATCATGTGACAAGCGTTTCCTCAAGAAGTTGAGTTTTGTTATGATGCGGAAATCATAAAAATTAAAAATTTCATCATTTTCTACATTTTTATATTTTGTGATTTTGGAGCCCATTTGGAGTGGACTTTGGGGGTCAAATTATGTCATACAGATTCTAGCATCCCTTCACCATGTTGTACTCATTCTATGATTTCCAAAACACTTCAAACATGGTTGTTATGAACTATGGTCACGAAGTTATGCCTTTGGAAAGACAACCTAGTAGTTTTTGGTATCCTGTCAAAAGACTGCTCCTAATTACCACATGGATCAGCAATGTATTTGCAATATCTTCCGATTCTCAGCACTAAGAGACGCCGATAAACAAAACGGGATAAAGTAGTACAATAATCAAAGGTCTCAGTACATAATGCCAAAACTAGAAGTTATCACATCTGCTAAAATTGGATAGTTGCCTCCTTTTGATAAAGGACTATTAGCACACAAGAATACTGCACATGCTTGAACAATTTGATAAGGTTTTAAAAACAGCGAAATCAAAAGTAGCAAATAATACACTTCTTTCCAAATACAATGAAAGTGATTGCATATATCAAGGATATCAAAAGATTGGATTCATGGAGTTTTGAATCGGAATGTTTTATGGGTAATAAGATTGAAGTGATACATAGTGGAATGTGGATCATACGAAGTTCAGTCCATGTCAAGTAATTCTTGATCGTATTCTTTCAATATTTAGATTTTCTAATGCATATCATGTCATATTTTATGGAGCCGCGCTAGTATTAGAAATACTTCCCAGCAATACTGCCTTTGACACCAAAAGAATGGTCGGAAACACATTACGGATTTTGAACAATGCAGTATAATGAATGTCTAACCTTTCACCTGACCTGGAAAAGACTTTATGAATTCAGAACAGTTATAGTGAGTCTTAACACAGACACAAATCACTTTTCCAGATTTTCCAGACGAGTGTTGGAATCAACAGGAAAAAGGATAGTACACATGCTACTAAAATTCTTATTTCTTATATTGTGGTTCCAACCAATCAATTACAGGTGATAAATAATCGTTTTATAAGAATTAGTTTGCACATAGGATAATGTTTCATAAAAATATTGTACTGTCAATAAAAGGAACAAATCAACGTGTGCTTGCTCTAACAAATGTCACCTAGTGTAAACAAGAGAGGAAGCCACAATGGTTGTTACGTATCAATATGTAGAATAAAAATTATTGGACCCATAAAAGTTACCTATAATTACAAAATACCTAGGGCTTCATGTCAGCATAGAAGGATCTTTAGTGTTCACTCTCACCCTACACATTATTAGGATTAGGTGTATAAATAAAGGAATTTTCCCAACCTATATCCATCAATAATATCAGTTTCGTTCTTATTTTATTGAGTATTTTGTTTTTTGTGTTTTGGGGTTCCTTAGGGAATTCACCCAATATTTTTCGTGTTATATTATATGCTTTATAAGTGTATTAAATGTATGCGCATCTTTTTTTCCGTTGATCATGGGATCTTGCATTTAACTTTCATGTGGTATCGGAGCCTATGGATTAACACTCAAGTTTTGGTCCCATGCAACCACTTGGTGCTAGGAGGCATTAGCAGCAACACAAGGTGTTTGGTTGTAGTTTGTTATTCTATTGGAGTTGATTTTTTGAAGAGGAGAAGAAATTGACATAGTTGATGGTTCAAAGGGCTTTTCTAGTGGTAGATCTATGAATCTTGCAAAGTTTTGAAGGTGAGGAGCATTTTGTTGATAAATAATTCCTCATTTTGGTATTCTGGTTCAAAGATTTTCTCGTATGGAGAATTTAAGATTTGTACTACAAACCCTAGTTAGAGGAAAAATCTTTACATATCTTATTATATTTTGGATTCCTTGTGAAATTTTATTGGATTATGTTGGAGATTTGATTCCACATTTGGATTCCTTCCAAAATTTCATTGGGATTATTATTCTGATTTTCCCCCTCAAATCCTCTCAAGTTTCCTAGGTAGAGGTGGCCAGCTCAACAACTCATGCTCAATGCTGTAGTAGGATCCACAATGGTGGGTGACCAACTTGTCCGGTTAAATAGGAAGGAGGACAAAAAGCAACAAGAAGGTGGCAATTGAACGTCATGTAGTAGTTTTCCATGAGCCGAGAGTGGCTTGAGTGGCAAGAGGAGTGACATTCATGTCTCTTAAGCCCCAAAGAGCCACCGACCCTTGTATAAGAGCATGGAGTTATGTACCTTGGGATATGATATTATAATGTATATTGGTTGATGGAGATGCCGACATGAGGCACAAATCTCCCTTAGTTATATGTTTATAATAAATGGGATCACACATGAATTAATTATATTGGGTAATGAGTCGACCTACATTGGGATTAGGTGTTACCCATCCATTAAAAGTATTGTATGCCTATATAAAGGATATGAGTATCATTATGAGATATGTCATGTATGAGTTGAGTCTTCTACTTGGTAGAGGTATATTGGAGGTATCCCCCTCGAAGTGGAATTCCCATATTGGGAGATTGTGGAGTTATTCCTTCCTTCAGATTATTTATGGTGTTTCCTACCTTAAGGGTATTATTTGAATATATTGAATATTCGGGCATCTTGGCCCACCAATATCTCTTGTGGTGTGTTATATTCTGCATATTATTTAGCTTATTCATTTATTATATGCAATGATCTTATCAAGTGGTATCATTGCATTGATCTGGGAAATTGTGGGATGAAACCCTAATTTTAGTGATTTGCCTATAACTTGAGATTGATTGATTTTTCAGAAATGTTTTGTGTGATGTGGAAAAATCATTCAAAGAATCTCAAAAGTAAGATGTTTTGAGAAAGATATGTCAATTTTAGGGTTGAAACCATAGTCTGAAAACTCGGTGAATACTTGCCAATCATTTTGCCATACTAATATTTGCCATGTTAACTTGCCAAAGAAGACTTGGCGAGTCTGAGTCCTCCACTTGCTTGATGCGGTCTGCACGCAGAGAAACACGCCAAAAACACTCAAAATATGCGGATTTTTCCTTTATAAGGCCCTACAACACTTCATTTCATTCACACAACCATTTGAGCTTGCATTGCTTGTGTTGAACGGATTTTGGAGCGAATTCAAAGAGAGAATTTGGAGAATTGCATTTGGAGGTAAGTTTTTTTAATTCTTTCAAGTTTTTCCAAATTTGGTGTATATTATTTATGTTTTATAGATTCATATTGTAATTCTAAATGTAAAATCGAATGCTTTTAATTTTTTTCTAGTCATTTGCATATGAAATTGAAGGTATGTTTTTTTTTTACGCAAATTCGTTCTAAACTATTTAAATTTTATGTATGTGTATTGTAATCAATTCATTGAATATGTTTTGTAATTTTAAATGCATTCAATGTGATTGCGAATCATTTTAAATTTTTAATACTCATTTGCAACCATAGGTATATCATTTTTATTAAATTATGGTGAAATATGGTTATTCAAGCACGTTTTAAAAAAATAAATAATTAAGCTTACATTTTTTAATTTTTTAAATGTGCATTGTGTTGCAGATTAGTGCTTAGAAATGGCATTAGGCTCGGCATCCGGTCAGCATCACTAGCAAAACCGTTCTTGCGAATGTCCGTACCTTCACTGGAAGTATGGTGTATGTGGGTAGTTGCAAAGAGTAGTTACTTGTAATTTTTGTGGCAAAATAATGTTTGGAGGCGTCAATCGTCTCAAGTATCACCTTGCATCTATTGTTTGTCAGGACATTGAGGTTTGCCCCAATGTTGGGAAGAGGCAAAGCAAGAGATGAGAGCAGAGCTAGCAGAGCTAGAGGAGAAGAAACTAGAGAGGGAAAAGGTGTAGGCAGCCATAATACAAACCTGTTAAAACCTGGGCTGCAATGACAAAGGATTCGTGAGGATGATGCGGCAACAATTGTGGGTTTTATTCGTTGTCTGTGCATACGAACCGAGGAAGAGGCACATCTTCATCGAGTTTGAGCAAAGGCATACATAGCTTTTTTTGTGCCAAGGAACATGCCCGAGCACAACCTTCATCAGAAGGTATACCAAACCTGTCATCACCAATCCAGCACTATGATAATTCTTCACCGGGAACTCCTCGTGCTATGATTATTTACTAATGCACAACTTTTAGTTTGGTGGATGTAATCTGGAAACACAACAAACATAACACAAGAATACCATAGACTATGATAAGAAGGAATGATGATAAATCTGAAATATTAGAGTAAATTATAATATTAACATGAAATTGTTACAATCTCACCCATGAGGTACTTCAAGTGTTACTGACTTCACTTGCCTTCCACCAATACTATGGGAGAAAATTCACAATTACACCTCTTAATGGCTTCTTTAACACACCTTCAAAATGATGGCTTCCTTTACACACTTACTCATACAATATTTCTCACTACTTCCTTCTATGCTAAATGAGGGGGGTGGCCTCTCTATTTATAGAACTTCCAGGCTTATCCATCTTATCTCTAAGATAGGATAAGAAATCTACTCTGACGAATCATATTTCATACCTTAACTCTTATCTGTACATGTAAGCTTATCTTTTAAGATAAGATAAACCTTATCATTTCACACGGGTTCCATATTTTTAGACTTTTTACATATAAAATATACAAAATATTTATGACCTCACTCCTTGTCCTTATTACCAATATAATATTTCTAATTCCTAATCATGTAGACCCTACTTCTCTACTTATCCCAACTTTGACATTTTAATATTACCGGACCACTTACGACAAATATTTACTTTTTACAACATTCATATTGTACTTTGATGCTATTCGTACTCTACATTATCATGGTGACCGTATCGACGACGCCGTTATCTTCTATCGACGTCACTACTAATTATACTTAACAACATACATTAATAAAATAGAAATTACGGAAGAAAATTTTAATGTCGACATTTTCCCCTTCCTAACTTCTACTCCGTCCAGAGTACTCTTATGGACATTTTGGTAGTGCTGGAAAATCTTTAACTTGTCATGGTTGACCCATTTCGATCGGGAGTACCATCCAATTCCTCCAATCGATATGTACCATTTTCATGCACAAATTGCTATTTTGTAGGGCCCCATCCATTTTGGAAGAAATTTCTATTTTTTTTTCAGATCTCGAATCATATACTAGGACCAAGTCATTCACATGAAATGGAGACCAACGGATCTTTGATCAAAGTATTCCTTCGCTTCATTTTTTCCTATAGCTCGTATCCTTCGCTATTTCCCTCATTTCCTCTAGCAAATGAAGATGTACCAACCTTTTTTTTACCGAATCACTTTCATCCATCCTTTCATTTTTCATAACTCTCACAAAGGGGGAATATTAAACTCAATAGGAAGAATTGGATCAATGCTTATAAGCCAACTGAAATGGGGAGTATCCTGTTGCTGACTTTGATGTTGCCCTATATGCCCACAATGTTGCATGAATCCTTTTATCCCACTTATGTACCGCAAGGCCTGCATCTTTTGCTAGAATTTGACACAACACAATTTGTTCATTCCACTCGGCCCATTTCAGGCCGGGCTTGTATGTTGTTGCCTTCCGTGCTTAATAGAAAACTTATTGATTAGGACTTGTACCACCTCATTAATGAAGTGGCTTCCTTGATCGTTACAATTTCTAATGGACAACCAAATCTGGGTGACAATGCGTTCATATATGAACCTTGCCACTTCATCCATGGAAGTCTGTTTTCAATGGCCTAGCTTCAACCCACTTGGTTAAATAATCTGGCAACTACAATATACTTATTATGGTGTGGGGTAGTTGGAAAGGGACCTCACAATGTCTATTCCCCACTTTTCAAAGGGACCAAGTGGAAGAATAGGGCATAATGGAGCTGATGAAGTCTTACGGTTACCATGTGTTTGACAAATATCACATGTCTTACAATAATTATAACAATCTCTAAAAAGAGTGGGCTAGTGATAACTCGCATCCAAGATCTTTTTTTTTGTAAGTTGTCAGAGAAGTGCCCTCCACATGTACCATTGTGGAATTCTTCTATCACTCCTTCCCTTGATCACGTCCAACTGCCCCTCTCAGACGGCTCCATCGGTCCTATTCAAATAATACTCCATGCAGTAATAAAATATGACGATCGACTTGAGTAATCTTCCTCTTAGTCTTCAGATTGACACCATCGTGAAACTTGAATTCATTCAGATAATTCCAAATATCTATGTATTCATTAGGGATTGTGTCAAAGGATAACAACCCCGCATCCTGGGAAATCATCATCATCACAAGATGAACTTAAACCATCATAGGCTCGAGAGAGTGATTCTGCATTGACATGCTTCTTTCCCGCCTATCTATAATATCAAATTCAAATTCTTGTAGCAAAATTATCCATCTTGCTATCTTCCCGATGGGTTAGGCTTATTTACAATATATATTTTAGAGCCCGATGATCTATTACAACTATAAATTTTTGCCTTAGCAAGTAATTTCTAAATTTCTTTACAACAAAAATGATAGCTAAAGCCTTTTTTTTAGTTACAAAGATAATTTATCTCAGCTCTACTCATTTGTCTCTGCTCTCCCAAAGTAAACTGGATGTTCAAAATAAAGCCTTTTTTTTAGTTACAAAGATAATTTATCTTAAAGACTACTCATTTGTCTCGCTCCCAAAGTAAACTGGATGTTCATTCCCATTTTCATCATTTTGGCTCACAAGTACTTCCTAGTGCGCATCCGAGACATCATTTGTACACAATGAATGGCTTACTCCAACTGATTCTTTAGAACAGTGAAGACACCAGGCTTCCTTTAGTTCAAAAGTTTCATACGCCTTATTTCTCGGTTCATAAGTAACATCTTTCTTCAAAATCAAGTTAGTGGTCAGTGCAATTTTTGAGAAATTCTTGATGAACCTTCTATAATAACCACATGGCCTAAAAATGATCTCAACTTACTTCTATTCATAGAAATGGTAACTCTTTGATTTTTGAAACTTTATCGTGATCGCACCAATACCATCTCTCTGATACAACATGCCTTAACAAAACACCTTTAGAACATCCAAAGACACACTTGTCAGAGGGTTTAGTGAGGTTTGTGCTTTATCTAACCTTTGAAATGTTGTCTCTATCTCAGTGCAGTGGTCCATCTTGCTCCCATAGATGCAAAATCATCCGTAAATACTCCGATGAAGTTCCCAAATGTAGGGTTCGAACACCCTATTCATCAAACGCCTGAACGTCGCGAGCATTACACAACCCAAAAGGCATAACTCTATAAACAAACGTTCCCCAAGGGTGTGGTGAACGTGGTCTTTAGCTGATCTTTTCTCGTTATACGAACTTGGTCAGATCCGCTATATCTATCAAAGAAACTATAACACTCGGCCGCCTACTTCGCCCAAGATCCTGATATGAGAATGGAAGAGGGTAATGATCCTTCTTTGTTGCCTTATTGAGCTTCCCGTAATTAACACAAATGCGTAGCTTTCCATTTTTTTTTTATTGAGATCACAATGGGAGAAACCCATTCTAAATTCTCCACAAAGAACTATGAATCCCGCATCAAACAACTTATCTATTTCTTCTTTTACAGCCTTGGAAAAATTAGGATTCATTCTATATGGCATTTGCTTTATGGGCTTAACACCATCTACCAACTCAATGAATGTTCTACCCAACTTACTTGACGGAGTTCCTTGTAATCAAAAGTGAATAGGTATATGTACCTTCGAAAGAGCCGGAGGTAAGATTCCTTCTCATTCTCCATCACAGCATCACCAATCTTTATTTATTGGAGACGATCATCAATTTCTTCTTCAGATAATTTTATGGGTTCATGAGTCGGTGTGACTCGGAAGGATATCCATGACCGAAACATCAACCCCACTTTCTTCATCTTTTGTGTTCACTTCATCGGGTACTAGAGTAATCGAGGATGTCCAATCATCGCATTTCATCACTTGAATCCACAGTTACGCCTTATGATGCCGAGGATCACGTTTATCTTCACCCTATCTCTACTACGTCCAAGTGTTATGAAGCCTTCATTCCAGTAGTTTCTTGCATTAACTCTCCTTAGCCATGGTCTTCCCAACAACATTGGATACGCAACAAGACCATTTTTCATCACCGAAAGTCTACCACACATACAACACCCATAACAAATATTACCACATTTGAAACAATACCTTCTCGGTTTAGTTTTTCCCTTATTTAATGACCTTATTATAAGTGTTGAGGAGCGATCAATTTTTAAACCCAACATATTCATTACGTAACTCGACTTATTACATTAATCTAAGCACTTCCATCAACTAAGACATCATGAATTGAAATACCATTACATAATGCCTCAACATGGAGCATTGGGATCCGCCTCTGCCTCCAAAACATGGACCTCAACCTCCTTCCTTCGTCGAGCATTGAGTCCACTTCGCAGCTCCCGTCTCTTCTCATAAGACATAGCCAAGAGTTGACCATATGTAATATTTGCAGCCTTTTGGACAGATCTTCTAAGATGGAGTATGGTCCTTGTCCCTGTGAAATCAGAAAATCCCGCACACCCAACTTTCTTCTCCTATGTTTTTTACTAGTTTCTCCTTTCATCTTGATTATTATTTTTTTGTTACAAACACATCTACTTCATTATTTATGCTCTTATCTACTATATCAAAAGAATTCACAGTGTGCTTTTCCTTTATCATTATCTCTTGTACCATGATGTAGAAGCTCTATCTAGACAATTATACTTATAATGACCCTTTTTATAACAACCATAACATACAACTTCATAAATATTTCTTTTTAGACCTCTATCTCCCCCTGAGAACTAAATTCTTTTCTTTGAAGAAGATTAATAGTTAATGACCTATCTTCTTCGAGCAGATCTTCATACTCAGTAGATATACTAAGAGAAAATTTGTGCTCACCGAGAGTGGTCAGGATTCTAGACCAAAGGTGCGGTGTAGGCTCTACTTTAGCAACAATTTCTTTGGGCTCCTCTTCCATGCTTTCTTCTTGTCTTCAATTAATCTCTTTTGCATGTTCAATGGTAGCTAGGTGGTCATACTTCACTCGTTATCCGATCTCTCGGCTTCATCCCAAGAATGAAGTGCTTGCTTACAGAGGAGATTATCCACACCATTCATCAACCCATCCGCTAATCCTTCCTTCCGGATCTGGGCATCGAGCTTCCTCCTTAGCTCTAGAACACGAGTATGATAATCCCTTATCTTCTCCTTCTCTCCTTAGGATAGCTTTGTGATATCGATTATGAGATCTCGCATATTTTCATTGTTCACCAAATTCTTCAAAAACTTTCAGGCTAATAAATCCCATGAGTTTTTCACATTATCACCTAGTGTTTCAAACCACTTAAGGTGAACCATCCAAAAGGTAGGAAAAATTCAGTCCATTGTTCCCTTCTTATAAGGCCATTACAAATACAAGATTGTTTAAACTCTTGAATGAAATAGGAAGCATCTTCATTAGATTGGGCTGAAAAAATAGGAATCTTCCCCATTTCCAAAAATAACCACATGTGAAATACCAACCCACAAGTACAATCAATAAGACATGTGCACAAATAATGGGGAAATCACTATAATAGAAAATAGAAATGACCAGGGGTAAACTATGGTAAAACTTGACTTATCATGGTAAAACCGACTTTCTGTGGTAAACACTATTTACAATAAAAGGTGAAGTTCATCACGTAAATACTATTCATGGTAAAAAGTGACTTTACCATGGTAACTACTATGACAAAGAAAAACAAGGTTACCCTCCAAATGATTTTTGACTAAGTGGGAATATCTCTCCGTAAAATCCACCGAGGAATGGTCCGGCAACGGAACCAAAATGTCATCACCAATCCGACACTATGATAATTCTTCATCGAGAACTTTTCGTTATGATTATTTACTAATGCATGCCTTTTAGTTTGGTGGATGTAACTGGAAACACAACAAACATAACACAAGAATACCATAGACTATGATAAGAAGGAATGATGATAAATCTGAAATATCAGAGTAAATTATAATATTAACATGAAATTGTTACAATCTCACCCATGAGGTACTTCAAGTGTTACTGACTTCACTTGCCTTCCACCAATACTATGAGAGAAACTTCACAATTACACCTCTTAATGGCTTCTTTAATACACCTTCAAAATGATGGCTTCTTTTACACACTTACTCATACAATATTTCTCACTACTTCCTTCTATGCTAAATGAGGGGGTGGCCTCTCTATTTATAAAACTTCCAGCGTATTCATCTTATCTCTAAGATAGGATAAGAAATCTACTATGACGAATCATATTTCATACCTTAACTCTTATCTCGTACATGTAAGCTTATTTTTTAAGATAAAATAAACTTTATCATTTCACATGGGTTCCACTTTTTTAGACTTTTTACAAATAAAATACACAATATTTATGACCTCACTCCTTGTCCTTATTACCAATATAATATTTCTAATTCCTAATCATGTAGACCCTACTTCTCTATTTATCCCAACTTTGACATTTTAACATTACTGACCACTTACGACAAATATTTACTTTTACAACATTCTTATTGTACTTTTGATCATATTCAGTACTCTACATTATTGGCGGAACTGCATCTTGATGGCGCCGTTATCTTCTATCGACGCCACTACTAATTATACTTAACAACATACATTAATAAAATAGAAATTACGGTGAACATTTTTAATGTCGATATAACAAGAATATGCACGAGGAAGCGGATAAAGCATGTGCAAATTTATGGTACTACAACCTTCCATTCAATGTGGCAAAGATCACATAATCTGGGAGTACTTGGTGGCAAGTGTTGTGATTGCAGGGGAAAGGGTACAAGGCACCCTCTTCAAAATACGAGTGGGAAATTGCTCGAGGTGCATTGCTGAAATGCCACTACAATTCTAGAAGAGCAAAAAAACAATAGAACAAATACAGATGCACCATTCTTTTAGATGGGTGGATGAATGGAAGGAACCGCACCCTCATTAATTTTTTAGCGGCGTCAAATGGCGAGATGATGTTTTTGAAGTCTAATGATGCCTCTAACATAGTAAAAATGCGAGATAATTTGAGTGTTATGTTGGAGACAGGTTGTATTAGAGGTTGGTATACAAAATGTTGTGCAAGTTGTCACAGACAATGCAACAACATATGTGGTGATTGGGAGACTATTGCAGGAGACAACCATCACTCTTTTGGGATCCTTGTGCAGCTCATTGCCTTGATCTTCTTTTGGAGGACATAGACACAATTGATTAGGTGATCTTTGCTGGTTGTAGAAGATGCAAGAAACATAACAAAGTACATATATAATCACCCTTGGGTTACGAGCTTGATGATGAGAACACACAACGGGAAAGAGTTTGTTTGAGCTGGTGTCACAAGGTTTCGCAACTTCTTGACGTTGCAAAGTATTTCTAGTTTGTTGACATTTTGAAGCAAATGCTTGTGTGTGGCTAGACTCACAACATTCAAAGAAAACTGATGGAGAGAGGGTTGCGAAGATAGTCTTTGATATCTTTGCAAAGAGAGCTATAGATATCATCAAGGTAATTTAAAACTTCGATTTATATTTCATTCCTTTATTTTAATTTGTTAAATTATAAATATATTGTTTTTTTACTTTTTACTTTATTTGTAAGTTTGTAACCTTACATTTTAATTTATGTGTAGGTGTCAGAGTCGTTGGTGAGAGTTTTGCGTTTGGTTGATGGGGAGCAAAACCCTATGAGGCATATTTATGAGGCCATGGATAGGGCCAAAGAGTCTATCCAAAACTATTACAGGGGGATATCGTCAGATATGGTCCCTTTTGGGAGATTATTGATCGGAGGTAGAACAATCAACTCCACCAACCTATTCATGCAAAGGTGTACTACCTCAACCCCAAGTATTTCTTCTTTGACGACTTCATAGATGTGAAAGGAGAGGTTATGGAGGGCCTTTCAACATGTATTGAGAGGATGATACCAAATGTTGAGACAAGGGACCTCATCATTTTAAAGCTGCAAAATTACAAACGTGTTATGGGAGGCTCTTTTCTTCGGTGTTAGCTATCTGAGCAAGAACCACATAGATACTGGTAATAAAAATTAGAAAGTTAACCAAGTTACTTATTAGTTACATTCTGATTTGATTTTATTAATTACTTATAAACTTTTGATTATCTTGTTTGTAGGTTCTTGGAGGGAGAATTGGGGAGAAAATACCCCGTATCTTCAAAAGCTAGCCCTTAGAATTCTATCTCAACCTTCAGTAGTGCTTCGGATGTGAATGCAATCTGGAGTTTGTTTGAGGCCATCCAAATGAAGAAGCGCAACAAGTCGAGTAAAAAACGCCCAACGACTTGGTTTTTGTGCAATACAATCTCCGACTTCACACAAGAAAAGTGGAGGCCACATCGAGGAGCTTATTGATTTGGATGAGATAGATCCATACAATGAGTGGGTCAGGCGAGAACAGAAAATCCTGCGTTCACGAGAGGATGAGATTGATTCTTTTGAGAGGGAAGCCATGGAAGGAGAAGCACTAGTAGGAGATATTGGATTGGATGACATCTTTGAAGGTGATCTCCAACATGCAGCAGAGGAGCCACCCCATCTACTACTAGGTTAGAGCCATATTCGCACCCTTCAGGAGGAGCAAGGAGATGTAGTCGAGTGTGGGGACTAGTAGAGCCTCTAGACCCTCTCCTCAATATTTCTCTAAAACGGGAAAGAGGAAAATTTTAAAAAGAAATTTGCGTATTTTTAAGTTACCGAGTATTCAGTATTCACCGAGTCTTGCCGAGTTTTTGCCAAGTCAATTTTTTTGGTTTCTTTGAGCACGAGTATGCAAACTATGGTTGAAACCATAAGTTTAATGATTCATCTATATATTCCAAAATTTGCAAAATCTTGAAAGAATTAAAAAAACTTACCTCAAATGCAATTCTCAAATTTCCTCTTGAATTCGCTCAAAAATCCGTTCAACACATGCAATGCAAGCTTAAATGGTTGTGTGAATGAAAATGAAGTACTTTAGGACCCTATAAAGGAAAAACCAAGTTTTTGAGTGTTTTTGAATTAAAAAACCGTGTTTGCGTGTATTGTCCGTGTTAGGTGAGTTTAGTTCTGATTTTGGGAAGAAAATGCACAACTACAAATGCATTTGGGGCAGCATGACAGAGTTTGGGAACAACCCATATATGAGGATGAGTTGTGAGCCATTCATGCCTTGGAGACATGGAGATAAGATAAGATAAGATAATGTTATTAATGTCCAACACATGACCACAAAAGTAGGTCAATGGGACTGCAGAGTACAAAGCAAACAAACCCAACAAGAGGACCCAAACGGGTCACTCAAAATACAATGAGAGAAGGAGAGGAGGAAAAGGAAACAACAGAGGCCGTGAGACCAGAAATGAAGAAGAGAGAGATGACAGTGTGGGGAGGGCACGGAAGGAGCAACACCCCCAACAACATCACCTAACACTCAAGGCCGGATGGGAGTAACTCGCAGTGTGCCGATGACAAGAAGTAGAGACTGTGGAATGCCACGGGAGATGGCATCGGGAGGAAGGCGTGCCTAAAAGTAGGCCCGGTGGATCGCTTGTCTATGTGGAAAAGAAGATGAAAAAATGTTTCTCAACACTTTTGATTTTTCAAATGTGTTTGCTTCATGTGGAGGAATAAAGACTTCTTTCCTATTCACTTCATGAAGGCATTATTGAGTGCGCATCTTGGGGGCTTATCAAAGCTCATGTGGATTTTCATTCATCTTCTTATGATGAAGGCACTACCACTTGGAGTTCCTACTATGAAGATGATCACACACATGTTTGGATTGCCACGAAGGAAGCCCACATGTTCTTCCAAGTGCTTCATCACTTGACTGGCACCGGAGCAAGACTTTGGGTGCATCACTTCATCTCTTCACTTGGGTGCATGATACATGGATCTATAAATTTGCTATTGCTTGAGGGAAAGCAATCTCCGAGAGGGGAGGACTGTAATGTCCCTTTTTCTGGGGCATTACTAATATATTTGTTCATCTCTTTTATTTGCATTGTAACCCCTTGGCATGCCTAGCGCTACAAGTGGGAGTCTCTAGTTAGTTTAAAAATGTGCACATAGGTTAGTTACTTTTTATTATTTAATTAGAAAATAATAAAGTGCACATAGTCTTAGCATATTAAATGTTTTAATTATATGGGAGGGAAACTAATGTAAAAGGGGCCACTTGGCTATCCAACTTGTAATTGCAAATTTAAAAGTGTTTTTTCCTCAAGTGGGTCAATCCCTTTGGGAAGTCTATTTAAGGGATGTGAGGGGGTCATTTCACCTCATGTTGATTTGATCATTTATGTCTCTCCATGCTTGGAGAAATGGGATGTATGCCCTAGATTTTCATTGTGCTCTCTCTCATTCGATTTGGAATTGAAGTGGATTTGATTTTGAAGACTTTGTCATTGAATATTTGAGGACTTGATATTTATTTTTGCCATTTTTGGATAGCGGCGACTTGGCTGGAAATTTTGTTGTATTTTGAAAATTTTGTTGTTGAATTTGATGAATTTATGTTCATTGGAAAGCTCTTTGTCTAAGCTTTCCAACAAGGGTAATTTCGTGTCAAAATTCCAAGTATTGCTCAAGATATGAATTTTGAAGATTTATGTTATTTACCTAATTTCCCAGAATTAGGGCAGCGAGTTATTTTGGAGTTTCAGGTGAGTTTTTAGCATGGCATTCATGGATGGAAAATTCTAAAATTGATCTCATAATTTTCCTTATAATTTATGCTTCGTTTTGAGCTATGGTTGTTAATTTTCGGATAAGTATTTTGCAAGTTATGAGGGTTTGATGCTGCAACTGTATTTCGGGATTTAAAATCAAGTTTTCTGTATTTTGTGGGTTTCTTGCATGGAAAGTTTCTCCTAATTAATATCTATCATTTTCCTTCCATTTCATGCAATTCGGAGTTGTAAATCTAAAGTTATGGAATTTTGAATATTTCAGCCTAGGATTTTGACAAACTTACTATTAATAGTAAGTTCTAGATTTCATGCTTTTTTAGGGTTTATTGTTGAAATATAAGATTCAAATTTTTATTTTCAGATTTGGTTAATTTTCTGGTTTGTCCCAAATTTGGGGACATTAAGTGGTATCGAGCATCTTTCCTCTACTCTTGTGGGGTTTGTGTGTGTGAATCATGGAGGAGTTAACAAGTGTAGGAGAAATAAAAATGCAACTTTACAAATTGGGGAAATGGCTTGATCCTCCACACCTTTCGAGAGATGTGTTGTTTAGCATTTTGGAGGAATTTGCAAATTGTTTGACTATGATAGAACAATCAGATTATGGCTCCATGTTTTCAGCAATGGACTCTTTTGTGACTCATTTGGCTAGATCTGAACTGTTGAGGCATGATGAGGTGGAGGTGAGGCTCATGGTCATCACTTGCATTAGCGAGGTTACAAGGATCACATCCCCAAGTTTGCCATACAGTGACACCACCATGGAAGAAGTCTTTGAGCTCATGATAGGGAGTTTTCAAAGGCTTTGGGACACCACAAACCCTTACTTTGGTAAGAGGGTTAAGATCTTGGAGAACATGGCAAAGGTAAGAACTTGTATACCAATGTTAGATCTTGATTGTGATGATCTCATTCTACACATGTTCGATGTATTCTTTGTTGTCATAGATGATAGTCATTTAGAAAATGTAATGGATGCAATGCAAACTATCATGTCTTTGGTTTTGAATGAACATGAGGCCCCTCCTCAACATTTGTTGTCTATACTTGAGGAAGGTTTGAGACAAGAAGAGTCATGTATTGCTCATACTTTAGCCAAAGGTGTTTTGGATCAATGTTCAAGCAAGGTGAAGGCATATATGTTAGCAAGGTCTCCTATGAAGCAAGAAGGATCAACTCTCCAAGGTATGAGTCCTTTGGTATTTGATGATAAATTTTGATATCTAATGCTTGCATGGAACTTGGTGATTGCAAGAAAAAATCAGATTTGAGGGAAGTTGTTCAACAACTTCATGAGCCCTTTGAAGGGCAAGAAGAAAGCATGGACAAGGACATCACTAAAGAAGGGAAAAAATCATATTTAAGAGGGAACATGAGGATGGCATGGGTAGAAGTTATACCCATGGAGAAGAGGCATTTCCGGGTACTTTAGACCATTCACAGTTGGCTGGTCTGCTCATAACAATAGTCATTAGAGAGAAAATAAATGACTTCATTCACTCAAAAATGAAGTTTAAGGAAAGCTGTTGGCTAAATTTTATGCACAGCGTAAAACCTAAGTAGTCATGAGATAAATCTCCTTCATTTAATGGTGAAGCTCCCGTGTAAGATGTTTATCTATTTTGCAGGGGTGAATCCTAATAACTACTTTCAGGGGTTTTACTTTAATTCCCTCAGCTCGTGAACCACAACTAGGTAATTTGGTAGCAAGTAAGCAGTTGTGATGGGTTATTTGCAGAAAGGGAAAAATAGAAGTAGGGAAAGAAGAAAGGAAGATCCCGAATCAACCAATACCACACAAATTAAATAAACAAAGAAATCACAACATTCAACACTAAAGGAAAGAAATAACTTTAATGGTGTCAAAGAATTTCATCTTGAAATCTATGACACCTTATTCGAAAAATTTCGTACTTTTAAAATAATGGGTCGTTTTGTGTTTTTATTGCAGAAAGTTCTTGTATTCGTCAAGATATTTCCCAAAGAGCCATATTAGCCATTTTCGCCAAATACCCGGATGCCCAAAATTGTTATATGTCGTCGGGATTTGTGCGGGAAATTTGTATTTAATTATTTTGAGCCCGTTTGAGGCAATTTGTGCTCCATTTTAACCTCTGTTGTGATCGAATATATCATTATTCCTATATGGAGAAGGGTTTTAACTAGGAATAAGTTTTGGGCTTTATTTGTGACTTTTGGCAATTTTTCGTGTTTTTGTGTTTTCCGTTTCGTTTTACGTGAAATTTCTTTGCAATTCCCTTCGGGTTAGCCCGATTTGGCTTGGAGTATTCGGAATCACATACACACATTGTGCTCGGAAGGAAGTCGCCATCGAGAGGTCCGGTTCATTGGGAAAAGGCGAAGTCGTGCACTAAAAAAACCCCTGCTGGGTTGGGCGCATTTTGGAAAACAAAGGATTTAAGTTGATCATGGGAAAAATAGAAGCACAGAGCATGTGGAATTTTATCAGCTCTTGCGAGGTACTTTTTCCCATGATGGAAAAGTCACTTAAGTTACAAAGTGGGAAAATTAGAAAAGGCGGTGAGAATTTATTGCACTGCCTTGCGAGTACTTTCCAGTGGGTAAAAATTCTCATGGTGAAATAAAATAAAAGTGACTTAAGTGAAATCATGGGATTTTATTGCCTGCCATGTAGGGTAAATAATCTCATTGAAATAAAAGTCAAATCACTTAAGTGGATCATGGGATTTTCGAGGCTGTCATTGCAGGTAAAAATTCCCATTGCCATGTGTTTTTAAAAATAGAATTCTATTATTCCAAAAGTCTGATCCACCTTGGGTGAATAATAATGCATTAAATAAATATTTGTTAATATTTATTCACCCAATTTTGGCACCTGAGGCTTGTGGAAAAGTCAACAAAAGAAGTTGAAAAAGGAATTTAAAATAGAATTCAAAATTAAATAAATTTAATTTATTTAATGCAGCCCCTTTTGAGAAGGAAATAATACTTTTAAAGTATTAATTGATTAAATTAAATTCTATTTTTAGTGGCTATGGTCAAAGCACCTTTGTGAAGCTTAAGTGAAGTAGTGGATGATTAAATTGATTAAATTTAATTTATTGGATGGCTGTCCTTAAACTTGCTATTTTTTAAAGAGAAAAGCATGATTTTTAATTAATTAATTGTACTTTGGAATAAGTTAGGGCAATTATTAATTATAGAATATGAGGGTTATATAAGCATGGGCTGCCATAATGATGAATTAATTAATTTACGAGGTAAAGAAGTGCAGCCCAAAGGAAAAGTGCGCCCCATTTGAAGAGGATTTTGCTCAAAAGAAGGTGGAAATCAAGGCTAAAGCTTCCAATTTTGCGCATGCTTTGAAGAAGGTTGATTTGTGTCTGCATAATTGTTTGTAGAAGTGATACAGTGCTCGGGTGATGTTGGTAAAATTCATGCTTGCTTTGCATGCAAAATAAACACCAAATTTTGGGGGGCGAGGCTTGAATTATGCAGATTTTGTGATTAAAATTCACCGTGCATGCTCCGGTTGCCATCATTTTATCGAATTAATTGTAGGAGTTAGATACAGGTGCTTTTATAAAGAAAAAGAACTTATATCAATGTCCAATACATTGAATATTTCCTCCGAATCTGAAGGATTATCCAGATCTGCACTAGCTTTGAAGAATTCCAGTCAAATAAGAAGAAAAAGAATTGTTCAAACAAAAAGACAAAGCTATGGCGAAGAAAGATGAAAAAGAAAGCACAATGGAGTCATGCATCACTTCTAAATTTGCAAATATTGGAGACACGGATCTAGGCTCAAAACCTCTTCTGAATTGATAGATAGATCCCAGATCCAGCAGAGCAAGAAAGACTTCACTTATGCGTGAGAAAGATTAAAAGTGCGATTGGAATTATTCGATTAGAGCTTTTCCATCCACAAATTGCAAAGTTTGTTATGCAGTGCAGATCCATATCCAGATGCAGATGCGGATTCATATGAGATCAGATCGTGATCATAGTTGCAAAAGCTTCCAGCACAAAGGCTTCATTCTCTTGTTTGAATGCAGCCCGTGAAGAAAAGTCAATGCGTGGAAAATTCCTTCAAGATCTTGTCTGCAAATGCTCCCATCTTCCGATTGAAGGTTTTCATTGAATTTTCATTCATCGAGTGCTTTGAATTTTTAATTGCTTATGCAATTAAAAATAAGGATGATGAGTTATCTACGGAAAACATTGCATTGATGCATGTCTTGGAGAGAAGAAGCTGCAAAAGCTTGAGATAAAAGAGAAGACAAGGCAAAGGCAAAATCAGCTTGTTTCAATTCAGCTTGTTTCAAATCCATCTCGCTTCCAGATCGAATTGCTTCAATTCCAACTTGTTTCAAATCAACTACTCCCAGATCCAGTTTGGTGAGAATTAAAGGCAAAAGAATCAACTACATGCAGACATGAAAAAGGACAAGACTACAACTTTCCTCTTCCTTCTTCTTCCTCCGACAAAGTAATTGAGTGATCAATTAAATTATACAACTTAAGTGATTGGTTTAAAAGCCATTACTTGAAGAAGTCAACTACTTGGAGATAGGTGGCGGACGTGCAAAATAAAAGGTTCTATTTTTAGTTGCAAATCATACATGTCATGCAAAGAGGAATTCCAGGATGGAGATTCAGTTGTTTCTTTCCTCCGACTTCCACATGTGCCAGTTCAACTAAAAGCTTCCAACTTGTAATTGCCCCTCTACATTCTATAAGTAGAGGAAGAACCTTCGGGTTAATGATCAGAATTTGTAAGCAGCAATCTTGTGTTCTAGACTTTGTGTTGAACCCTTGAGAGCCACTTGGAGCAAAGGAATACAAAGGAGCAGGTTTCCAAAGAACTTTGTGTCACGATGTACTGTGTTTCTTGCTTTTAATCTTCTCCGTGTTATTTTAGATCTAAATCTAAAGCTACCTTTGCTTAAAATTTTGTGTTTATATCTATTGGTTTCTTCTATGTGCATACAATCAACTCTACTATCTATTGATTGGGATGCACATCTTCCCCATTTCTTCTCTGTGTTTACATAATTTCCCTCTATACATATTTCCTTTCTTTAAACAATCGCTTAACTTTGCCGCTGATTCGAGTTATGGTTCATGAACTGAGTAGTTAAAGTAAAACCCCATTTAAATATTAGCATATTTTAATTGACAAATCTGACACGGGAGGCTCATTGGTAAATGAGGGAGATTTATCTCATGACTGCCTAGGTTTTATGCTATGCAAAAAATCTAGCCAACAAACCTATATCTAAGAGAACACGGTTTATCTAGAACCTTGAATAAGAGTAATCAACAAAGCACTGTAGAGACAAAGTTATCCGAAATCCACCTTTTATTCAATCCTCAACTTTCAGAGAAATCACATCAAGGGTTTCGGCACAAAGTTTGAAAACTCAAGAATGCTCTAGTTACAAAACCTTTGCAAAACAAGTTTTGCAAGTTTTGAGATCAAATAGTGATCCTTTAACCCGTGAAGCTCTTCCTCTATTTATAGTGCATGGAGGGAAAATACAAATAGGAAACTTTCAATGAATTCATGCATGTGGAAACTATAAAAAGGAACAAGGTTGGCAATCTTTCTCCTAAAATTCCTCTTTGCATGACATGCATGATTTATAACTGAGGAATAAATCAATGTCTTGCATGTCTGCCACCTATTCTTAATTAAATGACCTTTTCAAACAACTTGAAGTAATGACTTTTAACCAATTACTTTAGTTTTACAATTTTTGTTCGAGAAAATAAGGAGAAGAAAGACCATTCCAACAACTACACTTCATACTTGCCTTTTGTTACGATTCGCATGTATTTGTCAAGCATATAGTTCATTATTTTCCCATCTCGCCTTACAATAGCTCCGCTTTAGGTCTTGAACCTTAGTAGTTCCCTCGATAGAATATCAATGTTTGCCTTTACCCTCTTTAAACTAGGTCCAAATTCCTGACATCTTTCGAAGCCTTACTAATTTCTCAATTGAATCGAAGTGAAAGGTAAGACTGCTTCATCAATTTTCTTTTGGAGAGATGGAAGAAATTCTTCAAAGGAAGCTAGAGGTTTATCGGGAATGAACCTTTTTCTAATAATGGACACCATCAATTACTTCCTCCGTAGAGAAAGAGATTACACTTCTCGTCACTTCTTCCATTTTGTCTTCCACGAATGCATTTCTCTCAAAGCATATGTTTGAGAACTTTCATGCGGAAAGACACTGTCATTTCCAACTGCTTACCCTTTTCCATTGATCCGTCTGGTGCTATTTGCTCTTCAATCAATACACTCTCAGGTAATGAATTGATTCTAGCAAGATCTCCAAGTGGCTTTCAACAATTGTATTCTCATCTTTTATACCTGTCATCAATTCTTTCAACTGAGCCAATGCTCTGTGCATACTTTCAAGCTAGTTGGTACTTCTTTGAATTGCTCTGTCGCTTGGTGGATGATTTGCCTTTCCCATTCATCAATAGCTTTGATTTTGTCACCTGCTTCTTCAACCTCTTTAATCAAATGACAACTTACCATTCTGTACTCAATTGAGTTGCGAGGAAGGTTTAACAACCTTGGTGATAATTTCACATAACTGGGAGATCTGCTCATGAAGTTTGGCTTTCTTTGCTTTCTCCTTATCAAGCTTGAGGAATAAAGTATCTATCAATGTTTGGGTATCCTGCTTCAATCCCTCAGTGGTGACTTGCCCAGTGGCACTCTAGTCACTGATATATCCACTGTCGTTAGTTCTCCCTTTTGCTTCCCTTCAGTCGGAGTTGATAATTCTACAAACTTTTGCTCGATTCCTCAATGACCAACCTTGAAGTCACTTTGGCAGCTTTAGGCCTTTTAGCTTTTCCTCCCAAACTTATGAGCAGCTGCAAGTCTTCCTCTTCCAGGTTAATTACTTCCCTAGCCTTTGGAACTGTTTGCAAAGCCAACCAAGCAGAGAAGTTATTATCTGGAGAATGAGAAGCATCGATGTGCACCACCATTTCTTGCTCGGGCCCTGTTGCATCAGAATTCACCACTGTATTATGACTCTCCTTCTGTGTCATCCAAGGAAACTGCCCTTTCAAATTCTGCCATCTATGCCCTCAGTTCCTCTGTAGGAGGAGAACTGGGTGGCGGAAGAGGAGTGTATATGAATGATGTTGGCTTCAATAGTGGAATAACCATGACTTCTGTGATGCCGGAACTGCTGAAGTGTTGTGAGTTGATGCAGGGGAAGCTCCGTCAAGTAAGCGACACTTGTGAAACAACTGGAGACTTTCCTTTACCTGATGCTTGAGACCTCTTGAGCACTTTTAACTTCTCTGGTCTTCTTGTTGGCTAGATTTTTGCACAACTGAAAACCTAGGCAGTCATGAGATAAATCTCCCTCATTTACCGGTGAGGCTCCGTGTAAGATTTTGTCAGTTATATGTCCTAATATCTATTTGTTGGTATTACTTTAACTATATAGCTCATGAACCATAGCTAGACAATTTTGCAGCAAGTAAGTGCAAGAAGAGAAAATATTTGTAGAAGAGGAAAACAATAGAAAAAGGAAGAAAGGAAAGAAGATGTGCAACCCAATCAATAGTTCACAGAGTTGATCGCATGCACATAGATAAAACAAATAGATCTTTTAAATACAAAATTTAAAGCAAATGATAGTTTCAGATCCAGATCTAGAATAACACAAAGTCTATGAATAGATCTAGAAAGAAATAAGAAGCAAAATGCACCGTTGACACAAAGTTCTCCGGAAATCTCTTCTCTATTCCTCTGCTTGCAGAAAGCTATCAGGGGTTTCAGCTCAAAGTCTGGAACACAAGAATGCTGATTACAAATTCCGATCCTTTAACCCGTAGGTTCTTCCTCTACTTATAGTGTGTAGAGGGGAAAATACAAATGGTAAACTGCAATTGAACTAGAACATGAAGAAGTAGTAAAGGGAACATTTGTAGTCATCTTCCTAGAATTCCTCTCTTAGTGACATGCATCAGGAGTTTAAGCCAAAATTGTGCACATCTGTCACCTATCTTAAAGAATCTTTCCAAATAACTTAAAGTAATGGTTTTTCAACCAATAACTTTAATTTTACATTTTCATCCGGGAACATAAGAAATAAGAGAAGAAAGAAGGGAAGAATGAAGATTTGCCAGCTGTAACACCTATACTTTCTTTTTGTTATGATATTGAATATACTTGTCAAACATGTAATTCAACATCTTCCCATCTGTTTTAACAATAACATCTCTCTCGGTTCTGAACTGTAACAACCCTCTGGACAAAGCAGCAATGTTAGCCTTCACTTTCTCTAAACCAGAGCCCATATCCCTCAACATATGCCTGAAGCTTTATGAGTCTACCAATTGAATCCATCGTGAAAGGTATGGTGGCTTCATCAACTTCTTTCCACACAACCAGAATAAATTCCTCATGGGAAGCAGGTAATTCATCTGGGATGCTCTCGACACTTCTCCCATCTTACTCTCCAGCAACTGCATCCTCTTCAACATGAGCTTGAGGATCTCTATGCGGAAGGAAACTGAAATTTCTAACTGCTTCCCCTTTTCCACCAATCCACCAGGCACAATCTGCTCTGCAATCAACACATCCTTTGGCAATGAGTGTATCTTAGCCAAAGTATCCAGATGACTTTCAACAACTATGTTCTCATCTTCTATCTATGTCATCAGTTCCTTTAGCTGAGATACTACCTATGCATGTTCTCCAATTCAGCCGGTATTGGTTCGAATTTCTTGAAGCTTGGTGAATGATTTGTTCCTTCTAGTGGGCAATAGCTTTGACTTGGTCCCCTGCATCTTCTACCTCCTGCATCAGATGATTACTCACCTGCTCATGTGCTAGAATGGGTTGAGAGGAAGGTTTGGACAACCTAGCAATGATCTCGCATAACTGCAACACCTGCTTTTGAAGCTTGGATCTCTCAACCTTCTCTTTGTCAAGCTTAAGGAATAAAGCGTTCATTAGTGTCTGCGTATCCTGCTTTAATCCTTTTGTGGTAGTTTGACCTATTGGCACTTTGGTCACTACTATATCAGCTTGCCGTGAGCTCTCCCTTGTGCTTTCCTTCTGCTGGAACAGATAACTCAGTGAACTTCTGTCCCGATTCCTCAATAATCAACCTAGAAGTCATTTTGGCAACTTTAGGTCTTCTATCTCTTCCACCCAAACTCAAGAGCAGTTGAAAGTCGTGTTCTTCAGGTTGATCTCCTCTGGCTTCTGGGATTGTCTGCAAAGCTAACCATGATGAAAAGTTGCTTCTTGGGGAATGAGAAGTCACCGAGTGCACCACCATCTCATGCTCTGATTCTGCTCTATCAGAATTTGCCACCGTGTTATGACTGCCATCCTCTTAATTGTCCAAAGATAATGTTTTTTCAAACTCGCCATCATCTGTGCTTTCAACTTCTCGCATGGATAGGTGAAGACCTGAGTGGTCGAGGAGAAAATACAAATGACGCTAGATTCAAAGGAGGAACAACAAGATCTCTCTGGGGTTCTGGGGCTGCTGAAGTGCTATGAGTTGATGTTGGAGAAGCTGGAACTAACACGATAGCTGTAGATTTGGCCTTCTCCTGTATGTGAGACTTCTTGTGAACTTTAAGATTTTCGGCCTTCTACTTTGCTTTCACCTTCGTGCTTCCTTTTGCTGGAGTCTCCTATGGTAAAGTTGCATGTGATCTGATTCATCAAAGCTTCATCCAGGCAATACCCCTTTGTCAACAACAGTTGAAGTGTTAACAGAAATGCAGAAGATCTCTCTTCAATCATCTGACAACCACCAATGTTTTCTTGAAGAGCAGCTCTATCCCCTCCCATCTGATGGTATGCGTCAAGTATCACATGTCCATCATCTATGAGATCTAGAGGTATCCATGCCAAACCATAATCAAACACTTGTTGCGCCGATAACCTGCTGAAGTCTTTCTTTTTGACTTCATACTCATTTTTGCACTTCATCCAGAAGTCCTCCAACGAAGGCACATGTGAGTATTCCTGGGAGATTGTCTTCCTTGCTACTCCATATGGGTCAAAGTTCAGCCGTGCTGGGAAGAACTCAGGCTCATACTCAAAAAATATTTCAACTTTGACTCCTCTAGCTTTGTGGATGCTCTGGCAGCTGTAATAACCCATTGTGATTGGAAAGAAACCTGTAGACTTGTGCCACTTTGATTGTAAGTCATGCATCTCCATGAGTTGTCTGCACAACTCCATGATGACCCACTTGTCGTTTGGATACCTCGGCAACTTTACTGGTTCTCCGAAAATCCGGTTACCCTGAGATAGGTGAAGTCTGCAAATTGGATGAAAATGCAGCCATGCTGGGATACAGCTTCCCAAGCCTCTTTGCTTACCCTGTTGGTCTTCAAATCACTATTTAATTTGCTAGATGAATTCATAGATGTTGCTCACACTCCGAAGTTGCTCACCGATGTTGTCACTGATGATCTCTGCCTAATTGATTATTGAATCAACTCTGTTGATCTCAATAGTCCTCATGAAAGCATACATCCATGAGCGGAAGTTGTGAGTATTGGCTTCTCCACTTATCCTGCAAAGCAATTTAGTAATATCATCCACCTCCTGCACCAAGTTGGATCGCGGAAGAGTCCTCGGGAACTTTGATGGGGACCTGGGCTTCTTCATATATCTGTTGTTCATTATGCCCACACAATCTGCTTTGTGTTTCTCCCATCTGTTGCCTGCATCCAACATGCTAATTGCAATCACCACCGTTCGTGTCGGAATCTTCAGACAATAATTAATAAACTGTGCATCCAACCTAATAATTGTCTTTCCTGCAGCATCCCGGATTGTTTTGGAAAGAGGATGATATGATCTTGCACACTCCATAACAAATTTGGGCAACTAAGTTGTGATTGGGAATGTTGATGCTTGAATAATTCCATTGCTTTTCATTGCCTACATGAGAAATGTCTTTCCGGCCCTGGATCTATCAATTATTTTAGGAGATGGGTTCAAGGCCTATGTCCGTGTCATTTATATCAGCAAATCTGGATGTTATGCATGATTCTGTTGATCCTTCTCTTTCATCACGCTTCATCATGGCTGGAGCAATATTTGTCTGAGCAATCTTTGTCTGTGTTCTTTTTCTTTTAATCCTACCAGAATTCTTTGCAACTGGATTTATTTGTGCAGATCCAACAATTTCTTGATTCGGAAGATATATTCAATGTACCTAACATTGATTTGAACTCCCTTTCACCTGTAATGAATACCTACAATTATTTCAGACAAAGACGAAGTCCAGAGCATGAATACTTGATTTCTGTCACCAAAAATCTGCATATGAAGCCTGCTGCCCTAAAATTTGAGGCTTTGCTTGCATGCAAAGCAAGCATAAATATTTTTAAATTCACCTGAGCACTTATAGTAACATGCAGATAATTATCATAGCATAAATCAAGCTATTCCAACCCTAGGCGCCAAACCTTGAAGCTTCCTGGCAATGAAAAACAACTTCTGATGCACAAAACCTCATTTCCTTTGTGCCAAAATTGTCTGGGCTGCAATCCTTAGCAAAAAGAATTAATTGCTTCTTCATTATGGCAGCCCATACTTATATAACCCTCAAAGCATTCTATTTCTAATAATTGTCCTTCCTATTCTTGGCAATTTAATTAATAAACAAGCATGTTTATTCACCCAAATTGGGCGCCCAATTGTGCATGCTGTTGGCTGCCCTTAAATAAATTTATTTTATTTATTTTTAGCATGCATCCTTCAGTTGTCTTTGGCTTGACTTCTTGCTTTGACTTTTCATTCATCCATGGCGCCAAAATTAGGCAGAAAAACTATTAATAAATACCATTAAAAGCATTGTTTAATGCCTAAATGGGTCACTTTTTGGGGCTGATTTTAAAAATAAGAAGTCAACTTTGATGGGATTCTCTACCCTGCACTGCAGCTCCAAAAATCCCTTCTTTCACTTAAGTTGTTTGACTTCTATAATGAGAATTTTTACCTTGCAAGGCAAGTAAGAAATTCCCTTTCGCCTACCACTGCCAAAATTCCCATTATTAAATTAAAACATCTCCCAAAAAGTGTGACTTGCATTAAAATTAGCCTCCTTTGATAAAGTGCGACTTGCATGGGTGAATAAATCTCTTTGGTGGGAAAAGTTAGCTTGCCAAGTAGGCAAAAAAATTTCCATTGGTGCTTTAAGTGATTTTTCTTTATTTTATAATGGGAATTTTCACCCTGCAAGGCAATTAAGAAATTCCTCTGCTGTCGCCTCTAATTTTCTCATCACAGCTTAAGTGACTTTGACTTCATGGGAAAAGTACCTGCAAGGCAGGTAAGAAATTCCGCCTTTGCCTGCCACTACCAAAAATCTCATTGCAGCTTAAACTCATTCATTCCAAAAAATGCGACTTGCCTAGGAGAGGCTTTTTGTGCATGACTTCATCTTTTTTGGTCAGAAGTTTGCATTTTGAGGCTGATTCCTTCTGGTGTTGCGTCAGTAGATGATCTCCAGATGCTTCAGGCAATTAAACAGACTATACTGGACAAGGAACAGACCTAGGGGAATTTCACAGAGAAACTGTGGAGAAAACCGGAGAAAAACACAAAAGAAATAAATAAAAGCGAAAAATGTTGCCAGAAGTTGCAGACAAGGCTCTGAATTCATTCCCGGTGAAAACCCTATTGAGATGTGTGAATACTGGCATGCAAAACATCAACAGGATTCAATCGGAGCACAATTTACTTCAAACGGGGCATTATTTATTTAATAAATAATTAAATAAAAATTTCCTGACAGACAAAACTTGGTGGAGGGATAAAATGAGTTTGGACATCTGGGTATTTGTTGAAATTGGCTCATATGATTCACTGGGAATATCTTAACATAATACAGACATCTTCTGGCAATAAAAACACAAAAAGACCCAGTTATTTTAAAAGAATGATTTTTTTTTCAAATGGGTAGTCCCAGATTTCAGGGTGAAATCTGGAGACACCACTTCTGTTGCTTTCACCATCATGCTTCCTTTTGCTAGAATTCCCTGTTATCTAACGCATTACTGCTTCATCCAAGCAGTGTCCTCTTTCTATCAACCAGTTTGAGGTATTAACCAGGACTACTGAAGACCTTTCCTCAATTGTTTCAACACCACCTATACTGCTTTGAAGAGCAGCTTTATCTCCACCCATTTGATGGTATGCATCCAGTATCACATGGCCATCATCGGGAAGGTCTGCAGGTATTCTTGCCAAATCAAATTTAGAAACCTGTCGAGTTGTTAGTCTTCTGAAATCTCTTTTTCTGACTTCATATTTGTTCCTGCACTTCATCCAGAAATCTTCCAATGAAAAAGAACGTGCGTGTATTCTGGTAGGATCTGTCGTCTTAGCTATTCTATAAGGATCAAAATTCATCCGGGTTAGGAAAGATTTGTGCTCATAGCAAAGAAACATTTCAGCTTGGATATTTCTGGCTTTGTGAATATTCTGACAAATATAGTTGCCCATTGTGATTGGGAAGCTAATTTTGTCTGTCTTTGCTTTGATTGCAAGTCATGCAATTCTACGAGCTTCTGCATAGCTCCATGATAATCCATTTATCATTGGGATACCTAGGTAGCTTGATTGGTGCACCTGAGAAGCCACTAACCCTGAGATAAGTGAAGTCAACAAACTGAATGAAAACACAACCGTATTGAGAGACAACTTCCCAAGCTTCTTCCGACTGGTTTGTCCTCATATCACTATTAAGCCTGCAAATGACTTCATAAAAGAAGCCATCATTCACTACCATGTATTCCTTGTAGTACCTAGGTAATACTAGTTGTGGGTAAAACTCATAGATAGGATCCTTTGAAAGTATCCTCTTGGTGTCCCAGATTTCATCCGAAATCTGTGACTACTCTATCCGAAATTTTTAGTACTTCTAAAATAATGGGTCGTTTTGTGTTTTTATTGCACTGAAAGTTTTTGTATTGCGTCAAGATATTCCCAAAGAGCCATATTAGCCATTTTTAGCCAAATACTCGGATGCCCAAAATTGTTATATTCCGTCGTTGGGATTTGTCTCACAGGAAATTTGTATTTAATTATTTTAAGCCCCGTTTGAGGCAATTTGCTCTCCGTTTAACTCTATTGTGATCATACATATCATTATTCCTATATATCGAAGGGTTTTAACTATGAATAAGTTTTGGGCTTTATTTGTGACTTTTGACAAAAAAAAATTGTGTTTTTGTGTTTTCCCGTTTCATTTTCTGTGAAATTTCTCTAGATCAATTCCTTTGCTGGTTTGGCCTGATTCTTGGCTGAAGTAACTGGAGATCATATACGCACGTTATGCCAAAAGGAAGTCGCCATCGGAGGTCCAGTTCCATTGGGAAAAGACGAAGTCGCGCACCAAAAAGCCTCTTCTGGGCTGGCCGCATTTTTGGAAAACAAAGAATCAGAGTGGATAATGGGAAAATTAGAAGCAACAGGCAGGTGAGAATTTTGTACCTACCTTGCAGGGTACTTTTTCCCATGATAGAAAAGTCACTTAAGTTGCAGTGGGAAAATTAGAGGCAGCAGGCAGGCGGGAATTTCTTACAGGGTAAAAATTCCCATTGTGGAATAAAAGAAATATCACTTAAGTGAATCATGGGATTTTATTGCCTACCTTGCAGGGTAAATAATCCCATTATGAAAGTCAAGTGACTTAAGTGAATCATGGGATTTTCAGGGCTGCCTTGCAGGTAAATAATCTCATTGTCATGTGATTCTTAAAAATAGAATTCTATATGTCAAAAAGTGCGCCCCCTTTGGAGAAGTAAAGGCAGCCTTTAAATTGATTAATTTAATTAATTATTCACCCAAAATAGGCGCCCAAGCTTGTGGAAAAGTCAACAAAGGCAAAGGACAAAAGGTGGTTGAAAATAGATTGCTCTAAAATTAAATAAATTTATTTATTTAATGGCAGCCCCTTCATGTCAAAAAGTGCGCCCCTTTTGGGAGAAAGATAATACTTTTTAAAGTATTAAATGATTAAATTAATTCCTATTTTCAGTGGCTAAGGTTAAAGCACACTGTGAAGCTTAAGTGAAGTGAAGAGTGGATGATTAAATTGAATAAATTTAATTTATTTGATGGTTGTCCTTAAACATGCAATTTTAGCACATCAGTTAAAGAGAAAAACATGATTTTTTGATTAATTAATTGCCAAGAATAAGAGGGGCAATTATTAATTATAGAATTATGAGGGTTATATAAGCATGGGCTGCCATAAGGATGAATTAATTAATTCACAGGTAAAGAAGTGCAGCCCAGAGGAAAAGTGTGCCCCATTTGAAGAGGATTTTTGCTCAAAAGAAGGTGAAATCAAGGCTAAAAGCTTCCAATTTTGGCGCATGCATTGAAGGAGGTTGATTTGTGTTTGCATAAGTGATACAGTGCTCAAGTGAAGCTGGAAAAATTCATGCTCACTTTGCATACAAATAAAACATCAATTTTTGGGTTAAGAGCTTGAATAGTGCAGATTTTTATGATTAAAATTCACCTTTGTTTATTTTCCGGTTGCCATCTTTGTCCGAATTAATTGTAGGAATTAGAATTTGTGCTTTCTGAAAAGAAAATGAGCTTTAATCAATGTCAATACATTGAATATATCCTCGAATCGAAGAATTATACAGATCTGCACAGATTTTGAAGAATTCCTACGAGTAAGAAGAAAAAGAATCGTTCAGACAAAGATAGACACAGCCATGGCAAAGAAGGATGAAAAAGAGAGCACAACGGAGTCATGCATCACTTCTAAATTTGCAGACATTGGAAACACAGATCTAGGTCCGGAACCTCTTTCCGAATTGATTGATAGATCCAGAGCTGGAAAGACTTCCCTCATGCGTGCAGTCAAAAGCAGTGGAATCATTCGAGCTGCAGCATTTCCATTCACATCCCAGCTGCCAGAATTCGTTATGGAGTGTGCTAGATCCAGATCCAGATTCAGATCCATAATTGCAAAGGCTTCATCCTCTTGTTTCAAATGCAGCCCGTGAAGAAGTCAGTGCGTGGAAAATTCCTTCCAGGATCTTGTGCATGTGCTCCCAATCTTCCAGTTGAAGCCTTCATTGAAGTTGCATTCACCCGGAGTGCTTTCCAGAATTTTTAATTGTTCATATGCAATTAAAAATAAAGAGTTATGGCAAACATTGCACTGATGCATGTACTGGAGAAGAACTGCAAAAGCTTCAAGGATAAAAGAGAAGACAAGGCGAAGGCAAAATTCAGCTCGTAGATCCAGATCCGGCCGTTTCCAATTCCACTTGTTTCAGATCGGCAAGCTGCTTCCAGATCAACTACTCCCAGATCGATTTGGTGAGAATCAAAGGAAAAGAATCAATCGAGACATGAAAAGGACAAGGCTGCAGCTTTCCTCTTCCTTCTTCTTTCCTCCGACAAAGTAATTGAGCGATCAATTAAATTATACAACTTAAGTGATTGGTTTAAAAGTCATTACTTGAAGAAGTCAATTACTTGGAAATAGGTGGTAGCGTGCAAAATAGAAGGTTCTATTTTCAGATTCTGAAATCATACATGTTATGCAAAGAGGAATTCAAAAGGAGATTGCCGATTGTTTCCTTTTCCACTTCCACACGTGCCAGTTCAACTAAAATCTTCCGACTTGTACTTTCCCTTCTACATTCTATAAGTAGAAGAAGAACCTTCGGGTTAAGGATCGAAATTTGTAAGCAACATTCTTGTGTTCCAGATTTTGTGTTGAAACCCCTGATAACCACTTGAAGCAAAGGAATATAAAGGAGCAGGTTTCCGGATAACTTTGTGTCACGGTGCATTGTGTTTCTAGCTTTTTATCTTAGATCTTTTAATAAACTTTGTGTTATTTTAGATCTAGATCTAGAGCTACCTTTGCTTATAATTCTGTGTTAATATCTATTGGTTTCTTCTATGTGCATGCAATAAACTCTGTTATCTATTGATTGGGATGCACATCTTCCCCATTTTTTCTCTGTGTTTTTATAATTCTCTTTCCTTTCTTATAAATATTTCATTTCTTTAAATTTGCTTACTTACTTTGCAGCAAAGATGCATAACTATGGTTCATGAGCTGAACAGTTAAAGTAAAACCCCATATAGATACTAGCATACTTTAATTGACAAATCTGACATGGGAGCCTCACCGGTAAATGAGGGAGATTTATCTCATGACTGCCTAAGTTTTATGCTATGCAGAAAATCTAGCCAACACCTCTTCTGTCCTGCTTGGAGAATACCCTGTCTGAGGCTACAACATACACAAGATATGAAGTCATTTTAAAATTGAATGTCTTCCTAACCTTTTTAAGTTGTTCCCCGATATTGTTGCTAATGATTTCTACCCAATTGATCATTGAATTAACTTCGTTGATCTCAATTGTCCTGACAAAGGAATACATCCATGAGTGTGTTGGCTAGATTTTCTGCATAGCACAAAATCTAGGCGATCATGAGATAAGTCTACTACCTCATTTACCGGTGAGGCTTCTATGTCAAATTTGTCAATTAAAGTATGCTAATATCTATATGGGGTTTTACTTTAATTGTTCAGCTCATAATTTCATGAACCATATAGTCTGATTACAGCTTCAGTTAAAAAGTAAACAATTTGTTTAAGAAAGGAAATATTTATACAAGAAGAGAATTATATAAACACAGAAGAAATGGGGAAGATGTGCATCCCAATCAATAGATAGCAGAGTTGATTGCATGCACATACAAGAAACCAATAGATATAAACACGAATTATAAGCAAAGGCAGATCTAAATCTAGATCTAAAATAACACGATTTATTCAAAGATCTAAGATAGAAAGCTAGAAACAAAATACACCGTGACACAAAGTTCTCCGGAAATCTGCTCCTGTATATTCCTTTGCTTCAAGTGGCTCTCAAGGGTTTCAGCACAAAGTTTGGAACACAAGGATGCTGCTTACAAATTTTCCTTTTTAACCCGAAGGTTCTTCCTCTACTTATAGAATGTAGAGGGGCAATTACAAGTCGGAAGCTTTTAGTTGAACTGACACATGTGGAAGTCGGAAAAGAAACAACTGACAATCTCCCTCTTGGAATTCCTCTTTGCATGACATGTATGATTTGCAATTGAAAATAAAACCTTCTATTTTGCACGTCCGCCACCTATCTCCAAGTAGTTGACTTCTTCAAGTAATGGCTTTTAAACCAATCACTTAAGTTGTATAATTTAATTGATCGCTCAATTACTTTTCTTTGGAGGAAAGAAGAAGGAAGAGGAAAGCTGTGCATCTTGTCTTTTTCATATTCTCGCATGCGGTGATTCTTTGCCTTTGATTCTCACCAAGCTGGATCTGGGAGTAAGCTGGATTTGGAAACAAGCTGGAATTGGAAACGGTGGATCTGGAAACAACAAGCTGAATCTGGAAGCGAGCTGGAATTTTGCTTTCGCCTTGTCTTCTCTTTTATCCTTGAAGCTTTTGCATTCTTCTCTATACATGCATTAGAGCAATGTCTCGCCAGTAAATAACTTATCATTTTTATTTTTAATTGCATATGAACAATTAAAAATTCTGGAAAGCACTCCGGGTGAATGCAACTTCAATGAAGGCTTCAACTGGAAGATTGGAAGCACATGCACAAGATCTTGGAAGAAATTTTCCACGCACTGACTTCTACACGGGCTGCATCAGAAACAAGAGGATGAAGCCTTTGTGCCGGAAGCTTTTGCAATTATGAGATCTGGATCTGGATCTGGGCCTATTGACTTCAGCAAATCTAGAAGCTACACATGATTCCGCTGAGCTTTCTCTTTCATCCCGCTTTGCCATGGCTGGAGCAATCTTTGTCTGAACAATTCTTTTTCTTCTTACTCGGTCGGAATTCTTCAAAACTGGTGCAGATCTGGATAATTCTTCAAATTCAAAGGATATATTCAATGTATTGGACATTGATTTAAGCTCATTTTCTTTTGTAAAGCACCTGTAACGAATTCTTGCAATTAATTCAGACAAAGATGGCAACCGGAACATGAACAATGGATTTTAATCATAAAAATCTGCATAATTCAAGCCTGCTGCCCCAAATTTGATGTTTTATTTGCATGCAAAGCAAACATGAATTTTACCAACTCCACCGAGCACTGTACCACTATACAGACAATTATCTAGACACAAATCAACCTCCTTCAACTTTGTGTGCCAAAATTGGAAGCTTCAAAGCATTAATTTCACTTTCTTCTCGAGCAAAAATCCTCTCCAAATGGGGCACACTTTTCCTCTCGGGCTGCACTTCTTTACGTGAATTAATTAATTCATCCTTATGGCAGCGCATGCTTATATAACCCTCATAATTCTATAATTAATAATTTCCCCTCCTATTCTCGGCAATTAATTAATTAAAAAGCATGTTTTTCTCTTTAAGCGGTGTGCTAAAATTGCATGTTTAAAGACAGGTCATCCAATAAATTAAATTTAATCAATTTAATCATCCACTCTTCACTCTACTTAAGCTTTCAAAGGTGTGCTTTAACCTGGCCACTTTGAAAATAGAAATTAATTTAATCATTAAATACTTTAAAAACATTATTCTTCTCCCAAATGGGGCGCACTTTTTAGCATGAAGGGGCTGCCTTTAAATAAATATTATTTATTTAATCTAGACAATCTATTTCCATCTCCTTTATTCCCCTTTGCTTTGTTGACTTTCTTCCATGCTTAGGCGCCAATTTTAGAAGAGGAATTAATTAAATTAATTAATTAATAAGCTGCCTTTATCTCCCTAAAGGGGTCACACTTTTTGGTTAAAGAGAATTCTATTTTTAAAAATACATGACAATGGGAATTTTTACCCTACAAGGCAGCCCTGGAAATCCCATTGTCACTTAAGTCATTTGGCTTTCATAATGGGATTATTCACCCTGCAAGGTAGGTAATAAAATCCTATGATTCACTTAAGTCACTTTTCTTTTATTCCACAATGAGAATTTTTACCCTGCAAGGTAGGTAATAAATTCCCGCCTGCCTGCTGCCTCTAATTTTCCCACTGCAACTTAAGTGATTTTTCTATCATGGGAAAAAGTACCCTGCTAAGTAGGTACAAAATTCCCACCTGCCTGCTGCTTCTAATTTTCCCATTATCCACTCTAATTCTTTGTTTTCCAAAAATGCGCCAGCCGTAAGAGGCTTTTTGGTGCGCTTGACTTCGTTTTCCCAGTGAACTATACCTCGATGGCGAATTCCTTCGCACAACGTGCATATGTGATCTCCCAATACTCGGGCCAAACCGCAGCAAAGGAATTGATCCAAAGAAATTTCACGAAAACGAAAGCGAGAAAAACACAAACACAAAATGTTGCCAAATGTCACAAATAAAGTCCAAAATGCATTCTGGTTAAAACCCTATTGGTATGTAGGAATAACGATATGTACGATCACAATAGAGTTAAACCGGAGCGCAAATTGCCTCAAATGAGGCTCAAAATAATTAAATACAAATTTCTCGTAGACAAATCCCGGCAACGATGAAATTAAACAATTTTGGGCATCCGGGTATTTGGCGAGAATGGCTAATATGGCTCTTTGGGAATATCTTGACGCAATACAAGAACTTTTACGCAATAAAACACAAAAGCGACCCATTATTTTAAAAGTACAAAATTTTTTCGGATAGGGTAGTCACAGATTTCAGGATGAAATCTAGGGACACTAGAGTGAAAGTTCTTTGCATTACCTTCCCCATTTATCCTGCACAGCAACCGGGAGATGTCATCAACTTCCTACACCAGATTTGACCTTGGAAGAGTCCTTGGAAATTTTGATGGCGACCTAGGCTTCTTCATATATTTCTTGTTCATTATACCCACACAGTCCACTTTGTTCTTCTCCCACCTGTCAAAAGCCTCATGCATGCTGATTTTAATTACTATGGGTCTTGTCGGGATCTTGAGGCAATAATTGATGAATTGTGCATCCAGTCTAATCATTGTCTTTCCTGTTGCATCCTGATTGTTCTAGATAGAGGATGGTAGAACTTTGCACATTCTAGAACAAATTTAGGTAACTGGGCCGTAGCCGGAAATGTTGCAGCTTGGATAATTCCACTGTCCCTTATAGCCTGCATAAGGGATGTCCTGCTTCGGTTGCCCTGGATCTGTCAATCAAATCATTGATAGACTCATGCCCCATGTCTGTATCATTAATCTCAACAAGCCTGGACACTATGCATGGTTCTGTTGGATTATCTTTGTCATCACCCTTCATTCTGCCTGAACCAACTTTTGTCTGAGATCTCCCTTTTCCACTTTTACTAGAAGCTTTTGCAATTGTGAGAGTTGGATCTATTTGTGCAGAAGCTGCAATTGCTTCCCTTGATTTTGAAGATATCTCCAATGTATTTGACATTAACCTCAACTTAATTTTCACAAGTATGTGCACAAGTGAAATACTCCTGTAAACAATTCAGACAAACATTCAACTCATCATTTTTTTAATTTTAATAGCATGTGGGCAACTTTGAATTTTGGGAATTACTCCGGGTGCAAGCAAATATAAGTAAGCTCAATGTGGGCTTAACTGGGAGATTGGGAATAACATGCATGGGCTTTTAGAGGGATTAACTGGGAGACGTTGCATGCATTTTCATGGGCTGTGTTTGGGCAAAGAATAACTGCGTTGAAATTGGAAGCGAGTATTTGGAATTGGTGTCCCCATTTCACCACGAAATCTGTGACTACCCTATCCGAAAATTTTTCGTACTTTTAAAATAATGGGTCGTTTTGTGTTTTTATTGCCAGAAAGTTCTTGTATTGCGTCAAGATATTCTCAAAGAGCCATATTAGCCATTTTCGCCAAATACCCAAATGCCCAAAATTGTTATATTCTGTCGTCGAGGATTTGTCTGCGGGAAATTTGTATTTAATTATTTTGAGCCCGTTTGAGGCAATTTGCGCTCCGATTTAACCCTGTTGTGATCAAACATATCATTATTCCTATATACCAGAAGGGTTTTAACTAGGAATAAGTTTTGGGCTTTATTTGTGACTTTTGGCAACTTTTTGTGTTTTTGTGTTTTCCCGTTTCGTTTTCTGTGAAATTTCTCTAGATCAATTCCTTTGCCGGTTTGGCCTGATTCTTGGCCTGGAGTAACTGGGGAACATATACGCACGTTATGCCAGAAGGAAGTCGCCATCGGAGGTCTAGTTCACTGGGAAAGGCAGAGAAGACCTAAAGTTGCTAAGGTAACTTCAAGGTTGATCATCGAAGAGTCGGGGCAGAAGTTTGTTGAGATGTCAGTTCGGTGGAAGGAAAGGAGGATGAGCTCACGGCAGAAGATGTAACAGTAACCAGAGTACCCCTCGGTCAAGCCACCACAGAAGGATTGAAGTAGGATACACAGACATTGATAGATGCTCTATTCCTTAGGCTTGACAGAGAAAAGGTGGAGAAAGACGAGCTTCAGAAGCAAGTATCTCAATTGTGCGAGATCATAGCCAAGGTTGCTAAACCTTCCATTCAGCCCATTTCAGAGCAGGTGAGTGATCATCTTATGCAGGAGATGGAGGATGCAAGCAATCAGGTGAAAGCTATTGACGAATGGAAGAATCTAATTATTCATCAAGCTTCTATACAACTTGGAGAGGTGCCACCTGAAGGTTATGAATGATGCAGCAAATCAGCTGCAGCAACTGGTGACGAGCATAGTGGACATGAACATAGTTGCTGAGAGTAACCTAAGTACTTTGGCCGAAATCAACAAGCTACCGAGAGATGTATTGGTTGCGGAGCAGATTGTACCGGACGGATCAGTTGAGAAGGGGAAGCAGCTAGAGTTTGCAGTATCTTTCCGTTTGGAGATCTGCAGAGTTTTGCTGAAGAGGATGCAGGCACTTGAGAGTAGGACATCATCCTTACCAGACAGTATCATTTCTTTCACTGAGGAGGACGTGGTCGGAGATGTTACTTCATACGTACGGATTGTTCCGACCAAAGTGCCTAATTCCCTGGAAGGGTCTCTTCTGATGGTACAAAAGAGAATTGATAAAGCTACTAAACCTTTCACGATGAATTCCATTAGCAGACTAGTGGCACTGCAGGCAGATATTGCGAGGTTCGGGCCGAGCTTGGAAGATGTGGAAGCGTGCATCAAGGTGTTGAATGAAGGATTGTTGCAGTTTAGGACAGAAAAGGAAGCGGTGGCTAAAACAGATGGGAAGATGTTGAATCACATGGTCGACAAGTATATCCAATATCAAAACAAAAAAAAGACAAATGTTACAGCTGGCTTGACTTCTTATATTCTTTCTTTTTCTATTTTCCACGTTCTCGGATGAAATTGTAAGACTTCAAAGTTATTGGTTTGAAACCATTACTTAAAGTCATGTGGAACAATTCTATTAGTTAAGTGATACATGTGTCACTTAAGGAGAAGTTAGTGGAGGATGATTGCCAAATGTCATCTTTACTTGTTGTTTGTGTTTCAGTTCAGTTAGATTTCCCATTTGTACTTTCCCTCCTACATTCTATAAGTAGGAGAAGAACCTCCGGGTTAATGATCAAAATTTGTAAGCAGCAACCTTGTGTTCCAGACTTTGTGCTGAAACCCTTGAGAGCCACTTGAAGCAAAGGAATATACAAGAGCAGATTTCCGGAGAACTTTGTGTCACGGTGTATTGTGTTTCTTGTTTTTTATCTTAGATCTTTTAATAGACTTTGTGTTATTTCAGATCTAGATCTAGAGCTACCTTTGCTTAGAATTTTGTGTTTATATCTATTGGTTTCTTCTATGTGCATGCAATCAACTCTGCTTATCTATTGATTGGGATGCACATCTTCTTCATTTCTTCTCTGTGTTGATATAATTCTTTTCCCTTCTTCTATAAATATTTCCTTTCTTTTAAACAACTGCTTACTTGCTGTAGAACTGTTCAGTTATGGTTCATGAACTGAGTAGTTAAAGTAAAACCCCATTTAGATATTAGCATACTTTAATTGACAAATCTGACACGGGAGCCTCACCGGTAAATGAGGGAGATTTATCTCATGACTGCCTAGGTTTTGTGCTATGCAGAAAATCTAGCCAATAGAATTCACAAAACTTTTTTAAAAATTTCCCTTAATGATCGAAATTTGTAAGCAGCAACTTTGTGTTCCAGACTTTGTGCTGAAACCCTTGAGAGCCACTTGAAACAAAGGAATATACAGGAGCAGATTTTGGAGAACTTTGTGTCACGGTGTATTGTGTTTCTTGTTTTTTATCTTAGATCTTTTAATAGACTTTGTGTTATTTCAGATCTAGATCTAGAGCTACCTTTGCTTAGAATTATGTGTTTATATCTATTGGTTTCTTCTATGTGCATGCAATCAACTCTGCTATCTATTGATTGGGATGCACATCTTCTTCATTTCTTCTCTGTGTTGATATAATTCATTTTCCCTTCTTCTATAAATATTTCCTTTCTTTTAAACAGTTGCTTACTTGCTGCAGAACTGTTCAGTTATGGTTCATGAACTGAGTAGTTAAAGTAAAACCCCATTTAGATATTAGCATACTTTAATTGACAAATCTGACACGGGAGCCTCACCGGTAAATGAGGGAGATTTATCTCATGACTGCCTAGGTTTTGTGCTATGCAGAAAATCTAGCCAACAGAATTCACTGAGTAACTTTTAAAAGATTTTTCCCTTATAAAACTTCGTGGATGCAAGGATAAGTGGGTGGTGTGAATAATTGGATGATTGCAATTAAGAATCCAAGGTTATGAATATTCACGCAAGCACTTTAGGAGGTTTGGCATTTTTTTAAATTTATAACAATTGACTTCTTTCTTCAAAAGCTTAAACATAGAAGACCAGCTCCTTAACAACCACGACTTCCCTAAGGAATTGCGTGGAAAATAGAAAAGGGAAAGCTGTGTGGAAAATGGAGGAAGGAGGCAGCTAAAAACAACTTAACTTGTAACTTCCTTTTTTTTAAAGTTTGCATGGAAATTGAAGTAGAAGGGCAGCTCAAAATCCACGACTTAGCTTGCAAACTCCTAATATTTGCGTGGAAATTGATAAGACAAGGCAACGTGGAAATTAGAGGTGGAAGGTAACTTGAATTTCCACGACTTGGTTAAGTGACTTTTGCTTTAAATTACACAAGGCTGCGTTGATTTTCACTTAAGAGACTTGCGTGAAAATTGAAGCTGGAGGGCAGCTTGTATTTCCACAATTTGCACAAGTTAAACTCTCTTTTAAAAATGCATGGAATTTGAAGAGGAAGGGCAGCTAAAAACCACGACTTGCTTTGCAATTTCCCTTTTTAATAATTGCGTGGAAATTGAAGATGGAGGGCAGCTTGTATTTCCACAATTTGCACTAAAACGTTTTTCCTTGGCTCTTTATGATATTGCGTGGATTTTCAAGGAGGAAGGCAATGTCAATTTTAGAGAAGGAAGGCAACTTGAATCGACAGACAAAGGTTTTAAAAACCATGACTTGCACTTAAAAGACCATCGTGAATTTTGGAGGGTGACAACAACTTGCAATTGGTAGACAAAGCACTGGAAATCCACGACTTGCATTAAAGAAAACCTCTACCTCTTAAAAACTGCAACTAGACTTTGCACATGCCTGAAAAACCATGACTTGGCCGAATTCTCATGGAACACAATTAATTACAGTTGGGACAAGTTGACTTGCAATAAAAACAATGGGGAGCTCATAAAAACCCAAGGCGTAGGAAGAAAGAGAAGGCTACGGTGATTGTCAGGTGAAAAACGGAGAAAACCAAAACCAGAACACAAAAGAAATAAATAAAAACAAAATACCTGAAAGAAGCTATGGGCAATTGCTCGAAAAGAATTCTCCAATTTAGCTAATCTGTAAAACTCTTCCCTGGGTGAATGCTCCACTTTGAGGTGAAAGTAATACTAGTGTGGTAACAATGATGGGGTGAAGTGCTTTATATAACCCAAATTCTCTAATTTTAGCTCAATCTATTTTTAAAAGAACTTTATTTATTTTTATTTAAAAAATAAATAAATAAAATGCTTTTATATAACCAGACTAAGTCTAGGAAGGGAATTGAGTGAGCTTTTGCATATGGGTATTTGTGACGTGGCTTTATGACTTCCTAGGAATACCTTTGAGCAACACGAGCAACCGTAAGCAAAACAAAACACAAAAACATGACCCGTCACTTAAAAAGAACGAAAAATTTAAAAGGAGTAGTCCCTAATTTCAGGGTGAAATCTTGGGGACACAAAGCCCCCACAAATCACAAATAAGGCTGTATGATTCCAAGATAGAAGGTGATGTTTGGTTTGAAAATTCTAAGCAATATGAAGGTGTTGCATGGCACAAAGGTATGATGGGCAACCCTAATCATTTTGTTTCAGATGTATTACTTCCTTTCATAAAGGAAATCCATTGGCACAATGAATGGTATGAGATTCTTTGCATGAGTTATATTTTTGATTTTCTGATTTTTACATCTGATTTCATGGGGTTAAGTGAAATTTCATAATTGAATATGGCTAACACAAGTATTGGCAAGCATGAGTTGACCTTAGGAGATCCAGAAATAAGTGGTAAAAGTGTTTTTTTGAGTGCTAATGATGACTTTCAGATTAAAAGACTTGTTATGGCAGCCACTAAGGATTTTGTCATTCAATGGACAAGAGAGTCTTTTACATGCTTTGATGATGAAGGCAATAAAGGTACGCTTAGCATGGACAAGGGCAAGATGTGTTTCAGATTGATTAATCCTCATTGCATGACTCACACTCACAAAGATGCAACTTTTTCTATCCATTTGGCCATGGATTTGAGTATTTTTCAATTTGCTAAAGTTGGGGGTGAAATTTCAGTCATATTGAAGTCATTTTCCTCCACTAGTTTGTTGTTCTTTCATGTTGGGGTAAAGTTTTTGAAGTATGATAGCTGTTGTCCTATCATTTTCATGGTTGTCATCATTATTTCCAGCCCTCTTATCACTTCTACAGTTGAGTTTTTAGCCATGAAGTTGATGGACTTGTTGTTGGTGATCATTGTTGACTTATGCATGGTTACTTTGGGGTGGATACCCGCCACTTTAGTTTTGATTTTTGGGAAGAAAATGCACGACTACAACAACATTTGGGGCAGCATGATAAAGTTTGGGAACAACCCATGTATGAGGATGAGTTGTGAGCCATTCATGCCTTGGAGACATGGAGAAGAAGCTGAAAAAGTGTTTCTCAACACTTATGATTTTTCTAATGTGTTTGCTTCATGTGCAGGATTGAAGACATGTGAAGAAAGACTGCTGTCCTATTCACTTCATGAGGGCATTATTGAGTGGGCATCTTGGGGGCTTATCAAAGCTCATGCAGATTTTCATTCATCTTCCTATGATGAAGGCACTACCACTTGGAGTTCCTACTACAAAGATGATCACACACATATTTGGATTGCCACGAAGGAAGCCTGCAAGTTCTTCCAAGTGCTTCATCACTTGACTGGCACCGAGCAAGACTTTGGGTGCATCACTTCATCTCTTCACTTGGGTGCATGATACATGGATCTATGAGCTTGCTATTGCTTGAGGGCAAACAATCTCCGAGAGGGGAGGACTGTAATACCCCTTTTACGGGGCATTACTAATATATTTTTTCATCTCTTTTATTTGCATTACGTAACCCCTTACTATGCCTAACGCTACAAGTGGGAATCTCTAGTTAGTTTAAAAATGTGCACATAGGTTAGTTACTTTTTATTATTTATAATAAAGTGCACATAGTCTTAAGCATATTAAATGTTTTAATTATATGGGAGGAAAACTAATGTAAAAGGGGCCACTTGGCTATCCAACTTGTAATTGCAAATTTAAAAAGTGTATTTTCCCTCCAAGTGGGTCGATCCCTTTGGGAAGTCTATTTAAGGGATGTGAGAGGGTCATTTCACCTCATGTTGATTTGATCATTTATGTCTCTCCATGCTTGGAGAAATGGGATGTATGCCCTAGCTTTTCATTGTGCTCTCTCTCATTCGATTTGGAATTGAAGTGGATCTGATTTTGAAGACTTTGTCATTGAAGATTTGAAGACTTGATATTTATTTTTGCCATTTTTGGATAGTGGCGACTTGGCTGGAAACTTCTGTTGTATTTCTGGAAAATTCTTTTGTTGGAATTTGATGAATTTATGTTCATTGGAAAACTCTTTGTCTAAGATTTCCAAGGGTAATTTCGTGTCAAAATTCTAAGTATTGCTCAAGATATGAATTTTGAAGATTTATGTTATTTACCTAATTTCCCAGAATTAGGGCAGCAAGTTATTTTGGAGTTTCAGATGACTTTTTAGCATGGCATTCATGGATGGAAAATTCTAAAATTGATCTCATAATTTTCCCTATAATTTATGCTTCGTTTTGAGCTATGGTTGTTAATTTTCGGATAAGTATTTTGCAAGTTATGAGGGTTTGATGCTGCAGCTGTATTTCGGGATTTAAAAATCAGGTTTTCTGTATTTTCATGGTTTTCTTGCATGGAAAGTTGCTCCTAATTAATATCTATCATGTCCCTTTCCTTTCATGCAATTGAGTCGTAAATCTAAAGTTATGAAATTTTGAATATTTCAGCCTAGGGTTTTGACAAACTTACTAAAAATAGTAAGTTCCAAATTTCAGTGTTTTTGTTGAGGGTTTATGGTTGAAATATACGATTCATATTTGGCTAATTTTCCGGTTTGTCCCAAATTTGGGGACATTACCAAATGCTAGTTTAGTGACTTAAGGAGAAGAAAAAGGGTTAATGAAATAGGCATGAAAGAGAGGATAAGGAGAGATAAGTCAATGAATAGGTGATGAAAATAAACCAACAGATTGGAGGTTAGAGTGAAGAAGTAAAATAGAGTGGTGGAGGATTAAGAGTGCAACAAGAACAAGGAGCATGCTAAGAAGCCAAAACAAGCAAAAATGACTTGAGTAAAGTTAGGTACGTAATTGGATGTTGTGGAAGGCACTTACAAGGTACATTTGAGTGGGCAAAAGTGATTCTTGTGTTGGAAAACAGAGACAAGCATTAAACCCTAATGAGCTACTTGAAACCCTAGTAGACCTAGTTGTCGAATGAAAGAAAAATGAATGAGTGAATTCAGGAGAATAGGTAATGAGTTGAGCAATGAAATTTTGCATGAAGTAAGAATGGCCAAATGGGTACTTGAAAAGGTATACAACTTTGTCTGAAAGTTTACCAATTGTTCTGGACACTAGGCTTTGTCAATTCGGAGGGTTAATTGCGAGAATTAGGATAAAATGGTTTTACGAGGATAAGCGAAAATAGATGAATGGTGGAGCTCTGAAACTTTGTAGACACCTTAATGGCCATAATGGATATCCATATACCTTACCGGAAAAGTTAACTCACTTTTCTATGTATTTTACATCGAGAATTTGTCAAAAAGGAGGGCTACAAGCCTAAAAGGAGGTCTAAATGGAAAGTGAAGAAAATTGAAGGTATGATACTTTTAAAAGTGTATGATCATGTTGATTTGATGTGTCTAAGCATGTTTGAAGTGAATATAACCTTAGGTGCTTTGTTTTGGTTCATTTTTGGTTTTTGAGCAAGTTTAAGGATTCTTGAAAAACAAGTTCTTGGATTGACAAAGAAGACTACTCTTGATTCTTGAATGGTTATTTGTAGATGATCCTCTCTGCATCGGTTGGAGCAAGAGCATGAGCATTCAAAAGAGGTAAAAGGCCCCACCATCTCCCACATGCATTAAATGGATAAGCACACCTCGAACACTCAAATGTGGTATATATAAAAAAGGAAGGCATCATTGTTGGTCAATATAGGTAGTAAAAAAACTTCATTGATAAAAGGTTAGCGCATGAACTCGTCGAGAGCAATAGATAAACCAAATATGAGGGCAAAGGTAAAGTATTGTAATTAATTTCAACAAAGATCAGATGCAACATATAAAACTTACAAGTAACAAGTTATAAAAGGAGGCACGTTATTATATGGGAATAAACCAACCGAGGGAAACATAATAACTACAAACTAATACACACTAATGCTATATTATCCTAATTATTTCAATGAGGATGTCGCATATGAGGGAAATACTTGATACCCACACTCAAATAGATACACATAATTATAACCTCACAACACTTTGGACCAGAAATCTAACAAACAACCCTTAATCCAAAGGGGTTAGATAAAGAAAATATAGAGCAAGAAACTTAAGTCTTCAAGTAATCTCCACTACAACATACAAGTTGGCACACCGCACATCCTTGCACTTATGAACCATTGTCGCTCCCCTCGTAAAGCTTGTCAACCAAGCAAATTTTGACACGAATGATGAACACCCTACATAACAAGCTCATCCTTTTTGATGATAAATGCATGTGCAGTGTAAGAAAAATCACAACTGTTCAACTACATTGACCCACATAAAGCTTGTAATGTCCCTTTCTAAGGTTGAACTGAAAAACAATGAAATGACACAAACCCCAAACTAAAGTATAACTGCAGTCTAATTTTTAGGACAACAAAAAGAAAAAACAATAATTCATCAAACTATCACCATTCACATCGCCTAAAACATGTAGAGGCACTTTTGAATATTTAAAGACAATTATCACCCAAGAAATCAACCTCTAAACACAAATGGAAATCAATTAAATAACAGCAGAGGTAGAACCCGCATTAAGGGATAGAAATGATGTTTTTGAACCCCAAAAATTCCAATGAAGTGAGAAACCAACCTTATAAATTAGGAGAAATATGAATATCAACACAAAATGTCAATTGGTGCCCTGAAGCCAATCAAACCCTTCTCCACCCAAGTCGCCACCCCTAGGAGAGGGTGTCAAATTGATGTAGAAGGCCTTGATATCTCTCTTCTTCAAGCCCTAGTTGCCAACCAGCAAGATAACCTTCTTTCAAGCCCTATGAACCACCAATTGCAGAGTTTTCGTTCTCCAACCTTGAGCAAGGAAGGGTTTCGTCTTTCTTGCTTGCCAAACCAAAAGATTTGCTCCCTCTAGTGGAATGGAATAGAGAGTCAAACCCAAAACCAAGTAAAATAAAATTATAATAGGGAAGCATGCCCAAAATGAGCCTAGGTGACCCCTTGTAATGTCCCCTTCTCGGGACATTTTAAAATGGAAGAATTGAAGACCCTCAACCCATTTTATCTCTTCATGGGTTCGAGGAGGGAGCTTGAAGATGGTCCAAAGATGTCTATTGTGTGTACATTATAACCCCTTGGCATGCCTAGCGCTACAAGTGGGAGTCTTATTTAGTCTTAGAATGTGCACATAGGTTAGTTACTTTTTATTATTTTAATTAGAAAATAATAAAGTGCACATAAAGTGAGTCTTTTAATATTTTAATTAAGTTTTATTAGTTTTCCCTCTAAAAAGGGAAAAGGTCGGTCATTTGAATGTTGCACCCCTTATCTTATAAAAGGAGGTTGCATGGCCATTCTTTGGGATGTTGATTTGATCATTTATGTCTCTCCATGCTTGGAGAAATGGGATGTATGCCCTAGCTCTTCATTGTGCTCTCTCTCTCTCTCATTCGATTTGGAGGTGAAGTAAATATGATTTTGTTAAGGATCCATTAATGTGTGTGTTGCATTTGTGGTGTGGTGAATTGCTTGAGAAAGTGTTCCTTGCCCTAGCGCATTTATTTATGGTGCAAATTTGGTTATTGTTGCATGATTTGGGATCATACTTGTTGGTTTTTAGATCTACTGTGTTTTGCAATTAATTTCATAATTTTTGGAGATGATTTGATGCCCTAAAGGTGTTGGGGACCTACTTCTTATGGCCTAATTAGGGTTTCATGTTTCTTTGTCATGAAAACTAATTTTGGAATATTGTTCTTCATATTTTTGTGGCCCAAGATCCAAAGTTTCAGCTCATTTGGACTTTTCTAGCAAAAGATATGAATTTTTGAAGTTATGTTGTAAATAAGGTTTTAAAATAAGTTCCAGAATTATTTGGCATGTTTTTTGGTGATCATAAAGCAAGATCTGCAAATCTGATTTATTTATCTTTTATTTCTAAGCAAGGGAGGTGCTTTTTAGTGTGTTTGGAGGCCGGGAAAAGTGCCGGAAATATTTTCTTAATTTCTTCCGACCCAGCACCTAGATCTGGAAATTTAAGTGTTATTTTGAAGGGGTTTTAGTGCTCGAGAAAAATATGATTTTTAGTTCATTGAAAGGAAAAATCAAGTTTATTGTGAACTTTGTTTCATGAGAAAAGGAGTATTGTGGAAGTTATGAATTTTATTAATTTTCAGCTGTGTACAAGCTTGATTTATTTAATTACTGTTGTCATAAAAATCAGAATTAAAAGGATTTAAATTCCAATTGATTGGCCCATCTAACCCACCACCTTGATTGCTTCCAACCCCATTTTGGCTTGTAATTAGCCGACATTGGGTTATTTGAGGATTGATTTAAAAGGATTTGCTCCTTGAATTGATTTCTATCCATTTGTGGCATTTTTCATCTTGCCCCAAAAAGGGGACATCACACCCCTTTTATGTCCTTAAAGTCTTATCAAAACCCCATGAGGGAGTTTTCCTCATGACCGACCTCAATAAGAAGCTTGTTTTAATTTTTTAATTTTCCTTTTAGTTCCTCCAACCTAGCCAACCTGCCTCATAAAGGAAAACACTAAAAGAAAATGTGAATGCCCACGGAAAAGGACTTAAAAAATCGACAAATACTTCTGTTTTTCACCTTCTTCTAACCCACAGAAGAAGAATGAGCTAGAAGTATTCTAAATGGATGAATTCAAAAAAGGGACATTACAGTCCTCCTTCCCAAAATTGTTTGCCCTCAAACAATTGCGAACTCATATGCCCAAGTGCTAAAGTGCCAAAGTGAAAGAACATGATGTAGTACCCCATAATCTAGCTCGTGCCTGCACTGTCAGTGAGAGAACTTCTACGAAAACAAACTTATGCAATGGTTGCCCCTATCTTCATTGACATTTCTTGGCAGCCCATGAAGTTTTGTGGTATCTTGAAGAAAAAACTAGTCCCAATTTTGCCTCAAAAATAGTAGTAACAATTTCTTCCCTTGTGCACTCAGCGATACATAACACTTTCGAACTAGCTATAGGCTCAAATAAAGGGAAAAAACTAAAAATGCTCAACAACTTGACCAACACAAGTATTTCCCAATGGGGCATCTTCACCTTCCATCTCACCCTTGTCAACTATGGTGGAAGAACACCCTCCGATCAAAAAGTTGATATTCTTCATGATGTCATCTTCGATAGAGTCAGAATCTCATTTTCTCCTTCATTTTACTAGGAAAAGAGCAAACTCAACTACTCCATCATACCTGTACCTGCACATGGAACAAAATGATTAGAGAAAACAAGAGATCTCTTCTTCTTCATTTCATACCTTAGAAGACTTCCAAGAGGACCGACCCTTAATGGAAGAATAAAATGTTCCACATGTAAGACTAACCTCTCCCGATGAGAAATTAGAACAATGCTCAAATAATTCCATGAACGACCTCCAAGCATACAAAAGTATTTAAAAATATTTTTTTCATTTGAGGCTCTAAAAGTGATGTCCTTAAAAAATGGAACATTACAGTCCTCCCTTCCCAAAATTTGTTTGTCCTCAAGCAATTTCAAGTACCCGGATCCTAAGTGATCCTTGTAGGCTTCATTTTTGTACCTACACAAGAAACAAACTCGAGAAAACATGAGTGTTCAACAACACTTTTCCATTTTCTTCATCATGTCCCATGCACATAATAGTTGGCTTGCTTCCTTTGCTTGCAAGCGACTCATAATTCCCACTCCACATGTCTTCCCAAAACTCCCAACCAGCTGTCCCATACATCTTCATAATCATGCATCCCCTCAAATATTAGGAAGGCAATAGAATGAACCAATCTCATACCAATTGTATCCAAGCTGCTCATGATGGTGCCACTCTCAAGAGAGGTTGAAAACCCTTCATTTCTCATTGGAAACCACATTAGAAGGGGCCTGTAATGTCCCCTTCTTTGGGTCTTAATTGAAAATAATTATGGAAGACCTTTAATCCACTCCCCTTGGATTAAAGGAATTAATTGGGGGAAAATCGTCCCATCCCATGAGCTTTTAAATTAATATTTAATTTAATTGGGACAAGTCGAATTACTCCATGTGCTTTGGAATTTATATTTAATTCCTCTCTTGTGTTTTATTTAATATTAATTGGAGGGAATTAATATTTTATTGGAGTTTGACCTTTTTCAAGTAAAGAGGCTATTTTTAAATGATATCTCTCCTATCTAGAGAAATGCGCCAAAGGAGGGAATCTTGAAGATTTGAAGTGCAAAATCTATAAAAGGAGAAGTGGCGTCCCCTTTTTGGCATGTTGATGATTTTATTAAAAATTCTTCATGCTTGGAGAAGGGATGTATGCCCATTTGTGATCACAAACAAAGGTGTTCTTCAACACCACCATTGTTGTGGAGTGTGTGAGACCTTCTAAGTTTGCATTATGTAGATATCATTTTATATATTCATTCTATGTGTGGCGCCATTAATATAGAAGGATATTTGCATGCTATTGTTGAGTTTGGAAGGATTTAAGTGTGATTTATGATCTGCTATTATTGTTGGATTTATTTGTGCCAAATCGACTTGCATAGGTGGTTATTTTGGTGTGATTTGGTGGCTTACAAGTGAGATCTATAATCTGATTTGTTTCAGCATATTTTTATGAGTGTGGGGCTTATGTTTTGGAGGTTATTGTGCTCATATTTAATGCTGCAATTTATCTAGAGCAAATCGACTGGGTTTATGGTATTTTGCATCATTTTCTGAGGTGTTTTTGATAGATCTACAAGCTGTTGTCATTTAATAATTATTTCAGTTATATGGGCTGATCTTATGAGGGTTTTGGAGGAATATTAAGAGCTGGAAGTAATTTATATGTTTTTTCCTAACCCAAGCAACTTGCGTTCGAGTTTGAGGTTTGTTTTGAAGGGGTTTCAGTCATCATAAAATTCAGATCTTTAGTTCTTTGAAAAGGGCTTGATTTATAGAATCATCTGCATTTTATTTGATGGGAAAATATTGAGTTTGGAGCAAGTTATCAATTTTTGAAGTTTTCAGTTGTTCTGGTGCATTTTTATTTAATTCACTGCTGCAATTAATTTCAGATTTGGAAGTGGTTAATTTCTGACTAGTTCTCCCATATAACCCACCACCTTGGCTCACTCCAACCCCATTTGAGTTGTATTGAAGTTAACATTGGGTTATTTGAGGTCGAACTAGGAGGTTTTAGTCCTAGCATCAATTGAAAGTTGAATTTGCAAATTTGAATAATATCCCAAAAGGGAATATTACAGCTGGAAAATTTTATAATAGTCACGCTAAAGCTAATGGTAACGTGTATGGATCCCCAAATTACAATTCTCTTATCATCCCCCTTATACCAACCACTTTCAACTAAGAAAAATATTGGAAATCATTTGATCATAATTAAATTGAGACACAATGTGCATGAACTCAGCTTCTTCTATCATATTACTTACTTTGAAAGTGTGCACTCTTTTTACCACTCGCTTTTTCTAATTGGTTTGCTTCATGTGCAGGTTTGAGAAGAAAATTGCAACAGATTCACATTTCTAACTTCTAGAAGGAAGAAGCAGCCCAAGATATTACAAACGCTACTCCACCTCGGTGGCATGGGAGCCCGGTTTTGGAGTACTACACTTTGGTACTGACGCATATGTTTGTTATTGCTTGAGGGCAAGCAATCTTGGAAATGAAGGACTGTTATATCCCCATTTTCTAAAGACCCTTAGCCTATTTTTCCCCGTGGGCTTTGGGATGTGCAAGAGGAAAATTATATTAAATAATTAAATATTATTGCCTCGAGAGTGATTTCTATCATTTGACATTATAAAACAATAATTATTTAATTATTTAAAAAGAAGATTATTTAATTTAATTCCCAAAATACAAAATTAAATGGGGAATTAATTAAATAAATATTTAGGTGGCTTTTAATATTAAAATCACCCTTTGAAAAGGGGACGCCACACCTAGGGAAAATAAATTGCTTTTATTTAATGATTTCCCTCTCCTAGGGATTTCGAATTTTGTGCCTCCTTGCTTATAAAAGGAGTGCTAGGATCATTGTGAGACTTATGTTATGATGAGATTATTTTGATACTCCATGCTTGGAGTTGGGATGCATGCCCATTGATGTTTTCTCTCTCATGCTTGGGAGGTCTTTGTAGCTGGTTATTGAGAACCAATTTGAAGTTATTTGTGCAATTTCAAGTGAGATCCATGTCTTTGGCTTTAGTGATTTTTTCAATGAAATTTGCCATTGAAATCTGCATGTTTTTACTTGTAGCGATTCACCTGTAGGAGATGGGTTGTGTAATCAAATTAAAGTATTTTTTGTGTGTTGCAAATCGACTTATGGTTAGTGTGTTTCATTCCAAGCTTTGGCGACTTCTTATTAATGCTTGTGGGCTGTTTGAATGCAATCTCTAGTGGAATCGACCAGCTGGTTTGGTGATTAATTGCATCCTAACTTCAGCGACTACTTTGGGTAATTATTGGAGTGTTTTAATGCATATCTGAGATTCTCTAATGTGCAGCGACTTATTTGGATTAATCTGTGAGTATTTTAATACATGCAAAGTGAGTTAAATGCCCAACGAACTTGGTAATGCTAATTTGTTAGCTACAGCGACTTCATATGATGTGTTTGGGACTGATTTTGGGTGTGTAATAAACTGTTGTTTCTTCCTTGCCCAGCGATCTCCTTTAGAGGTCCATATTTATTAAATAAATGGTCTGTTCTTCCTTCTCTAACAGCGATTCAGTTTGGGAGTAAAATATTGAATGTTTAATGCATTACTATGGTGATACGACTTGGGTGTGTAAATGGTTTTGTGAGGATATAGCTTCTATATGGCAGCAACCTCCTTTATTATGATTGTGGACTGTTTTGCTTACTCCATTTAGTGTGAATTGATTAAGTTTATTGGCTGGTATTACTTCCTTGGCAGCGATCTGTTCTGGGCAAAAATTGGCAAGGTAAATCTTATTAATGAGGTCTGGTTTTTGATTAGTGTGATCTGCCTTAATTTCCTTCAACGACTTGTTTTGGGGCATTTTAGGAGCAAATCAATGGAGCATTCTCAGTCTTATTACCAGCGTTGAAGTATCAAGGGTTTTCTTGCATATTAAAGCCATATACAATCAGCATGCTGTGTGTTTTTATTCATTAATTACCAGCGACTCTTTGAGAGCAATTATTAAGTGTTAGTAGTGTGTTTTGAATCTCCTTTCAGCAGCGAATTGTACAAGTAATTTAAGTTGAGTTTGAAGTATGATTTTGGGAGAGATTCATAGTTGATTGCATGACTGAAACATCCTCACATTGGCAGCAGGTAGTTGTATGTTCCTGTGTTATTTGAAGGGCTGATTTTAGAGTATGTTTGCATGAACTCATTGGTCAAAGAAGTCTGGTTTCTAAGGGGTATAGTTTCAGCTGTGAGTGAACCACTCGTTAGAGGCCATTAAACCCCTTTATTGGGTTTATTGAGTCATCTACTTGATTGGTTCAAATAGCTATTGACGGGGTTTTACTATTTTTAGTTGATTAGAGTATTGAAGGGTTGTTGATTTGCATATTATCTATTGATCTTAGAAGTGGGATATTACAAGATCCTTTGAATTCACATCAGCTCACTAGTTACACTCACAACTTTATACTTAGATTAAGTAGAGGACAAGTACTTAGTTTCAATAGAGGGCAAGACAATCAAGTTATGTACTCAAGCTTACTCGCATGAAAATACTCTTGAAACAAGAGTGAAAATGTTACTTGTTGTAGACTTTATGGAATCAACTAATCCTGTAAAATTTGAATCAAGATATACCTCGGGCTAGATTTTCTGCATAGCACAAAACCTAGGCAGTCATGAGATAAATCTCCCTCATTTACCGGTGAGGCTCCCGTGTCAGATTTGTCAATTAAAGTATGCTAATATCTATATGGGGTTTTACTTTAATTGTTCAGCTCATGAACCATAGCTGTACAGTTCTGCAGCAAGTAAGCAATTGTTTAAAGAAAGGAAATATTTATAGGAAGGGAATTATATAAACACAGAGAAGAAATGGGGAAGATGTGCATCCCAATCAATAGATAGCAGAGTTGATTGCATGCACATAGAAGAAACCAATAGATATAAACACATAATTATAAGCAAAGGTAGCTCTAGATCTAGATCTAAAATAACACAAAGTTTATTCAAAGATCTAAGATAGAAAGCTAGAAACAAAATACACCGTGACACAAAGTTCTTTGGAAATCTGCTCCTATATATTCCTTTGCTTCAAGTGGCTCTCAAGGGTTTCAGCACAAAGTCTGGAACACAAGGATGTTGCTTACAAATTCTTCTCTTTAACCCGTAGGTTCTTCCTCTACTTATAGAATGTAGAGGGGCAATTACAAGTTGGAAGCTTTTAGTTGAATTGACACATGTGGAAGTCGGAAAGGAAACAACTGACAATCTCCCTCCTGGAATTCCTCTTTGCATGACATGCATGATTTGCAACTGAAAATAAAACCTTCTATTTTGCACGTTTGCCACCTATCTCCAAGTAGTTGACTTCTTCAAGTAATGGTTTTTAAACCAATCACTTAAGTTGTATAATTTAATTGATCGCTTCAATTACTTTGTCGAAGGAAAGAAGAAGGAAGAGGAAAGCTACGCCTTGTCCTTTTTCATGTTTGCACGCAGCTAATTCTTTTGCTTTTGATTCTCACCAAATCGACTCGGGAGTATTGGATCTAGGAACAATTTGGAATTGGAAGCCGCTGGATCTCGACGCGCCTCGAAGCGGTTGGATCTAGAAGCATTCTTTGGAATTTTGCCTTCGCCTTGTCTTCTCTTTTATCCTTGAAGCTTTTGCAGTTCTTCTCCAAAGATATGCATCGGGCAATGTTTACCGTAGAATAACTCTTTATTTTTAATTGCATATGAACAATTAAATCTCCCTCGAAAGCACTCCGTGAATGCAACTTCAATGAAGGCTTCAACCAAAGATCGGGAGCACATGCACAAGATCCTCGGAAGGAATTTTCGACGACCGACTTCTTCACGGGCTGCATTTGAAACAAGAGGATGAAGCCTTTGCAATTATGGATCTGAATCGATCTGGATCTAAAGCACACTCCATGACGAATTCAGCACTGGGATATGAATGAAAATGCTGCAACTCGAATGATTCCACCACTTTGATTTGGACACATAAGGGAAGTCTTTCAGCCTCTGATCTATCAATCAATTTGGAAAGAGGTTCGGACTTAGATCTCGTATCTCCTATGTCTGCAAATTTGGAAGTGATGCATGACTCCGTTGTGCTTTCTTTTTCGTCCCTCTTTGCCATGGCTTTGCCTATCTTTGTTTGAACGATTATTTTTCTTTTTACTCACCGGAATTTTTCAAAATTGGTGCAGATCTGGATAATTCTTGATTCGGACAATATATTCAATGTATTGGAGATTGATTAAAGCTCATTTTCTTTTGTAAAGCACCTATAATGAATTCCTCGCAATTAATTGCATAAAGATGGCAACGGAACATGAACAGTGAATTTTAATCATAAAAATCTGCATAATTCAAGCCTGCTGCCCCAAAAATTGATGTTTTGTTTGCATGCAAAGTGAGCATGAATTTTTCCAACTTCACCTGAGCACCTGTATCACTTATGCAAACAATTATCCAGACACAAATCAACTCCTTCAACCTGTGCACCAAAATTGGAAGCTTTTAGCATTGATTTCACCTTCTTTTGAGCAAAAATCCTCTTCAAATGGGGCGCACTTTTCCTCTGGGTTGCACTTCTTTACCTGTGAATTAATTAATTCATCCTTATGGCAGCCCATGCTTATATAACCCTCATAATTCTATAATTAATAATTGCCCCTCCTATTCCTGGCAATTAATTAATTAAAAATCATGTTTTTCTCTTTAACTGATGTGCTAAAATTGCATGTTTAAGGACAGCCATCAAATAAATTAAATTTATTCAATTTAATCATCCACTCTTCACTCCACTTAAGCTTCACAGTGTGCTTTAACCTTAGCCACTGAAAATAGGAATTAATTTAATCATTTAATACTTTAAAAAGTATTATTTATCTCCCAAATGGGGCGCACTTTTTCACATGAGGGGGCTGCATTAAATAAATATTATTTATTTAATTTTAGACAATCTATTTCAACCTCCTTTATTCCCCTTTATCCTTGTTGACTTTTCTCCATGCTTGGGCGCCAAAATTAGAAGAGAAATTAATTAATTTAATCACTTTAAAGGCTGCCTTTATCTCCCTAAAGGGGTCGCACTTTTTGGCATGAATAATTCTATTTTTAGGAAACACATGGTAATGGGATAATTTACCCTGCAAGGCAGCCCCGAAAATCCCATTGTCACTTAAGTCATTTGACTTCCATAATGGGATTATTTACCCTGCAAGGCAGGTAATAAAATCCCATGATTCACTTAAGTGATTTTTCTTTTATTCCACAATGGGAATTTTTACCTTGCAAGGCAGGTAACAAATTTTTGCCTCGCCCGCCTCTAATTTTCCCACTCTGACTTAAATGGCGTTGCTTCCATGGGAAAAAGTACCTTGGCCAGTGTGTGCAAAATTTCCACCTACCGCTGCTTCTAATTTTCCCATGATCCACTTCAATTCTTCTTTTCCAAAATGCGGCCAGCCCAGAAGAGGCTTTTTGGTGCACGACTTCGTCTTTTCCCAGTGAACCAGACCTCCAATGGCGACTTCCTTACGGCATAACGCATATATGATCCCCATTTACCTGTGGCAAGAATCAGGCCAAACCGGCAAAGGAATTGATCCAGAGAAATTTCACAGAAAACAAAACGGAAAAACACAAAAACACAAAACGTTGCCAAAAGTCACAAATAAAGTCCATAATGCATTCCTGGTTAAAACCCTACTGGTATATAGGAATAATGATATGTACGATCACAACAGAGTTAAACCGGAGCACAAATTGCCTCAAACGGGGCTCAAAATAATTAAATACAAATTTCCCATGACAAATCCCGACGACAGAATATAACAATTTTGGGCATCTGGGTATTTGGCGAAAATGGCTAATATGGCTCTTTGGGAATATCTTGACACAATACAGGAACTTTCTGGCAATAAAACACAAAACGACCCATTATTTTAAAAGTACGAAATTTTTTTCGGATAGGGTGGTCACAGATTTCAGGATGAAATCGAGGACACCCCCTATGAGCTTAAAATCGACAAATTTCTTGTATAGAATGTGAGAGTCAAGAGTTCCTTTGACATATCTAAGAACTTGTTTTGCAGTTTGTCAATGTTCTTCATGTGGTTGGGACATGAAGTGAGAAAGATAACTTACAACAAAACATAGATCCAATCTAGTAGTAGTAAGATGAATTAAACTACCTACTAATTGTCAATACATTGTTTCATTGACCAATGGTGAATCATTGTTAGTTGAGAGTTTTGTCCCAACTTCCATAGGTGTAGCTGCTGGATTGCAATCATACATTTTGAATTTTTTCTAACAAGGATTTGGCATATTTTGTTTGGGATATAAAAATAATATAACCAAAATTGTAACACTGCCAAAATTCTACACCTAGACAATATTGAAGGCAGGACCTAGATCGGTCATTTCAAATGCAAAACGATGTCAAGCATTCACCTTTTTAATCAAGTCATTACGCTTAGGTGATGGCAAGATCATCAACACGTAAAATTAGAATCACTATGTCATCACCATCCAACTTAATGTAGAGAGTAAATTCTGAATTAGCATAAGTGTTATGATAATTATCTGCATGTTGGTATAAGTGCTCTGGTGAATTAAATAATATTTTTGCTTGCTTTGCATGCAAGCAAAACCTCAAATTTTAGGGCAACAAGCTTTATATGTAGATTTTGGTGATAAAAATCAAGTATTCATGCCATGGACTCCATCTTTGTCTGAATAAATTGCAGGTATTCATCACAAGTGCTCAAATCAATGTCAGGTACATTGAATATATCTTCCAAATCAGAAGAAATTGTCAAATCTGCACAAATTGATCCAATTGCAAGGGATTCTGGCAGAATTAAAAGAAAAAGAGCTTAAACAAAGATTGTTCCAACCATGATGAAGCATGATGAAAGAAAAGGATCAGCAGAATCATGCATAGCTTCCAGATTTGCTGAAGTCAATGATACAGACATAGGCCCCGAACTTATCACCAATTTGATTGACAGATCCAACTCTCATAATTGCAAAGGCTTCGGCAAAAATTCATCCTCTTGTTTCTAACGCAGCCCGTGTAGAAGTCAATGCATGGAGAATTCCTTTCAGACGCTTGTGCATGTGCTCCCAATCTTTCGATTGAAGCCTTCATTGAATTTACTTGTGTTTTCCTTTACCCGAGTGCTTTCAAGAATTTTTAATCGCTCATATGCAATTAAAAATAAAAATGATGAGTTTTGTCTGAATTATTTATGGCAAACATTCAGACCGATGCATGTGGTGAAGAAGAATTGCAAAAGCTTCAAGGATAAAAGGGGAAGACAGTCAAAGGCAATACCCACAAGCAAATCACAGTCATGCATAGCTTCCAGATCCAGTTTGGTGAGAATCAAAGGCAAAAGAGTCAACCGCATGCAGAATATGGAAGAAGAACAAGACTGGGAGGGTTGCAGCTTTCTTCTTATTTCTTTTCCTCTTTCTTTTATTTTCTCCGACAAAGTAATTGAGCAATCAATTAAATTATAAAACTTAAGTGATTGGTTTAAAAGCCGTTACTTGAAGAAGTCAATTACTTGGAAATAGGTGGCAGACATGCAAAATAGAAGGTTCTATTTTTCAGTTATAAATCATGCATGTCATGCAAAGAGGAATTCAGGAGGAAGATTGTCAGTTGTTTCCCTTTTCATAGCTTCCACATGCGGGAATTCATTTAAAGTTTCCTATTTGTAATTGCCCTTTATACACTATAAATAGAGAAAAAAACCTACAAGTTAAAGGATCGAAATTTGTAATCAACATTCTTGTGTTTCAGACTTTGAGCTGAAACCCTTGATTTCTGCAAGCAGAGGAATAGAGAAGAGATTTTCGAAGAACTTTGTGTCAACGGTGCATTTTGCTTCTTGTTTTTTTCTAGATCTATTCATAAACTTTGTGTTATTATAGATCTAAATCTGAAAGTTGAATTATGTGTTTAATGATCTATTTGTTTTAATCTATGTGCATGCAATCAACTATGTAAACTATTGCTTGGGTTCGCAAATCCTCTCTACTTTCTCCCGTTTCCTATTATTTTCTTCGCAGATTTTTCTTTCTTTTACAATTTGCTTACTTGTTGCAAAATTGTCTAGCTATGGTTCATGAGCTAAATAGTTAAAGTAATACCAACAAATAGATATTAGGACATATAACTGAAAAAATCTTACACGGGAGCCTCACTAGTAAATGAGGGAGATTTATCTCATGACTGCCTAGGTTTTCAGCTGTGCAGAAAATCTAGCCAATAGTTTTTGGCGACTCCACTAGGGAACAACACAAATTAGCAGATCAGAGCTTTCTCTTGCCAGTTCCCTTTTATATTATAAGCTCAACTTGGTAGAACATCCATTCACGCATCTAGCAAGGATCGATTTGTTTTTAGAGATGCAGGAGAGCAATTTAATTTCAATCATCCTCCTCGAAGTTAGATGTCGCAGATTCGGTCTTTCACCAGGAAGAAGAGTGCAAACTCATCCAGATCCAGATCATCTTCAGCATAATCCGGAAGTTGGAATTATTCACCAAGCCTATTATCAAAGAAGACGCGACTCCGTTCATCATGATGCGAATCGACCACTTGCTCCCCTGCAAAGCACTTGTTCCATGGGGTGCAGCCTTTGGACCTCTGAATCTGACTCCTATGCATGATCTACCTAAAGGGACAAGAAATAATTTTCCGAAATTCTTTGGGGATGGAAAGCAAAATGCAGATGACCACTTGGCTGTGTTTTCATATCTTGTGAAGTGCTTACAGAAATCGAACATGAAGATGTATCATCAGACTCTTCATAGAGACTCTGCGCATGACTTGGCCGGAGAATGGTTCTACCTGCAATTAAAGTTGACACCATAACTAATCAGGCTCTGATGCGCGATGCATTTGAAAAGATTCAAACCTCGAAGATTCCAGTACCTTGATAACTCAACCGACTCGGACTTCATTTGAAGGAGCCACATGAGCACATGCGGGATTTCATTACAAAATTCCAAAGATTCTTTGTAGAAAATTTCGCTTCTCTCGAATGACAAGAATCAAAAGGTATTCTTCATCAACGCTTTACTTCCACGAAGTTAGCTATCAACTCCGAAGAAGCACGTCCTTCGACTTATTAACAACCCAAAACATGGCGGTTGAAATTGAAGACGACCTCATCATGGTGGAAAGATAAAGAGCAACACTTCTAGACACGAAAGTTCATCATCTACTACTACCTCCGATTCACTATTGCAAATGAAGAAACAAATGGCTCAAATGGCTTGAATGGCCCAGTGGAAATAATATTGCCCCCGCTTAGAATTTCAACAACCGGAACCGCATTGCTGGTTCCCAAAGATTAGCAATTGAAGTTGCTCCCAAAAACAACGTGGAGATGAATGAAGAAGACCAGGAAGCTGACACTGATCAGCTCGAGAATGATGATTTTGTAGGTCTTGATAAGCGACTCAACATTAATTATCTCGAACTACAAATCTAAACATGACAATGAGAAACTTCATGAAGATGATCATGGTCATACATATGCAGTATTTACAAGATCACAAACTCGCCAAGTTGAAGCATTAGTTGATGAACAAAGAAGGGGCAGCCCTTTACCTTCTTCTCTAGCTCCCAGAAATAAGAATGTGAGTTCTTTATCTCAACCACATAAAGCAGCTCAGGTATCTGAATCCATACCTTCCTTCGACATTGTTGATCATGTCAAGAAAACTAGGATTCAAATGTCAGAATTTGAATACATGAGAGCCTTTCTTGAGCAGTTAAATAGGCTAGTCAAATATGTACAATCACCAGAGACAATCCAATACATCAAAAGACCTTTTTCCTAAACCCAAGGATACTCCTCCCTAGAACAACACTGCACTTGTTAAACCCTCATTATCTTCTGAAAGAGTAGAACCTTTCTATGTCTCCTTATTGCTTAATGGTTTCAAGTTAAGCAACTGCATTCTAGATTTGGGTGCTTCTGACAATGTCATGTCAGCTAAAGTTGCAGATGCTCTTGGGCTTACCTTGACAAAGACCATAAAAAGGTGTTATTCCATGGAGAGACAAGTCCCTTTAATCAGACAAATCAAAGATGCACAAGCTGTTTTGGCATCTTTTCCTGACAAAAGATTAAAGATGACAATCTTAGTTGCAGATATTCCTGTCTCTTACGGGATGTTGCTGAGCAGAAACTTCTACAAAGAACTAGGAGGAGAAGTAAAGATGGATTGGTCTGTGCCCATATTCCTATTAAAGGAATAAGCCATAAGTTGAATCTGGAAAAGAAGTCTAAGTATACTGTGACAAAATCTGAAGATCCTAGATCTCAGATTCTTTTCAAGGGTCTAACCACGGTGTATATTTCTTGGAAATGGATAAAGGCATTCCAGAGCCAGAACTTCAACCAGAGCCGGCACAAGAAGAGGAAAATTTTGGACGCTGGAGTTTAAAGGCACCTGTTGTTCTTTTGGATCAGGAGCTGGTGTTCTACTAATATCTCCAGATCATGAGATATTCCCATACTCCCACAAGCTGATGTTCGAGAACACCAATCATATGACGGAGTATGCATTGATGCTAGGAATGGAGCAAGCTAAAAGAAATAAATAAAACTCCTCAAAGCCCAAGGAGATGCTAAACTTCTAGTAAAGCAAGTTCGAGGGAAAAATCAAGTCAAAAGAGATAAGATGAAGCATTACGAAATAGAGTACTTTCTGCCACACTCGATTTTGCAGCCTTCTCTATCAACTTCATTCCAATAAATTAGAATTCCAAGGTAGACTCTTTGGCAGTCATGGCTACACTATTGAATCTGGATAGACCACCGTCCATATTTAGACAAGTAAACTATAAAGTGGAGATGGTCTACCGCCCTAAAGTCCCTGATAATGTTGGGGATAAAGTGGTAGACTTTCAATGATGACAAACAAACATCGCGTGTTCGAACAAGACAACTTTTGACATGTTGTATGTTGAAGGGAGTAAATCACTACCACAATAAACAATCACATGAAAAGTTGATCCAGGTTATGATGACAGTAGTGGAATAATCCAACCAAAAAGTAACAAAATCCCTAAGGGTTTAGTTTCCTTAGTGGAGACTTTCAACAAGCATGATCAGTACCTGAAGAAGAACAAAGAATATGGTGATAGTTCTTCCTTAGAAATGCAGCCGGTAAAACTGGGAACAGAGAAAGTTGATACAGACTTACCTACCACAGAGAGAAGAAAGGATGAGCCACCACAAGATGAAGTTGATGAGGACTTGCCCAAGGTATTTGACAAGAAGGCTAGAGAAAGGAAGTTTGAGATCGGAGACTAGGTACTCTGGTGGGACAAGAGACATGAACCGAAGGGCATGCATGAAAAATCTGATTCACTCTAGAAAGGGCCCTTCATGATCAAAAGAACTTCCGAGATGGACACTTTCTTTCTTCCTACCGGGATGGAATTGAGTTACTACTACCACGAAAAATCTGATTCACTCTGAAAGGGCCCTTCATGATCAAAAGAGCTTCCGAGATGGACACTTTCTTCCTTGCGTCATCAGGATGGAATTGAAACTACCTTTCAACGAGCAGCATCTGAAGTTGTTCAAACCCTAGCAGCAACTGATTTTTATTAATTTATGGCAGCTCACATACACAAAAAAAGTTGGAAATAAATATAGAAACCCTTCAAAATATTTTATTCATGAGCAGGAACAATTATAAGACGAGCTCACTAGAATTTTTTTTTGCATTTTTGGACCAGCTGGAATAAATGAATGACAACAAATGCACTTCACAAAGTGGCTGGAAATAATGATTCCAAAGCCCACATACACGACCGGAAAGTGCAATCAGCCTGTTAAAATATTAGGAACCCAATTACCGATAGAAAGTGAGTTGTCGTGCCCTAAAAGCCAACAAACTTGACCCCAAGGAGAGGGTCTAAAACTCCCAAAATGCCCTAAAGAACCCTTTATCACAAGAACCCTCATTGAAATCATCGACTCAATTTATCAAGCCCAATGTAAACACCTAAATGGAGAATCCTCAAGGATTGAAGGGTTTTCATCCTTCAATTTGGGAGCAAAGAGGGTTTTCCGTCCTCACTTGAAGCCCCACAAAAGGATTTCCGTCCTCAAGTGGAAAGGAATGAGCAACAATCCAAAAACCTCATGCAAATTGTGATAAGGAATAGATGATCCTCAAACAATCCAACCAACCTCCTTTTATACACAAATGATGGCACAAACCTCTAGAACAATCTCCAAAAAGGGTCGCCCCGCTTGGAGAATTAATTTGATTTAATTATTGCCTTTTCCCTCCAGTTTCTTTCTTCACCTTGAGTCGGCCACTTTAGCAATAATAAATTAAATGTTAATACTTTTCTCCTTTTTATGTTTTCACTTTATTCCATGAAGTCCCTTCCCTTTCATCCCTTTATTTGACATATACATTTATAATAACGAATAGGCCAAATACTTTAAGTGTTTAAAAACAAATTTTATTTTAATGATATTAATAAGTTACTCAAGATTTGGAAATGACCGGGCCCAACTTAAAACATTATTAATTATTTTATTTTAGAAAAGGGGACATTACAATTATTAAAGTTCATAACGGTCAAGAACGCATTCAAACTAAATTGCTATAGGTGTATGACAGAGTTGGGTCAATATAAATATCGGTGTGTGAAGACACACCGATGTGTATATCCACCTCACTACATGAATCTAAGATGTTTCAGTCAAGTAGTCTATATGTGAATCTAAACACAATCCATTCATTCATATATATAAAGGAAGAAAGGAGATAAATATTGCCCTTGCCTGGTTTAGTGAGATTGTTTAAGAAGCAAAAAGATTCAAAGTCAAGATCAAATAATTCTAGCTCATTCCCTAGTCTCCCAATCTCCTTTGCAGTTCTCTTGTTTTCCTCTAATCTTTGTGACTTAGATTGAAAATCCGTTCTTTCTAATTTTATCAATGTTATGCAGAAATGCATCCTGGATTTCGATGATGTTCCGAACATTTTGGGGACTTGGAGGAGATGTCTCCAATTTATTATTTTTACTTTTTAAAATTACAAAACTTTAACTTTAAAATAGAACCCCCAAATAAGAAATAGTTGTTATTTTACCTAAAACATTCAACCCTTATCCCAAAACTACCCTTAAAACATTAAATAGAGTTTAAAATCCTAAATTTCATTGAATAAAATAGAAATATTTATATTTTATTTTAATAACCATCCCTAAAATCTAGGAATTTGTTATTTCGTCTTGTAAATCCCATCTCCTGTGTCCCAAGACTTCGAGGTTTAATGATGGATTTTATGAAGTATAGTGTTGGCTAGATTTTCTGCACAACTAAAAACCTAGGCAGTCATGAGATAAAACTCCCTCATTTACCGGTGAGGCTCCCGTGTAAGATTTTATCAGTTATATTTTCTAGTATCTATCTTGTTGGTATTACTTTAACTATGTAGCTCATGAACCATAGCTAGACAAGTTTTGCAGCAAGTAAGCAGTTATAAAAGAAAGAAAAATCTGCAAAAGAGGAAAATAATAGGAAACAGGAAGAAAGGAGAGAAGATGTGCAACCCAATCAATAGTTTACAGAGTTGATCACATGCACATAGATTAAAACAAATAGATAATGAAATACAAAATTCAAAGCAAAGGAAACTTTCAGATCTAGATCTAGAATAACACAAAGTTTATGAATAGATCTAGAAATAAATACGAGACGAATGCATCGTTGACACAAAGTTCTCCGAAAATATCTTCTCTATTCCTTTGCTTGCAGAAAGCTATCAAGGGTCTCAGCTCAAAGTCTGGAACACAAGAATGTTGATTACCAATTCCGATGATTTAACCCATAGGTTCTTCCTCTATTTATAGTGTATAAAGGGCAATTACAAATAGGAATCTTTAAATGAATTCATGCATGGAAGCTATGAAAAGGGAAACAACTAGCAATCTTCCTCCCTTGGAATTCCTCTTTGCATGACATACATGATTTATAACTGAAAAATGAACCTTCTATTTTGCATGTTGCCACCTATTTCCAAGTAATTGACTTCTTCAAGTAATGACTTTTAAACCAATCACTTAAGTTTTATAATTTAATTGATTGTTCAATTACTTTGTCGGAGAAAATAAAAGAAAGAGGAAAAGAAATAAGAAGAAAGCTGCAACCCTCCCAATCTTGTTCTTCTTCCATATTCTACATGTGGTTGACTCTTTTGCCTTTGATTCTCACCAAACTAGATCTGGAAGCAATTGACTGTGATTTACTTCATGGGTATTGCCTTTGACATGTCTTCCCTTCTATCTTTGAAGATTTTGCAATTCTTCTTCAGTACATGCAAAGTAAATTCAATGAAGGCTTCAACTGGAAGATTGGGAGCACATGCACAAGATCCTGGAAGGAATTTTCCATGCATTGACTTCTACATGGGTGTTGGAAACAAGAGGATGAATTTTTTTCGGAAGCCTTTGCAATTATGAGATCTGGATCTGTCAATTAAATCGGTGATAGGTTCAGGGCCTATGTTTGTATCATTGACTTCAGCAAATTTGGAAGTTATGCATGATTCTGCTGATCCTTTTCTTTCATCATGCTTCATCATGGTTGGAACAATCTTTGTCTAAGCTCTTTTTCTTTTAATTCGCTTCGGAATCCCTTGCAATTGGATCAATTTGTGCAGATCTGGCAATTTCTTCAAATTCAAAGATATATTCAATGTACCTGACATTGATTTGAGCACCTGTGATGAATACCTGCAATTTATTCAGACAAAGATGGAGTCCATGGCATGAATACTTGATTTTTATCACCAAAATCTGCATATAAAGTCTGCTGCCCTAAAATTTGAGGCTTTGCTTGCATGCAAAGCAAGCAAAAATATTATTTAATTCACCAGAGCACTTATACCAACATGCAGATAATTATCATAGCAAGAATCAAGCCATTCCAACCCTAGGCGCCAAAACTGGAAGCTTCCCAGCACAGTGGAAAATAAACTTTAATGCAAAATCCTCCTTTTGGCGCCAAAACATGTCTGGGCTGCAATCCTCATCAAAAAGAATTAATTGCTTCTTTATTATGGCAGCCCATGCTTATATAACCCTCAACATTCTATTTCTAATAATTGCCCTTCCTATTTCTAGCAATTTAATTAATAAACAGTCATGTTTATTCACCCAAATTGGGCGCTCAATTATGCATGCTGCTGGTTGCTTTTAAATACATTTATTTTATTTATTTTTAGCATGCATCCTTGACTTCTCTTTAGCTCTTCCACTTGCATTGACTTTCCTTCTATTTATGGCCAAAATTGGGTGAATAAACCATTAATAAATATTATTAAATGCATTGTTATTCACCCAAGGTGGGTCGCACTTTTTGGCAAGGGTAGTTGCTAAAAATAAGAAGTCAACTTGATGGAAATTTCCACCCTGCACTGCAGCTCCAAAAATCCCCTCTTCCACTTAAGTGATTTGACTTTCATCATGGGAATTTTTACCCTGCAAGGCAGGTAAGAAATTCCGCCTACCTACCACCTCTAATATTCCCATTGTAGCTTGAGTGACTTTGACTCCATGGAAAAATTACCTCTGCAAAGTGCAAACTAAGAAATTTCACGCCCGCCCGCCACCGCCAAAATTCCCACTAAGCTTAAAGTCTTCCTTTCAAAAAGTGTGACTTGCATTAAAATGGGCCTCCTTTGATAAAGTGTGACTTGCATGGGTGAATAAATCTCTTTGGTGGGAAAAGTTAGCTCTGCCAGGCAGGTAGAAAATTCTCATCGATGCTTTAAGTGATTTTTCTTTTATATTGGAAATTTTTACCCTGCAAGGCAAGTAAGAAATTTTCGCCTGCCTGTCGCCTCTAATATTCCCATTACACTTAAGTGACTTTGACTTCATGGGAAAAAGTACCCTTCAAGGCAGAAAAGAAATTTCTCACCTACCTGCCACTACTAAAAATCCCATCGCAACTTACACTCATTAATTCCAGAAAATGTGACTTTCCTGGGAGAGGCTTTTTGTGCATGACTTCATCTTTTTTGGTCAGAAGCTTGCATTTTGAGGTTGATTCCTTTTGGTGTTGTGTCGGTAGATGATCTCCAGATGCTTTGCAATTAAACAGACTATACTGGCGAAGGAATTGACCTAGGGGAATTTCACAAAGAAATCATGGAGAAAACTAGAGAAAAATGCAAAAGAAATAAATAAAAGCGAAAAACGTTGTCAGAAGTTGCAGACAAAGCTCTAAATTCATTCTGGTGAAAATCCTATTGAAATGTGTGGATACTGGCATGCAAAACTTCAACAAGATTCAACCGGAGCACAATTTACTTCAAACGGGCTTTATTTATTTAATAAATAATTAAATAAAAATTTCCCGTAGACAAAACTTGGTGGAGGGATAAAATGAGTTTCGGCATCTGGGTATTTGTTGAAATTGGCTCATATGATTCACTAGGAATATCTTAACGTAATACAGACATCTTCTGGCAATAAAAACACAAAAAGACCCGTTATTTTAAAAAGAACGATTTTTTTTTAAATGGGTAGTCCTAGATTTCAGGGTGAAATCTAGGGACACCATATAGTGTGTCATTGGGTTTTTAGTAGAATCCACCAATAATTTTGTTGCTTTTGTGTACAATCCATCAATGCATATGCATATTTATTTTCTATTGATCATGGGATCTTGCACGTGATTCTCATGGTATTTTAACCCAATCACAAAGAAGCCTTGTGTGTTGGAAGGTGATGATGTATTCCATAAACGAATGCATGAACAAGCTGAAACAAACATGGTACAAGTGTTCAGAACAACAAAACAAACACAACAAATCAAAATGAAAAGTTGGGTTCTGGATGAAGTTACAATAGTAACCTCGTACTTGCTGTGAAAATAAATCATCTTTCAATTATACTGAATTTGCATATTGTGCATGGCCAATTATAGCGACATGTCAAACAAGAGAATAAGGACTATAAGATTTTTAATCTTAAAGCCTTAGAACTCGAGAGTGACAAACCCATGGTACTTATGGGCACTCTTGTGATAGTTTTAACTAATGTGGCTACAAGCCAAGGTTATGGAGTCAACATTTTAAGTCAAGCAATCCCACACTTTGGTTGCCAAGTTTGAGGTCGAGGGTGGCCAGCCAAATTAGGGTCAAACCTTTGGGGTCAAGCTACACAAAGAATCCAAGGTTTGTATCTTTATTATTGACTTTAGGTCATCTCCTTACGTTCTTACAACCAAAGTGATTCATATTCAAGGGAGTGATTATTTAGCACTCTAAGATTCTAGGATCCCCGTGAATGTAGATTTGAAGATTTAAGTTGTTAGCAAGGAACCAACCAATTAAGATTTTGACTAAGAAAATGAATATTTGGATGATGTGATCATGATTTCATGTTCCAACCATAAACAAGGTTCAACCAAATCTTAAGCATTTTCACTAAATATTGAATTTTATTTAAATATTTAATTTTATTCAAAGGTCAAACCTATCAAACCAAACTTGTCAATGTATGATCAACACACCAACCATGACATCGGCCATTGTTTTCATCGCATATATTTTGTTTTCAAATTTGTATACATGACATCTTGCATTTCCACTTATTGTCATCCCACACGTTTTTAAAATCATGATGGAATCAAATGGGTTGTAGTCCAAGGGTGCTGATGGTAAAAGTCCATTGTGACACCATCCACCAAGGTACAAATCCCACCGATACCAAAATGGGATGTGGCTGGGTTCGAGTCTACCCCTCAGTCATTTGTACTAATCCAAAAAAGTTCAATTAATCGTGCACCGATACTAATGGATGCAAAATTTCTTCAAGGATCTAGATGTTTCTCCCTCAATAAAAAAACACGATGATTGTATAGTCATCATTGTTGTAGTAGTGCAAATGCATTAGATCGAGATGTTGGCACTAATTGTGTTAATGATTATGAATTATATCAATTAATATGATTTGAGTTTTAAGATGTTAAATTTGTCATTTTAGAGCACACAAGCCCTTGGTCCTAAACTAGGGAGACTTGAGAGATAGCACGACTTTCCAAATATCGTATGATAGTACAATAAATTGAATTTTAAATTATTGTGAAATTGGATATCAATGTCTCTTTTATGTCATTTTTCATAATTTGTTTCTTCGACCATGCATAATTTTGTTTGTTATTTAGTTTTGAACCTTTTTTAAATTCTAAACATCGGATACCCTTTCTTCTTCTCAAACCAACCACATTTTTGAGTCTTGTAAATATGAATCCAACAGAAGAAGCCATTTTGTACCTTGAGAACTGCTCCAAAGGAAATGTAGACAGTTGACCTTTAATATAGTTCCTAAATCATGCCTTAACCTTCTACCCGACAATGGTGCCAGATGTAAAGTGCAAAGGCTTGTATGTATGAAAATGACAAAGATGCATTTTCATATGCATGAAAAACAATATAATGCATATTCAGATACATGAAGAAGAACATACAATTATGGCCAGTGTACTGAAGTTATAAATTTGGGCAGAAATAAAGGTGAAAGACATAAAGGGCTATGTTGCTAGAAACATGATGGCAATGGAAACGTGACCAAAAATGAGATCGAAAGAGGTTGTGTAAAAGAAATGGGTTTTCCATACCGTTGAATATTTCTTATGTGAGTACATCACATAATATGTGGTGTATTGATCTCTTAGTTGGTCTTATTATGTAATTATGTGTGTTTGTGTGTGTACGTAAGTGGTACCAACAACTCACTACATATTAGGATGTGTAAATTAGAGGTATAACTACAATATCCTATATTGTACATGAGCAAGCATATAGTATAAATATCTCTTTAGGAATAAATAAGATAATCTAGGTCTTATTTCTAATTTGGTATCAAAGCAGGTCTCTGAGAGCAATACTTGTCTGATCATTTTCAAGAGGCAGCTCTGTATCTTATAATGTCCCCAGTGATAGAGCCAAAAAAATTAAAATTGTATCTGTAAGACTTATTTTGCAATTATTAAGGTTTTTGTATACATTAAGGTATTATTTTGTAGCATACATATTTGTGATATAGCAAAATGTGTTAATTGAGGTGCATTTGATATCTTCATGCATCCAGCACAGTCTTTCCAAGCACTTTCATCTATTTCATTGTGCATTGCACACTACCAACGTGCAACAGTTCTGTCAATATTTATATCACCAACAAATCTGCCAGTCATCCGACTATTCTCATGTACTCTTGGCAAATTTGGCCTCTATTCGTGCAGTCATCAGTTCCATTGGTCTCGTGTCTACTGTACACCTAAAAGCTACAATCTAATGGAATCATTGCAAGCGCCCATGTGCATCTACAGTCAATTGACAACACATGCATCTTCGATCATCAACACCTCGTATCACAATTTGGACTCTCTCTATGTTCATGTCACACTATATAACATTATCATGCACAAACCTTGACATCTCCATATGCATTACGGTTCTTGCAGACTCATGAATCTGCCATATCCGACATTTCTCAAAGTCATGTATCTTTCATCCTGGTGTGCCCACGTCTCATTGTCATTCTGTCCATGATCCACATACTCAAAATTTTGTCACTATACCAATCATCCCTTGTGCAACCTTGTAAAAATTCGCTCAAAATTATGCCATACCCTTGTACATATTCTGTCAGGTAGCAGCTCCATGTATTCTCTACGGATTTTTTATCACTGTCAATGCTTCTTTCCACACCTCCGTAATTTTCTAAGTGTTGTCATTTTTAACAGGTGATTCTTAACCTGTAGAATTTATTGAGTGATTCTTGGAATTCCCACTATCCAAGACCTTTTTGCATACATACTAAATCTTGGCTATCTTGACAAGAACTCTGTTGGCTAGATTTTCTGCATAGCATAAAACCTAGGCAGTCATGAGATAAATCTCCCTCATTTACCGGTGAGGCTCCCGTGTCAGATTTGTCAATTAAAGTATGCTAGTATCTATATGGGGTTTTACTTTAACTGTTCAGCGAACCATAGTCTGATTCTGCAACAGCAAGTTGACTATTTAAAGAAAGGAAATATTTATAGAAGAAGGGAATTATATAAACACAGAGAAGAAATGGGGAAGATGTGCATCCCAATCAATAGATAGCAGAGTTGATTGCATGCACATAGAAGAAACCAATAGATATAAACACAGAATTATAAGCAAAGGCAGCTCTAGATCCAGATCTAAAATAACACAAAGTTTATTTAAAAGATCTAAGATATAAAAGCTAGAAACACAATACACCGTGACACAAAGTTCTCCGGAAATCTGCTCCTGTATATTCCTTTGCTTCAAGTGGCTCTCAAGGGTTTCAGCACAAAGTTTGGAACACAAGGATGCTGCTTACAAATTTTGATTCTTAACCGAAGGTTCTTCCTCTACTTATAGAATGTAGAGGGGCAATTACAAGTGGAAGCTTTTAGTTGAACTGACACATGTGGAAGTGGGAAAAGAAACAACTGGCAATCTCCCTCCTGGAATTCCTCTTTGCATGACATGCATGATTTGCAACTGAAAATAGAACCTTCTATTTTGCATATCTGCCACCTATCTCCAAGTAGTTGACTTCTTCAAGTAATGGCTTTTAAACCAATCACTTAAGTTGTATAATTTAATTGATCGCTCAATTACTTTGTCGGAGGCAATCAGAGAAAGAAGAAGAAAGAGGAAAGCTGTAGTCTTGTCCTTTTTCATATTCGTATGCAGCGGTGATTCTTTTGCCTTTGATTCTCATCAAAGCAAGTTGGACTGGGATGGCTGGACCTGAAGAGCAATTGGATCTAGAAACTTGCTTACGAGTGTTGCCTTTGCCTTGTCTTCCCTCTTATCCTTGAAGCTTTTGCAGTTCTTCTCCTGTACATGCATCAGTGCAATGTCTGCCGTAAATAACTCATCATTTTTATTTTTAATTGCATATGAGCAATTAAAAAATCTGGAAAGCACTCCAGGGTGAATGCAACTTCAATGAAGGCTTCAACTGGAAGATTGAAGCACATGCACAAGATCCTAGAAGAAATTTTCCACGCACTGACTTCTACACGGGCTGCATCAGAAACAAGAGGATGAAGCCTTTGTGCTGGAAGCTTTTGCAATTATGAGATCTGGATCTGGATCTGGGCCTATTGACTTCAGCAAATCTAGAAGCTACGCATGATTCCGCTGAGCTTTCTCTTTCATCCCGCTTTGCCATGGCTGGAGCAATCTTTGTCTGAACAATTCTTTTTCTTCTTACTCGGCCGAAATTCTTCAAAACTGGTGCAGATCTGGATAATTCTTCAGATTCGGAGGATATATTCAATGTATTGGACATTGATTTAAGCTCCTTTTCTTTTGTAAAGCACCTGTAATGAATTCCTGCAATTAATTCAGACAAAGATGGCAACCGGACCATGAACAATGGATTTTAATCATAAAAATCTGCATAATTCAAGCCTGCTGCCCCAAAAATTGATGTTTTATTTGCATGCAAAGCAAGCATGAATTTTACCAACTTCACCTGAGCACCTGTATCACTTATGCAAACAATTATCCAGACACAAATCAACCTCCTTCAACCTGTGCGCCAATTCTAGAAGCTTTCAACATTAATTTCACCTTCTTTTGAGCAAAAATCCTCTTCAAATGGGGCGCACTTTTCCTCTGGGCTGCACTTCTCTGCCTGTGAATTAATTAATTCATCCTTATGGCAGCCCCTGCTTATATAATCCTTATGATTCTATAATTAATTAATGTCTTTCCTATTACCGGACAATTAATTAATTAATTAATAAGCTTCACTCTTCAAATGGGGCGCCTATTTTGTGCATGCTTATGGCTGCCATTAAATAAAATAAATTTATTTAATTTTAGACTTCTGCTTCCACTTAACTCAAGCCTCACAGTATGCTTTGACCTTAGCCACTGAAAATAGGAATTAATTTAATCATTTATACTTAAAAAGTATTATTTATCTCCAAAAAGGGGCACACTTTTTGACATAAAGGGCTGCATTAAATAAATATTATTTATTTAATTTTAAAAAGGAGTAAGTCTATTTTCAACCTCCTTTTGTCCATTTACCTGGGAAGTTGACTTTTCCACAAAAGGTGCTAAAATTGGGTGAATAAATATTAACAAATATTTATTTAATGCATTTATTATTCACCCAAGGTGGGTCGACTTTTGGAATAAAGAATTTCTATTTTTAAAATATGGGATGTCAATGGGATTATTTACCCGTAAGGCAGGGGTGAAAATCCCATGATTCACTTAAGTCGTTTGACTTTCATTATGAGATTATTTACCCTGCAACTAAGGGCAATAAAATCCCATGATTCACTTAAGTGATTTTTCTTTATTCCACAATGGGAATTTTTACCCTGAGAGTAAGAAATTTCGTAACTCAAGCTCTAATTTCCCCATAGTGACTTAAGTGACGTTGCTTCCATGGGAAAAAGTACCTGCTTTAGGTACAAAATTCCCACCGCCTCGTGGCTTCCCAAAATCCCGTGATCCACTTCAAACCTTCTTTTTCCAAAAAATGCCAACTGTAGATGAGGCTTTTTTGGTGGACTTGTCTTTTCCCGAGAACCGGATCTCAATGGGACTTTACAAATGTGCGTATGTGATCTCTAGATACTCGGGAGGCCAAGAATCAAAGCAAATGCAAAGGAATTGATCAGAGAAATTTCCTAAAACGAAGCAGGAAAACACAAAAACACAAAACGTTGCGTAAAGTTACAAATAAAGCCTAAGATTCATTCTGGTTAAAACCCACCTTGGTATTTGAAATAACGATATATACGATCACAACAGGGTTAAACCGGAGTGCAAATATCCTCAAACGGGCTCAAAATAATTAAATACAAATTTCCGTAGAGCAAATCCCATGTAATAGAATATAACAATTTTAGCATCATCGGGTATTTGGCAAAAATGGATAATATGGCTCCTTGGGAATATCTCGACACATTACAGAACTTTCTACGGCAATAAAAACACAAAACGACCCATTATTTAAAAGTACAAATACAAATTTTTTGGATAGGGTAGTTTGATCATTATGGATGAAACATGGGACACCAAACTTCAAAGTGTAGTTTAGATGGCTCTTACGACGAGCTCTCATTAACGACATCATTTCTTTGTGCTAAGACACATGATCCACATGATCACATATTCTTAGACTTTTCGTCCATGGTGGTGGAATGAATTTGATCCTCACCAAATCTCAAAAGGCGATTTGCTACTGATTTGGTAAAACTCATGTGGAACCTAAAATTGCACACTTTTTGTGGTGTGTTCTTCAAGGCCTTTCGGTTGGTCCATTTTGGTGCATGTCCGGTGACTTCGGGAGTGTATGTCCCAAATGCCCCTTCTAAAGTGGACATCAGGAACCCTTTCTCAATGTTTTTATCTGTAAAAACCCGGAGGGCTTTTTGGATTCATTCTTTCTTCCTCTTAAAATAGTGCTCCACTTGGCAACATGTGCTCTTAGGAGACAATCCTCGAATGCCACACAAATTTTCCCAGATTTGGCATGCTTTTAGAGGGGAAATCTTATTCTGGTTATGGAAAGAAAGGAATTCTTGTTTATTTGCTAATGTTGAAGTTGATCAACAATTCTCTATTTATAACAAGTCTATGGTTATTTCAAATGTCTTGTTGTAGATTCAAGTTCAAGCCAACAAAGTGGCGATTGAGGTGGAGTATTTACAAACACTATGCACCATGGGCGCGCGTTATGTTGTTAGAGAACACTGTCCCCCTCTCATGACTCCGCAGCTCTGCATGGCGGTGCCAGCAGTATCAAAGAGGTGTTGGCACTGAGCCACTCTGATAAGTCTGATTGCTCCTTCACCATGCTCGTTGGTTCTTTGAGCTTTGCCTCCTCGGAGGAGCTTCTCTCCTCCACCTTTAGCTCACCACCGAGGATGGGATGCCCCCTCCCAACTTCTTGCTTGGCTCGGTTGGGGCTCGCTTGACTGCCCTAAGCCACGCATTCATGGCGCTGGAGCCTCCACCTAGCAATATGACAAATTTCCAAGGTTGTCTCTCGCCATCTCGCCCTCTCGAGCCCCTGCCAAAGATACAGAAGAAGGAAGTCAGTTCGGATCTAGTTAGGACATGCCGGATAGTGTTTCTGCTTGGTTTTGGTTGGCATGATCAGGATTTGCTCACTGTGGGACAATGTCTCATTTTTGAATAGCAATATAATATTTACCTTTGTGCATTCTAATGTTTTGTAATTTTCATTGTTCCTAGGTTTTTTCTAGCCTAGTTTGGTTACAATGGTTTTATAAAACGTGCTTCCATAACGCCCGTTTTTTTGTGAATTATCTTGTATCATTTTACTTGTTAATATAATATAAGATGTTATGCATCAAAAAAGTATCAATGTGTCATGTTAATGAAGTATAGATTTTAGTTTCTTGATACTTTATATAAGTGATTGGGGTTCATGTAGTAGATAGTTTTGTAATATTTGTTGAACTTTTAGACTACAAGTTCATTAATTTAGTTTATAATTTTATTCTATAATAGTGTCATTTATATATATATATATATATATATATATATATATATATATGGTTTTTCAATAAGTCTATAATTATCGAGTCATATTACGATTCTTGCAAATTTTATAAATAAGGTTTCTAGTCTAATCCTCATTAGCCCAATTATACTCCATGGTCGAATTCACTCACAAAAAAATGGAGTGTTAGTCAAAGTCAAAAACTCTTTGTAAAGAGACATTTTTGAGAAAATCCAACCTCCAACTTAATGTCAATGTCCATTTTAAGGGGTGTATTTGCTCATAATAGCCACAAGAGTGGTATTGACCTAGCTATCTAAGTTAAGTCAACAAGTGCTTTGAGAAAACAAAGGGGGAGGCCAACAACAAATCTCAAGTTCACCACTACCTTAGAGTTTGTAATTTGTTGCGAGTGGAAAACTGAAGCACCTAAAAAGACAAGAGTTGAAGAGTTATCAATGATGATGTACTCCAACTATTTACAATTTAACAAAATCCAATGCCAAATCAACTAAAAGCTAAGGATAACCAAGTGGCGGTGGTTATCACTGCATTCATGATTAAGTGGCAATTATTGGTTACAACTACTTTCATTGGTCATTGAGGTGGGTAGCACCCACTAAAGACATAGTGAGGACCCAATCCCACTATTTGATTTATACATGCTTAATGAGGGAGGAGCAAAATGAAAGGAAAGTGGAAGCCTAACAAACCAAGAAGCAAAACGAGAAGAAAAGTTTTAATTCTGCAGACTTCCCGGAGGAGAAAAACAAAAGGAAAATGGAAATCTAACCAACCATAGGAGTATTAACAAAAGGAAAGTGGAGGCTCATGCCACACTTATGTTATATAGACCTTTTATATAGGCTAGTCTAATTGATGTCATTGTGAACAATTTATGTCCATTCACAATGTTGAGACTAGATAGTATGTTTGTCCTCGTCCACTCATTTTTTTGGATTAGTGCAGTCATTACGCATTTGGTCCAGGTATAGTGAGGTTTCTCTCACTATTGTTTGTAAGATGCATTTGTAAATGTATCAAACCATGAGCATGTTTAAATTCACAAATGTAGTTTATTCTCCCAAGTTTGAACTATGTTTGTAGCAAGTGGGAATTTTGGATAATTCTATGTTAGTTCACATAGTGTTTGGTATATTAATCTTTTAGTTGAATCTTATTATGTAATTTGTGTGTGGCTGGCTGGCTGGCTGACTGGCTGGGTGTGGATGTGTGCGTGCATGTGTACACATGAGTTGTAGTAATAACTCAAAGAAACTAGCATGTGTGAGTTGGAGGGATAAAGAATATCTCCACATTATAGGAGTCATATCGTATAAATATCTCTTTAGGCAATGAATTGTTAGAATATGCAAAGAGAAGAAAAAACTCAGAGAAGGCAAACTGCACTGCTGAAATGACACAGGAAGAGGTTTATTTATTATAGGAAGAGGTAGTTACATTTAGTTACATTTGGTTGTTTGGTTACAACCTCTTCAACTGCTAGGAACCGCATTACATTCTATATAATGCTCTATAGCTCTATATTTTAACACCCCCTCTTAATGACTAAACCGGAAACAATACCAAGTTTATCCCGAAATTTTACAAATTTCCTAAAGCCCATATGTTTAGTCATTACATCTACAGAGTGTGCCATAGGTTGTACTTCAAAATCATCAGTCCATGTTGTGTTGCGGTTTCGAATGAAAGAACCACAAAACAAAAATCTGGTCCCATGAACAAAAGGATATGACAAGTGGTTCACTTTGGTTCTCATTACATGATTCATTGACTAGTGATGAATCACCAATGGCTGAGAGTGTCAGCCCCATCTCCAGAGTGCTGAAATCAGAACCTTGAAGATGTGGATTGAAAAATCTATTCCAAGCTTGTGTAGCTTGTTGGAGTCTATACAAAGACTCAATTATCCTGCAATCGAAGTCACCTCGATCATGTCCTTGCAACACCATGTAGTGCTCATCCAACTTTCTCAATAAGAGAAATGTGACCATCTGTGCAGTAGGAGTTAGAACCAACTCCGCAATAGTAGGAGAAATAACCATCTCTGTCTCAGCAGTCATCTCCGTCTCAGCAATGGTAGGAGTGAGAATCAACTCCTCATCTATTTGCTCATCTATCCCCCTCTGTTGGGAAAGATCCTTCACAACACAATGAGCAAATTGTTCATGCTCTATTGTCCTTCGAGAAAGGACCTCTGAGTGAGTGGCTGGGCATGCCATCTCACCATGCATCGTCAGTGCATTTGGAATAGTGGAGTCTCCATCCACAACAAATTGTTCTTCAGAATGAGGAAATCCATCCTCCCAAGGCATATCCGCCTCCCGTACACCTAGTATAGTGGATACTCCCTCCATGATAGGTGCATGTACTCCATTGTATCCAAGTCAATGATTTGTGAGGAATGACTTCCTCCCAAGGCATTCTGACCTCCCGCACATCATGAATGATGGAGTTGTCCTCACACATGCATTCATGTTGATCGCAGCCGGATAACAAGCCGATATCTTGACCACCTTCCCCAATACCAAGGGCAATTATCCATCTCTGTTTCACATCGGAGACAACACACTTCTTTCCCACAAATCCACAAAAATATTGGGATTTTCAGTTAAATTGTGAATAGATAGAAGATTATTTTGTAAAGAAGGTACATATCTAACATTCCGTACCAACAATTTATGAGCATTATTCAATACTGATGCATATATCTCCTATCCCTTCTACTCAAGTGATTCTCCATCAGCTAGTACTCTTGATTCAAACATATATTTGCGATAAATGAAACATACCGGTCCCTATGACATGAAAAGTGTGCGGATGCACCAAGTTAGTAATGATCCAAAGAAGTACCACCTTGTCATTCGAGCATGATGTCGTAAGACAATAAAGAGCATGCCCGTCATCCGATTCTTGTTCTTATGCAATCGCTACCTCATGTTCCTCATCATATGGCTTTTTGTTCGCTGCGAAAGACCATACTTCCGCTTCGAGTAATCCTTCTTGAGGTGCCCAACCTTGTGACTTAATATAAGATGTGACTTGACACGATGCGGAAGAATCCCAGATTGACGTTTCCACTTTCCCTTTGACTGAGTGACAAGAGCACTCTCTGAATGGTCACAATTAGATTCTGCCTGAAGTTGTCTCCACTCCTTTTGCAATAGGTAGGAACTCACCTTGTCAAACGTGAGTGTTTGACTTTCAGCCATTAAATGGAGTGCCTCCACAAATGACTCATACGAAGAAGGTAAGTTGTTCAAAACCAGAGCCACCATATCATCGTCGTCCACCTTTTTGTTGATGGAAGATAACTGGTCTCGGAGAGGTCTTTCATCTAAATTAGGTGCTCGATGTGATCCACCTTCATGTAATTTTACGGAAAAGAGCATATTCTTGGAGGTATAAAACCCGACTCTTTTCGACTTTTGATATTTTCCTTCGGGTGGTCCACTGAATGTGCTTGCTTCTGATAGCATTCCACACTTCGGTATCATATCATCCGACACCGACAACTTGAGAAGCAATAAAGCTTCCTTATGACGTTTGTCATAATCCTCGAAGTTCGTCGTTGGTCGACTTTCATCACCCTTGATTATTTTATCACAATCACGAAACTCCGCAACTATTAAAATCTTATGACTCCAAACATTGAAATTAGTGCCTGTTAATTTTTGTGTCTTTGGCAAAGTCAAGTGTGAAATATTTGCCATTTTATTATTCCAAAGTAACGGAAATAATAAAATAAAATTTTGCCCCACACTTAATAAAATATTACTTTTTCCAGCAAATATATTTTTGGCCCCTCACCAAAAAAACAATATAACTTTATTCCAGCAAATATAAAGTATTTGCCAACTTAATAAAAAGTGTGCCCCCTTAATAAAACAATTATTACTTATTCCACCAAGTAATATTAAATTAAAGCACCTTCAAAATGCCCTCGAACCATATTTGCTCCAAGGACTCAACATTGATTTGTGGATTTGCACGATTTCGTGCTCTTGTTGTCTTTTTGCAACAATCTCTTTGCTCAAACTTTGCCTCACGAACTTCCCTCCACGATTTCTCCTTCATACGATTTGTGACTTTGGATTCATGACTAGGTATTTGCGGTAGCCACGTTTTTTTTGTCTTATGACTGGATCTGCCACGAATGCCTTCATTTTTCTCTGTGAAACGTCTGCCTACCCACGAGTGGAGGAATTTCTTCCTTCTCTCGCCATAACATTTGGTATTTTTCTCCAAATACCCCACGTTTTACCAAATTTGTGCCTCTTGAAGGCTTCCTCGAATTTTCTATTCGTGCCTCTTGAAGGCTTCCTAGAACTGCAACCTTGGGACGCTTTGATACCAATGTTAGAATATGCAAAGAGAAGAAAGAACTTAGAGAAGGCAAACTGCACTTCGAAATGACAGGTAGAGGTTTATTTATTATAGGAAGAGGTAGTTACATTTAGTTACATTTGGTTGTTTGGTTACAACCTCTTTAATCGCTTAGGAACCGCATTACATTCTATATAATGCTCTATAGCTCTATATTTTAACATGAATAAGATAATGTATTTCTAATTCTTACGACATATGATTTTTATTTTATTGTTTAAAATCCATACAACCAGCCATATTTCAATTTTGATTAATTTTGTTTTAACTTTTATTGTTGACATTTTTATTTTAATGTTTTTACTTATATTTTATATTTTTCACTTGACAAGTTGAAAAATTAAAAACATAATAGTTCAAAAAAAGGGTCATTTTTATGGCATAGTCATTTCAAGTTGCCAAAATATGTGAAGGTTTACAACCATCACGTGTCTTCTTACAATGATGAAGGATAAAAGCTAAAGGCATTTTTTTAGGTCACCTTTGCCAAGTGAGACATCAATTTAGTGAACGCAACCCCTAGTGAAAGCTCATAAGGTGATTGTTTTCCATTTACGTTATATACTATTCAAATTTTGTAATTATTGTTTTATACCTCACTGACCAAGCTCAATTTAGTATTAAACTCGAACTTGGTAATCCACTTGTACATAGATTGAAAATTGCATGACCAAAAACAAAGACGACGAGATAATAGCTTGGCTTAGAAAGATTTAAATGTTAAGGAAAATGAAATAGAGTGATAGTAAGTAAAAGGAAGGGTCGAGGAAGAGATACACAATGAATTAAAGGTAAATGCTCAAAGATGAGCAAAGAAATCTAGATACATTATAGTTGGTGGATTAAAGTTTTAATTCAATGTTAACCAATAGGGGAGTGGAAAATTGGATAGAATAGTGTAGAGATGACATCAATTGAGATGGACATCGCACATGTAAACATGCCATTGCGCAGAAGACAAAGGCAATGAGAAGATGTAATGTAATAAATGGAAATGACCAATGAGGAATTATTTGAATGGAGGATGACGATGACGTAACATCTAAGAATAGTTTATGGTTAAATGGAAAATGAAAGGAGTAGGATTATGCATTGATTATTTGGGTGTTCACTTAAAAAGAGAATAACATGCATTCAAAGGCATGATTAGAGATGTGCTCTTATAAGATTGGAAGAGGCTTTTAAATTGTTAATGTACTTCTTGGGATAGTCATGTTCATTAATAATTGATTAAAATTATTTAACCATTCTATTTATAATATTTAGGAATATGACAAATCTAGACCAATAGGATAATGGACCCATAGTTAGAAAACTCAGTGAGTACTCGCCAAAACCATGCCTAAATGAATATTCGCCATGAAAACTCGCATGGGAATATTAGCTGAATATTGGCGAATATTCTCCGAGAATACTCGCATGAATATTCGCCAATATTCCCCTGCGAGTTTTCATGGCAAATATTCTTACAAGGAGATCATTATCTTTGAGTTTAAGGTTATTTATTTTAGTGACAAAATCAGCAGAATCTTTTGAGGCATGATGGAGGATGACTAGTTTGGGAGTCGCAGTTGCTTAGTTAAGAATTTGGCAAGGCCAAAGGTTGGGTATTCAATTGTACTCAAACGGGACAAAGGAATAATATCTTTATGAATTTTAGTTTAGCCATAAATTTTGGGAATAAAGGGGCTTTAGGTATTTATTAATTTGTGCTTAATGGAAGGGTCAAGAGATGAAGCTTTGATGATATGTTTATTTCTGTTAGTAAGTTTTCTATGGGTATGGAATTGATTCTTTTGCTCGATGTTGTAAGGTGGTCAGACATTTTATTTTCATACTCCTTTTTATTCATAATGACAGTGGCATTACCTTTATCAGCTTGTAATATTACAATGTTGCGATTGTTATTTAGTTCTTTGAGAGCATTATATTCATCTCTGAATAAGTTGGGTTTAGGACATAAAATATGAGAAACATCTTATCTTATTTCTTCAGTATCATGTGATTGGAGGTGTAGGATTTTCGTTTCAACTTTACATATGGTATCCTTAAAAGAGATGTTGTTTGATGCTACGGCGAAGTTAAGACTTTTTCTAAGTTGTGATATCATATTTTGTTAATGGGAAAACTAGACAGATTTATGACATCATTTGTTTATTATCTTTCTTATTTATTTCATCAGTCAAAATATAAAGTGGGTTTTACTTCTTTGATGACTTGTGCTTTAAGGGTATATGTCCTAAGCTCACATTGTTATGTATATCCCCTGCTGTTTTCTGTAAGCTGCACTTGGCCTGTTGCCATCGCTGCCTGCCAAGCTCAGTAATAATTATATGTGATTCCTGGGATCATGTATCATTTCCTTGCTCTTAGCTGTTGAACGACTGTTATTATTGTATAAATAATGCTTTTGGGTCTAGAGTACGCTTCCAATTCTTTTGCATGTCCTTTTTGGTACTCTTTAAGAAGCATGAGTCCCATAGTTATGCTATTTCTTCCAAGCTGCAAGAAATAATGTAAGGGATCCTTGTAATCACCTATCATTTCCTGATTGCTAGCTGCCTTGCACTTGTTTCAGTTTTGACAATTTATTCCTTACTATTTATAGCATCCAATTCATAGCACTTATCAGCCGGCTGTTGTATTTGCATGATGATGCAATTTTGTATTGTATTTGTATTCAAATCTAATAGAAAACACTTCTCCAACATTTTATAAACTCATTTGATACATTTTGTAGCTATATTTTGCATAAAATTTATGTTTTTTAAAGAAATTTGCATATTTTTAAGTTGCCGAATATTCGCGAGTCTTGCTGAGTCAATTTTTTTGGGTTTGCCAAATATTTTCCGAATACGAGTATGTGAACTATGAATGGACCAACAACAAAACCTTACAGATTTTGTGAGGTACAATTGTATCACGGGTTAAAAAGAACTTATGACAAATACCAAAAGAACTTATGACAAATACCATTGCAATAAGAAATCCACAACATGCACATTTATCTTTTAGGATTGTAGTTTGTCATGAGTAAAAATAAAAATAATATCATGCTAACAAAAAAATTAGTATCAGAGTCCAAATTAGGAAATTAATATCAAGAAAAACATAAAGACAAGCCCCATATCATTTAAAAGACACATGGAAGACAAACCTTTCCAGCCACTGTGCTCTCTTTTCTTTGAGCTTTATTTTTGCCGTTGTCAAATTCACAGCAGCATCGTACTACCAAAAATGAAAAGAAGTTTTATTTTCATTTCAATATGTTAAATTCTAGAAGATCTACAAAATCACCAAAAACATTGTCTAGAACACACAAATAGTACATGCAAATTAGAAGGGACTGTTCACCTGTAGAGGACCCTCAATGCATAAATTAGGCTGTAACTGTAGGGCAATATTTTTAGCATCTCTAACTTTTTGTACCAAGGGACCTACAACCAAGAGCCAATGTACCAAAAGCTCAATAGAGTAAGCTTAAATTCAAGAGTTTATGCAGAAAAGAATGCAATAGCATGGGACCACTAATTCCCCAAGTTCAGGGACCTGTTCAAAATCAATAAGTACAAAAAAAAAAAAGAATAGCAATCATTGAGGTTAAGTAAATTCATTAATGCCTCACAGAATTCAACTACATATTTATATAAATTAGAAACTATACTATGAAAAAATATATGATATCAAAAAAAAAATTTCAACCTAATGTGTGTAGGCAAGTAAATATAAGTCATAAACTCCAAAAGTTATGTTAGTGACAAATTAAAATTTTCAAAGTAGATAGATAGATACAAATGTGGATTTTACAAATATTTCAATGCTATCTTTGAACTTATGTTAAAACATGTTCTATGAAGACCCTAGAGGTCGGACAGAGTGGATGGGGCAAACGACTCAGGTCACTCAGGTCTTGTGTTTGATTCTCAATTCAAATTGGCAGGCAGGACTGGGTCCTCCTAGCTTGCCCCGAGGTTATAGGGGAGCTCACCCCATGGTTGAGTGTCGGCGTGCGTTAATACGCGCTACTCCAGATCATTGGGCTACTAATTCCTTGGACAACCAAAAATAATAATTAAAAAAATGTTCTATGAAATAAAATAAAAAGTTAAACAGCCACTTGTAGGTTTATGACTTATGACCCTGAACTAACCAGCTTAATACAATACATTGCAATTCTTAAAATATAATATATAATATATATGCCAGCTGACTAGATAAATGATATGCCCCAGTGAAATATATATTCGTGAAATATTCGTGAAATACATGCCTATACACATTCTATGAATGCAAGATTTTCGAATGGTGACCCTCTCTACCCCTGCTCAAGAACTTGTGATCAGTAGCATATCACTAGCTTCTTTACTACTAGAGCTTCAGTCTAGGGCATTAGAGGAGCCTTCCTCTATCAACCCCTCTGAAATAAATCCTCTCCAAATGATGTACTCAGATCCATCATGAGAATCATGCAATAAAGTGTTCTCCGTTAGATGCTGGTGAGGATTAAAGATTTGACCAACCTGGCTCTCTTTTGTGAAAGTAGCTCACCACATATTTGTTATATTTTTCTTGAACTGTGTGAGAATAAGCCATTAACCTTGTAGATGTACTTCCGATCTAGGATTTACAGCCCTTTGTAAACCCTCTTTTGTTTCTTTCTAGTGCTATACTACAATAATCATTGGTGGTACTATGAATCCCATAGACCTACCGCTAATACAATTTTTCCTTCTTTGTTTCTAGTAGACACAAACTTCAATAGATAAGAAATTCAGAAATGGTCTAAAACTAGCATAGTAGGGATTATGATATGATCTTTCTCAAGACTTGTATCATTCACAAACCCAAAAACTTTAAATTCAAAAAACGCTAAAGAGGCTAACCCATTCTATTCTAATTGGATCTCCAATCTATAAAAGGATGAAAATGAAAAAAACATAAATAGACTTCAGCTCCCGACAAATTAGTTGAAAGAAGATACCATTGTTGGAGTCTCCGGTTGCATATGACAACATGGAAACCAATGGTTTGATGCCAAATGCCATTGCTGTTTCAGCAGATGCAACTGCTATTCCAGCAAGCTCCTTACTTGTTGGTTCAACATTAACTGCACAGTCTGCAAAAACTTGCACTTTGTCCTTTAAGCAGATGAAGATCACGCTTGATGCTATTAAACCTGGTTCTGTCTGGCAACAGACCACAAGACACAAATAGTCACTTCATATTGAATATACATAGATTTGAAAAAGAGTTGCAGAAAAAGGAACAATATGCTTAACTCTTTTGAATACCCAACTCCACAAACAAATAGTTTTGCACAAACTAATTACCCCGACGCAACAAGTTCCACTGTCCAAAGATCATACTTTTATATATAATAAATAAATCATACCCAGATTGAAGTTTGAAGAACAACACATTGGTCTACGACACAAAAGGATCTAGGGTGCATTTTACCTTGATAATTTGTAACGCAGGCCGGATAGTATCTGCAGTTGTATGTATAGCACCTGAAACCATGCCATCTGCATCTCCAGCAGCAACCATCAATGTACCAAAATATGTTACATCTTTTGCAAGGTTGTATGCATTTTCCTTTGTAACACCCTGTACAATAGTGGAACAAATTTTCAAAACACTCTTATATTTAAAGTTTGTGCATAAAATTACAAATGTAGAAAACATGAAATTTATCTATGATAGCCAAAGTAACAATGAATATAACAGTAATGTTGCCTCTTCATTTTAATCTTCCTTGTCAACAAAGATTACACCCAAGATTCTACTAGATTTTTTTGCATTATTAGTGAATTCAAGCAAATTTCAGAAAAATTGCAGAGAAATGCATTTTACTAAAGCAACGATGGGGCCATTTTGCAAGGGTAAAGATGGAGGCATCAAGAAGGGAAGAAACATGATGGTATGAAATTATCCGTTATTATTTATAAATTTCTACAAGTCTATAGTTTTCATGTCTTCATCTCATATATCTAGGGTTTGGGCATTAGAAGAAATAGATCAATGCAGGGTTTGGGTTTTAGAAATATAAGATCAATGGGATTTAGAAGAAATAGATCAATGCAGGGTTTGGGTTTTAGAAATATAAGATCAATGGGATTTAGAAGAAATAGATCAATGCATGGTTTGGGCTTTAGAAGAAAAAGATCAATGCATGGTTTGCAGGGTTAAGGACATGTCTGTGACATTTGAATCTACTCTACCACTTCTATTAGAGGCTATATGTTTTTATGAAAATAATTACACCAATAGGGGTTCCTACAATGGAGTTGAAATTTGCCGGCAAATTTTTTTAACAAAGATATTCAACACGTAATATTTTCCATAAATGTAAGATCATTTCTCAAACAATCATTTTCTCATTGAATGAGGGGAATAAAGCTTCATATGTGAAAAAAAAAAAAGCATTTACTTATTATCATTACTGCATGAAAGAAAATTCTCAAATAACTCGTGTTCTCACATCTTGTTTAGCACCCATCTGGAAAAATGAATACTTTGCAGCAGTCATATAATTGATAGCACAAAAAGTAAATTGATTTGCTTAAAAAGTAGCTTAGAGATCATAATTAATTTTAAGTTCTTTACTTATAGAATGCGTAGGAGGGAAAGTACCAAAATGATTCACCACTCCATTTTCTCTAAGATGATGCTAGGTTCTTCTTTCTCCATGTTTTCCTTTCTGAGTTATTCACAACACTCATGTGATGGTGGACATGATTAACCAAGCTAGTTATTCTGTCAAGAATAACAGACTAACTACTCATGTGATGAGGTGGATACAGAACCAAGTACTCCACCCTTGCTAAAATAATGGAAACAACGAGGGAGGGCATCATAGGAGAGGAGGCAACAGATGGAGCACGAACAACTGAAAACAAGATCTAAAAAAGGTAAAGATAACCAACACACGCACACGCGCACAAACACACACACACACACACACACACACACACACACACGGGTACAATTAGAAATAGCACTTAAGTTGTATAGTTGCAGTACTTGTCTGTTGATATATGTACCCTATCTTATTTATTCGTTTTGATTCTTGGCTTCAACACTTTTGCGTATTATCACATTTCTGTTGGAGCACAAATGATGACACTCACTACCCGGATTACAGCGAATGGTGCAAGCAATCAGGATAATCCTAATAGCGCACGCCACTCTTGTTGCAGATGTGAAATTTGTAATGTCTTGGCATCATAATACGTTTTGCTTGAGCATCCAGTTATTCCTAATTTGAGTGTCGGAAGTCTTAACTCACATTGACATGTATTTTGATAGTAGGCTAGTAATGCGCAATGTGACTCTCTCCATTTGAGGTCATGGACTATAAATACTTAAGACTCTCAAACGCAAGCGTGGAATTATTATTTATTTAATTAAAAAAATTAATTATAGTTAATATATGGTGTACTAAGGCCATGGATCCTGATTACAAGCATATCTTGGCATAATTGTTATGTTAAAAGTTATTGCATTTATGTAATCTGCAGTTGATCCCTTTTAGGGCTGAAACTGAAAAACAAAGAAATAACACCAATCCCAATTGAGAGTAATCTGATTTTTACAACAGCCAACCAAAGAATATTATAAACCCTAGCAGTGAACTGTATTTGCACTTTTAGGGCATCAAACACCCTCCAAACAAGCTGAAAATGGATGTATAAATTCTCCTAAATATTATACTCAACCAATGGAATAAACACCAAGCAAAAGTACTCCAAAATATATGCAAATTATGAAGTTCTATACAACTGTAATTAAATTAATGACAGCAGAATTACAACTCACAATAATGGCTGGAAATGGAGGTTACAAGCCCCCAAAATCTCATGAAAGTGTGAAATCAGCCTCTAAAATTATGAGGAATATGGATATCAACTCCAAATGAAGAAATGTGCCCTAGATGGCACCCAACTCCTCCTCCAAGCAAGTCACTACCCTAGGAGAGGGCCTAAAATTGGTGCTCAAACCCTAGCAGCTCTTCTCCAATCAAACCCTAGCTGAAAATCTGCAACATCAATCTCCTTGAAGCACTTGGAAACAACCAATTGAAGATTTTTTTTTTCTTCAATCAAGTAAGGAAGGGTTTTTCCTCCTTGTTAGCCACACCAAAGGATTTTCACCCCTTAGTGGAAGGAATTGAGCAAACAGCCCAAAAACCATGCAAAGTATATTTTTGATAAGATGATGATGCCCAAATGAGCCAAGTGAACCCTCTTTTATACCCCTTTGTGGCGCCAAAACCAATTTGGAAGCCTCCAACTAAGACCGACCTCATAAGGATGTTTTTCTTTTATTTTCATTTTGGCCTTTCACCTTCTTAAACTATGAAAAATGAAAGAAGAATGCAAATGCTCATGAAAATAACTGAAAAATATGACAATCACTTCCCTTTTCATCTTCTTCTTGCCACGGGAAGAGGATGTTGGGCTCGAAGTCTCCAAAACAAACTATCTTGGAAAAGGAGATTACAGTCCTCCCTCCCAAAAATTCTTGCCCATAAGCAATTGCAAGCTCTCATGCCCACGTACCTTCATGCCAAAGTGAAGAAATATTTTGTAATGCTCCAATAATCTAGATCTTGTCCTTGTCAAGTGAAAGAGCTCTTGCCAACACAAGCTCATATGCCCAAGTACCCCTTTTCTCTTCTCTGGTGATGTAGGATCCCATTGAACTCTAGTGGGCCCCATAATGTTACCGTGGGCTGATCCCTCCAAGGTATTGCACAACACAACTTGCATGTAAGCTGAAAATAAGTCATAACAGCCATAAGTCACTTGGGATTCCCTCCAATTCAGCACTAGGATGGTTGGGAGGATTGTCTTCACTAGTGGAGCCTCTCTACTATCATTACCATGCAAGGAAACCCTCTTAAATTGTACATGTGTACAGCTGTTCATGACTGAAAATATTATGACCAACAATATAGAAATGATACAAATATGACAAACCCATGCAAGCTTTAGTAATGTGATTGATGGAGAGGCGGTGGGTAACCATACAAGGACTGAAAACTCTCCATCTTCAGCTGCAATCCCATATGCTCCACCATTTGCTTGGGTGGGAAACAAACTCAATTTCTCTTCCTTTTTATACATGTACCTGCACATGGAACAAACTTATTAAAGAAAACAAGAGTTGCCCTCATTGTTGCTTCTTCATGCCTCATGGATACGATGGCGCTCATCGTTGCTTCTTCATGCCTCATGGCGAGTTCTCTTTCATTGCTTGTAATTTGTAATGTCCCCATTTTCTGAAAACCCTTAGCCTATTTTTCCCCATGGGCTTTGGGATGTGCAAGGGGAAAATTATATTAAATAATTAAATATTATTGCCTCGAGAGTGATTTTTATCATTCAACATTATAAACAATAATTATTTAATTATTTAAATATGTAGATTATTTAATTTAATTCCCAAAATGCAAAATTAAATGGGAATTAATTAAATAAATATTTAGGTGGCTTTTATTGTTAAAATCACCCTTAGAAAGGGGACACCACACCTAGGGAAAATAAACTGCTTTTATTTAATGATTTTCCTCTCCTAGGGATTTCGAATTTTGTGCCTCCTTGCTTATAAAAGGAGTGCTAGGATCATTATGAGACTTATGTTATGATGAGATTTATTTGATACTCCATGCTTGGAGTTGGGATGCATGCCCATTAATGTTCTCTCTCTCTCTTGCGTGGGAATTATTGGAGCTGGTTATGATATTGAATTGAAAAAAATTATATGCTTGCAAATCTATTTGTGGTACTCTTCATCTCCAGTTTCAGCGATTTGTTTGTGGAGTTTTGGAATTAATTTGGGTGCAAATTTAATTAGCTGATTGTGTGAGTTTATAGCTGGTTTTCTTTGGCATCAAATAGAGAAATTATTGCAAATCGACTTGGTGCATTGGTCCCCAATCCCAGCGATTCCTTTTATTATATTTGTGGGCTGTTTTGCATACATTTCTGGGTGATAAGCGACCAGCATTTTGCACATTTTTCATGTCAAATATTGCAGCGACCTGTGCCTGAGTATTTATGGATTGTTTTTAATGGTAAATAATCAGATCTCTGTAAGCTCATGTGCAGCGACAACCTGGGCATGTATGGTAACTCTCTTGGGTCATTTTTGAAGTATTTCGATTGGTATTTACTCTCTTATATACAGCGACTCCTTCTATGGTGATTGTGGACCGATTGTTTACTCCATTTGGTGAGGATTGATCAAGTTTAAATGCATAATAATATTTCCTTGGGCAACGATTTGTTCTAGGCAAAAATGGCATGGTAAATCTTGTTAATGAGGTCTGGTTTTTTATTAGTGTGATCTGCTTTTATTTCCTTCAAACAACGACTTCTTTAGGGGTGAAAGTTGGGCATTTATTACATGTTTTGACCCTCACATAAGCAGCAAACTGTTAGTGCAATTTTATTAAGCCCAACAACTTGTAATTGCATGATTTGTTGGTGAGTTTGGGCCTTTTCAAGGCTGCGATCTGGGTCTATTTGTTGAATATAATATTGCAGGTCTTTAATGCTCAAGTGGTGTGAAAAGTATCATCTATTTGCAGCAACTTTCTTATATCGATTGCTCAGCTAATTTCTGTGCTTAGCAATTGGGATATTGCATGGTTTAATGATCAGTTTGGATAACATTTGTTGTTGATGGTGAGTGACTTGAATGAGGCTTGGTTTAATAGTATTGTGGAGCTCCATAACAGCAAACCATGGTAGCAGTGGATTGTAACTTGTTTGCATCTCTTTTATGACTAAGACATCCTTACTTTGACAATTTGAAAGTTGTATGTTTCCTTGTGTTGGCTAGATTTTCTGCACAACCGAAAACCTAGGCAGTCATGAGATAAATCTCCCTCATTTACCGGTGAGGCTCCGTGTATGATTTTTATCAATTATGGATCTGAGTAATTGTTTGTGGGTTTTACTTTAATTGCAAAGCTCATGAGCCATAGCTAGGCAATTCTGCAGCAAGTAAGCAGTTGTAAAGAAATATTTGCAAAAGGGGGAAATAATTGAATCCGGAAGAAAGCAAAGAAGATGTGCAATCCAACCAATAGTTCGCAGAGTTGGTCTCATGCACATAGATGAAACAAACAGATCTCACAATACAAAATTTAAAGAAAAGGAAAGTTTCAAATCTAGATTTGAGATAACACAAAGTTTATGCAAAGATCTACACAAAAGTAAGAAACAAATGCACCGTTGACACAAAGTTCTCCGAAATCTGTCTCCTTTCAATTCCTTAGCTTTCAGAAAGATATCAAGGGTTTCAGCTCAAAGTCTGGAACACAAGAATGTTGATTACAAATTTTGATCCTTTAACCCGTAGGTTCTTCCTCTATTTATAGTGTATAGAGGGCAATTACAAATAGGAAGTTTTTAATGAATTGCCACATGTTGAAGCTATGAAAAAGGGAAGCAGCTGACAATCTTCCTCCTGGAATTCCTCTTTGCATGACATGCATAATTTATAACTAAAAATAGAACCTTCTATTTTGCATGTCTGCCACCTATTTCCAAGTAATTGACTTCTTCAAGTAACTTGAAGTAACGTAATTTGTTAAACCAATCACTTAAGTTTTACAATTTAATTGATTACTCAATTACTTTGTCGGAGAAAAAAAAGAAAAAAGAAAGAGAAGAAATTAGAAGAAAGTTGCTACACTCTCAGTCTTGTTCTTTTTCCATATTCTGCATGCGGTTGACTCTTTTGCCTTTGATTCTCACCAAACTGGATCTGGAAGCAGTTGACTGTGATTTGCCTGCGGGTGCTACCTCTGACTTGTCTTCCCCTTTCATCCTTGAAGCTTTTGCAATTCTTCTCCAGTATATGCATCAGTGCAATGTTTGTCGTAAATAATTCAGACAAAACTCATCATCTTTTATTTTTAATTGTATATGAGCAATTTTAAATTCTGGAAAGCACTCCAGGTGAAGGCAAATACAAGTATATTCAATGAAGGCTTCAACTGGAAGATTGGGAGCACATGTACAAGCTCCTGGAAGGAATTTTCCATGCAATGACTTCTACTTGGGCTGCATTAGAAACAAGAGGATGAATTTTTGCCGGAAGCCTTTGCAATTATGAGATCTGGATCTATTTCTCCCTCTGATTCTGAAGATATATTCAATGTATCAGATATTGACTTTTGCTTTCTTCACCAATATGGGCATCTGTGATGAATACCTGCAATTGATTCAGACAAATATGGAGTCCATGGCATGAATACTCAATTTTCATCACCAAAATCTGCTTATAAAGTCTTGTTGCCCTCTATTTTTAGACTTTGCTTGCATGTCAAGCAAGCTAAAAATATTATTTTATTCACTTGTGCACTCACATCAACATGCAGATGCTCTGAATAATAAAAAGAAAGCTTCTCCAACCCTAGGTGCCAAAACTAGATGCTTCCGACAATTAAAAATCAGCTTTTAGACATTTAGCTATGCCAAAATGGGTCGCACTTTTTGGCTAGAAGTCATGTTAAAAATAAGAAGTCAAAGCAATGGGAATTTTCACCTGCAAAGGCAGGCAAGAAATTCCCGCTTTCACTTAAGTGACTTTACTTTCATAATGAGAATTTTCACCCTACAAGGCAGGCAAGAAATTCTGCTTTTCACTTAAGTGACTTTACTTTTATAATGGGAATTTTCACCCTGCAAGGCAAGTAAGAAATTCCCGCTTTTCACTTAAGTGACTTTACTTTCATAATGAGAATTTTCACCCTACTAGGCAGGTAAGAAATTCCCGCTTGCCTGCCACCTCCAAAATTCCCATTGGCAGCTTAAGTGATTTGACTTGATGGGAAAAAATACCCTGCGAGGTTAGCGAAATTTCCGTCTGCCTGCCACTACCAAAATTTCGACATTGTGACTTAAAGTCTTCCTTCCAAAAAGTGCGACTTGCATGAAAGATAGCTCTTTTCCAAAAGTGTGACTTGCATTGTGACTTCGCCTTTAAAATTGTGTGAAAATTCATCACTAAAGGCAGCGTGGAAATTGGATGCAGAAGGCAGCTTTGAAAATTGCGACTGGCATGAAGACTACATTTCTTTCCTTTTTGGATTTTTGGTGAAGAAAATATAAGTACAGAATAAAATTTGCCATTTTTGGAAAGGGTCGGGAAGATATAAGCAAAAACTTGCATGTGCCATAACTTTCATTCGCAGTGGCTCGATTTAGGTGTCGTTTTCTCTAAAAGTGCATATTTTCTCAAGCTCTACGTGTTGAAGGCAATATTTTTCTTATTTTCATAGAATCCATTTTTGCACCCTTTTGGACCAAGCAACTTCTTCGCAATATTACGAAAGAATCTTGAGCTCGATCGCCTTTATCGGCAGATTAGTAATTAAAAAAAAAAACTGGATAGCTTTTCAAAACCCTAGGCACGGGAAAGATCTGGAAAAAGAATGAATGAATAGAGAAAACAAACCGGTGGAATTGTCGGACAAAAAAAACAAAACAAAAACAATCTGAAGGCAATTGCTCAAAAAAATTTCCATTTCACGATCTATAAAAATTCTTCCCCAGGATGAATGTTACGTGGTAATAATGATGGGGTGAAGTGCTTTATATAACCTAAATCCTCAATTTTAGCATAATCTATTTTTAAAAGAACTTTATTTATTTAATAAATAAATAAATAAAATTCTCTCAAACAAAACCTGGTGAAGGGATAGAGTGAGTTTTAACATGTGGGTATTTGGCAAATTTGGTTTATATGATTCACTAGGAATATTTTAATGTAATAGAGACGACTTCTAGCAATAAAAACACAAAAAGACCCGTTATTTTTAAAAAGAACGAATTTTATTTAAATGGCTAGTCCTTGATTTCAGGGTGAAATTTGGGGACACCACCTTGATGCTTTAAACATTGATTTCTAAGTATTTTGGAGTAATTAATAATCTTCAGAAGTAGCAAACAGTGTAGCAGCAGTGTGAGAGATTTGATTGATAGTTGTTTGCAGTTATGATTGATCTTCATGTAGCTGAGTTTGAAGTATGATTTCCTCATCATTTTGGCAGTGATTTATAGTTGATTTACATACCTCTTGTGGCTGATATAGTTGCATATCTGTGAGGGCTGATTTTAGAGCATGTTTGCATGAGCTCATTAATAGTTAATCAATCAAAGAAGTCTGATTTCTGAAGAGTTTAGCTTCAGCTGGGAGTAAGCCATTCGTTAGAGGCCATTAAACCCCTTTTATTGGGTTTATTGAGTCATCTATTTGATTGGTTCAAATAGTTTTGACTGAGTTTTGCTATTTGCATTTGATTGGAATGTTGAAGAGTTGGTTGTTTGCCTAATTTCCCATTGGTCCCGGAGTTGGGACATTACATAATCATCTCAGATTCTCCACTCAAGTGATGGATGTTCAAAAGTTCGCCCAGGCTGCTCTAAACATGGCTGTAACCATGCATTTTGTCCCCCAAAATCAGAAGGATAGTAGCTAGGATCCTTCTTATGATAGTTGAAAACACATCAATGATGATAGAAGATTGGAAACCCTTCAACCTCATGGTTGAATACTCATCTCCAGCAGTCAAAAAAGTGGATAGGGAGCTAAAACTGTTACGGACAGCGAATGAAAAAAAGGTACAGCAGCTCTCAAACTAAAAACTCCTTGTGGAATATTGCAATGTCAATGATATGGGGGCTGGAAACAACCCAAAAATGATTGACAATGCTTCAATAGACTGAAAATCATCCCATTTCATGACTGTTTTCTTCCGTGTGGCAGCTAGCAAAGTATTTGGCAAATAGACAACAACACAAACATTTATAACAACATCCCTCATAGACCAAACAATAGCATGATACATTACTTCATCTTGGCTCCTGAAAACTGAATTATTGCATACCTTGTTTCCCCACCAAATTGTGGGAAATTGTTGTCTTTTAGAAGCAAGGAGTGGTGAAGTCTTTCGGTGTAATCTCAGCCTTCTTGAAATCTTCCCTCATGTAGTATCTCATTTCCTTATTCTGAAAATTTTGTGTAATCTCTTCCCCAACATAGCCACTTAATGCTTTAACAGTCTTATTAAGTCCCCTTTTTATTATCCATGTAGCTGAATTTACATTTTCAGTAGATGAATTATCCATAACTTTTACTTATATCCAAAAGTGGCAATCTTGAAAGTAACTTGAATCACACAAAACCATAGCAAGCTAATTCATACAATCTTGATTATAAAAATAACATTTACTTTACTTACCATTTTTACACCTTAAGCATCCAATTGGAATTATCTTCTTTTGGCGATTCCCTACGATCTTGTCTTCATGTGTGTTACTTAGCCCCCATGAGTGTTCTATTGACCGAGAACATTGATCCTTCACAATGTGGTTAGAATGCACAACAAACCCTCTATGATTGCTCATAAATTTCCTTTCAATCCAAGTGCCTGAGAAAGAGAACTCAATAGTGACATTAATGCCTCTATACACTTTGACCCACAAAAGATCATCCGGATCCTATATGCAAAAACAAACTTGAGCTTGACTCAAAGGATCTACATGCCCTAGGTTGCAAGCATAGTTACGCAAGGATCGTCCCCCAAAAACATGAAGTCCGGGACATCCTAGCGTTTTGGGGATGCTGAGACGGGGGGAAGCGTTTCCCCACATTTCCAAAGAGGAAGGGGGCAGAGGAAGGGGGCAGAGGAAAGCGTCCCGACACGTTTGGTGAGCAGTGGAGACGCCTCGGGACGTGGGGGACAGTTTGGGGACGGAGGGGACATTTGGACATCCTCGGATGGTCGAGGTACGCCCCTGGGACGCCCAGACATCCCCTACCGTCCCTCGCGGCTTTTGCATGTCTTTTAAATTAAAAACACATTTTAAAGACTTAAAAAAAAAATTAAATTGAAAATTAATTCTAACTTAAAACAAACATCCTAACCCAAACCCTAACCCTAAAAGTGTCATTCTATGTTATAAAATGACCGCATGGGAATTCCATATTCACGCTAAGCAAAGTGAGCAAAGAGAACAAGAAAGAGCAAGAGCAAGAGCAAGAGTAAAGCAAGCAAGAGGTATTTATGATTTTATTTGCTTACAATGCTTGTTAATGGTCTTTAATTTTTTAAATTTAGATTCTATTTGCATTTTTAGAAGCTTTTTTTTTTTGTTTTCGTATATCTACATTCACAATGTAATCATGTTTATAGTTTGTAGAATTTTAAAAATGCATATTGCGTAAGGTTTGGTTGAAATCAATAGATTTTTTTAAATTACATTTTTTATTCCATTTTAAAATTTAAATTCTATTTGCATTTTTTAGGGGCTGTTTTTTAGTTTTTGTGTCTACATTCACAATGTAATCATGTTTATAGTTTATAAGATTTTACCAAATGCATACTGGTTAGATTTTTTTTAATTACATTTTAAAAGTTAAAAATAAAGCATAAAATCTAGAATCTAGATACACAAATGAAAAACTTAGTAGTGAATACTCCTACAACAATGAACAATGTTAGATGTTTTTGTTTTTAATATTTTTGCATATGGTAACCAATTATGGGCCTAGTAGCATATGGTTTTTTATTCATTTGAATAATAAATATTAATATAGTTATAACTTATGGTTGTTTTCCTTGTTTATAAATTTAAATTATAATCATTGCTTATACTTATAGTTATCTTTTTTTTTTAAAAATTATTCATTACATATAGTTATGGTTGTTTTTTTATTCATTGCAGCAATCATCACCATGAGTTCTTCTTCTGAGTATGAGTATGAGTATGAGTCAGAGGAGGAGAGGGCTGAACTTGAGATAGGTGGAAGTGTTGGTGATGCCACAATGTGGGGAAGTGGAGAAGGGAGACAAAATGTAGTGGCAATGGCAACTGGTAGTTCAGTTGGTTGTCCTTACCAATTGCCCCTCTCAAATGTTGTCCAAATTTGTCATTAGACCATTTGATAAGAAGAAGCCATTACAACAATTTGCTGAGATACTTGAAAGTCCCAAGTCCGGAGGGGCGAGTAAACTATGGAAGTGCAACATATGTGCATTGACTTGGCATGGCAGCATCACCAGGACCAATGCACACTTGTTGCACCTTACAAAAAGGGGGTTTGGCCTTTGTAAGGCAATTTCACTAGAGAAGAGAGCAAAAATGGTGAGAATTTTCAATGGAAATACCACAGACAGTGTTCCAGAAGTTCGTAGTACTAGCACTGTGGCTAACACACCTTTGAGCTCTCATAGGACTGGCAAGAATAGTAATACTTTGGCTGGTTCTAGTTTTGGAATGTTAGAAGTGGAAAGTAGAGGGAAGAGAAAGGCCTTGGGGCAGCCCCCAATCCAGTTGGAGACATGTTTGATTCAAAGGAAAAGGAAGAGGTAGATGATGCTATTGGGAAATTTTGTTATGCTGCTAGGATCCCATTTAATGTCACTCGCTCTTCTTATTACAAGGAGGCTATGGCTAAGGTTGCAAAAATAGGTACAATTTATGTGCCTCTTGAGACACTAAACCGAGGATAACAATCTTGGATAGAAACTATTCCAAGGTTAATTTGTTGATGGAGAAGATAAAGGTCACATGGGTGTCACATGGATGCAACATTATCATGGATGGGTTGACGGCTATTAGACACCATCCTCTCATCAATATCATTGTCTCTTGCAAAGATGGACCGTACTTCTTGAAGCAATTGATTGTTCTGGGAAGCGGAAAGATGTTGAGTTCCACTTTCAGATATTGAAGAATGTCACTGAGGAGATTGGACCTTCAAATGTTGTACAGGGCGTCACGGATGCAACTTATGTGTACAGAGCAACAGATAAGCAAGTGGAGTGGGAGTACAGTCATATTTATTGGACCCCATGTTGTGTGCATGCCATGAACAATGCACTAAAAGACATAGGGAAGATTTAGTGGGTCAACCAGATAGTGAATGAGGCTAGGGACGTGCAGAAGTTCATATGTAATCACCACACATCATTGGCACTCTTTAAAAAAATTTTTCAAAGAAGGAATTTCTGAAACCAATTGACACCCGCTTTGCATCCTATTTTATTTTGTTGGAGAGGATGTTTGAGTTGCAGGAGCCCCTGCAAATTATGATTATGACACAAGATTGGACTAGGTGGCGTGAGTCCAAGACAGAGAAAGGGAAAAAGTGAAGGAAGTGGTGTTGAGGGAAACATTTTGGGTTGATATGAAATACATCATATCAATCATAGCTCCAGTTTTTAGTGTCATCAAATATGGGGATTCTAACAACCCCAATCTTGGTGAGATTTATGAGTGCATTGACAACATGCTTGGGCAAATGAAGGCAACTATTCGGGTGAGGGACCCCACTTTGGAGTTCTACAATGAACATATACAACCCATTATTCAACAGAGATGGGAGAAGTTGAACACCCCTCTTCATATGGTTGCATATGCACTGAATCCCAAATGGTATGTGGAGAGGCCAGGTAGAGTTATCCCTTTGGATGATGATGAGGTGAAGAAGGGCCTTATGAAGGCCTTTAAAAAATGTATAGTCCATAAGAGGCTTCACAGATCAAGTTGGAGTGGCTCAACTTCACTGAACTTGATGGGTACAAAACATCAGCAAAGGTGGACAAGGTAACATTGGCACATGAGAAGCCAGTGAGTTGGTGGCGACTATATGGGCTTTTAAGACTGTTGTGACCACTTTCCATTCGCCTCCTTTCCCAGGTTTCTAGTTCCTCTGTCTCTGAGAGGAATTGGTCTACATATGGTTGGATCCACTTTGTTAAGAGGAATAGGCTTACCTTTGCGAGAGCGAAGAAGCTTGTAGTTGTACACAGTGTTTTGTGTCTTATGGATCGCAAGACACCTCAGTACAAGGAGACCCCAGTATTATGGTGGGATGTAGATCCCGAGGAGCCGAGGCAAGTTGAAGAGGACAATACTATGCAACGGGGATTGATTGGGCTTACCTTTGAGGACGAGGATGATAGTTCAAGCGAGGATTTCATGGATGTTGCTTCAAATGTTGATTCTGATTTTTAGGCTGATACTTGTCCTCTTTTTTTTGTAATATTGACAATAGACAATTTGTTGTATTTGAATACGAAGGTAATGATATGAATATCAGTTATTGTCACTTGATCAATGAGAAATTAGAATGGTTTTATAATTTATTTCAGCTTATTTAATGTTGAGTCTCAAATTCAAATATGACATAGTCACATATGTAACTTACATATTGATATTATGATATTAAAGAATGTATTTGATGTTTATGAGTTCAAGTTTCAACTTATTTAAATCTCAAATGGTTTTATTTCAGCTTATTTATATAGTTTAGTCACTATATTTTTATATTTTAAATATTTATATATATTTTTTAATTAGTCATCCCCGTTCCCCGCCATCCCCAAAATTTAGAAATTTTTTGTCATCCAAGAGTCTTAGGTAACTATGGCTGCAAGTGGTATCCTTGACCCTATTACCTTCTTAGCATCTTTTTCATAACGAAAAGGATTTTCTAAGGATATCAAGCCTTTGTTCCAACCAATGCTTCCATGCTTTAAACTATAACCACGGATATAGTAAACATGCTTACTCTTCATTGTAATCTCCCTTTTTCCCACTTGAGGATCATTATTTGGACTTCTTGCCATTCCTTCTCCATGGCAAAGAAGTAGAAGAGTTGGGGAAGAACCTTGAGCTTTCATTTGCTTTCATTTTCTCTAATTTTTATGTTTTCTTTTTAGTGTTTTCCTCTTAATGCAGGTTGGTTGGGTTAAAAACAAATAAAGGAAGCTTAATGAAGGAATAGAACATCTCTTATGGGTCGGCCTTACCTTTTCAGCTTTTGGCGCCAATGGAAGGTTATAAAAGGAGTCTTGGGACCTCATTTGTGCATCTAGTTTTGGCGCATTTTCCTAATATTGGGCATTGAGAGCTTGTTGCTCCATGTTCTTCCACTTGAGGACGAAAACCCTCTTGTGTGGCTTCCTAGAAGGACGAAAACCCTTCTAGTGGTTTGTTGAAGGACGAAAACCCTTCATCATTGCTTGGTTTTGAAGTTAAGGGCAGATTTGAGGAGAAGACATTCACTTTCAGATTTTTATTTGCTTCCTACATGTGGAGCGACCTACCTTGGTGTAGGGTTTGATGGTTTAGAGGGCACAAAGTTGCATTTTCAGTTCATAATCTGATTTGTCATATTTATTAAGGCCGAAATCTACATTCTCTTGATTTTTGAGGGTTTCTAGACCCATAATTCATAATTTTGTTGTGGCTGCTCTTCGCTGGTTATTTATTAATTTCCAGCTGTGTGTTGACTCAGATTTCTCATTGTTTATGGTTCCTTTGGATGTCTAAAATATATATTTAAATTGTGGCAAGGTTATTTGAAGTGAATTGGGTGTTTGCATATATTTTTATACCGTTGCTTGGAGAAATCAGTTCGTTGTTCTTTATTTCAGTCTGTTGGTTATAGAAATCAGATTTGGTTAATTGGTGATTTGTCTAATTTCCTTGGTTGTTGGTCTAATCCCGTGAAAGGGATATTTCATTCATCTTCCCATCAATTTTAACACGTTGCTCAAGATAAAAAATATATTGCAGCGACATAGGAGGAATTAACAAATCTGAAATATGATCATTACTATCATACCTTAGGTTGTCCTCAACATGTTCACCTTCCTTTTTCGGATGAAGAATGATTGAGATATCTTCTACACCTCCATCCTTGTGACTCAAAATTACTCGAGTTAGGATCAGCATTCTCCTTCCTCTTAGGCTCTTCATCTTCAACAAGTGAAGCCCTTTCCGCTTTGACTTCATCCATACTTTGTGGACACGGCTTCATAGCTCTTGCTAGAGCCATAAACACCATTATCTTGCTTCTTATAGGTTGTTCTAAAAATTCCAGCCAACTGAAAATCAACATTAGCAACTAGTAATTGGGTTTTAACCATAAAATTTTCTCCACAATCTTGCAAATCTGACTTTTCTTCTTTGGTCCATGCTCCATGATTTCTTCTTCTTTCTTTATCACAAAGGAAGAATTCTTTTCCTCTTCCTTTCTCAAGGCATGCTGTAAGCCTCCTTGTGTAGCTCATGGTTTTGTTTGAAAGAACAATGGGTGAGAGGGTGTAATGTCCCTTTTTCCCAAATTGAAGGCATAATTGGATCTTCCGGATATCCCTCCTCCTTGGTCGAATTGAAGAAGATAAAGAGGAAGCAAATAATATGTCTTTTATTATTTTATGAATATTTTAAAGTGTATTAGTGAAGACTATATGGGTCAGCCTTGTTTATTAAGGCATAATGAATGGTCATAAGGGAGCAGCCATGTCTTTTCTATTTTGGCGCCAACCTTTGAAAAGTATAAATAGGGGTTAGAGGAGTCATTTGGGATATCGACTTTCATTTGTAAAATCTGATTTTGAGAGAGATCTCTCATTGTCTTCCACTTGGGACGAAAACCCCATGTGAGGTCCATTGTGAAGGACAAAAACCTTCACTTTTGACTTTAAACTATTCATATTTGCAGATTATTATTAAATTGAAGATCAATTTGTGCATATTCTGATTTTATCAATTTATTTCTACCAGTTCGACTTGCATATGCATGAAATCTGAATTATTTAGTAAAAACATCACCAAATCGAATTACTAAACCAAGTCACCTATTCTAAAAATCCCAAATCTGCCTTTGCACGAATTTTGAGGCACTATTTGGGGTGAAATCGAGCCATTTATTGCTCCTACAATTTCCAGTTCAGAATAACATTTCCAGCAGGATATATTTTGCATATATCCATTCGATTTAGCCATAATAAATTGCAAAATCATTAATAAATAATTGATAAAGTTTTGTGGATGTTTATTGGTGATTTTTGGTTCTTAATTCAAAGGTTTTGATTCGTTGTAATTAAATTACAGTCTGCTGCTACAAAATTCCAGAATTCTATAATGTTTGTAAAACCCTCAACAAGGTTATTACAGTGGTATCAGAGCCGGATCTTCAAGGACGAATAAGAGGAAATGGCTGGACAAGAGGCTAAGATGGAAAAATTCATTGCCGGGCAAGAAAGATTAACAGAAGCAATGAAGCTTCTGGCACTATCACTTCAAAAAATTGTTGAGCCAAGAGTTCAACAAGATGAAGGGAGATTGAGTGGAATAAATAACATCAGACAAGCTAATAATTCCACCCGAGGATCGAGTTGGAAGCCTACTTTCATCTCTAAAGAAGGAGTCACTCCAGAAAATGAGCCCAGAACAATGGAACGAAGAGATATCATGACAAGGTTTGCAGAATATATGGCCTTGTCAGAAGAGATCCGTGATGCCATGTCTTTTGTCGAATTCGTGGGATTAGATGGGAAAAGAACCAGAAAGAATAATTCAGCCCCTACCTCCATTTGTGCTCTAGATGGTCAACATAGTGAAGTAAGCATTGATCATTGCTTGACAAATAATGATGATATCTGGAAGAACGAAGAGAAGCATGTGCCTGAAGGTAATGTGAATGGCCATAAAGACCTCCCTCAAAAGATAAGTGACACCAGCATTAAAGATGAAAGAAAGGGTGGTGAACAAGAAGCAGTGGTGTTAGGAACGAATGAAACTCATTTTCAAGATGAAAATGATAAAAGGCAGCCCGCTGGTCCATTTGTAGCAGCAGGCAATACAAAGCCCAAAGATGAAGAGTCAAAAGTGGACAAGAGCAACCAAGATATTCCAAGTATCAAAGAAGATGAAAGCCTTGTTGCAGGTCCGAGGATCGAAGACATCTCAGATTTATTGCTCCATAGCTTATCATCACAAAGAGTTGACCTTCATCATCAGCTTGATTCAAATATGGGCAGAATATGGTGCACATTAAGTGGTAAGGGGTACTCCCATCCTTTCCGGAAAACCCCAAGTCATGCATGCACAAGAGTTAAGATGAAAGTAACAAAGGATGACCTTCTCCCCAAGATCCATGGTTGGTATGCTAAGGTAACCATTTCCTCTCTAAATTTGGTTGGCCATCCTCTTGATACTCTTATGTTGGAAAGAATGATTTGGAGTAGTGTTGATAATAGAACTTGTGAGCCATGGAATTGGGAGAAAACTCCTCATAAAGAGCAACATGAAGGGGCTGGACTGAACCTAGCAGCAACAAAAAGAAGGACATTTGAGGGAGATATCAGCATTATGAAAGCACAAAGACATGGGGGAATTGACAAGCAAGCATTAAGCAAAGATATAATGAAGGTAAGCACCCGGAAAGCGGAAGATCATGGAGGTAAGATGTTCTTGAAATATTGCTTGCATGCTGATTTAAACTCAGAAGTTCTGAGTATTGTGGGCAGCCCTTGGCATAAAGAGGTATGGAGTGTTATTTTTTGCGAAGGACATCATTGCTTGGGTAACGATAAGGATCATTGCATTAGAGTATTTTCATATTATGATGATGAGGATAGCAATAAGGATGAAATTAGGCATGATGGCATTTTAGTAGGAGCACCAAATTACAACTCTTTATTTAAAGGTGATCTACATGGGCACATGGTAAGCTCCGCATTTCCATTACATCAGTCATTTGACATAAAGGTTGTGTGCATAAAGTTGGTATGGAATGAGTGTTATTCCTTTGATCCGGGCATAATAACTCAGCTGAGTATGAAAGATATGATCGAGAGCCATAAAAGGGTTGGTTTATGGTGTCTTAAGCTTGCCTTTGTGAAATTATATGCTGCTGACTTGGAACAGCAGTCACAGCAGCTCCTTTCATTGGTCATCCATGATAAGAAGGATTCCTTGCACCATATATTGCTTCAACAGTTGCTTTGGGAGGCAAATCAGGAAAAAATTCCTTTCTTACTATGGCCTATATGTTCAAGGAAGGATAGGAGCAGCACCTAGAGAGTTTCAAATTCATTTCTTCTCAGCATGACAAAACAGTTTGCAATTCTAGAGAGGTATGCATTGCTCGACTCCATGATTTGGTTAAGTTTCTACTCTAATGAACAGGCTCATAAAGAAGAAACCAAGGAAGGGGCAGCACCCTTGTGTCACTCTCTGAAGACCACTCAAAAAATAAAAATACAAATGGTAAGCTTGCTGGCCTGTACATCACAGCTGTTCATTTGAAGCCAATAAATAAGTTTCTATCTCGAGACATGATTCCCATGAATGCTCCATGTAAATACCAATCAAGGAAATATGATTTCGATGCTCTGTTGAGTGGAAAATGCCAAAGGAAGAGGTCTGATCTCAACTCAGAAATTTTGAGTTATGTTGGGAGCAGCCCAAGGTATGACTCTTTATATCTCATTTCTCCCTCCATATCGAGCTCTGATGAGTATGAAATTGAGCATGATAGGGAAATGGGAATGATGTGCAACATGGGGAATAATGGCCACATTTTCGTTGATACATTTGCTTTTAACATTCGGAAACATCATTGGCACAAAGAAGGATGGATCACATGGCTTACACCTTGCATGTTTGCTGCAATTGAGGATGAAGTTTCAGACACATGGAAGTCATTGATGTTCTTTCATATTGGGAAAGAAATTGCGAAATGTACAAGCTGTTGTCCCATCATTTCTGCGATTGACATCACCATGATCAGCCCTCCTATCATTTCCATAGCTCAGTCTTTAGCCATGCAATTGATGAATTCATTGTTGGAGATTAATTTTGGTCCATGGGTGAACACGTGGGAATGGAAACCAGCCAATTTTCTGATTTTTGAAAGAAGAATGCTTGATTACAGCTTTGTACGGGGCAGCCATCAAATACATGAAGATTATGGGGCTTCCACAAACAAGAAGACAATTGCAGGACCTAAAGGAGTGTTGTTAGACACTCATGTTTTTTCTAAGGAGTTTGCTTCTTGTGTAGATACAAAAATGAAGATTACAAGGATCACATGGGATCCAAGTGATTGTGATTGCTTGGGGAGGGAGGACTGTAATGTCCCTTTTTCCCAAATTCGAAGGCATAATTGGATCTTCCGGATATCCCTCCTTGATCGAATTGAAGAAGATAAAGAGGAAGCAGATAATATGTCTTTTATTATTTTATGAATATTTTAAAGTGTATTAGTGAAGACTATATGGGTCGGCCTTGTTTATTAAGGCATAATGAATGGTCATAAGGGAGCGGCCATGTCTTTTCTATTTTGGCGCCAACCTTTGAAAAGTATAAATAGGGGTTAGAGGAGTCATTTGGGATATCGACTTTCATTTGTAAAATCTGATTTTGAGAGAGATCTCTCATTGTCTTCCACTTGGGACGAAAACCCCATGTGAGGTCCATTGTGAAGGACGAAAACCCTTCACTTTTGACTTTAAACTATTCATATTTGCAGATTATTATTATATTGAAGATCAATTTGTGCATATTCTGATTTTATCAGTTTATTTCTACTAGTTCGACTTGCATATGCATGAAATCTGTATTATTTAGTAAAAATAACACCAAATTGAATTACTAAACCAAGTCGCCATATTCTAAAAAGCCCAAATCTGCCTTTGCACGAATTTGAGGCACTTCTTGGGGTGAAATCGAGCCATTTATTGCTCTTGCAATTTCCAGTTCAGAATAACATTTCCAGCAGGATATATTTTGCATATATCCATTCGATTTGGCCATAATAAATTGCAAAATCATTAATAAATAATTGATAAAGGTTTGTGGATGTTTATTGGTGATTTTTGGCTCTTAATTCGAAGGTTTTGATTCGCTGTAATTAAATTACAGTCTGCTGCTACAAAATTCCAAAATTCTATAATGTTTGTAAAACCCTCCAAAAGGGTTATTTGCAGAGGGGGGTGAATCAGTCCTTACAAACTTAATTTCAATTTTAGATTGTTTGCTTAAACCATTAAACAATTAAGCATCCTTCAATATGTGCACAACATCATATAGCATACACACAATCAACCATGATCAAGCGAAGTAACACCACAACACAAGATATTGTTAGGAAATATATTTTATCAGTGTTCCACATTATTATGGGTGGAATTATATTATTGTAATATAATTAAATAGGGTTGTTTATGGTTATTGTGTGAATAGTGGTGGTTGAAACCGCTCACGCAATTAGGCTGATTTGTTTGTAACTCTCCTTGTTTATAGGAATACATATTCCTATATAAGATGTAATTGAGTGAAGAAATATATACGAAGATTATTGTGTTCATATTATTGCTGGGTATTTGCCTTTCGCTATCCAAATCTCTAGATTTGGTATCAGAGTGAGATGGGGTTCTAAGAGATTTGGAGGGGCAATGATTTCACTCTATGTTTTCCGAATTATGAGTTTCTGATTTCACCATAGTTAAAGCACTTAACAGTTGTGGCTGCGTATATTTAATACTGTGCATATTGGAGGTCTTCGACTCGTCTAAGTTTGCCTTCCAATGTTCATGTATGATATATATGTTGTTTGCCATAGTCTTCATCGGATCACGTGCACAACAAAGGACGTTTGTAGAAGAAAGAACACGGGTTTACCAAATTGGTGTTGTATGCTATTTTTTTTACCGAGTCCTTTACTGTGTTCCCGTGCCCGGAGGACGTCTTCTCCCTTTACATTGAAGCTCAACGTTGGCTGCAAACGACCCCTCTAGGCATATGTTCCAATGTTTCCAGCGTGATTTATCAATTCCGGAGACAAAAGGCTGTGGTGCGTGTAACCTAATTCAGAACCTTGCAACCAACGCAGATTCTGTCAGATCTTTGAGTTCTCTTTCAATGCCGTGGATCTAGAATTTCACGCATTTTTATTGGCTTTTTTGATTGAATTAAGCCTCGCTTCAGATCTAAGCTGTCAACATTCTATCACATCGTATCTGTCTCCTCTGCATTAGATCTGTTCATTGTGTGGACTGTCGATTGTCTGAGAAGATTGGCTTGCAGCTCCGTCAAATAAACTTATAACTGTGCATGTTTTGTGTGCTTTTGAGCATTCTGCAATACATTCCGCCTGAAGATAGCTATCAAACTACACGTGGATAGAATTCCTATTCACTCCAAATGTCCGCATATTCCTGCACATACCAATAAGATATGGTTTTCATGAAGTGAATGACTTGCTGGGAAATCTCGACAACTTTCCAACGATGCTAGGTATTTATGAATGACAAGTTTGCATGAAGGACGTTTTTTGTTTAATGTTTTAGTACAAGAATCTAGTAGTCTTTGTTTATTGTTTCAATTTGATCTTTAGAGGTGTCATTTTAAAACAAGTCAATAATAGTGTCTTGACTTGCTCATGTTAACGGTTGTATTTGTGTGGACAAACTCTCATATTAAGAAGAGTTTTTGTGAGTCATAGTATAAAAAGTAATTAAATATTACTTTTTTGGTCTTTTTTAAAATTGTGTTTTCATTATCAATTTTGTCTAGTCAGTAAATTATGAGTTATCATTGTAAAAAGTCCAGAAAATAAAAACAAATTCCTTATGAATGCATTTTAGTTGGAATCGACGTTCAAGGCATGTTATTGAGTCTCATTGTCACATCCAGCTGAATTAGCAACCATCTACTGGAGGACGGAGGCATCGGAGGTTGGAGGTCGATCAACATCCTCTCGTCGGTCACACCAACGAAGGGGCCGCTTCTTATTTGTGGCGACATTTGTGTAGTGCGAGTATGTGCTTATGTTGGCTAGATTTTCTGCATAGCATAAAACCTAGGTAGTCATGAGATAAATCTCCCTCATTTATCGGTGAGGCTCCCGTGTCAGATTTGTCAATTAAAGTATGTTAATATCTAAATGGGGTTTTACTTTAACTACTCAGTTCATGAACCATAAGCGATCAGGCTTCTGCAAAGCAAGCAAGTTTGTTTAAAAAAGGAAAAGTTATAGAAGAAGGTAATTACATAAACACGAGAAGAAATGGGGAAGATGTGCATCCCAATCAATAGATGGTAGAGTTGATTGCATACACATAGAAGAATCCAATAGATATAAACACAGAATTCTAAAACAAAGGCAGCTCTAGATCCAAATCTAAAATAACACAAAGTTTATTAAGAGATCTAAGATTAAAAGCAAGAAACACAGTACACCGTGACACAAAGTTCTCTGGAAACCTGCTCCTTTGTATTCCTTTGCTCCAAATGGCTTTTAGGGTTCAACACAAAGTCTAGAACACAAGATTGCTGCTTACAAATTCTCATCGTTAACCTGAAGGTTCTTCCTCTACTTATAGAATGTAGAGGGGCAATTACAAGTTGGAAGCTTTTAGTTGAACTGGCACATGTGGAAGTCGGAGGAAATAAACAACTAGCAATCTCCATCTTGGAATTCCTCTTTGCATGGCGTGTATGATTTGCAACTGAAAATAGAACCTTCTATTTTGCACGTCCACCACGTATCTCCAAGTAGTTGACTTCTTCAAGTAATGGCTTTTAAACCAATCACTTAAGTTGTATAATTTAATTGATCGCTCAATTATTTTGTCGAGGAAAGAAGAAGAAAGAGGAAAGCTGCAGAGTCTTGTCCTTTTTCATGTCTGCATGCAGCTGATTCTTTTGCCTTTGATTCTCACCAAACTAGATCTGGGAGTAGCTGGATCTTGAAACAAGCTGGAATTGGAAATGACAAGCTCTGAAAGCAACAAGCTAGATCTAGAAAGCGAGCTGAATCTGGAAACAACAAGTGGATCTGGAAACAGCTTATTGGATTTTGCCTTCGTTTTATCTTCTCTTTTATCCTTAAAGCTTTTGCAGGTTCTTCTCCAAAGTACATGCATCAATGCAATGTTTGCCGTAGATAACTCATCATCCTTATTTTTAATTGCATATGAGCAGTTAAAAATTGCGAAAAACACTCAGGATAAATGAAAATTCAATGAAAGCTTCAACTGAAAGATGGGAGCATTTGCACAAGATCTTGGAAGGAATTTTCCACGCACTGACTTCTTCACGGGCTACATTCGAAACAAGAGGATGAAGCCTTTGTGCCGGAAGCTTTTGCAACTATGAGATCTGGATCTGGATCTACATATGGATTTACATTTGCATCTAGATATGGATCTGCACCTGCATAACAAACTCTGGCAACTGGGTTGTGGATGGAAAAGCTGCAGCTCGAATAATTCCACTACTTTTAATTTGCACGCATGAGTGAAGTTTTTCCTGCTCTGGATCTGTCTATCAATTCAGCAAGAGGTTCCGAGCCTAGATCCATGTCTCCAATATCTGCAAATTTAGAAGTGATGCATGACTCCGTTGTGCTTTCTTTTTCGTCCCTCTTTGCCATGGCTTTGTCTATCTTTGTCGAATAATTCTTTTTCTTCTTACTTGGCCGGATTTCTTCAAAACTGGTGCAGATCTGGATAATTCTTCAGATTCGGAGGATATATTCAATGTATTGGACATTGATTAGAGCTCCTTTTCTTTTGTAAAGCACCTGTAATGAATCCCTGCAATTAATTCAGACAAAGATGGCCACCGGAGCATGAATAGTGAATTTTAATTATAAAAATCTGCACTTTTCAAGCCTGCTGCCCCAAAAATTGATGTTTTAATTGCATGCAAAGAGAGCATGAATTTTTCCAACTTCACCTGAGCACCTGTATCACCTATGCAAACAATTATGCAAACACAAATCAACCTCCTTCAATGTATGCACCAAAATTGGAAGCTTTTAGCCTTGATTTGATCTTCTTTTAAGCAAAATCCTCTTCAATATGGGGCACACTTTTCCTTTGGGCTGCACTTCTTCACCTGTGAATTAATTAATTCATCCTTATGCCAGCCCCTACTTATATAACCCTCATAATTCTATAATTAATAATTTCCCTTCCTATTCCTGGCAATTAATTAATTAAAAATCATGCTCTTCTCTTTAACTGATGTGTTAAAATAGCATGTTTAAGGACAACCATCCAATTAATTAAATTAATCCAAATTAAACATCCACTCTTCACTCAACTGAAGCTTCACAGTGTGCCTTGACCTTAGCCACTGAAAATAGAAATTAATTTAATCATTTAATACTTCAAAAACATTAAATATCACCCAAATGGGGCGCACTTTTTAGCATGAAGAGGGCAGCCTTTTAATAAATTAAATTTAATCAATTTAGACCATCTATTTCCATCCTTTTTATTCTCCCTTGCTTTGTTGACTTTTCTCCATGTTTAGGCGCCATAAATAGAAGAAGAATTAATTAAAATAATCACTTTAAAGGCTGCCTTTCTCTCTCCAAAGGGGGCGCACTTTTTAGCATAATAGAATTCTATTTTTAAAAACACATGGCAATGGGAATTTTTACCCTGCAAGGCAGCCCGGAAATCCCATGATCCACTTAAGTGATTTGACTTTGACAATGAGATTATTTACCCTGCATGGCAGGCAATAAAATCCCATGATTTCACTTAAGTCACTTTTCTTTTATTTCACCATGGGAATTTTTACCCTGCAAGGCAAGCAATAAATTCCCACCTGCCTGCTGCCTCTAATTTTCCCACTGCAACTTAAGTGACTTTTCCATCATGGGAAAAAGTACCCTGCAAGGCAGGCAATAAAATCCCACCGCCTCTTTGCTTCTATTTTTCCCATGATCCATTTAAATCCTTTGTTTTCCAAAAATGCGCCCAACCCCGCAGGGGCTTTTTAATGCACGACTTCGCCATTTCCCAGTGAACCAGACCTCCGATGGTGACTTCTTCCGGGTATAACGTGCGTATATGTTTTTCAGCTGCTCCAAGCCAAGAATCGGGCTAACCCGATAAAGGAATTGGTCCAAAGAAATTTCACAGTAAAAGCGAAACGGACAACACAAAAACATGAAAATTGTCAAAAGTCACAAATAAAGCCCAAAACTTATTCCTAGTTAAAACCCTTATGGTATATAGGAATAATGATATGTTCGATCACAACAGGGTTAAAACGGAGCGCAAATTGCCTCAAACGGGGCTCAAAATAATTAAATACAAATTTCCGTAGACAAATCCCGATGACAGAATATAACAATTTTGGGCATCTGGGTATTTGGCGAAAATGGCTAATATGGCTCTTTGGGAATATCTTAACGCAATACAAGAACTTTCAGGCAATAAAAACACAAAACGACCCATTATTTTAAAAGTACGAATTTTTTTCGAATAGGGTAGTCACTGATTTCAGGATGAAATCTGGGTACACCAACTTATCAATTTTGTAAGTGTGTTTCTTTGCAATGTTCCTATGCATTATGTGTATTGTGTATACTAGAAAACGGTTGTATAGGATGGCAGAAAATTGCAGTGATCCTCTAACTGCGGTGATCCTCTGACTATCGTACTTCGTTGGAAGATGATCGGTCAGTGAATACATTCATTGGCAATGGTGATCATGTGCAGCAAGATCCGGACAGATAGGATGCAACATGATATAATTTTCCTTTTTGTCTTCCTATTTGGAATTTCACATTGTGGGGGAATAATAACCAATGTTCCATTCCCATTTTGCGCCAAAACGGCTAAAGTCAAAGGCAACTTCCAGTGGTGCAGCGTTGTCTATGTTGTTCGAGATCGAGTGGCAGCGATCAACAACAATGGCTACAACTAAGAACATTGCGATTCTTAGAGGTGATAATGTGGAATGTTTCCAGTATTTGTTCTATTGTTCTAGTTTGGTGAATTGTGTTTCCTATGTTATTCCCTGTAGTGTGATATTGATGAGGGCTAAAAATAGTACTTGGCACATGTTATCGCAATTTTGACTTCGCAAAATTGTTTAAAAATAAAAAAATGAAAAATTTGAAAATTTTGAAAAGTGTTACTTTGCATGGTTCATTGCCCTCGTTGCGATCATCTCATTTTTGTGATCGTTTCGGTCTTCGTTTCGTCCTTTTCGGGCAAGAACTCTTCCCGCTAGGCTTTAAATCACGTTAAAATACATTAAAATTAATTAATTAATATTTAATTAATTAATTACTCCTTGTTTGATTAAATTAATTTTTAAATCACTTGAGAGTATTTAATTAAATAAATATAAATTAAAATCATTTGACAAATTTTAATGCCGGGAAGTAAGCTTTTGCTTCCAATTGTCGGGAAGCCAATTTGGCTTCCCGAACCCGGATTTCCCTTCCCTCAATTTCTTCAATTTTCCCGCACATGGGATTTTCTCTACCAATTGCCAAATCATGGATTGGCTAACGGGCAAGAAATTCCCCAATTTCCCACATGGGGAAATTGAACGGGGATTGCCAACCCATTTTGCCATTCCTGTTGGCAATTGTCCGTTGCTTTCCCCATTTCCCCTGGCACTTAAGCCACTACCGGGAAGAGAGGAAGTTGAATTAATCCTCGTAACTTCCTCCATCAAACCCGTTGGAAAAAGTCATGCGAAGCTTTGCTTCTTATTTCTTGAAGGACATAATATTTTGTCACATCTAACAATCTTCCACGCATTTGTCAAAGGAAAGTAACAGCCAAGATCTAATAGCTTTCCACGCAGCCAAGGAAGTAAGAACAGTCCGAAGAAATTTGTTTTCTTTACAAGTTTTCATGCATTAGAGGAGGCGCACAGCATTTTCAAGCAGTTTTCCACACATTTGAATAGAGAAGACAGCAAAAGGACTAAAGGTAAATACATGCGCCCACGCCTTGGGTGAAGGAAAGGACAAAGAGATAAAGAATTGTTTTTGAAACCCATGCATCCACACGCCTGAGAAGGAGAACTCCACGCATTTTCCTGTATAGGAGGCGCACAGCCCAAACAGCTGTCCACACGCCAGGGAAAAGAAAGGAAAGAGAACAGTTTGAAGAAGATTAAAGACCACGTGGGCAAAGGAGGCACCTGGCCAAGAAACAGTCTTTAAAAAAGAACAAAGAAAAATTGTTTTTCACGCATCCCAGGAAGAAGTGCAGGCCGCGCCCAGGAGAAATTCACATGATGACAAGCTTCCACGCACCAGGCAGCAGGCATGTTGCAGTATAGTAGAAGCCTTTTTGAGCACTTCCAACAAGCAGGTTGTCCAACTATGTTGTTATCTGTTCAGTATCGAATGCATCCTCAAATTCGGGATTTTCCTTCAAGATATTTTTATCAAAATGAAGATCGATTGACAGTGAGAGTGTTACCAGGAGACCTGATGAAATTTATTACAAAGATTCTCTATTGAGACCTTACTTGTTTTACGATGTAACTCATGGAAGAGAATCTCATAGAGGTGGATCTGTTTCATATCAGAATATTCATGAAGCACAATTTGCTTTGCAATTATATGAGCATCTTCAACGAGTCACTAAGTTGGCAGGCATAAAGGTTTCTGTTGGAATTATCACACCTTACAAGCTACAGCTGAAATGTTTGCACCGAGAGTTTGATGTTGTCCTCAAATCTGATGAAGGAAAAGGTTTATATATCAATACGGTAGATGCCTTAAAATGAATTGTCTTTGTGACTTGTTATATTCTGCATTTTCATCGGCCTTCAGAAAGAATGCGTAATGCATATGGATGGATCTGGGGCCCTGATAAAGCTTACAGCTTAATTGCTAAAAGCTGCAACAAATGAAGGTCACAAATAGCAAACATAATGCAGCTGTAGGCTTATCCTTATTCTGAACTCAGATCCATGGCAGCTGCAGGAAACAAATATTCACTGCCGTGTACGATGGATTGGAGTCACGCTATTCAAGGCTTCATAAAATTTCCCTGAATCAGGAGATGAAGGTTTATTACAGTGCAGAATGAAACGATTCATATTGCTCAGCATTTTTTCCCCTAGAAATGAATTGAATGTGAAGGTCAACTCTGAAAATACCTGGTTGGCCATTTTGTATACTACATCCTTGTTACTTGTAAATGGTCTCTTTGAGAAACTCTGAGGGCAATAGGCAATATTTATACCCTTCCATTATGTACATCCAATCAGACAATAAAAAGTATTCTTTTACCAGGTTCAGAGAAACTTTTTTTTTTTCAATGGACGATTGTACTGTAGTTTCAAGCTAATTTTATCTAGCTTTATTTCTATTAGCTTTGATCCACGACTAAGGAAGAATTCATATGGTTGTTACCTGTACATTTTTCCAAGGTCCTCTTGGTTGCCCCAGTTGTTCAATGTATTTTTTGAAGGGCTTCTTTTATGTGTTGCAAATTGTAACATAAAGGATCTTTTTAGTTTCTGGAAAAATGAGTATATTGTGTAGCTCACAGCTACCTATGCCATACTAAGATCCCAATAGTGGCATAATTGTTGATTGGAGCCGAGATTGCAGAATGCACTGCCAAAATACCGAGGGGCTCTTTGGCCAAGAATCAGTCTTAAGGATGTCTATCGACATGTTATGGGCATGAACCTGGGTCATCATCATGGCAGCATTAGGTCTTTATTGGTAATGGCATTTTCTCATCGTTTGGAAGGTACAATTGTGCTTATTATGGCAAAGCCAAAACATTCTTACTACAAGTGTTATATAATAAGGAAGAACCGTGAGCATTGTGGTAAAACCATTCTTTTCAGAAATGTTGGGTTAAGCTCGGTATTCAAGTGAGTTGAGCTAGAGAAGAACTCAGGAGTTCGGTTCTGGAAAGAAGGTAAGACGACACGAAGGGCATGGATCACCATGGGAGTCCGGATTCGAGTTGAAAATGCATGAGCTCACAATCAAAGCTGGAGGAGCGAACGATTGAGGGCTCATCTCAAGAATTTCTCATTCCTAAACACCTCAAGTGAAGGAGCGCATTTCAAGAATTTCTCATTCTAATCATCATTCATCTTTAGAGCATGATTGTCCTAATCCTTGTAGCCTAATCAATCAACACAATTTCTAGAGGTGGAACTCGTTGATGAAGTACCTCAAAATATACCAGCCCAACTTGTGGAAGTAGTCACAACTTCTCAACCAAAAGTTGATGATCCGGTTCTTTCCCCACCTACATTTGAAGAATCACCACAAATGGAGAAAATGGCGACAACATCTCTCTCACAACAAGAAGATCCAATTTCAGCAACACCCGAAGGTGATCCCCTTCAGTGTGATGAAGATCAATTCCCAACGAACACGAGAACCATGTACAATGAGGTACTTGGAGAGGTTCCCACCTGGCTACATGATATCTTGAAGAATTGAAAGAGGGTCGTCAAGCCAATAGTGATAAACTTGGAAGCGATTGCGTCAATGTTAGAATCCATCACTCCAAAAAAGACCAAATACTATGCTAAAGTGTGTGTCAACAAATTCATAAATCACTTGATGATATTTCAACACCACTCGTTCACAATGGGGCAAAGGAGATGGATTTCCAAGACTCTGAAGTCTCACGAATTCTGCTCGGGAGATCAACACTTTGGGATGGTGACAAAGACAAAGGACATAACTCTAGCGGTGAATTGCAATTTTGGCTCTTGGAAGATCTTCTCAATGGCGAAAGACCAGAGGTTGGATTCTGACAAACCAAGGTGGCGTAACGACTACGGTCTCATGAAAAATGAATAATTCACCATGGAAAGGTACTCGGAGCATGTGGAGAATTGTGAATGTGGATACGAATGAAGACAAACTTTCTCACACCAGAATATTGCTCAGACGGAGGGGTGGATGAATTGCTCAAGTTTCAAGCTCAACACTCTTGTCATTTGGAGGATTGCAGAGCACAGTCAATGAGTTCATTCCCGTACGATCGGGATAGGCGGACTCTTGGCCCAATGGATAAGGCACTGATCCTAGGTGTCTTGATCTAGGTGGCGCATTGCTGACTAGGATGTCTACGTGTGCGTCCAAGTCATTTAAGTGGGTCCACATGTACCCATTTATTTATTTATGTATTTTTCCTTAAATGACTTTTTAACTTAAGTGGTTTCTATTTTTAGTCACTTTTTAAAAGTTGGTTGAAAAAGTCAAAGTCACTTAAGTGCCCTATTTAATGTGCATTTAAAACCCTAACTACTTTGTAACCAACTTTTGGGTTATAAAAGGAAGTCAGGGGCTCATTTGTAAGGGTGACTTTGAGAGAGGAGAAGAAAATACTTTTGTGCAAGCTTTGTTTCAGGAAGAAACTTTGTGTTCTTTGTGAAAAACATTTTGGAGTTAATGAAATACAAACTTTGTGTCTCATTCATTGTCTCTTGTAACATTTGATGTTCTTATGTCATTAGATGTTAGGTGTTTGAATCTTGCATGCAAATATTATCTTTGATCTTATTGTCAACATTATTAATCAGTTGTTCTAGTTCACAGTGATCAAGCTCTGATTATCTACTTGCTCATGTGTGTTCCCTTTACACATTCTTGTTTGGCTAACTCAAACTCCGTTTTATTTGTGTTAGTTATTCATCTTTCCTCTTCATGCAATATTAGGCTCTGTTTTTACCTAACTCTTGCATGTTCTTTCAGTTCATTCCATTTCACTCTTTCCTTTCATTCCATTCCATCTCCTTCATTCACTTTTCTTTCCATTGATGTTCCAAAACACCCCCACATACAATTTTGAATGTATAGATGTAAATACAGATTTTGGTTTTCAATAAAGGCAGCCTCACCTTCATTGAGGAGGGACTTCGTTCCCACATTGTTGCATGTCATTTGCATGTGTGCAAATCCATATGCTAACAACACATCACGATGTGGTTTGTGGTAAACCACTTGAAAACCACCAAGATCGGTTTGTGAGTGGTCAACCGTTGTAAACCCACTGTCGAGTTTGTGATTGTCTATAAAAATCACCTAATCATGAAAGCGGGTACAAGTACAAAGATAGGTTTTCCCCATGTTCGCACTAAGGGGGGAATGTTAGGAAATATATTTTATTAGTGCTCCACATTAATATGGGTGGAATTATATTATTGTAATATAATTAAATAGGGTTGTTTATGGTTATTGCGTGAATAGTGGTGGTTGAAACCACTCACGCAATTAGGCTGATTTGTTTGTAACTCTCCTTGTTTATAGGAATACATATTCCTATATAAGATGTAATTGAGTGAAGAAATATATACGAAGATTGTTGTGTTAATATTATTGTTGGGTATTTGCCTTTCGTTGTCCAAATCTCTAGAGAAATAAGTGGGAAACCCTCAAGGGGAAGAAAACCCACTAAAACTTCTAATTATATTACTCAAATCAAAAGTGTTTAGTGAAACACCAACTTCACAAGGAGCACCAACCCCTAATTTAGTAGAGCTTCAACCCTACAAGGAGCTAGCAGCAATCTACTGGAGGACGGAGGCATCGAGAGGTTGGAGGTCGATCAGCGTCCTCTTTGAGTTCCATCCTTCTTCTTCACCAAAACAACCGAAGAAGCAAAGGGACTAGAACTGGGCCTGATATGTCCCATATCTAGGAGATCACGTATGGTCCTCTCTATCTCATCCTTAAACCATTTGCTATCACAATAAGGATTTTTACCAATAACTTGCTGTCCTCAAGCTCGATCACATGCTCGAACCCTCTATCTGGAGGTACACCTGGAGGTATATCGCTAAAAACTGCATTGTGCTTGTCCAGTAGGGCTTGGACATCAACATGATACTTTGGTCTATCCTTGTTTGAATTCTTGGTCAAAACCAAGCACTGAACTGCCCAATCCACATCATTGTGCCTGAATATCCTCTCCATTTGTTTGGTCATGACAACTCTAGGTGCATCTGAAGATAATCCTCTCAAGACCACATTCTTGCCATCGGACTTAAACTTCAGCTCCATTGTCTAAAAGTTAGTTTGAAACTCACCAAGTGAGTGAAGCCACTGTACTCCAAGCACTATGTTGGTCTCACCAATACCAACAATATAGAAATCCTCGGTAGTTGTATAGTTACCCATAGTGATGCTCAATTGTGGGACCCTCTGTGTACATCTCATGGACTCACCATTGGCCACAACAACGTTGAAGCCCTCGAAATATTTTGTCTGTAGACCCCATCTCTCCACCAAAGTGGCATCAATGAAATTGTGGGTGGCCCCACTATCAATAAGCACTACCACACGTTGTCCCTGCATGACTCCTCGAACCCTAAATGCCTTGTACTGGGGTACTAGACAATGTAGCTATGGTCTCAGTGGGAAAATCTCCTCTGCAGTCTCAACATCAGCACTATCAATGCATCACCATCATCAAGCTCATGAGGTTCTAATACCTCATCTCCCTCGTCATCATTGTCCTCATAGACCTCAATATATTGGGCCTTGCCCTTCCCAGAGCAATTATGTCCACGTGTCCATGGTTGATAGCACTCGAAACATAGTTTCTTTCGCCTCAATTCCTCCCTAAGCTCTGGTGAAATGACTGGCTTCCTAGCCGAGTCTTGTCTCCTGTCATCCTATCTAGGTGGAGGCACTTTCTGTTGAACTCTAGGTGTAAATCTAGATTTTGGAGTAGACAACTCCAAATCTCGAGCTCTCCTACTACCCTCATGTAATGAAGGAGGTTCAAACACCTGTAGCTTTCAAAACAAATCCATCCAACGCATATGTCGACCCCCTACTATGAATAATGAAATCAACCTCATCTCGAAAATATTAGGAACCATCACTGAAATTCTCTGAAAATCTGCAATGTAGACATCCAAGGAACCTGTCTATCTCAAGTGAGTCAACTCCTTGAAGAATCTATCAGGATCTCTCCTATCAAATTTGTCCTCTAACCTCTGTGTGAACTCTGTATATGTAGTAATGTGCATGTGCCCTTGTGTCACTAGTCCATGATGCCACCAATCATGTGCATCTCCCTCAAGATGTAGGATTGCAAACTTAATTGCATCCTCCTCACACATGGGGTTCAAATCAAAATAGGTCTTCATCTTTTGTACCCATGACCGTGCGGTACACTTCTTAGAGCCATCAAAGTGTGGAATAGAAATTTGCCTCAAACACTTTTGTAATTCAAGTATCGGCATATGATGATCTCTCTTGGGCTTGCTACCAATCTTCATCCTGCAATAATTTGGAAATGGCATATTATCTCTAAAACCCTCGCTCAAAGATTGGTATTTCCTCCAACAAGAATCCTCATCAAGTGCATTTGTTGGCTCCCCCACATATGATGCTTCAAAACTTTCAAGAAAAATGGCTCATGAAGTGGTGTCCCAGATTTCACCTTGAAATCTGGGACTACCCTATGTAAAAAAATTCGTACTTTTAAAATAATGGGTCGTTTTGTGTTTTTATTGCAGAGAAAGTGTCTCAGTATTGTGTCGGGATATTCCCGAGAGATACATATAAGCCAATTTCGACAAATACCCAGATGCCCAAAATCGTTATATTTTGTCGTTGGGGTTTACTGTAGGAAAATTTTTATTTAATTATTTTGAGCCCTGTTTGAGGCAAATTGTGCTCCGGTTTAACCCTGTTGTGGTCTTACATGTCAATATTCCCATATACCAGTAGGGTTTTAACCAAGAATGAATCCTGGGCTTTATCTGTGACTTCTGGCAACGTTTTGCGTTTTTGGTGTTTTCCCGTTTTGTTTTCTGTGAAATTTCTCTAGGTCAATTCCTTTGCGATTTAGTCTGATTTCTTGCCAGGAGTATCTAGATATCACCTATGAATGTTATGTCAGAAGGAATTTTCCACGGGAGGTCTCAGGTTCTCTAAAAAGACGAAGTCGTGCACGAAAAAAGGTCTCTTCAGGCGGAGTCGCATGTTTGGGAAAGGAAGGTTTTAAGCTACGATGGGATTTTTGGTAGCAGCAGACAGGTGAGAATTTTGTACCTGCCGAGTAGGGTACTTTTTCCCATGGAAGCAACGCCACTTAAGTCACAATGGGAAAATTAAAGACGAGTAGGCGGCGGAAATTTCTTACCTGCCTTGCAAGGTGAAAATTCCCATTGTGAAATAAAAGAAAATCACTTAAGGCATTGATGGGAATTTCTTACCTGCCTTGCAGGGTAAAAAATCTTATTATGAAAGTCAAATAGCTTAAGTGGATCATGGGATTTTTGGAGCTGCGGTGCAGGGTGAATAATCCCATTGAAAATTGGCTTTTAAAAATAGAAATGGGCTATCAAAAAGTGCGACCCCTTTTGGAATAGAGGGACAACTTTAATGGCATTAATTAATTAATTCTATTTCCAAATTTGGCGCCCAAGCATGAGGAAAAGTCAACAAGGAAGAAGAGGATAAGGAAATTAGAAATAGAATTCTAAAATTAAATAAATATAATTTATTTAATGCAGCCCCCTCTCATGTCAAAAAGTGCGACCCATATTGAAGAGAAATAATACTTTTTAAAGTATTAATTGATGGAATTAATTCTTATTTTTAGTGCATGAGGTCAAAGCACACTGTGAAGTCAAAGTGGACTGGAAGTAGAGAGCTAAAATTAAATAAATTTAATTTATTTAATGGCAGCCATGAGCATGCACAAAATAGGCGCCCAAATTGAAGAGAAAAGCATGTTAATTAATTAATTAATTGTCAGGAATAGGAGAGACAATTATTAATTATAGAATGGTGAAGATTATATAAGGGGCTGCCATAATGATGAATTAATTAATTCTTCAGCAAGGAAGTGCAGCTGTGCAATTTTGGCTCCCAATTAAAGAGGAATTTTGCACAGAAGGAGGTGTTTTCACTGCTGAAAGCTTCAAAGTTTGGAGCCGAGGTTTGAAGGAGCTTGAATTAAGTCACGAATAATTGTCTCGCATAGTGGTACAGTGCTCGGGTGAAGTTGACATAATGCATGTTTGCTTTGCATGCAAACAAAACCTCAAATTTTGGGGCAGCAGGAGCTTGATATATGCAGATTTTTATAATTAAAATCAAGTGTTCATGTCGGTTGCCATCTTTGTCGAATTGATTACGGGAATTCATTACAGTGCTTTTATAAGAGAAAGGGAGCTTAAATCAATGTCAATACATTGAACATATCCTCCGAATCTGAAGAAATCTCCAGATCTGCACTAGTTGTAAAGAATTATGGCCGAATAAAAAGAAAAAGAATTGCTCGAGACACAAAGACGGAGCGGCCATGGCAAAGCGGGATGAAAAAGAAAGCTCAACAAAGTCATGCATTACTTCCAGGTTTTTTGACATTGGAGATACAGATCTAGGTCTAGAACCTCTTTCCGAATTGATTGATCAGATCTAGAGTTAGAAAGACTTCCCTCATACGTGCGGTCAAAAGCAGTGGAATCATTCGAGCTTCAGCATTCCCACCCACAACTCAGTTGCGAATTCGTCATGGAGTGTGCTAGGTCTTACCACCCATTATCTAGATCAGTCCAAGATGTTGCGGGGAAGACTATAATCACAGGCTGGACCACACTCATCAATTATTGTCTCAAGATTCCAAAGCACGACGGTGGTAACTACTATTAGCATACGGGATGCCGACAACAAATGGGAAAAACATAAAGTTGATCGTGGGCATAATGAAGCTGAAGTACATAAAGAAGCCCAAATTTCCATCCAAGTTCCCGAGAACTCTTCCACAATCTAATCTGGTACAAGAGGTGGATGACATTACCAAATTGTTATGCAAGATAAATGGCGAAGCTAACGCTCACAACTTCCGCACATGGATGTATGCTTTCATCAGGACCATTGAAATCAACAAAGCAGATTCAATAATCAATTGGTCGGAAATCATTAGTGACAACATTGGTGAGCAGCTCCGGAATGTGAGGCGTACTTACAACTTCAAAATGACTTCGTATTTGGTATATGCAGCAGCTTCACAGGGTGTCTTCTCCAAGCTGGATAGACGTGGTGTGCTTTCCAAGGATCCTATTTTCGAGTGCTATCCGTAGCTTACTGTGCCCGCATGCAATAAAGATTACAAGGTGGTCAACGATGGATTCTTCTACGGATTCATTTGCAGGTTGGACGACGATCTAAAGGCCAACAGGTAAGCAAGGAAGTGTGGGAAGCTATGTCCAAGATTGGCAGTATCTTCATCCAGTTTGCGGACTTTACATACCTCAGGGTCACCAGCCTTTTCAGAGAACCAGTTAAGTTGCCCAGATATCCAAGTGACAGATTGGTCATCATGGAGTTGAAAGCGTGCACAACTTGTGGAGATGCATGACCTACAGTAAAACGGCACAAGTCTACAGGCTTCTTCCCGATCACAGTGGGCTATTACAGCTGCAGAGTATTCATAAAGCCCGAGGAATTGAAGCGGAGATGTTCTCTGAGTACGAGCAAGAGTTCTTCCCAGCACGGCTGAACTTCGATCCATTTGGAGTGGCAAGGAAGACAATCTCCCAGGAGTATGCGCATGTGCCTTCATTGGAAGATTTATGGATGAAGTGCAGAAGCGAGTACGAAGTTAGAAAGAAAGATTTCAGCAGGTTATCAACACGGCAAGTGTTTGACTTTGGATTAGCACGGATACCTGCGGATCTTAAAGATGATGGGCCTGTGTTACTTGACGCATACCATCGGATGGGAGGAGATAGAGCTATACTTCAGGAGAGCATAGGTGGCTGCCATACGATCGAGGAAAGGTCTGCCGCCGTTCTAGTCAATACTTCAAACTGGTTGCTGACGAAGGGATATTGCCTTGATGAAGCATTGATGAATCAGATCACAGGCAACTTCAACACAGGAGATTCCCTCAAAAGGAAGCACGAAGGAGAGAGTAGCAGAAGGCCTGAGAAGATTAAAGTGCACAGAAGGTCTCATTCAAAGGAGAAGATCACTTCTACTGCTATGGTGTTAGTTCCGACTTCTCCAAAGATCAAATACTTCACCGATTATCGCAGCACCTCGGCAAGTCACGTCATTCATCCGTTGAATCCGGCAACATTCGTCTTTTCTCCTCAGCCACTCCGTTCAGCACCTCTTCCTAAAGAAACGTTGAAGCTACAGATGGCAGAATTTGAAAGAGCTTTGTCTTTGGATAATTCAGAGGACAATAGCCACAACATCGTATGTGAGGTTAGAGATGGAGAGGAATCGGAGCGCGAGATGGTGGTACACTCAAGCAACTTCTCATTCTCTGAGAAGTAATTTCTCAGAATGGTTGGCTTCGCAGTTGGTTCCAGAGGCTAGAGAGGAAATCAACTTGGAGGAACATGACTTGCAGTTGCTCCTGAATCTAGGTAGAAAAGACAGAAAACCTAAAGTTGCTAAGGTAACTTCAAGGTTGATCATTGAGGAGTCGGGGCAGAAGTTCGCTGAGATGTCAGTTCCAGCAGAAGGGAAGAGGAAGGATGAGCTCACGGCAGAAGATATAACAGTGACCAGAGTACCCATAGGTCAAGCCACCACAGAAGGATTGAAGCAAGATACGCAAACATTGATAGATGCTTTATTCCTTAGGCTTGACAGAGAAAAGGCAGAGAAAGTTGAACTTCAGAAGCAGGTATCTCAGTTGTGCGAGATTATTGCCAAGGTTGCCAAATCTTCCACTCAGCCAATTTCAACACAAAAGCAGGTGAATGATCATCTGATGCAGGAGGTGGAAGATGCAAGTAACCAAGTTAAAGCTATCGACGAATGGAAGAGTCTAATCATTCGCCAAGCTTCTGTACAACTCGGAGAGGTGCCAGCCCGTCTAAAGGTTATGAAAGATGCATCAGATCAGCTGAAGCAGGCGCGACAAACACGATAGATATGAATACGATTCTTTGAGAGTAACTTTCCGAGTACTTTGGCCGAAATAAATAAGCTGCCGAGAGAGGTGTTGATTGCGGAACGAATTGTGCCCGACGGATCAGTTGAGAAGGGGAAGCAACTTGAGTTTGCAATATCTTTCCGTTTGGAGATCTACAAAATTATGCTTGAAAAGGATGCAGGCACTTAAGAGTATGGCGTCATCTTTACCAGAAAATGTCATTGCTTTCACTAATGAGGAAGTGGTCAGGAACATTACTTCATACACAAGGACCATTCCTAGCAAAGTGCCTAATTCCTGGAAGGATCTCTTCTGATGGTGCAAGGGAGAATTGATGGAGCTATTAGGCCTTTCACGATGAATTCCATCAGTAAGCTGGTGGCGCTGCAGTCAAATATTGAGAAGTTCGGGCCTAGCTTGGAGGATGTGGAAGCGTGCATCAGGGTATTGAACAAAGGCTTGTTGTAATTCAGGACAGAAAAGGAAGTTGTGGCTAAGACATATGGGAAGATGTTGAATTACATGTTCGACAAGTATATTCAGTATCAAAACAAAAAGAAGATGTAGATGTTACAGCTGGCGAATCTTTCTTCTTCTATTTTCACGTTCGGATATAATTGTAAAACTTTAAAGTTATTGGTTTTGAAACCATTACTTTAAGTTATGTGGAATGATTCTATTAGTTAAGTGACAGATGTGTATAAGTTTGAGTATGGATCCGGATGCATGTCACTTGAAGAGGAATTAGAGGAAGATGATTGCCAGATGTTATCTTTATTTCTTGTTTATGTTCTAGTTTAGTTGAGTTTCCCATTTGTATTTTCCTTTCTACATTCTATAAGTAGAGGAAGCACCTTCGAGTTAAAACATCAAAATTTGTAAGCAGCATTCTTGTGTTCTAGACTTTGTGCTAAAACCCCTGATAGCTATTTGAAGCAAAGGAATACAAAAAAGCAGATTTCTGGAGAACTTTGTGTTACGGTGCATTTTGTTTCTAACTTTTTATCTCATATCTACTTATAAACTTTGGGTTATTTTAGATCTAGATTTGAAAAATTTGCCTTTGCTTATAATTGTGTATTAATATCTATTGGCCTTGTCTATGTGCATGCAATCAACTCTGTAATCTATTGATTGGGTTGTACATATTCCCTATTTCTTCCATGTGTTTTTATTATTTCCATGGGTTAGATATTTCTTTGCTTACTTGTTGCAAAACTATACAGCTATAGTTCATGAGCTGCATGGTTAAAGTAAAACCCTAAATAGATACTAGCATATTTTATTGACAAATCTTACACGGAGCCTCACCGGTAAATGAGGAGATTTATCTCATGATGCTTAGGTTTTCAGCTATGCAGAAAATCTAGCCAACATAAAGACTCAAAGGCTTGTTAGAAGAATGGGTGGATTGCTGCCCCGAATTATTGTTCTCACCTTTTTCCCTATTATTCTCATATCTGATCTGATTCATGTTCTGTGAGAGCTGGCTCAAGTAGAGGTTGGTTGCCTCTTGTTGTTTCACCGTGTTGATGAACATTTTATTTATAAAATTCTCATTGAGCTCTTCCACATTCTCTTCCTAATCTGCCATATTTTGACCTCCTTTTCGAGGTGTATTCCTCCTGGAATATACCTTCATTCACTACCCAAACAGGTTGTAGGAAAGGTGGCTCTAATACCATTGAAATATCCCCTTTTCGGGATAAATCCTAAAAATAGCTGCAAACTGAAATTCTGATTTTTATGACAGCAGTGAACAAAATCTGAAAACACCCAAACCCCAATGCCTAGGAAAAATTGAGATCTATCACTTCCAACTACTCAAATTTGATGAAATTAATACCCAAGATGGCTAAAAATATATATAAAAAGAATATCCAATCAGATTTCTGAAATTCTGATAATTGAATTTTTAATGATGAAAATATAGTTGAAACTTACAAAATTAATAACTCTGGAAATACTTGGAATCTGATTACAAATGATAGCTCAAAAGATAGATAAATCCAATATCTATCAATGCATATTCTCGTGAAGCGACCAACCATCTAACTGTAAAAATTGGATAGGTTCTATCTATAGTCATTAGTACCTCCTAAAAAGATCTAGATCTAGTAAATTCATCTAGTTGCTCTAATGAATCGAAACGACCAGTTACTAATGGAACCTCTTGTCGACTTTCTGTGAAATATTCATTCGGCCGAGGACTCCAAAATAGAACAATTTTAATAACGATATTAACAAATAGAAAAATATCCTTATTTCTTGTTTTTATGAAACAGAAGCCAACGAAGCTCTATGACTGTTTACATGGACCCCTATCTCGCCCATATGTCTATAAGGGGGCGCCACTGAATGAAGAACATTTGCACCTCCCCGCCACCACGCTCATCATGGTATAGAACAGCTCTCTTCTCGCTACCTAACCCATGAACTAATTGGTGTTGTGAGGTGCCTTTTTTACACATTTTGGCTGAATTTGTACTTCAGCTTGTGCTTCGAGAGATAGCCTTCCATACACCGATAAGATATGTATGGATTCTCGAGAATAAAGTAGCCATGAATACTTGGCTACCCGTGACCGCTTAGATCCCACAAATGAATAGAAAAAATTGGTCTACATTCGATCTCACTGAATCACCCCATCTATCCTCCCGCTAAGATGGATGAATTTCAAATTCCTAGTTCTAATGAAGGAAAAGCGAGGATCCTACGAGAATCGACCTCCACAAGCAAGAGAACTCCCAGAACATGCAGCTCTAGGGTTTGCACAAGGAAAATCTGAAAATAGATGTAGATGATTTCCCCTCAAACAACCTTAAAGGGAAATATATAACCATCTTCCAAAAAGATGTTATAATCTCCACCATAGATCTAATCCAAATTAGGGCAAATCCAACACTCACCATAAAAGAAGCCTTTATTAACTCCAAAAAGGCCAAAGAAGCCCTAGCGCCCCCTTTTGGAATTTCCCATGTGCAAAAATTATAACTTAAGTGACTTTATTGTGCACATGTTAAAAAAATGACTTAAGTTATCCCAACGATGAAATATAACATAAAGTACCACATATTCACCCATCACCTAAGTCAATGACGAAATATAACATAAGGTGAAGATGGTGACAAAAACCCATACCCAATAGCCTCCAACGTCTCTAGCCTCTTGGGTATGACCAAGGCTAAGACTGAGTTAAGCCTCCTACATAGGAATGGGAACATTATAGAGAAAAGAGGTGTTTTTAACAACAATAATGAGCCCATCCTCCTATTCAACCCTAAACACATTGAAGAGCTACTCGAATCCATGAATACAAGGAAACTGCTGAAATCACAAAGGAAGCTACACAACTGGAACAAGATTGGGATGAAGACCCGCTACGATGCTCCAAATTCATGAACAAGAACTGGTTGGTCACCAAGAGGACTCACGCCAATCGGCTTCCCAAAGAATTGTCTCGCATTGAGTTCCGAGTTGAAATTGGAGACATGATTACCTTACTGAGTAGAGTGTTCGGCATCCCTTTTGCTCGCTTATTTCCAGCCATGGATGTATAAGTTCATTTGCATCATCCTAGATCAAAAACTTCACATTGACTGGGCTACAATCATAAGTGACACATTGCACAAGCAGCTGATTGAAGTGAAGATGACGGGCCGTTTCTACATGACTTCTTACCTCATCTATGGTGTGGCACAAAGGAGAATCTTCACCAGTCTTGAAAATAGAGGTGCAATGGCACCGGTCAAAACAATGTGTTTCACTACTATTCGCAGCTAGAAAGGCAAGTATGCATCACTTTCGACATTTCAATGATGCTTCCTCTTCTACATCATCAAAATGCTCGAGAATAAGCCACAAGAAAGGTTTTCACATCAAGCCAAAGAGGTGATTTCAAAATGGGGCACATGGTTCATTCAATTTCCCACATTTTCATACATTCGTGTTTGTGGATACAATGTAGTTCCATATAAATTGCCAAAATATGTAAGTGATAAGTGGGCCCTCATGGAACTTTCTTGACAACATGCATTATTTAACCGCTTCTTCTAGATGAAAAACACAGATTTGGTGTACATTTCCATATCTCTGTTGGTGTGTACAAATGTTTGTCATTCTACGGTGCAGAGATGGTGGATAAGAAGATGACCATTGTAACACAACATCTATTCATGAGAAGGTGGGAATTTGACATTTGTGGATTTGTGGAGAATTCTTGACCTGAAATACAAACATCGTCCAAAACTTGAAAACTATTGGGTCGGTTGTGCAGATGAATTTGAGGTCTGGCGTCGTGACTACTCCCAAATGACTCCAAGTCAAATAATGACATTTAGATTAAAGATGTCCCACAAGGAGTTAATGATAGTGGCCTGGATATGATTGATCCTACATGTGATTTGATTGCATCATCACCCCTTCCCAAAATCAATTGGTCTAAGAGAGATGACACATCACTCGAGGACAAAATTCAACAAGTAATCAAGAGTCTTGCTTGGTATGAGAGAGAATTGGCCCAATGTACTACAAATGAAAGAAACACACATGAAGATCATAGGCCAGCCAACTAGAGTGAGAAGAGAATTGCAAAATTCACTCAATCATCCTCTCACCCCACCACACAAGCTTCATCCCATACTCAAGCAAGTAAGAGGCAATGGAAACCAAAGTCAACTCACGATTTTCCTTCATGACTAGTGAACCTGAACAGAGGAAAGATGCCAATGAGGGGAAGGAACATGTTTCTGAGATCTCACAATCAAACCAACATTCATCAACCCACGCCAATTCAAGTTCTCAAGGGCTGATTAAGAACACCACTTTGCAGTTCGTGGTATCGAATCAAGTGCAAGTTCTAGTGATTCAAATCTCCAATTCACCTAAGCCTTCACATCCCATAGATATTTCACAGCCTTCTCCCGTACATCACAAAGACATTGTGGCAATTCTTCATCCTCAACATGAAGACTCTATTTAGGCCCCACCTGAATTTGAGTATCCGCCACCAACACAGGAGCAATTCACACCCAATGCAAGAATTCTATGTGGTGAGCTGATTGAAGAAGTACCCTCTTGGCTACACAGAGAAATCAAGAAGAGGAAAAGAATCATCAAACCAGTCATGATTGATCTTGAAGCTATTGCATCAATGACATATTCTTTCACTCCCAAGAAGCCTAAGGTCATCTCCAAAATTGCTGTCAACGAGCATGGAGGCCGATATGCTGACATAGCAGCACCAATTGTTGATAAGGATCAGACGGAAATGACGGTTGTCGATCTCTAGCGTAATTATTGGCAAGTCAACCATGGAGAGTGATGCTACTCATGCTCGAGAATCCATTGATATATTTTTACGACAGATGGAAAAGTACAAATCTTAGACAATTCAGCTCAAGGAAGAAAATCGGCAGCTAATAGCAATTGTACAACATCTCATCAATCTGATTTCATCTACTGTTCAAGTTCCTGCTACAGTAGTGGTACCAGATCAAGAGACCCTCTTGTTCTCTAAAGAAATAAATAATATGGTTCATATAACCAAATCATGGTTCAAGAATGTTCTAATACAAGGTTTGCAGATCATCGATAAAGCTATGAGAATCTACGATAAGGTTCATACTTATCTAGATTCGATCCTGCATTTTAGAGTCTCTCGGGATCAAGATGACCACTCTTGACAAGATTTCTCCCAATATCAGAGAACTTGCACAAATGGGCTTCTCATCTCTTGTCAGCGAAGGAATCCTATATTTCAAACACCATGGGTTTCACATTGAATGGTTGAATTTTGCCAAATTTAGGAAAATCATGCTTGATGATGTCTTTTACAATTTGATGATGTAAAAGACAAAGAAGAATAAATCATGTGTGCAATCCAAGAATTCATTGAGAAGATCCCTTGCAATTTCATTGAGCTCTCATTTTCACCCTTTGAGGACGAAAACCTTCATTGGATCCTATTGGGGATAAAAATCCTCATTTGTTGCATTGGTGGCTTCATCGGGAGTCACATTGGAGGTTCAAAATTCAGAACTTGTAATGTCCCTTTCTAGGACAAGTTAGGAAATAACATAAATCTGATCACACACTGCTGGAAAATAATTAATATTCAAACCCCAACTGCTGCAATTTTCCAAAATTCATATCTTTGGCTAGAGAAGTCCAAATGAGCTGAAATTTTGGATATTGGGCCACAAAAATATGAAGAATAATATGCAAAAATCAGATTTCACACAACCAACACAAAACCCTAATTTTGCCCTAAAAAGTAGGTCACCCAACACTTTTAGGGCATCAAATCAATTCCCAAAAATTATAAAATTACTTCCTCCTTATTTCTCCTAATTAATTAACCAAATCGATCCTAGGAAGATTAGATCTTCATAGTCCGACCTCAAATAACCCAATGTCGGCGATAATACAACCCAAAATGGGATTGGAGTATGCCAAGGTGGTGGGTTAGATGGGAGAACTAATTAGAATTCTAAAATATATTCAGCTCACAAAACCCTTCCAAAATACTCAAATAATCAGCCCTTGCATCTGAAATAATTAATTAGACACAACAGCAAATAGATCTAGCATAAACAACCTCAAAACATGATAGATCAAACCCCAAACCAAGTCGATTTGCCTCTAATAAATTGCAGCAATAATAACAATCACAAAGCACCACAAACCCTTCACAAAAATGCAGATTTATTCTCCAAATAAACACGCCAATACCCAAGACCAAGTCGCCAATGCAAGAATGAATATATCATGCATAAACACATTCAACACAAGAGAGCTCAATGGAGAGAACAATGGAGTCTTCAATATTCTTCAATAATAGATCCAAATGAGAGAGAGCACAATGCAAGAACTAGGGCATACATCCCAATACTCCAAGCATGGAGTGAAATCAAATGATCAATCAACATAACCCTCTAAAGGAAATGCGACCTCCTTTTATAGAACTAAGGGGTGCAATGTCCAATGACCGACCTTTTCCCTTTTGGAGGGAAAACATAAACTCTCATTAAAATATTTAATACTAAGACTATGTGCACTTTATTTTTTTAATTAAATAAATAAAAGTAACTAACCTATGTGCACATTAAACTAACTAAAGAGACTCCCACTTGTAGCGTTAGGCATGCCAAGGGGTTATAATGCAAATGAAAAATAGATATTAATAATGTCCTTGAAAAGGGGACATTACTGGGAACTTCAGAAAAGCAGAGTTTTTATCAATGCTAGGCGCACATTCCAGCTAGGGCACACTTTTTGGGGCTGCCACATTCATTTCCAACTTGATCTACCCATTTAGAGATTTTGGGATCACTTTTTAGTGGATTTTCGTGGTTGGAAAAATATGATTCTAATTTTATTGGATAGCTTCCATTTTTGTGGTCATTTTGAGCTATCATTTGCATTTTATCTCCAAATATTTATAAGAATATGGAATTTGAAGTTTCAATTGTTTTTATGCAATAATTAATTCCAGTTGTCTTTGTCCCTTTATGGGGACTTACGGAAATATGCAAAGCTTTAATAATTAGTATAATTCCATCCATGCAAGAAATAATACCATACATCCATCAAGACATATCCAACATGCTCATGATACAAGTCGCCTAGGGCTAGATAGAAAGATATCAGCTCCAAATTCCTTGAGATATTCAATAATTCCAAGTATCCTTGCTTGAGGGTTTTCATCCCCAAGAAATTTTCCACTATCAAGGGTTTTCCTTGAAGTGGTCTCAAACAAGGGTTTTTGTCCTTGATGAGAGAGAGGAAAGGTACAATCTTTACCCAAAAGAAATAACAAGATTCAACATATCACATAATGGCCAAGCATTCTCCTTTTATAACATAAGGGGTGCAAAATCATAACTTATGGCCAACCTTATAATAAGTAACATTCAATTACCTAATTTGTATTTGGAACCTACATGCTCAAAATACTTTATATTCTAATTAAATGAGTTCTTCTATTGGAGCACTTAGCTTTCCAATGGGAATACATGATAATAATGAAAAAAACTATTTAGAAAATGTCATCCAAGTCTCTTCCCCTTGCTCCTTTCCTTGAACCCATGGGGAGGAAGAATGGGTTAAGGTCTTCATCCTGCTAGTCTCCAAAAAGGGACATGACACCAGCAGTCTGTAATTTATGGTTGAAGCATTTATTTTGCATGATTTCATTAAGGGTTTCATGTTCATGATGTATTTTTGAAGATTTGTGTGTGGAAAAGGCTAAAACCTGAATTTAACCTACATCACTTAGGGTTTGGTGGACCTAAAACAGGTCACTGCCCTAATTCTTGCATAAAATCAAATTGCTGTCATAACTAAAAAAAAGGTTTTCCTACATGTGGCTGTTATCATTTCTGACAATGTTCCATTAGGGTTTTGGGAAAAATCCAAGTTCCTCAAATTTGAGCCCAAAAGGGACCATCTTGCCAAAAAATGGTGATATGACTAAAAAATCATTAGAGAGCTAAACCTTAGAAGAGCAATTTTCCAAGGATCTGTTCAAATAAAACTAATGCTTGGGACAATAAACATGATAGGTCCCACCTCATGTACTTCTAGCAGAGTTGTCTATATCAGGAACTTTGAATCTGTAATTTTTCATCATTTTCATCCGATGATGGATCTTGAAGAGGCCCGAAACACTGACATTATTCATCTTTGCACTCTCCAAAATCATTTCTTCTCAGCTAATTCCCAATTTTTGACAGTGTGAGCATAAAATTAATTGTTAAGAGTTTCTAAATTCACGAAAACTGATCTAATACACTCACTAACTGGTTTTCTTCTAGTGAAACACAGCTTGGCTTGAACCAAAGCTTACTCAATGTCTTACATTAACCTTGCACATTTGTTTCCAGCTGGATCTTGATACTAGTAGAAGAGGTAATGCGAGAATCTTCATAAAAGGTTCAAAATGATTGTACATACTTAGTAGAAGTAGAACTATTTGCCAGGTATGCATTTTAAAAAAATCATATGATCTTCAATAAAGCAAAATTCTTGAATAACTTATCTTTCTTAAAATGCATGTTGCTTTTGGTTTTGATGTGTATATTTCAGCCCATAGTTTCAAAAAAATGTGCAAATGCTTGGAAAAATAGCAATTTTACAAATCAAGAGCATTTTATTGAATAAAGAACATTCAAAAAAATTAACATAATGCTCTATTGGAAATTGTATGGTAAGTGTCGACACACCTTTTCCTTGCGATACTCATATAGCATGGCAGCGTATTTGTCTATCAGATGCGATTCTAATGGGTTGATGATATGAGCACATTTAAGGTCGACTTGATATTGATTAGCAAATTCATTTATCTTTGCAGGATCTCCCAAAAGTGTAAGATTGCACAGCTTGTTCTTCAACAGAGTTCCTGCTGCTTGAACAGTTCTAGGTTCCTCACCCTGCACAATTAGAACTGATGTTTATTTTCTAAGAACTTATGGCCCACTTTAGGCATCATGACATCATATTGAAGGTCCAAAAAAATAGAAGTGGAATGAGAGCATGATTTGCATACTTGTTTAGAATTAGAAATGCATGATAATGATAATAAGAACAAGTTTGTCTCATCTTTGCTCACATGGATAAAACATCAAGAACACACAACATCCTACTGTGGAATGAACACAACCTACCTACTAATTAGTAGCATAGCTTATGTTTAGTATCGAATCCATAAAAGATTTGATCTTTCCCGTTTTCATCGTACTTGGGGTTCAGCCACTCGGGGTTTAACTGCTTTGGGTTTACTGTTTAGTATTTACTGTTTAGTTACTTTTCAGAACCCAGGTTTCTTTTTACCATAGCACTTTTCCAATGCAACTGAATGTACTTTTAAGTCCCCTTGGCCTACTTTGGTCATTTGCAAACAATAATAAAAATTCTTTCTTTCTTCTGAAATGTCTCATTCTATTCCATTTATTCATATAGGCTAAGTCACAATTCAAGGATTGACACGGATAAAATTCAGTTCAACTTCGCCAATGGATAAATTTCAGTAAAACAAAAAACATCTTTAAGTTCGAACGAAAGAAATTTTTAATCATTTTAATTTTCTAAAAAATTGCATAAATATGACAAAGGGACAAAGTGAAGAGAGCTTTCTGTCCTCTGATTTCAATCTGTATATATGTGTGTGTGTGTGTGTGTGTGTGTGTTCACACACTTATGGAAATAACCCAAGAATATCACAAAATTCCCATGTAAAAATGATGGATAAAGATCAAGTTCATGTTCAACAAGGACAAAGTTCAGCGAAGTTCAAATTTTTCGATAAAGTTTGACATACCTTGTTACATAACCTATAGGTAAGTAAATATCTCTAGGTATAGAGGTATATATTGGGAGTTCAAAGGCCCAAGACAAATAGTCCATGAAAAGGGCTTCTTTTTTATGGTGATTTTAAAAAGTTAGAGAATAAATTTTGAATAAATAAATATGACAACGCATAAGCTGCATGAGATGGTTCTTAGTCTTATATTTCTAGATGCTACATTGGTTACAATTTTACAAAAAAAAAAAAAATAGAATAGGACAACCCATTTAAAAAAATCGTTTGGATGCAAAATTTTAAAATAGTGGGTCAGATTTTGTGACTTTTTATTGCTTCGTAAAAAAGGGATTTTGTGTTTTTATTGTTAAGATGTCTGTATTATGTTAGGATATTCCCAATGAATCATATGAGCCAATTTTGACAAATACCCAGATGCCCAAACTCATTTTATCCCTCCGCCAAGTTTTTTGTCTAGGAAATTTTTATTTAATTATTTATTGAATAAATAATGCCCCGTTTGAAGTAAATTGTGCTCGGTTGAATCCTGTTGAAGTTTTGCATGCCAGTATTCACTCATCTCATTAGGGTTTTCACCAGGAATGAATTCAAGGCATTATCTGCAACTTCTGGCAACATTTTTCGCTTTTATTTATTTTTTTTGTTTTTCTCCGGTTTTCTCCTTGTTTCTCTGTGAAATTCCCCTAGGTCAATTCCTTCACCAGTATAGTCTGTTTAATTGCCCTAAAGCATCCGGAGATCATCTACCGACGCACACAACACCGTAAGGAATCAACCTCAAAATGCAAGCTTTTCGACCAAAAAAAGATGAAGTCATGCACAAAAAGCTCTCTCCTGTGCAAGTCACATTTTTGGAATTAATGAGTGTAAGCTGCAATGGGATTTTTAGTAGTGGCAGGCAGGCAAGAATTTCTTACCTGCCTTGCAGGGTACTTTTTCCCATGAAGTCAAAGTCACTTAAGTTGCGATGGGAAAATTAGAGGCAAGCAGCAGGGGAATTTCTTACCTGCCTTGCAGGTGAAAATTCCCATTATAAAATAAAGAAAAATCACTTAAAGCACCGATGGGAATTTTTTGCTCTGCCTAAGCAAGCTAACTTTTCCCACCAAAGAGGTTTATTCACCCATGCAAGTCGCACTTTATCAAAGGGGCTAATTTTAATGCAAGTCGCACTTTTTGGGAGATGTTTTAATTTAATAATGGGAATTTTGGCAGTGGCAGGGCAAAGCAATGGGAATTTCTTACCTACCTTGCAGGGTAAAAATCCCCATTATGGAAGTCAAACAACTTAAGTGAAAGAAGGGATTTTTGGAGCTGCAGTGCAGGGTAAATAATCCCATCAAAGTTGACTTCTTATATTTAGAAATCAGCCCTGCCAAAAAGTGCGACCCATTTGGGCATTAAACAATGCTTTTAATGGTATTTATTAATAGTTTTTCTGCCTAATTTTGGCGCCATGGATGAATGGAAAGTCAAAGCAAGAAGTCAAGCCAAAGACAACTGAAGGATGCATGCTAAAAATAAATAAAATAAATTTATTTAATGGCAGCCAAGCAACATGCAAAATTGGGCGCCAATTTGGGTGAATAAACATGTTTGTTTATTAATTAATTGCCAGGAATAGGATGGACAATTATTAGAAATAGAATGTTGAGGGTTATATAAGCATGGGCTGCCATAATGAAGAAGCAATTAATTCTTTTTGCTAAGGATTGCAGCCTGACAGTTTTGGTGCCAAAGAAAGGAGGATTTGTGCATCTGGAGGTGTTTTTCATTGTCGGGAAGCTTCAAGGTTTGGCGCCTAGGGTTGGAATAGCTTGATTTATGCTATGATAATTATCTGCATGTTGCTATAAGTGCCCAAGTGAATTTAAAATATTTATGCTTGCTTTGCATGCAAGCAAAGCCTCAAATTTTAGGGCAGCAAGCTTCATATGCAGATTTTTGGTGACATAAATCAAGTATTCATGCTCTGGACTTCATCTTTGTCTGAAATAATTGCAAGGTATTCATTACAAGTGTTCATACAGGTGAAAGGGAGTTCAAATCAATGTCAGGTACATTGAATATATCTTCCGAAATCAAGAAATTGCTAGATCTGCACGAATTGATCCAGTTATAAAGAATTCAGCAGATTAAAAGAAAAAAAGAAACAAACAAAGATTGCTCAGACAAAGATTGCTCCAGCCATGATGAAGCGTGATGAAAGAGAAGGGTCAGCAAAATCATGCATAGCTTCCAGATTTGCTGATATCAATGACACAGACATAGGCCCGAACCCATCTCCGAAATAATTGACAGATCCAGGGCCGGAAAGACATTTCTCATGCGGGCAATGAAAAGCAGTGGAATTATTCAAGCATCAACATTCCCAGTCACAACTTAGTTGCCCGAATTTGTCATGGAGTGTGCAAGATCATATCATCCTCTTTCCAGAACAATCTGGGATGTTGCGGGAAAGACAATTATTAGGCTGGATGCATAGTTTATCAATTATTGTCTGAAGATTCCAACACGAAATGGTGGTGATTGTAATTAGCATGCATGTTGGATGCAGGCAACAGATGGGAGAAACACAAAGCAGATTGCATGGGCATAATGAACAACAAGATATATGAAGAAGCCTAGGTCCCCATCAAAGTTCCCGAGACTCTTCCACGATCCAACTTGGTGCAGGAGGTGGATGATATCACTAAATTGCTTTGCAGGATAAGTGGAGAAGCCAATACTCACAACTTTCGCTCATGGATGTATGCTTTCGTGAGGACTATCGAGATCAACAGAGCTGATTCGATAATCAATTGGGTAGAGATCATCAGTGACAACATCGGTGAGCAACTTCGGAGTGTGAGGCGGACTTACAACTTCAAAATGACTTCATACCTGGTATATGCAAAGCAACCTCGCAGGGCATATTTTCCAAGTTGGATAGACGGGGGCGTACTGGCGAAAGATCCTATCTTTGAGTGCTATCCACAGTTGATAGTTCCTGAATGCCACAAAGATTACAAAGTGGTCAACGATGGGTTCTTCTATGAATTCATCTGCAAACTAAATAGTGATCTAAAGACCAACAGGGTGAGCAAAGAAGCTTGGGAAGTTATATCTCAGCATGGCTGCATTTTCATCTAGTTTGCAGACTTCACCTATCTTAGGGTAACCGGCTTTTTGGGAGAACCAGTAAAGTTGCCGAGGTATCCAAACGACAAGTGGGTCATCATGGAGTTGTGCAGACAACTTGTGGAGATGCATGACTTACAATCAAAGCGGCACAAGTCTACAAGTGTTTCTTTCCAATCACAGTGGGTTACTACAGCTGCCAGAGCATCCACAAAGCTAGAGGAGTCAAAGCTGAAATGTTTTTTGAGTATGAGCCTGAGTTCTTCCCAACATGGCTAAACTTTGACCCATATGGAGTAGCGAGGAAGACAATCTCCCAGGAATACTCACATGTGCCTTCGTTGGAGGACTTTTGGATGAAGTGCAGGAACGAGTATGAAGTCAAAAAGAAAGACTTCAAGCAGTTATCGCGCAACAAGTGTCTGATTATGGTTTGGCACGGATACCTGCAGATCTCGCAGATGATGGGCATGTGATACTTGACTCGTATCATCAGATGGGAGGAGATAGAGCTGCTCTTCAGGAAAACATTGGTGGCTGCCAGACGATTGAAGAAAGATCTTCGCAGTAGTTCTGGTTAACACTTCGAACTAGGTTGTTGACAAAGGGGTATTGCCTAGATGAAGCATTGATGAATCAGATCACAGCAACTTTACCGCAGAGACTCCAGCAAAAGAAAGCACGAAGGTGAAAGCAGCAGAAGGCCGGAAAAGCTTAAAGTTCACAAGAAGTCTCACATACAGGAGAAGGCCAAATCTACAACTATCGTGCTAGTTCCAACTTCTCCAACATCAACTCATAAAGCACTTCAGAACCCCGAACCCCGAGAGATCTTGTTGTTCCTCCTTTGAATCCAACGTCATTTGTATTTTCTCCTCGACCACTCAGGTCTTCACCTATCCATGCGGAGAAGTTGAAAAGCAGATGGCGGAGTTTGAAAAAGCATTATCTTTGGACAATTCAGAGGGTGGCAGTCATAACACGGTGGCAAATTCGATAGATAGAGCGGAATCAGAGCATGAGATGGTGGTGCACTCGGCGACTTCTCATTCCCCAAGAAGCAACTTTTCATCATGGTTAGCTTTGCAGACAATCCCAGAAGCCAGAGAGGAGATCAACCTAGAAGAACACGACTTTCAGCTGCTCCTGAGTTTGGGTGGAAGAGATAGAAGACCTAAAGTTGCCAAAATGACTTCTAGGTTGATTATTGAGGAATCGGGACAAAAGTTCGTTGAGTTATCTGTTCCAGCAAAAGGAAAGCACAAGGGAGAGCTCACACGGTAGATGATAGCAGTGACCAAAGTGCCAATAGGTCAAACTACCACAAAAGGATTAAAGCAGGATACACAGACACTAATGAACGCTTTATTCCTTAAGCTTGACAAAGAGAAGGCTGAGAGATCCAAGCTTCAAAAGAAGGTGTTCCAGCTATGCGAGATCATTGCTAAGGTTGTCAAACCTTCCTCTCAACCCATTCTAGCACATGAGCAGGTGAGTGATCATCGATGCAGGAGGTAGAAGATGCAGGGGACCAAGTCAAAGCTATTGCCCACTGGAAGGAACAAATCATTCACCAAGCTTCAGAGCAATTCAAACCAATACCGAGCTGAATTGGAGAACATGCACAGGGCAATATCTCAGCTAAAGGAACTGATGACATAGATAGAAGATGAGAACATAGTTGCTGAAAGTCATCTGGATACTTTGGCTAAGATACACTCGTTGCCAAAGGATGTGTTGATTGCAGAGAGAAGATCGTGCCTGGTGGATTGGTAGAAAAGGGAAGCAGTTAGAAATTTCAGTTTCCTTCCGTGTAGAGATCCTCAAGCTCATGCTGAAGAGGATGCAGTTGTTGGAGAGTAAGATGGGAGAAGTGTCGGAGAGCATCCCAGATGAATTACCTGCTTCCCATGAGGAATTTATGTTGGTTGTGCGGAAAGAAGTTGATGAAGCCACCATACCTTTCACGATGGATTCAATTGGTAGACTCATAAAGCTTCAGGCAGATGTTGAGGGATATGGGCCTGGTTTAGAGAAAGTGAAGGCTAACGTTGTTGCTTTGTCCAGAGGGTTGTTACATTGTAACCGAGAGAGATGCTATTGTTAAAACAGATGGGAAGATGTTGAATTACATGTTTGACAAGTATATTCAATATCAGAACAAAAAGAAAGTATAGGTGTTATAGCTGGAAGATCTTCATTCTTCTCTTATTTCTTATATTCCCGATGAAAATGTAAATTAAAGTTATTGGTTTAAAAACCATTACTTTAAGTTATTTGGAAAGATTCTTTAAGATAGGTGGTAGATGTGCACAATTTTTGCTTAAACTCTTGATGCATGTCACTAAGAGAGGAATTCTAGGAAGATGACTGCCAAATGTTCCCTTTACTACTTCTTCATGTTCTAGTTCAGTTGTAGTTTCCCATTTGTAATTTCCCCTCTACACACTATAAGTAGAGGAAGAACCTACGGGTTAAAGGATTGGAATTTGTAATCAACATTCTTGTGTTCCAGACTTTGAGCTGAAACCCTTGATAGCTTTCTGCAAGTAGAGGAATAGAGAAGAGATTTCCGAGAACTTTGTGTCAATGGTGCATTCGTCTCATATTTATTTCTAGATCTATTCATAAACTTTGTGTTATTCTAGATCTAGATCTGAAAGTTTCCTTTGCTTTGAATTTTGTATTTAATGATCTATTTGTTTTAATCTATGTGCATGCGATCAACTCTGTGAACTATTGATTGGGTTGCACATCTCTCTCTCCTTTCTTCCCGTTTTCCTATTATTTTCCTCTTCTGCAGATTTTTCCTTTCTTTTACAGTTGCTTACTTGCTGCAAAATTGTCTAGCTATGGTTCATGAGCTACATAGTAATACCAAGATAAATACGATACCTTCTAGGATGTAAAAGTTTCAACACTTTGAGACACACTTATACATAAATCATAACAGAAACACTACTAAAGCAAATCATAGACAACAATTTCAAGATTTTGTGGAGACCTCATTATTTCCTACCATCTTACAAATCCACAAGGTACTACATGCCTTATGATGCTTCACAATATTGTATAAGGACGGGACATTGCATATTTTATAACAGATTCTAGTCACCGCACAATGACAAGTTTACAAGGTTTAGCTTTTGTATTTTACATGGAACATTCATTTATTTGTCTACTCATTTACCAAATTTGATCAGTCCTGAAATAATGAAGTTCTCTCTTTTGAAGGTACAACATACACTCCATTTTTCAGGTTTAAAACAAAATAATTCAGCTCATATAATAGTATCTACTAGTGGATTCCAGTCATCCTAAAGGATACCAAGTTTACATAGTTTATGCTTTTTACTCGAACATTCATGTATTCATCCACTTATTATCCACATTTGATAGCTCTTTACATGATTTAGACTCTCTTCATGGAAGACAAAATAAATACTCTTCTTTTCAATATTTAAATCTTAAGCCTAATAATTTTCAATGATAAATAAAAATGCAATTGACATTTGTATGGTCTTACAAAAAAATTGAACTTGGGATAATTGATTCTATCAGTCAATAGATAATGACAGAAAACCTCTGGAAGGACGATATGTTGCCTTTCTTGCTTTGCCTGTGAGAAAAGATAATATTGAAATATCTTTGGGTTCATGCGTTTAGGTTGCCCCTGCAAACAAGTCTCAAGTTTGCAAAAAAATTAGAAGATAGGAGCAAGTCTTACACATTTCAACTAAAATTATCTAAAGTAGGAACTATAATTAAAGGAAACATAAGAATTGTTGCATGCAAAAATAAATACAGAAAAATAGTCAACAAGAATGGAATTAACCATTCAACTAATGCAGAATTGAAGTAGATTACATCAACACTGGAAAGTGCCTGTATATCTACATGTCTATGTGTGTGGTATGTCTAAGCATCACACGCATACATACAAATGGATAATATCAAGCCAAGCAAAAAGTACTTACCTGCTGTAGCGATTTCTCAAACATGTTTAAATCAAAGCTGTCAGAGAACAAAGTCTGCAAAAGAGCATTCACAAATAATATTTCAAACTTTCTGACATTGAGGCAAGCCATATTGAAATTTCAAACAGGAAAAGCTGGCTTTAAAAATGAATACATAATCAAAGAGGACTATTGCAAATAGAAGATACAATTACATACAACAAGACACAATTTAACACTAATGGACCTTTTCTTTTGGCTAACAATTAAGTCTTTGATGACAAAATAAAACACAAGTAAAACATAAAGGGCTATAAAGAGCATAAGTTTCCTCCTATTCACACAAGAATTATCTATGGGGAGCCAATGATGCATCTACAAGAGGAGGAAGCTTTAATGGGTGGTTTGTAGGATTTTAATAATGTTTTGGCCAGTATTGTATTGTGTCAAAAGTGTTGGATGATAGAAATGGTGACTGTTTTACTTTTGAGGAAATATTGGCACCAATGTCAGCAAGTTTTGTAATATGAATCAGGTAGCAATTGGCATAAGCAGCAATTGAGCCTGATGTAATGTCCTCTTTTCCAAACTAGTTCAATTGGAAGACTTTGAGCCCATTTCACTTCCCGTGGGCAAGAAGGAAATGAGCAAGGGAAGTAATTGTCATGTTTTTCAGTTATTTTCATGAGCATTTGCATTCTTCTTTAATAGTTTTCTACATAAGTTAGGTCGGTTGGGTTATGAAGGTGAAAAGCCAAAGGAAAAATAAAAGAAAAATATCCTTATGAGGTCGGTCCTAGTTTGGAGGCATTCTAATTGGTTTTGGTGCCACAAAAGGGTATAAAAGGGGTCGCTTGGCTCATTTGGGCATCATCATCTTGTCTACTATGAACTTTGCATGGTTTTTGGGCTAATTGCTCAATTACTTCCACTTGATGATTGGATGACGAAAACTTTCCTTGTTTGATTAAAGAATGAAAACTCTTCAATTCATTGAGGATACTCCGTCTCGGGGTTTCCAAAGAGCTTCAAGAAGATTGTAATGTCCCTTTCTAGGGCTTAAACCAAAAATAAGGGTTTGGCCAAAAACCCTAAGAATCAGATCTGAAAATACATCAACACCTAACTGAAACTAATCTGATTTTATAACATATCCAACAATATTAGAAACCCTAACAGCGAATTGGAAATTGCACTTTTAAGTTATCAAAATCAGCTTAGAACATTAATTAATATCCCTATAGGGCAGCGAATTGTGCCAGCACTTGGGAACAATCATTCACATGCAATATGGACTGAAAAATAACATAGAAGTACCCCACATACTCAAATAAACCAGCAAGATGAAATCTGGAGCAAATATGTATTTTATAAATTTAGTTCAAGTGCAAATATAACTAAAAATTCTAAAATTCATAACTCAGTCAATACTTGAAATTTCTACACAAACCAATGCTCAAAATGATCTTGAAGAGACCAATTATCCAATGAAAGTGAGATCACATTTTTCCAACCATGGAAACCCAAAGAAAACTAATCCCGAATTTCCGAAGTGGGTCACTCCAAAGAAGGGAGAGGTGTCCACACCTTAGAAAATGCCCTAGTTGAAGTAGAAGTGCCCTATGCATAGATGAATACCTCGTTCTGAAAATCCAATTAAGTCCACTTGTGACTTGTATGAAGCCACCAATACAACAGTTGGCTAGATTTTCTGCATGACTGAAAACCTAGGAAGTCATGAGATAAATCTCCCTCATTTAGTGAGGCTCCCGTATAAGATTTTGTCAATTATATTTCCTAGTATCTATCTGTTGGTATTACTTTAATTGTGTAGCTCATGGACCATAACTAGGCAATTTTGTAGCAAGTAAGCAACTGTAAGCAATATGTGTAGGAAAGGGAAATAATTAAATGCGAGAAGAAAGGAAAGGAAATGTGCAACCTAACCAATAGTTGACAGAGTTGATCACATGCACATAGATGAAACAAATAGATCTTAAAATGCAGAATTTGAAGCAAGGAAAGTTTCAGATCTAGATCTAAGACAACACAAAGTTTATGCAGAGATCTAAAAAGAAATAAGAGACGAATGCATCGTTGACACAAAGTTCTCGGAAATCTCTTCTCTGTTCCTATTCTTCAAGAAAGCTATCGGGGTTTAGCTCAAAGTCTGGAACACAAGAATGTTGATTACAAATTCCGATCCTTTAACCCGTAGGTTCTTCCTCTACTTATAGTGTGTAGAGGGGAAATTACAAATGGGAAAACTACAACTGAACTAGAACATGAAGAAGTAAAGGGAACATTTGGCAATCATCTTCCTAGAATTCCTCTCTTAGTGACATGCATCAGGAGTTTAAGCCAAAATTGTGCACATCTGTCACCTATCTTAAAGAATCTTTCCAAATAACTTAAAGTAATGGTTTTTAAACCAATAACTTTAATCTTACATTTTCATCCGAAACATAGAAAATAAGAGAAGAAAGAAGATCTGCCAGTTGTAACACCTATACTTTCTTTTTGTTTTGATATTGAATATACTTGTCAAACATGTAATTCAACATCTTCCCATCTATTTTAACAATAGCCTCTCTCTCGGTTTTGAACTACAAGCAACCCTCTGGACAAAGCAGCAGTATTAGTCTTTACCTTCTCTAAACCAGGCCCATATCCCTCAACATCTGCCTGAAGCTTTATGAGTCTGCCAATTGAATCCATCGTGAAAGGTATGGTGGCTTCATCAATTTCTTTCCGCACAACCAAAATAAATTCCTCATGGGAAGCAGGTAATTCATCTAGGATGCTCTCACACTTCTCCCATCTTACTTTCCAGCAACTGCATCCTTTTCAGCATGAGCTTGAGGATCTCTACGCGGAAGGAAACTGAAATTTCTAACTGCTTCCCCTTTTCCATCAATCCACCAGGTACAATTTTCTCTGCAATTAGCACATCCTCTGGCAATGAGTGTATCTTAGCTAAAGTATCCAGATGACTTTCAACAACTATGTTCTCATCTTCTATCTATGTCATCAGTTCCTTTAGCTGAGATATTGCCCTATGCATATTCTCCAATTCAGTTGGTATTCTTTCGAACTGCTCTGAAGCTTGGTGAATGATTTGCTCTTTCCATTGAGCAATAGCTTTGACCTGGTCCCTTGCATCTTCCACCTCCTGCATCAGATGATTACTCACCTGCTCATGTGCTAGAATGGGCTGAGAGGAAGGTTTGACAACCTTAGCAATGATCTCACATAGCTGGGACACCTACTTTTGAAGCTTGGCTCTCTCAACCTTCTCTTTGTCAAGCTTAAGGAATAAAGCATTCATTAGTGTCTGTGTATCCTGCTTTAATCCTTTTGTGGTAGTTTGACCTATTGGCACTTTGGTCACTGCTATATCAGCCGCCGTGAGCTCTCCCTTGTGCTTTCCTTCTGCTGGAACTGATAACTCAGCGAACTTCTGTCTTGATTCTTCAATAATCAACCTAGAAGTTATTTTGGCAACTTTAGGTCTTCTATCTCTTCCGCCCAAACTCAGGAGCAACTGAAAGTCGTGTTCCTCCAAGTTGATCTCCTCTCTGGCTTCTAGGATTGTCTGCAAAGCCAACCATGATGAAAAGTTGCTTCTCGGGGAATGAGAAGTCACTGAGTGCACCACCATCTCATGCTCTAATTCTACTCTATCCGAATTTGCCACCGTGTTGTGACTGCCACCCTCTGAATTGTCCAAAGACAATGCTTTTTCAAACTCCGCCATCTGTGCTTTCAACTTCTCCGCATGGAGAGGTGAGGATCTGAGTGGTTGAGGAGAAAATACAAATGACATTGGATTCAACGGAGGAACAACAAGATCTCTCTGGGGTTCCGGGGCTGCCGAAGTGCTATGAGTTGATGCTTAGAGAAGCTAGAACTAGCACGATAGCTGTAGATTTGGCCTTCTCCTACACATGAGACTTCTTGTGAACTTTAAGCTTTTCCGGCCTTCTGCTACTTTCACCTTCGTGCTTTCTTTTGTTGGAGTCTCCTGCGGTAAAGTTACCTGTGATCTGATTCATCAAAGCTTCATCAAGCAATACCCCTTTGTCAACAACCAGTTTGAAGTGTTAACCAGAACTGCGGAAGATCTTTCCTCAATCGTCTGGCAACCACCAATGTTTTCCTAACCATCGATGATATGAGTCAAGTATCACATGCCCATCATCTGCAAGATCTGCAGGTATCCGTGCTAAACCATAATCAGACACTTGTTGCGTTGATAACCTGCTGAAGTCTTTCTTTCTGACTTCATACTCGTTTCTGCACTTCATCCAGAAGTCTTCCAACGAAGGTACATGTGAGTATTCTTGGGAGATTGTCTTCTTTGCTACCCCATATGGGTCAAAGTTCAGCCGTGCTGGGAAGAACTCATGCTCATACTCAGAAAACATTTCAGCTTCGACTCCTCTAGCTTTGTGGATGCTCTGCTGTAATAACCCACTATGATTGGAAAGAAACCCGTAGACTTGTGCCACTTTGATTGTAAGTCATGCATCTCCACGAGTGTCTGTGCACAACTCCATGATGACCCACTTGTCGCTTGGATACCTCGCAACTTCACTAGTTCTTTTGAAAAATCAATTACCCTGAGATACGTGAAGTCTACAAACTGGATGAAAATACTGACCATGCTAAGGATACTGACTTCCCAAGCTTCTTTACTTACCCTGTTGGTCTTCATATCACTATTTAATTTGCAGATGAATCCATAGAAGAACCCATCGTTGACCGCCTTGTAATATTTGTGGCATTTATGAATGTATTTGTGGGAAGCACTCGAAATAGGATCTTTTTCAGTACACCCCGTCTATCCAACTTGGAAAATATACCCTGCGAAGCTGTTGCATATACCAGGTATGAAGTCATTTTGAAGTTGTACGTCCGCCTCACACTCCGGAGTTGCTCACCGATGTTGTCACTGATGATCTCCGCCCAATTGATTATTGAATCAACTCTGTTGATCTCAATGGTCCTCACAAAAGCATACATCCATGAGCGGAAGTTGTGAGTATTGGCTTCTCCACTTAACTTGCAAAGCAATTTAGTAATATCATCCACCTCCTGCACCAAATTGGATCACGGAAGAGTCCTCGGGAACTTTGATGGAGACCTGGGCTTCTTCATATATCTATTATTCATTATGCCCACGCAATCTGCTTTGTGTTTCTCCCATCTATTTCTAGCATCCAGCATGCTAATTGCAATCACCACTGTCGTGTTGGAATCTTCAGACAATAATTAATAAACTGTGCATCCAACCTAATTATTGTCTTTCCCGCAGCATCCCGAATTGTTCTGGAAAGAGGATGATATGACCTTGCACACTCCATAACAAATTCAGGCAACTGAGTTGTGACTGGAAACACTGATGCTTGAATAATTCCACTGCTTTTTATTGCCCGCATGAGAGATGTCTTTCCGGCCTGGATCTATCAATTATTTCAGAGATGGGTTCAGGGCCTATGTCCATGTCATTGATATCAAGCAAATTTGGAAGCTATGCATGATTCTATTGATCCTTCTCTTTCATCACGCTTCATCATGGCTGGAGCAATCTTTGTCTGAGTAATCTTTGTCTGTGTTCTTTTTCTTTTAATCCTGCCGGAATTCTTTGCAACTAGATCAATTTGTGCAGATCTAGCAATTTCTTCAGATTCGGAAGATATATTCAATGTACCTAACATTGATTTGAACTCCCTTTCACTTGTATGAACACCTGTAATGAATACCTACAATTATTTCAGACAAAGATGGAGTCTAGAGCATGAATACTTGATTTCTGTCACCAAAAATCTGCATATAAAGCTTGTCTTAAAATTTGAGGCTTTGCTTGCATGCAAAGCAAGCATAAATATTTTTAAATTCACCTGGGCACTTATACCAACATGTAGATAATTATCATAGCACAAATCAAGCTATTCCAACCCTAGGCGCCAAACCTTGAAGCTTCCTGGCAATGAAAACACCTTCGATGCACAAAACCTCATTTCCTTGGCGCCAATGTTTTAAAAATCGGAACCGAACTCGAATCGCCGAGGTCCGGACCGGAACCGAACCGGAATTGGACCGGTTCAAACTTAATGAACCGGTTTACTAAAAAATACATAAAATTTTATATTTTTAATGAAAATAATATATTTGAAAGGTTAAAAACCATAATTCCAACAATTACACATAGAATATGCAAAGTTTTCTCTTATATATATGCAAGAAAGGTGTTTATAGCAAAATGGCACGAACTCCAAGTCCAATACACAATACATATATCATAGATGAGATTCCGAAACAAAATACATAAACAATGAGGCTCTAAATGGCCTTCATAGTTCAAGACTCCAAAAACAACTTGATATGATCATTGATACATTACAAATACTACAAGTTACAAAACTCTAGAATAAACTAGATGACATCAATGATCAATCATCAAACTTTGCACCGTTGCTGGAAATGGGATCCTCAAGGTCATCCTCATCAATATCATCACCGACCTCTGGCTCTGACTCGGACTCATCCAAATCCTCAGGTACATCTGCAACAACTGGAGTTGCACGGGGTCGGGGAGTAGCACGAGTGCAACTAGTGCCTGCTGTGTCTCGTGACGATGGTGGTGGTGTTGTTAATGGCTCATCAGATTCTTGATCCAAACCCATCCACCCCAAGTCATCGGGATCAAACTCTGTTGGCTCACTCTCCTCTACCCATTCTGAGGTTGGATCTATATCATCCAAGACAATGGGATCAGTATCAGGTCTTCGGTTCAACAACTGGTTGCGCCTTAACCGAAGGTTGTACTGCACAAAGACAAGATCATTCAACCGTTGTTCCAAACGGTTTCTCTTCTTCGTGTGAATCCGCTCAAAGACGGACCAGTTGTGCTCGCACCCAGAAGCACTGCAAGTTTGGCTCAGGATCCTAATTGCAAACTTTTGCAATTGAGGACACTGACTACCAAACGAATCCCACCAATGTGCTGCGATAAAAAGTGTAAATGTTTAATTAGTAAACAATGACGATAAAAAGTTAAAAACACAATTAAAAATTAAAAGTAAAACATAAACTTATAACTTAAAGGTTAAAGCGTAATTCAACAAATTAGATAAAGATTGTCTTATGCTAAAAATTCATGATTATTCATTAAAAATTTTAATCAAATGAAATTCAAAAACTTAGAATTTCTTACCTGGTTGGTCCACATCCCTTGCAATCTTTGCAAGGTTTTTCCCAAAGGTACATGTGGCTCTGCTAAAGAAGTTGATCTGTCGGTGAACCTCAAGTTGTTGCATCTCATCAGGGACCATGCGCTCTAGGCACTCGTACAAACCATCTTTTACTTCTCATGTTTGATCTTCTCCAAGCTGAGCTCTGTAATGATATTTTGGGTTCAAGAAATACCCAGCTGCATGTATAGGCCGATGGAGTTGATTGTTCCATCTATTATCTATGATCTCCCATATAGGCCCATACTTAGTTACCATGTCTTTGTATGCTGCCCTTATTTGCTCCTTTGCCTGATCCATAGCCTCATAAATATAGCCCATGGCTAATTTTTCCCCATCCACCAACCGCAACACCTTAACAAGAGGCTTGAAGCAACTTTCACAATCTCTGTTGTTTTTTCCAAAATAAATTATCAAAAAGTTTCTTCTTTGTGTCTTTCCCATCTTGTTTCCGGCTCCACTTTGATGCATTCCATTCATCACTTGAAAACATTCTTTTCAAGTTCTGTTGTTGGGAAATAAGAGATTGCAACGTGAGGAAGTTTGTTGCAAATCTCGTGATGGTTGGCCTAACAAGTTCTCTGCCCTCAGTGTTCTTCCTCATTAGGTTCAATACCCATGAGTGATTATAGATGTATTTGGTGATGCTCTTGCCATGCTCTACAGTGTTCTTGATCCAATCTTTTTTCCCTATATCCTCAAGCATGAGGTCTATGCAATGTGCAGCACATGGAGTCCAAAATATTGTTTTGTGTTTAGCCTCTAACATCTTACCAGCAAGAACATAGATGCATTATCTGTTATGATTTGTACAACATTTTCCACCCCCACCTCTAAAACAATCTCATCCAAAAGCTCAAACAATAAATTTGCATCTTTCACCCTATCAAATGCATCTACTGATTTCAAAAACATTGTACCTTGTGGAAAAGAGGCAAGAAAATTTATTATTGTGCGGTTCTTGCCATCACTCCACCCATCTGACATGATAGTGCATCCTATTTTGGCCCATAAAGTTTTCAAGCAACCTTTCAAATATTCATCTATGGATGCAACTTCTTTCTTCAAAAGTGATCCTCTCAAGTCATGCATACTAGGGCTTTTGAAGCCCTTACCAACAACAACAATGGAATCAAACATCGGCTGGTAATAAGGTGAGCGGGAAGCATTGAAAGGGATATCTGCATCATACCACCATCTAGCAATGTACTCAAAAGTTGCTTCTTTGTATTGCTTCTTCCGATGGTTATCCAAGGTAAGCTGATTTTGTGTTAGCATGGAGGCACTAGAGTAGAGGGTGGAAGATGGAAAAAAGCTTTGAATGGTCTTTCTTTTTTGAGGCCGGTTTTCTTGACTATGAGTGGATGGGGGAGGCATATACCGAAAGGGGTCTCTAATAGTCACAGAAGGGTCAGAGCAAGATCCTTCAACACTCAAGGCATGTTCCCTCCTCCCTATTTCAGCTTCCATCTCTTTTTGCCTAGCCTTCTCTTCTCTATGTTTTTCAAGCATGGTTTTCATTTCCAACCTAATGTCATCAATATCAGGTGCCTCACATGGGGTAACTTGGCCTCTTTGACCAGCCAAGTGTTGTTTCAACCTATGAATCCCCCCTTGATGTGTTTCTTACAATATTTACAAAAAACTTGATCATCAATTATGTCTGCATGGGCCCATGTAGGGTCTTTTGTTTTGGGGGCCATTGCAAATGCAAACAAATCTGAAAATGCAAATAAAAACAAAATAAATTTCATATTTCTTTTTAATAAAATTTACAAATAAGGGGCAAGTTTAAAATGTAACATACCTTTCAATGTGCACACAAATGAGGTGAAGAAATGCTCCAAGCTTGTATATGGCACCACAAAGAGCCCACACTCCAAATGTAGATGTAAATGCCACCACAAAGAGCCCACACTTGATGCCAAACAACTCCAAATGAACACTATTCAAGGCTGCCCCAATCCTCCAAATCCTTGCAAATAAGAGAGGTGCTCACAAATGGATGCCAATATCACCACAAAGAGCCCACAAGCAATGCCAAACAAGCTCCAAGCCTCCAACTTCCAAGCTCACTACAAAAAATAAACTCTTCAATCTTATGCTCACAAATGCTCAATGAGAGAGGTGTGAAGTGAATAGAGGGGGTGTATTTATAACACCAAATTAGGGTTTAAAGACAATAAAAATAAAAGGAAACGATAAAAAATGTTTTTTAGCTGGCCACCATATAAGGAAAAAGAGGCCCAAAAATGTTTAGGATGAAACCGGACGGTTTGACGAGTTTTAGCCCAAAGGCAAAACCGGCCGGTTGGCTAAAACGGTCAAGACGTCCGGTTTACTAAGCGGTTCATGATTTAAAATGTTAAACCGGTCAAATCGATAGGTTCGATTTGACCGTATTTTAAAACACGCTGGCGCGCTAAAACTATTTGGGCCGCAATCCTTGCAAGAAAAAGAATTAACGGAACCAGCCGGTTTGGGCTAAAACCGGTCAACCAACCCGGTTTACTAAGCGGTTCATGATTTAAAATGTTAAACCGGTCAAATCGGCGGTTCGGTTTGATGGTTTTAAAACATCTTGCTTGGCGCCAAAACTATTTGGGCTGCAATCCTTAGCAAAAAGAATTAATTGCTTCTTTATTATGGCAGCCCATGCTTATATAACCCTCAAATACTATTTTTAATAATTGCCCTTCCTATTCCTGGCAATTTAATTAATAAATAATCATGTCTATTCACCCAAATTGGGTGCCCAATTATGCATGTTGTTGGTTGCTTTTAAATAAATTTATTTTATTTATTTTTAGCGTGCATCCTTCAGTTGTCTTTGGCTTGACTTCTTGCTTTGACTTTTCATCCATTCATGGTGCCAAAATTAGGTGAAAAAGCCATAAATAAATATCATTAAATTCATTGTTTAATGCCAAGGTGGGTCGCACTTTTTGGCAAGGGTGATTTCTAAAAATAAGAAGTCAACTTTGATGGGAATTTCTACCCTGCACTGCAGCTCCAAAAATCCCTTCTTCAACTTAAGTTATTTGACTTCCATAATGGGAATTTTTACCCTGCAAGGCAGGTAAGAAATTCCCGTCACTCGCCACTGCCAAAATTCCCACTGGCAAATTAAAACCTCTCCCAAAAAGTGCGACTTGCATTAAAAATAGCTTCCTTTGATAAAGTGCGACTTGCATGGGTGAATAAATCTCTTCGGTGGGAAAAGTTAGCTTGCTAGGCAGGCAGAAAATTCCCATCGGTGCTTTAAGTGATTTTTCTTTATTTTATAATGGGAATTTTTACCCTGCAAGGCAGGTAAGAAATTCCCCGCCTGCCTACTCTGACCTCTAATATTCCCATTGCAGCTTAAGTGACTTTGACTTCATGGGAAAAAGTACCCTGCAAGGCAGGTAAGAAATTCCCCTTGCGCTTGCCACTACCAAAAATCCCATTGCAGCTTAGACCCATTCATTCCAAAAGTGTGACTTGCCTAGGAGAGGCTTTTTGTACATGACTTCATCTTTTTTTGGTCAGAAGTTTGCTTTCTGAGGCTGATTCCTTTTGGTGTTGAGGCCATAAATGATCTCCAGATGCTTTGGGCAATTAAACAAACTATACGGAACAAAGAACGGACCTAGGGAATTTCACAAATTGCGGAGAAACCGGAGAAAAACGCAAAAGAAATAAATAAAAGCAAAAAACGTTGCCAAAAGTTGCAGACAATGCTCTGAATTCATTCCTGGTGAAAATCCTATTGAGATGTGTGAATACTAGCATGCAAAACTTCAACAGGTTCAACCAGAGCACAATTTATTTCAAACGGGGCTTTATTTATTTAATAAATAATTAAATAAAAATTTCCCATGAGACAAAACTTGGCGGAGGGATAAAATGAGTTTCAGCATCGGAGTATTTGTCGAAATTGTCTCATATGATTCACTTTGGAGAATATCTTAACGTAATACTAGGACATCTTAAGCAATAAAACACAAAAAGACTTTGTTATTTTAAAAAGAACAAAAAAATTTCAAATGGGTAGTTCCAGATTTCGTGGTGAAATGGGGACACCAAAGAACAAATGAGGGTTTTTGTCCCCAAGTGTTGTGACTATTGAGGGTTTTCATCCCCAATAGGATCCAATGAGGGTTTTGTCCTCAAAGTAGAGCCACACCAAAGGTTTTCGTCTTCAGTGGAGAGTAGGGCACACCGTGCACAAACCCAAGATATCAATTTTCGAAATAAACATGCATAACCTTCCTTAGGCCATTTGATCCACCTTTATATCCTCCCTTTTTGGCGCCAAGAGTCATAAGGGTGACTTTTCCCCATGACCGACCTCTTTAAGTGCATGCTTCTATTTTTAATTTGTCTTTATGAGCTCTCCAACCCAACCGACCTGTCCTTAGGAGGAAAATACAAAAAGAAGCATTAATAGAAATGAAAGAAAACATAAATGAAACCCACATACTTCCCTTGCTCAAATTCTTCTTGGCCACGGGAAGAAAAAATGCCAAAAGTCTTCATTTGGAACTAATTCAAAAAAGGGGACATTACAAATATTGATTTTGTAAATTTTCTTAAAGGGTTTGGTTTCTACTGATAATTTTCACGTTGTAATGTCCCCTTTTCGGAAATTTTTGAAAATGAAGAATCAAGACCCTCAACCCATTTTCTCTCTTCGTGGGTTCGAGGATAAAGCTTGGGGATTGTTACTCAAGTGTCTACATTTGTCCGCATTGTAGCCCCTTGGCATGTCTTGCGTTGCAAGGAAGAGTCTCTAGTTAGTTTTAAAATGTGCACATAGGTTAGTTACTTTTTATTATTTAATTAAAAAATAATAAAGTGCACATAAAGTTAGTCTTTTAATATTTTAATTAAGTTTTATTAGTTTTCCCTCCACGAGGGAAAAGGTTAGTCATTTGAATGTTGCACCCCTTATCTTATAAAAGGAGGTTGCATGGCCATCTATTGGGTATGTTGGATTAAATCATTTGTCTCTCCATGCTTGGAGAAATGGAATGTATGCCCTAGTTGTTGCTCTCTCTTTGACAATCAAGTTGGAGCTATTGAAGATCTGATTGAAGACTTATGTTTGCATTATTGTTTATGCCCTAAGTGTGGAAAATTTCCTTTGTGGAATATTTTAGTGCAAACCCTATTTTTTCTAACCCTGACAACTAGGGTTTGGGGCTGTTTTTCCACGTTTCGTGCCCAGAAAAATCTGCAAAAATACTCATTGGATTCCTCATAGATTTGTGAACATTTTGATATGTAATTTGTGTGATTTGGTTGGATCTTTTGTGAGATATTGAATTTACAAATTTTGAGTGACTTCAAGGCAACGAATTGCTCGGGTTTTTAACAGCTAACAGCTTTTGGGGTCATCACACCCTTGGAATTTGGCGATTTTGGGCTTGTTGGAACTTGGAAAGATAAAAATTCACAGATTCTTTTAGTCTTTGTTTCATGCAAAAATACTAGGTTTTGAGGAAGTTATGCCCTTTTCAAGCTCTTACGTGTTTTCCTTTCGAATAAGAATCGGATCTAAGGTTTTGGAGAATTTTTGAGGTTATTTGGGCTTCATAAATTAGTGGCAACTTTGAGGATTAATTTCATCATTGTTGGGCAAGTTTGAATACCCTAATCAGCCCTAAATGAATGGGGCGAAATAGTAGGAGGGCCAGATATGCATGTTTGGTAGTTGTTAAAATAAATTGGTTTACATCATCGTATTCCTTGTATTTTTCCACATTCGGGCATATGTCATTTGCCTAGATCAGAGTTGTGTAGAGAAAGTCGTTATTTTGAAGATTGCAGCAGTTATAGTTTCATATTTAAATTATTGTCCAGCTGTTGTAAAATATGATTTGAATGTGTTTAAATTTTGATTGTTTTCTTCCAATCTATCCCACCACCTTGGCTAGTTCCAACCCTGTTTGGGTTCGAAATAGTGGACATTGGGATATTTTAGGTTGATGCAAAAGGGTTTATCCATTCTTTGCTTGATTTTGACAACTATTTCTTCATTTCCTAACTTGTCTAAAAAGGGACATCACACACGCCCTCTCTAGAGGAGCGAGCCACCTTGTGGAGGAGTTTCGAGTTTCTAGGGCACAACAGAATCCAACTTGACCATCATTGTGTTTCTCACATTTTTAGCAGCTAGAATCTACATTTGGACTCGATTTTGAGCTTGGAATCCTTTACATCCAGCCACCTTTGTAAGGGTGTTCACTGCTGTCATTTTATTTAATAAAATAAATTCCAGCTGGGGTTTGAAAGCATATTTCTTAGTTAATAATTGTTCTAAAATATTTCTAAGTTGCCCTACATGTTTTGGATGGTCAAAATGATGCATTTTTAAGAGATATTGTATTTTTCTTGTTATAAAAATGAGACTACCATACCTTGTTGTCATAAATTTCAATTGCTTTGATATGTCCCCAAATGGACATATTCTTACCCCAAATGGATTTCCTACAATTCCCACTAGGGCCAAATCTGATTAATCCAAAAAGCCAAAAATCTCAATTACTATCAAACTGAAATTCAAAATGAAATTAGGCCACAAACTGAATATTTTCCTAGAAAACCCTAGTTCGCTGCCCTAGGCCAACGATTTAGCAAAAATAGCTTTTTCCACCTCAAAATACCTCCAAAAATTATGAAAATTTGTTTGCAAGTAGATAATGAATAATCAGAATAGGATCTCAATCAAATTCAAAAAATATTAATTCTGGAATTTATTAGGGCAAAAATGCAGCAGAACTTGTAAATTCAATAACTTGCAAAATACTCCAAATTTCTGGGCAAATGATAGCTCAAACTGAAGCTTGAAAAATAAGCTTTCCAATGAACCCAAAATCAGAATTTTCAATGGCAGGAAGGCATCCAAAACGGATCTGCAATTCTGGAACAATGTAGATAAACCCTAGCTGTAAGTGAAAGCTGGAAATACAATTTCGCCCCACTTAGGAAAGGCCCAAAAACACCTCAAAACTGATCAAACACTTCAGATCTGATCTCTCCTTGAATTTAGCTTGAAATCAATGCCCTAGCAATGCAAAAACTAGAAATGGAAGCTTCAACAACACTCCCAACAAACATGCAATATTCAGCCCTTGTAGGTCTTCAAACAACTCACGAACCAACAACAATAAGTCTTCAACAACTGCTGGAAAACACAACTAACTCCTTGAATTTTGATGCACAATGGAAACCCCTGAATGGAGAATCCGCAACATAGGAGAAGAGTTTTCACTCGTCCAAATGAGATTCGTGATGCAATTTTGCTTGCCGAATTCATAGGGGTAAGCAAGGGAAGGTCAAGGTCGAAGCCTAGACCTCATGCACCACTAAGGGATCTTCAAAATGCTTTAGGGAAGGTGACACTCCACATTCAAAGGCTCCAACAAAGGGACAATCGGTGTATGGGTAAAGATGCTAGGGTTTAACCTTCTAGGGACAGTCTTTGTGTCGTAAGTCATCCTTCTAACATGATCTGAGATGAGCTCGGGAAATGTGAATCATCAACCCGAATCATTATGGGAGTTGTCTCGAATCTTGTGGCGGTCATGACCAACATGTCCAGCTTCCACATTCTATTTGTAACCACCGAGTGGATTTCGACCTCAAGGAAGAGGTGCTCTTCTCCTAGTAACATTGATAAGGTATGTGTAGCTATCACAAGATGTTTGTTGGCCACTACAACTCTGAATTTTAGTAAGAAATGGAAATGCTTCAAACATGCTTTGGGCAGCCTGAAAGAGACTTTGAATTTGTTGCATGTAATGGAAGGTATTGAAATTCAGCCAAAGGTTGTCAAGATAGGAGCTCGCTTGGCATCATATAGTCAATTTAGTCAACATGAAAAGATTGGCTCAATTATGTCTTCAACAATTTCTAAGGGTATTCAGCTAAATGTTAATACAGCCATAGAAAACTTCATAAAGATGGGAATGAATGGTAGAGTTGTTTGTATATACCAAGATGTGATGGGGAAAAATAATGCGATTGGGGATGCTCTATCTAGGAAGCCAACTCCTTGTTCATTGGATGGTGAAAAGGTTGAAGAAGCTTCATTAATGATGAGAAAAACTCTTGTTTTCTTTAATGTTTTTTCCGTTTGCAAGTACAGGCATAAACAAGAGTAGGTGAGTTTGTTTTCAGCCCAAAGCAAGTGATGATGAATACGAGATTGCAGCGGAAGATGAAGACATGTCTCCACAAGCCCAAAAAGCACACCGTAAAGAAGTTGATACGGAAACCAAGGTAAAAGAGTTGCTTGACACAATTGGGGCAGCAATGAGAATGATTTTTGGTATAGCTAACATCACCTTCACCAGCCACTTGATTACACCTTTAGCTCTCATACAAAGGAATTTACAAGTTCCTTCGAACACGAGGAGTTTTTGAAATATCCCCTTTTCGGGATAAATCCTAAAACTAGTTGCAGACAGAAATTCAGATTTTTATGACAGCAGTGAATAAAATCTGAAAACACTCAAACCCCAACGCCTAGGGCAAAATTGAGATCTATCACTTCCAGCCACTCAAATTTGACGAAATTAATACCCAAGATGGCTAAAAATATATATAAAAGAATATCCAATCAGATTTTAGAAATTCTAATAATTGAATTTTTAATGATGAAAATGTAGTTGAAACTTAAAAAATTAGTAACTCGAATATACTTGGAATCTGATTACAAATGATAGCTCAAAAGATAGATAAATCCAATATCTATCCAATGCATATTCAAGCACAATTTTCCAATGGGTGGAAGATACCTAAAACTGCCCTTCAAATTTGGAGTTGAGTAGACAAAACCCTAAAAATAGTTGTTCCAAATCTGAATAGAAAATATGAATATGTAAGGCTGGAAATATGAAATATCCCTAAATACGAACAACAAGCTAGGGATATGGATCTCAAACCTTCACCGAACAATGCTCTACCAGCTAGGAATGGATCTCTCTTTGAAGTTAGGGATCTACAGACCTCGACCTCCACAAGCAAGAGAACTCCTAGAACATGCAACTCTAGGGTTTGCACAAGCAAAATCTGAAAATAGAAGTAGATGATTTCCCCTCAAACAACCTCAAGGGGAAATATATAATCATCTTCCAAAAAGATGTTATAATCTCCACCGTAGATCTGATCCAAATTAGGGAAAATCCAATGCTCACCATAAAAGAAGCCTTTATTAACTCCAAAAAGGCCAAAGAAGCCCTAGCGCCCCCTTTTGGGAATTTCCCATGTGCAAAAATTATAACTTAAGTGACTTTATTGTGCACATGTTAAAAAAAATGACTTAAGTTATCCCAACGATGAAATATAACATAAAGTACCACATATTCACCCATCACCTAAGTCAATGACGAAATATAACATAAGGTGAAGATGGTGACGAAAACCCATACCCAATAGCCTCCAACATCTCTAGCCTCTTGGGTATGACCAAGGCTAAGACTGAGTTAAGCCTCCTGTGTAGGAATGGGGACATTACATTCCTCCCTTCCCGAAATTTGCTTGCCCACAAGCAAATGCAAACCAGGATGTTGTAAAATCTGCTCTCCCTCCCAAGTAGCATCCTCAAGTGGCAAATCCTTCCACCACACTAGATATTTTGTAATAACCCTGTTTTTGAGCTTCCTTTGCCTCACCTCAATAATAGTCTCTGGTTCTAAAACCAGCTTTCCCTCATCCAAAGGTGGCAAGTCTATAGAAGGTACAATATGTTGTCCAAGTGCCCTTTTGAGGCACGAAACATGGAAGACATTGTGAATCTGCTATGTTTGGAAGCTCAACTCACATCTGACTACCCCGATCCTCCTGTATTATCTGTATGGCCCATAGAATCGTAGTTTCAACAGAAAAGCTTTGCTCTTTCAAGTGAGGATTGCTGTATGGCTCTGATCGTAGAAAAACCAAATCTCCTATCTCAAAAGACCTTAATTTTGTATCTATCGCATAAATCTTTCTACTGATTTTGTGCTTTCTGCAATTCTCCTTGAGGGCCTTGAATATCTTGGTTCTCCAGTAACCAATCACGAGCTTTGGGAGCTCGCCTATCTAATGATGCCAGTCCACAAAAGATGAAGCATCATATCCATACTGATATGCGAAAGGAACCATGCCAATACTCATTTGATAGGTGGTAAGCATAGTTTGCATACTCATACTTGGCAAGGACCAAGAAAAATTTCAAAGGCTTCGTGATACTCACCTAATGCTCCTGAATACTCGGCGATACTCGCCCAATGCTCAAGAATACTGCAACTTAAAAAGAGCGCAAATTTCTTTAATAAACATAATTTTTAAACAACACAACTACTTGGCCAATACTCGGGAATACTCGAGAATACTCGCCAATACTGGGAATACTCATCAGCAATACTACACCAATACTTGGGAATACCTGCAAGTTAACTATGGTGAGTACTCATTTGGGCGAGAATGGCGAGTACTCGCCGATTTTTACTATGGGTGGTATTGTAACAATACTCACCCAAGTGTAAGCCATCTCAACCCATGCACATTGATGTCTTCTACGTAGTTATGCGAAATAGCCCTCTATCCACTTATTGACTATCTTTATCCCCCATATGTTTTGTGGATGATATCTAGTACCATGAGTCAACTTGTGTACTGCAAGTGAAAAATCTCTACCAAAATGTGCTCATGTAATGTAATGTTCCATTTTTGGGACATTAATTAATTAAAAATATAGAGACCTTTAATCCACTCTTCCCATGGATTAAAGGATAAAAATTGGGAAAATGTCATTACTCCTTTTATTTAAAATTAAATAATTAATTCTCCTCTTATGTTTTATTTTTAAATATTAAAAGAGGGAATTAATATTCTATTTGGAGTTTGACTTTTCAGGGAAAAGAGACCCATATTAAAAGTGACCCTTCTACATGAGAAAATGTGCCAAAAGGAGGGAAACTTGGAGATTTGAAATGCCAAAGCTATATAAGGAGAAATGGCGACCCTTGGGGCATGTTGAGATTTTATTTAAAATATCTTCATGCTTGAAGAGGGATGTATGCCCATGTGATCACATTATAAAGGTGTTGTTCAACACCACCATTATTGTGGAGAGTGTGAGGCCTTCTAAGCTTCATTGAGTGAATGTTGCATGATATATTCATTCTATGTTTGGCGCATTTATTTGAGAAGGAAATCTGCATGTTATTGATTGTTATTGAGGGTTTGATAGTGATTTATAATCTGTTGTTACTGCTACATTTATTAGAGCTAAAGTGACTTGCATGGGAGGTTGTTTTGGCATGTTTGGGTGTCTTTTGAACTAGATCTGCAATCTGATCTGTATTGGCATATTTTTCCAAGTGTGGGGCTGTTATTTTGAGGGTTTTGGAAGCATAGAAAGAGCTGATAATAATTTATGCAATTTATTCTAACCCTAGTGACTGGTTTTCAGATTTTGGGGGTTGTTTTGAGGTGGTTTCAGTGATCAAAAAATTCAGATTCATAGTTCATTGGAAAGGCCTTGATTTCTAGATAATTGTGCATTTTATTTGGTGGCAAAATATGGAATATTGAGTGAGATATTAATTTTTGAAGTTTCAGTTGTTCTGGTGCATTTTTAATTAATTAATTGCTGCAATAAATTTCAGATCTGGAAAAGATTAATTTCCTAACTAGTTCTCCCATCTAACCCACTACTTTGGCTTACTCCAACCCCATTTGGGTTGTATTAATGTTGACATTGGGTTATTTGAGGTCGAGCTAAGAGGATTTAATCCTTCTAGAGTCGATTTGGTTAATTAATTTGCAGATTTAAATAATATCCCAAAAGGGGATATTACAGTGGTATCAGAGCATCTTTCCTCTACTCTTTGTGGGGAGATGCAAGGAGGAGATAAGGAGCCATTATTCTACAAAAGGAGAAATAAGGATTCAATGGAGGATGGGGCTTTCACTTCGGATCAAGTGAAGTTCCTTCAAGAGTTGATGCAAAATTGTGGCATGGAACTTCAAAAGACAATGAGTGAACAAATGTCTAAGCTCATTAAGGATGCTTTGGGTAAGGGCAAGTCCCCAAATTCTAATGGTGAAGAGAGCTCACATAGTGGGGAAAGAAACTCTACACCACCCCCTCCCAAGTTCTTCAAAGGTATCTTCTTACCTAAGGAAAACCATAATGGAGAAGAAGAAGATTTCTTTTGTGTTTTTTCTTCTGTTTCCTTTGTGGTCAACAATGGTTGAGTTAATTGATGCTCAAAGGCTTGAGTATGTGTCCTTGAGTCAAGCTACAAATGTTGGAATTTGATGAGTGAATTTTTTGCATTGAAGATGCCAATGAGGCCAAGAAGGCCCATAAGCAACCCCCTAAGGACCTTCAACAAAGATTGGAGAAAGTTTCACTTCCGAGATTTGATGGATCTAGCAAGATTTCGGTTAAAGCATGGTTGCGAAAGATGGAGACACTGCTTCTCCCTTAACCCCATGCATGAGGAAGAGGCCCTTAAGTTTGTTACACTTCACTTGGAGGGCATGGCACGAGTGGTGGTTACGTGGTATGCACACACGAGGCATGATTTGATTCGCAAAATGGAGGAGTTTAGCAAAAGAATCATGGAGAGGTTTGACCGGAAAGATCCGGAAATACACTTCCGGGAACTTGCACAACTCAAGCAAGTTCATGATGTTGAGGAGTATGTGGCAGATTTCCAAACAATTGCAGTCATGGTGACGGATGTTAGTGAAAAGAGATTGGTTGTCTGTTGGCTAGATTTTACAGGTGCATAGCATAAAACCCGAGTAGTCATGAGATAAATCTCCCTCATTTACCGGTGAGGCTCGAGTGTCAGATTTGTCAATTAAAATATGCTAGTATCTATATGGGGTTTTATTTTAAGCTGTTTAGCTCATGAACCATAGTTATGTGGAAGAGCAGCGGAAGTAAGCAAAAATTTAAGAAAGGAAATATTTAAAGAAGGGAATTACCTGCATAACAATTTGTGATATCATCTACCTCCGTGTGCATTGGACCACGAAAGAGTTCTTGGGAACTTGCGAGGAGATCAGGCTTCTTCATGTATCGATGTTCATTATGTTCACACGATCAACTCTATGCTTTTCCACTGCTGCAATAAAGGCATCACGAATGCTAATGGAAGTCACCACCTTTCGAGCGGAATCCAAACAATAATTGATGAATCAAAAAGTGCGTCAATTGCAATTATTGTTTTCCCGTAGCATCTACTTGATCTAGATGATGAATGGTAAGACACGCACACTCCATAACAAACTCAAATGGGCAATCAATGGTATGTGTAAAATGGAAACACCGCAGCTCAAATAATTCCGTTGCTTTTAATCGCATGCATGAGGGAAGTCTTCCCTGGATGGACTGGATCTATCAATCAATTCGGAAAGAGGTTCGGACCTAGATCTGTCTCCTATGTCTGCAAATTTGGAAGTGATGCATGACTTTGTTGTGCTTTCTTTTTCACCCCTCTTTGCCATGGTTGTGTCGATTTTTATCTCGAACAATTCTTTTTCTTCTTACTCGGCCGAATTCTTCAAAAGCCAGTGCAAATCTGGATAATTCTTGATTTGAAAGATATATTCAATGTATTGGACATTGATTTAAGCTTCCTTTCTTTTGTAAAGCACCACATAATGGCAATTTCCTGCAGTTAAATTATAACAAAGATGGCAACCGGAACATGAGCGAAGTGGATTTTAATCATAAAAATCTGCATAATTCAAGCCTCTGCTGCCCCAAAATTTGATGTTTTATTTGCATATAAAGCAAGCATGAATTTTACCAACTTCACTGAGCACACTGTATCACTTATGCAAACAATTATCCAGACATAAATCAACCTCAACTCATGCGCCAAAATTGGAAGCTTTCAACATTAATTTCACCTTCTTTGCGAGCAAAAATCTTCTCCAAATGGGGCGCACTTTTCCTCTGGGCTGCACTTCTCTGCCTGTGAATTAATTAATTCATCCTTATGGCAGCCCCCTTATGTAATCCTTATGATTCTATAATTAATTAATGTCTTTCCTATTCGACAATTAATTAATTAATAAGCTTCACTCTTCAAATGGGGCGCCTATTTTGTGCATGTTTATGACTGCCATTAAATAAATTAAATTTATTTAATTTTAGACTTTGCTTCGATTAACTCAAGCCTCACGGTATGCTTTGACCTTAGCCACTTTGAAAATAGGAATTAATTTAATACTTTAATACTTTAAAAGTATTATTTCTCTCCCAAAAGGAGCGCACTTTTTGACATAAAGGGGCTGCATTAAATAAATATTTTTATTTAATTTTAGAACGATCTATTTTCAACCTCCTTTTGTCCATTTACCTCTTGTTGACTTTTCCACAAGCTTTGGCGCAAAATTGGGTGAATAAATATTAACAAATATTTATTTAATGCATTATTATTAAGCAAGGTGGGTCGCACTTTGGCATAAGAAATTTCTATTTTTAAAAGTCGGATGTCAATGGGATTTTTACCTCTAAGGCAGCCCTGAAAATCCCATGATTCACTTAAGTCGTTTAACTTTCATAATGGAATTATTTACTATGCAAGACAGTGCAATAAAATCCCATGATTCACTTAAGTGATTTTTCTTTTATTCCACAATGAGAATTTTTACCTGAGAGGCGGCAGTAAGAAATTCATCCAAGCTAGCTTTTCTCTAATTTTCCCATTGTGACTTAAGTGACGTTGCTTCCATGGGAAAAAGTGCCGGGCGTTCGCAGTGTCCAGTGTACAAAATTCCCACATCTCTTGCTTCCAAAATCTCATGATCCACTTGAACCCTCTTTTTCTAAAAATGCGGCCAGCCCGAAGAGGCTTTTGGTGCACGACCCGTCTTTTCCCGAAGAGAACCAGACCTCGATGGCGAATTCCTTACGGAAAAGCGTCGTATGTGATCTTCTTCAAAGGCTACTCCAGGCCAAGAATCAGGCCAAACCGCAAAGGAATTGATCGAGAGAAATTTCACGAGAAAACAAAACAGAAAAACACAAAAAAACACAAAACGTTGCGGAAGTTACAAATAAAGCCGAGAATGCATTCTGGTTAAAACCCTACTTGGTATATGGGAATAATGACATATACAATCACAACGAGAAGTTAAGCCAGGAGCACAAATTGCCTCAAACGGGGCTCAAAATAATTAAATACAAATTTCCCATGAGCAAATCCCAACAACGAATATAACAATTGCAGGCATCCTGGGTATTTGTGAAAATTACTAATATGGCTCCTTCGGGAATATATTGACACAATACGGGAACTTTCCGGCAATAAAAACACAAAATGACCCATTATTTTAAAAGGACGAAATTTTTTCGGATAGGGTAGTCCAAAATTTCAGGATGAAATCTAAGGACACCATTGTCCTCTTCACGGAAAGCTTGGTTGAGCCTTTGAAAGGTTTGGTAAAAAATTTTAATCCTCTTTCTTTACAAGAAGCTATTACTAAAGCTTTAGATTTGGAATGTGCAGCTTATAGAGGTGATTTTGGGCCAAAAGGGCAGCGTACTAATGCCACTTATCCGTTGTCCAAAAGTGAATTTCAAGGGCAGCAAAGGTCTGATTTGCAGAAGTCCACGAAAGCACAAGGGGGACAGCCCCTTGGGTCATCAAAAGAGGCTCAAAAAGGGCCAAATCAGCCCTATGTACCGCCACATAGGAATCAGCCCCAAAACAGCATGCAAAAGGACATAAGGGATGAATTGAGAAGGAAAGGTTTGTGTTTTGATTGTAAGACTCCTTGGACAAGAGGCCACAATTGTAAGGGTAAAGGGAAAATTCATTTTATTGAAGTTATTGATTCAGATTTTGATTTGGATTCAGATTTTTGTGATACTAATGATGTGGTTGATGAGGTTGTTAATGAGCATGCACATGAGGAAGAAGAAAAGGAAGTGGAAGGTACATTTGCAGCTCTTTCCGGCACTCCCAAGTATCTTCCTTTCGGGTGGAAGGTATACTACACAAGTACAAGGTAATCATTCTAATAGATAGTGGGTCAACTCACAATTTCATTAGTGAAAAGTTGGTAACAAGGTTTGATTTGCATGTTGAAGATTTCCAAGGATTTAATGTTACCATAGAAGATGGATTTATCCTACCATGCACTAGAAGAGTTCCCAAGCTTTCCATTTCCATAGGAGATTATGAGCTTATTGATGATTTTTATATGATTGACATGGAAGATATGGATCTTGTATTAGGAGTGCAATGGTTGCATTCATTGGGGGATTTCACCCTCAATTATCAAAACTTGTTGCTTAAGTTCATGATGGGTGGCAAGAGCATCATTTTCCAAGGTATGACAAGTGGGACATCTCACACTAATTCCATTCTTTATGATCATCCACCAAGGAAGGTAGAAATCTGTTATGTATCTTTTGTAGCAGCTGATTGGAAGGATTTAATTACTTTAGAATATGCTAAAAATCAGTTTTCTAATGATTTGGTTGAAGGAGTGATTGTGGATGAAAGGTACAAGATAGTGGATGGCCTCATTATCTACAAAGGAAGGGTGTATTTGGCTCCAAATTCAAAGGTAAAGAATCTTATTTTAAAATCAGCACATGATGCTCCTTGAAGTGGACACCAAGGGTACTTCAAAACCTACAAAGTGGTAAAAGAAATATTTACTTGGAAAGATATGAAGAAAGATGTTCTTAAGCATGTTAGGGAGTGTGTTGTTTGTCAAAAGAATAAGAATGAACATACTTTTCCAGCTGGTCTTTTGCAGCCCCTTCCTATTCCATCTCAAAAATGGGAAAGCGTATCTATGGATTTCATCACCGGGTTGCCAAATGTTCAAGGTAAGAGTTGCTTGTATGTGGTGGTTGATAGACTCACTAAATATGCACATTTTCATCCACTTCCTACTAAGTTTGATGGTCCTATGATCACTGATTTGTTCAAATAAATTTTCAAATTACATGGATTGCCAAAAATTGTGATTGATAGAGACAGGAGATTTATGAGTCATTTTTGGCAAGAGTTATTCCGTTTTACTGGGACGGAACTCACACCCGGTACTAGCTATCACCCACAAATGGATGGGCAAACTGAAATTGTTAATAAGTGGGTTGAAGGGTACTTGAGTTTCTATCTTTCAGGGCAGCAGTTTGGATGGGCCAAATGGTTACACATCGCTGAGTTTTGTTACAATACCACACATCAAATGTCCATAGGTATGACTCCTTTTAAAGCACTTTATGGTTATGATGTTAATTCTTTCATGGATGTGGTTATGACATATAGTAGAGTGCCTAGTGCTCAAGATTTGGTGCAAAAAAGTGTTCATATCATGAGAGCACTCAAGGAAATTTTGCTCCAAGCCCAAAATAGGCAAAAGATGTATGCGGATCAGCATAGAAGTTGCCCCCTTTGGATGAAGAAGGTAGGTTGGTCTTAATTCCAGAATCTATTATTGATACATGTGAAAGGAACTTGAGAAGGCGTAGTATCGAAAAGAGTATTTGGTGAAATGGAAGGATCTGCCATTAGAGGATGCTACATGGGAAAGTGATTTAGTTTTGAAGCATCCAAATTTGTTATTGCTTGAGGACAAACAATCTTGGAAAGGGAGGACTATAATGTCCCCTTTTTGGGACATTAATTAATTAAAAATATGGGAGACCTTTAATCCACTCTTCCCATGGATTAAAGGATAAAAATTGGGAAAATGTCATTACTCTTTTTATTTTAAAATTAAATAATTAATTCTCCTCTTATGTTTTATTTTTAAATATTAAAAGAGGGAATTAATATTCTATTTGGAGTTTGACTTTTTCAGGGAAAAAAGCCCATACTAAAAGTGACCCTTCTACATGAGAAAATGCACCAAAGGAAGGAGGGAAACTTGGAGATTTGAAATGACAAAGCTATATAAGGAGAAATGGCGACCCCTTGGGGGCATGTTGAGATTTTATTTAAAATATCTTCATACGTGAAGAGAGATGTATGACCATGTGATCACATTATAAAGGTGTTCTTCAACACTACCATTATTGTGGAGAGTGTGAGGCCTTCTAAGCTTTCATGGAGTGAATGTTGCATGGTATATTCATTCTATGTTTGGCGCATTTATTTGAGAAGGAAATTTGCATGTTATTGATTGGGGTTTGATAGTGATTTATAATCTGCTATTACTGCAACATTTATTGGAGCTAAAGTGAGTTGCATGGTAGGTTGTTTTGACATGTTCGGGTGTCTTATGAACTAGATATGCAATCTGATCTGTATTGGCATATTTTTCCAAGTGTGGGGCTGTTATTTTGAGGGTTTTAGAAGCATAGAAAGAGTTGATAATAATTTATGCAATTTATTCTAACCCTAGCAACTGGTTTTCAGATTTTGGGGTTGTTTTGAGGTGGTTTCAGTGATCATAAAATTCAAATTCTTAGTTTATTGGAAAGGCCTTGATTTCTAGATAATTGTGCATTTTATTTGGTGGCAAAATATGGAATATTGAGTGAGATATTAATTTTTGAAGTTTCAGTTGTTCTGGTGCATTTTTAATTAATTAACTGCTGCAATAAATTTCAGATTTGGAAAAGATTAATTTCCTAACTAGTTCTTTCATCTAACCTACTACTTTGGCTTACTCTAACCCCATTTGAGTTGTATTAATGTTGACATTGGTTTATTTGAGGTTGAGTTAAGAGCATTTAATCCTTCTAGAGTCAATTTGGTTAACTAATTTGTAGATTTAAATAATATCCCAAAAGGGGATATTACATGTAATAGCCATCCTGTCATTGACAATGTTCTTAGGCAAGCCATGAAGCCTAAAAACACCTATGAAGAATGTTTGTGCTACCTGTGGTGTCTTATGCCCAAAAGGCATAGAAAAGAAATGGGCATACTTGGTCAATCGATCGACCACCACATAGATGCAATCGTGCCCATGTACTAGGGAAGGCCTGTAGTAAAATCCATAGATATGCTCTCCCATTTCTGCTCAAGGATAGGAAGAGGCTATAGAAGTCCTATTGGAAAAGTATGCTCAGCCTTGGTTTGTTGACAAACCAAACACTCCCTAATATGGTTAAGGACATCGTCCTTTAACCCTTTCCATGCGAACCTCTCTTTGATGTATCTGTAGGTCTTAAAATACCCAGGATGTCCTACTAAAGGTGTATCATGCATTGCTCGAAGGATCTTCTCCTTCATCTTGGACTCTAGTACAAGGAAAATCATATCCTTGTAGTATATGAGGTCATTCAAGACTTTGTATCTATCATCTTGGATAATACCATCCATGATTCACATGCAAACTGACTCTTGGAATACTCAACAAGTATGTGAGCCTTCCAATCAACTGAAATCTCTGACATAGAACTAATCATAGAATCAAGGTAAGGTCTCCTAGATAAAGCATCAACTACCACATTATTCTTACCTTTTGTGTACTCTATGTCAAAGTCATAAGCATGTACCTTGTTCACCCATCTCTGTTGGTGGTCATTGAGATCCTTTTGCCCCAAGAAAAACCTCAAACTGTTGTGATTGACAACAAATTTGTTGTTCACTGAATCTTTATCGAGAATTTGACCAATGCATGCATAATGGCCAACATCACCTTGTCATAAATTGAGTACCCCCTCTCCTGATACTCAACTTTCTGTCAGAATTTGACCAATGCATGCATAATGGCCAACATCTCCTTGTCGTAAATTGAGTACCCCCTCTCCACAATACTCAACTTCCGACTCTCATAGGCATTGGGATGCCTATCCCTAATGCCCTCACCTAATGTATCACACTCGAGTACAAATGGCCAAGTGAAAATTGGTAGTGCAAGGACTGCACATGAGCTCATCACCAAGGTTGATCAAATACCTATTGTCTTTAAATCTAACCAAGAAAAAGCCCCTTCTTGGTCAAGTTTGTCAATGGTGTAGTCAAGTGAGAGAAGCCCTCACAAACCTCCTGTAGTAAGTACATAAACCTAAGAACCCTCTCAAATGTGTCAAAGTCCTCGGTGGTGGCCAATCCAATATCACTTGAATCTTTTCCTGTCAACCTTGACTCCACCTCCTCTAATCACATAGCCCAAGTATAATAGCTCTGTCATGCCAAACTCGCACTTAGAAGCCTTCGCATATAGCGAACTAGCCTCCAAGATACTCAATACCTCATCAAGATGTCTCATGTGATCCTCCCATGTCCTGCTATAGACCAAAATGTCATCGAAGAATATCAACACAAACTTCCATAGATGGCGGTTGAACACATGGTTCATACAGGACTGAAATGTAGCAGGTGCATTAGACAAACCAAACGACATCACAAGAAACTCAAAGTGACCGTAGTGGCATCTGAAAGTTGTCTTACACATCCCCCTCTCGACCTTGATATGACTAAGTATATCGATCGCAAATCTATTTTAGAAAAATAGATTGCACCATATAGCTCATCCAACAACTCATCAATACGAGGCACAAGATACTTATTCTTAATGGTTTTTGTATTCAAGGCACGGTAATCTATGCACATATGCATGGTTCCATCCTTCTTTACCAAAACAACCGAAGAAGCAAAGGGACTAGAATTGGGCCTAATATGTCCCATATCTAGGAGCTCATGTATGGTCCTCTCAATCTCATCCTTAAACCATTTGGGGTGACGGTAAGGATTTGTGACCACGGGCTTGCTGTCCTCAAGCTCGATCACATGCTTGAACCCTCTATCTAGAGGTACACCTGGAGGTATATCGCTAAAAACTGCACTATGCTTGTCCAGTAGGGCATGGATATCAACATGATACTATGGTCTATCCTCATCTGAATTCTTGGTCGAAACCAAGCACTAAACTGCCCAATCCACATCATTGTGCCTGAATATCCTCTCCATCTATTTGGTTGTGACAACTCTGGGTGCATCTGAAGATAATCCTCTCAAGACCACATTCCTACCATCGGACTTAAACTTCAGCTCCATCGTCTGAAAGTTAGTCCGAAACTCACCAAGTGAGTGAAGCCACTATACTCCAAGCACTATGTTGGTCTCACCAATACCAACAATATAGAAATCCTCGTAGCTATCAGTTACCCATAGTGATGCTCAACCGTGGGACCTCTCGTGTACATCTCAAGGACTCACCATTGGCCATAACAACGTTGAAGCCCTCAAAATTTTCTGTCTATAGACCCCATCTCTCCACCAAAAAGGCATCAACGAAATTGTGGGTGGCCCCACTATCAATAAGCACTACCACACGATGTCCCTGCATGACTCCTCGAACCCTGAATGCCTTGTACCTGGGGGTACTAGACAATGTAGTTATGGTCTCAACGGGAAAAGTCTCCTCTGCAGTCTCAACATCAGCACTATCCAATGCATCACCATCATCAAGCTCATGAGGTTCTAATACCTCATCTCCCTCATCATCACTATCCTCATAGACCTCAATATATTGGGCCTTGCCCTTCCCAAAGCAATTATGTCCACGTGTCCATGGTTGACAACACTCGAAACATAGTTTCTTTCGCCTCAAATTCCTCCTAAGCTCGGTGAAATGTTTGCCTTCCTTGCAAGTCCTGTCTCCTATCATCCCGCCAGGTGGAGGCACTTTCTATTGAACTCTGGGTGTAAATTTAGATTTTGGAGTAGACAACTCCAAATCTCGAGCTCTCCTAATGGCCTCATGTAATGAAGGAGGTTCAAATGCCTTCACAAATCCAGCCAAAGCATCTGTCAACCCTGCTATGAATAATGAAATCAACCTCATCTCGGAAATATCAAGAACCATCATTGAAACTCTGAAAATCTGCAATGTAGACATCCAAGGAACCTGTCTGTCTCAAGTGAGTCAACTCCCTAAAGAATCTATCAGGATCTCTCCTATCAAATTTGTCCTCTAACCTCCGTGTGAACTCTGTATATGTAGTAATGTGCATGTGCCCTTGTGTCACTAGTCCATGATGCCACCAATCATGTGCATCTCCCTCAAGATGTAGGATTGCAAACTTAATTGCATCCTCCTCATGCATGGGGTTCAAATCAAAATAGGTCTTCAACTTTTGTACCCATGACCGTGCGGTACACTTCTTAGAGCCATCAAAGTGTGGAATAGAAATCTGCCCCAAATGCCTTTGTAATTCAGGTACCGGCATATGATGATCTCTCTTGGGCTTGCTACCAATCTTCATCCTACAATAATCTGGAAATGGCATATTATCTCTGAAACCCTTGCTCAAAGATTGATATTTCCTCCAAGAAGAATCCTCATCAAGCGCATTTGTTGGCTCCCCACATGTGATGCTTCAGAATATTTCAAGAAAGAGGGCTCATGAAGACTCAAAGGCTTGTTAGAAGAATGGGGGATTGCTGCCCCAAATTATTGTTCTCACCTTTTTCCCTATTATTCCCAGATCTGATCTGATTCATGTTTTGTGTGAGCTGGCTCAAGTAGAGGTTGGTTGTCTCTTGTTGTTTCACCATGTTGATGAACATTTTCTTCATAAAATCCTCATTGAGCTCTTCCACATTCTCTTCCTAATCTGCCATATTTTGACCTTTTGAGGTGTATTCCTCCTAGAATATACCTTCATTCACTACCCAAATAGGTTGTAGGAAAGGTGGCTTTGATACCACTGAAATATCCCCTTTTCGGGATAAATCTTAAAAATAGCTATAAACTAAATTCTGATTTTTATGACAACAATGAACAAAATCTCAAAAACGCCCAAACCCCAACACCTAGAGCAAAATTGAGATCTATCACTTCCAGCTATTCAAATTTGACAAAATTAATACCCAAGAGATGGCTAAATATATATAAAAAAAGAATATCAATCAGATTTTAGAAATTCTAATAATTGAATTTTTAATGATGAAAATGTAGTTGAAACTTAAAAAATTAGTAACTCTAGAAATACTTGGAATCGATTACAAATTACTTGGAATCGATTACAAATGATAGCTCAAAGGATAGATAAATCCAATGCATATTCAAGCACAATTTTCCAATGGGTGGAAGACACTGAAACTACTCCTCAAATTTGGCGAGTAGACAAAACTCTAAAAATAGTTGTTCCAAATCTGAATAGAAAATATGAATATAGAAGGCTAGAAATATGAAATATCCCCAAATATGGACAAGCTAGGGATATGGATTTGAAACCCTCACCAAAGAATGCTCTACCAGGCTAGGAATGGATATCTCACCACCGAAGCTAGGAATAGTTTTCATGCTTTCTATGTAGTTTTAGGTTAGGGTTTGATGTAATAAATTCATATTCAGCATATTTGAATAAATATTGCAGTTGGGTATTTTCAGTTTTGCATATTTCAGTGATTTATTATTATTTAGGGTTTATATCAGCATTGATACTCGGAAAAATTACAAAAAAAAATCAAAATATTGGAAAAATTTATAAAAGGGGCAATTATAGCCATAGTTACCATGTTCGAAAAGTTTGGATAGTTTGAAAGGGGAAAAAGTTCGGAAGTTTGGAATTTTTCAAAAGGTTCGGTTCGGTTCGGTTTGGAAAATTTACAAATATAAAATATATATAAATAATAAATACCATACATATATGATGATAGTTGAAAAGAAAAACCAATTACACATAATAATAAATAAATATATTATCTATGGAGTTTTTCCTTTACATGCATAGGTATTAGTGTTTCTTGTTCATTTTTGTTTTGTGTTGAAGTTCTTTTAATTTAAATGCTTTAAATTTTTAATTAAAAAAAAATAAATAATGTTCGATCGAACTTGTTCGGTAAGTTCAGTCAGACCAAAAAGTATGGTTCAAAATGAATTTTCACCAGGTTCGTAAGAACATGGTAGCTACGATTATAGCCCATCTGTTTGAGGATGATCCATTGAACTGAAATTCAATCTTCTGCCCAACTTTCTCCAAAACATTCTCTAAAAGTGTCACACGAACCTTGTATCTCTATCTAGTAGGACCGATACTATGCTTCTTGGCAACCCATGTAATCTTAGCACTTCCTTGAAAAACGAATTTGCAATGTGTGTGGCATCTCTTGTCTTCATACATGTTGCAAAGTGTGCCATCTTCGAAAATGTGTTAACCACGAAGATAGAAATATTACTACTTCGAGTTCTTGGCAGCCCAAGAATGAAATCCATCCTTATCTACTCCCATGGCCTCTCTAGAATTGGTAAAGGCTGATATAAACAAGTGTTCTGATTTTTTCCCTTAGCATGTTAGCAAACTCTACATCCGTCCATGAATTTCTTCACATCTACTCTCATCCTCAGTAAATAGTAACTCCCATTTAGCTGTGTTAGTGCTTTGTCAACACCAAAGTGACGCAAAGGGCCTCCATTATGCTTCTCCTTAATCAAGTTCTCCCTCATGCAACTTTGGCATATACAAAACAATGTCCTTTGAACAAAAAACCATCCTACAACAAATACTCCAGCCATGGAGTTCTATCCATGCTGATTGGATTCATGCACATTGCCCATGCATCTCAAAAATCCAAGTCTTCCTCATATAACTCCTTCATTGAGTCAAACCCATTGCCTTCTACTTTGATCTCATTCATCACAAGAACTCTCCTCTGCAAACTTATTTGATTGGACACTCTTGTGTTTCAAAACAAAAGATTAACTTTGAAGAAACTCAACCCACTTCATGTAAAGCTGATTCAACTTACCTTGGTTGTTTACAAACTGCAGTGCTTGATGATTCATGTACAACACAAATTCTTTGGGCAACAAATAGTGCCTCCACTTCTTGAGAGCTTATATCATAGCATCAAATTCTTGATCATATACTGACTATTTACACTTTGTTTCTTTCAACTTCTCACTAAAGTAAGCAATGGGCTTACCTTCTTGACTCAAAACTGCTCCTATGGTTGTCCCACTAGCATCACAATCAACCTAAAAGACTTTGTTGAAATCCAACAATGCTAATAATGGCTGTTATGTTACTTTCTTCTTCAAAAACTGAAAACTCTCCTCTACTGCAATAGTCCACTCAAATTTCTTGTCACCTTTCATGGTTTTCGTAAAGGGTATACATATACCAAAAACAAATAATGAATTTTCTGTAGAAACTTGCTAACCAATAAAATTTTCTTGCCTCAAAAATATTAGAATATAAGGCTTATCTTTTACTATTAAGTCACTATCAGTTGAGAATTAACTAACGTTCAGTTGTAACCACTTCAACCATTTTGTATCTATCTCTTGCATGATAAAATGATGGCCACACAATCTACAATGTGTGCATTTTGGTTTCTCTTCATTTTTTTGTTCACATCTTCTAACATTGGTATCAGAGCCATTGATGCTTGAAGGGGCTCAAGATCTGAGGGCACGTATTTCAAATACATAACTCACCGAAGGAGCAATAGTTGAAGGCGTCAAAGGAGTAGAGATCAAAGGGAAGACATTGAAAATGTCAAAAGGGCACCAAAAAATGCACATTTTTTGGACAGAAATGCAATCATGATTCCTTTTTAGGGCATGAATTTTTCTAGTAAAAGTATGCTACAATACTTTTATTTTGCTGCATTGAATAGACTTTTTATAGGTCAGAAGTCAGTTTTTCTTAATAGACTGTAATTTCGTTAATTTGTGGCTTAGAAAGTCATATTGGTGTGAAAAATGGCAAACATTCAAAACCAAATGAAGTTAATATAGCCATTGTTCAAGATCCACCGGATGTTGAAAGTGGTGAAGAATTAAGCGATGAAGAATATATATTTTAAAAGAAGCCCCACAATTTGAAAACAAGAAGGGATCAAGTATAGATGAAGCTAGGCATTTATGGTTGTCTTGTTAGTTTGGGAGTTTGTGGATCTTGGGAATTATACCCTTATGAGGGTCATGAGACAACTTGATGGAACATTGTGGATGTAGCTCAATATGGATGGTTCTCCAATAATTTGGAAGGTTCGTAATTCGGGAGTTTGGGGAGGTGGAATCCGGGAAATGGGAATTCAACTCGGGAGTTACACCTTTACGAAGGTTACGAGGCAACTTGATGGAGCTCTACCTGGTCAAAGAACTATTTTCAAAGAGAAAGCTTTTGATGAATGTGTGGCCGTGCTTGGTTATGTTGTTTTAATTTTCTATCAATGGGTTTGGTTTTATTTTTGTACAGTAAGCCTTAAGAGGGGGTATTAGAATATAAGGCTTACCTTTTATTATTAAGTCACTATTAGTAATGTACTAACTAATGTCCGGTTGCAACCACTTCAACCTTTTTATAACTCTCTTGCATAATAAAATGACAGAACACAATCTATAATGTGTGTATTTTGGTTTTATCTCCGTTCTTTCTTTGTTCACATCCACTAAACAATTTCTCTTACCTTCTCTAGATCTAGTTTCAACCCTTCGTGTGAGATTACAAATACCAAATAGATTATCTCTTCCTTCATGATGCTACATTTATTTAAGTTGACCAGCAACTTTTCCTCCTCCAACCTTTGGAATACCAATCTCAAATGCAACAAATTTTCCTCTAGTTCTACTAGACTTCAAAATGTCATCAAGATACACAATGACAAACTAACCCAATTGAGGTTTTTGCGCTTCATTCATGAGTCTCATTAATGTACTCAGAACATTTGACAACCCAAATGGCATGACAAGCAACTCATACAACCCATTCTGTCTTGAATGTGGTCTTCCATTCATCACCTTCTCTAATCTGAATTTGATGATATCTGCTCTTCAAATCAATCTTGGTGAAGTATCTTGCTCCACTCAAACTATCCATCAAATCATCCATCCTTGGAGATGAAAATCAAAAGTTTACAGTGATCTTGTTGACAGCTCAAGAATCCGTACACATCCGCCATTCTCCACCCTTGTAAGATGCCAATACTACTGGAATTTGATGCAGTCATGGTCAAGGGTCCCAATGAAAGGATGTCTTAGACCGTGCAACCTTAATAATCAACACACGGAGTGGAATTCCCTGTAACAGCACATTTTTATACAAGATGGGAAATTCATGACCCTGAAGAAAGATGGCAAAATAGGTGTCAAGTTCTTTTTCTATCAAGTTAGTTTCATAAAATTTTGGGATCACTAGTGCTTCACAAAGGTCGGGTAGTTAAAAAAGGATAAGCAAGGCTAACATTTCAGGCTCCTCATATGTTTGATACAGGAGAGAAGAATTCATACAGCATGTATTCCAAAATGGTCATCTACCAAAACCTTTTGGACACAACTACAGGCAAAATATAGCTTTTTATTCATCGCCCATCTATCTTAGCAAGGCCCTATTTTGGAGTAAACTTGGATGATTACAGATATCTGCAAGGAATTATGGTATAAGGTAAGGCTGTTTTCCCTAGACTATCTTATATAAGGTAAGGCTGTTTTCCCTAGACTTACTTTGAAGATAAGATGGAAAGCCGCTTTCATGGAAATAATTCTCCAATCCATTTTAGATACCTGAATAATTTTAAAGGAATTTGGCCATAACATGTTCAACAAAGGATTAATGGTTTCTGTACACAAGAAGATTCTTTGCCCCTTGGGACTAAAGGCATACAATAAAACTGCTTGCTCTAGACTTACTTTGGAAGACAAGATGCAAAGTCACTTTTCAGGAAAATAACACACTGCTCCTTTTAAGTCACTTTAAACATTTAAGAGGCGATTCGGCTATGCATGCTAGACAGAAAATTAATGGTCTGCACAAGGATGTAGATTCTTTGCTACTCAGGAGAACCCAAATGCTTGCTTTTCTAGCTTTTATAGGATGATGTCTTCTGCGTAACTTTGATGCTCAGGTAATCTACACTTCATGTTTCTTGGTGTAATATCAGATGGCTTGGGAGGTAGAAAATTTAGCTGTGTCCCAAAACAGCAATTACTGACACGCAGCAGCAAGGATGAACCATAATTTTGTACTGGGTTTTCATATAACCAATAGTGGCCAATGTGCAACAGAATAAAAAGAAAAAGGAGATGAAGATCAAGAAAAACAAAAACAATTTTAACAACCAATTAGAAACTTTTTATTTGAAATGTAAGAAAGAAGACAGAAGAGACTAAGACTCCACAACTCTTATGAGACATACCAGTGCTCGCAGAATCTTATGAGGCATATCTGATGAAAGTTCTCTGCATATATTTTCCAACACTAATTCTGTCACAGATGATGTACAGGGACTTGCGAGAACTGGAATCATGCACTGAGAATTTTGGTCCTGAGTTAAATGGACAACAGCAGAATCAAAGGCCAATAGTAACAAAATAATCAAGGGTAAGGTTCAACGATATAAAAACACATCTAGTAAAACGTGGGAGATCTGTCATTAATGTCATATATTTGTCTAAAAACTTCTAATAAATACACAGGGAAATCAAAAAAAAGATATTCAAGTTGCCAGAGAAAACATATAAAAGAACTGGAGATAACAATGCAATTTTTCTTTAGCAAGATAAACCTTTGCCATATTAAACAGAACCATAAGACTTCAACCAGTGCAAATCAAATAGCTTGCAGGAATTAGGAATTATGTTGCATTTAGACTGGAAGAATGATAGCTTATTGATGGGCTCAATATGAAAAAATCTAACTATAGTGACCTCACACTACGTACTCAGATTAATTCGAAAGGGGGCAATCTGGAATACTTTTTCTTCTAGAAAACAGCTTTAAAATAGATAGGCATAAAAGAGTAGTCCTGGCTGTGCACACTTGAAGTATGGAATAGACAACCCCACCAAATAGTTTCCAATTTTCGCTATTTTGTATCAACTACTTTGGAAGAAGAAGAACCAGAAAGAAATATAAAAGAAGCAGAAAATACAGACAGCTTAATATCGGAGAGATTCTTTACAGTGCAAATATTGGAGAGATTCTTTACATAAAAATCCATGAAATGCAGAAAAGTGTGGATTTCGCTCACAAAAAATTAAACACTGACTTGCAATAAGAATACAGAGAAACTGACCAAACCTTCAGCAGCAAATTGACGAACCAGGTTGGTCTTCCTCCAATGACTACAATTGCAGCTACATTTTTAAGTTACCTGAATTGTACAACTGACCTATACCAAACAAAATGTCAGGATGATTTGCATCAGTTAGAACAACTATCTTGTGTGGAGTCCCTTTGTACTTCTGAATTTCTACGAGCAAATCTGAAATGCTCGACGTGGCAAGGATAAACTTTGTAACTTTTGTGGACAGGTCCACTCCATGCAGAATTTCTGCATCCAGTGTTGCAGCTATGTCTTTGACCTGTACTACCAAAAACTGAAATCCTTATCTACTTCACATCAAATCAAAAGGAAATATATCAATGTTATGTGCCAACGTACTCTATGAAAGATTAAAGTAGCTACAAAGAGTAGAAGAGGACTCATAAGGCAGTAGGTAAAATATTATAGAAAAAGGTGACTGAAGAAATTATGAAAGACTACCTGACAAGATAGAAGAAAACGATCTTCAGGGATAGCACCAAAGTAGTTAATGCTTCTATCATCAAAAAGGTTCTGTAATGAATTTTTATTTTTAGTTAGCTGGGGCAAGTTGTACACTATGGCTCCCATGACATCAACATGATTATGCTTAAAAGCCAGCTCATTAACTTTGATATTATCAAGCAATATTTGTTTCCAGTCAGATTTTTCTGATTCGACACTTCTGTCACTGGTATTGAAAGCTCTTCTAGCATTTGCAACCAGTAGTGAAGTAGTGTTCAATGTATATGCAATATCTACATTCAGATTTAAAGCACCATCTTCAGAGCCTTTTAGGTTCGTCCCTTCCACAACAATAAAATCATGATTCTCTCTGAAAGTCATGTATGCTGCAATATGTATGGTAAAATGATCAGCAATTTGACCCCAAACTTTGTATCTGATGGCAAATTCAACTTAAACTAGAAAAGAAAATACAAACAATCAAGATCCCTAGTCTTTTTCAATAATATTTAATCACTCTTTATTTTAATGATTTATATTGAATAAATAATGTATAGAGCAACTGATCTTCTCAAAATGGAGTACTGTTGCAGCCCCTGTTCAACAGAAAGCAGCCCCATAATTGCAGGTACTGTTTGGCAGTGTAGATAGAAATGAACAATTCCCCAACAAACTACAACAAGAGAAATCCTTCAACAACAAATAAAAAGCACCAAGAAACATACATGTTATGTTCAAACTTCACATTTATCTGTAAAGGTAGTTCAATAACATGGCTCAAGCAGAATATCAGCACCTAAAATAAAATTTCACTAAAAACACACCCAATAACTGCTCAGAGAACACAACTATAACCCAAACACTATTCCACCCCATAATACCAGAGATTAGTTATCAATACAAAACACACAATGGTAAGATAAAAATTTTACTAGAAATGGGAGTATTTTACCAAATATTTCATCTCCGAAACAAAATCCTAGTTTCCATGAAAACTACAAGAAGGGACATAAGCTACTACAAGAGAATATTTAAAAAGTTTCCCGACAGTATATGGAAAATCCGCTTACAATTTAACCATGTGAGGCCAATGGACCACCTTGGAAGCCATGGCGCAACCCCACCATGGCGCAACCCCACCATGAAACTGTTTATATATTTTGACAGCTTCTCAATCATTATGCAAAACTTGTAATGAAATGTTTTACCCGTTGAAAGATAAGGAATTAATATTCCTTAATGTATATGAAAGTGGGTAAAAATCAAGTGATTAAAGAATGTGTTCAAAGGTTAATGGTCAAGAGAAATAAGGAATTAATACTCCTTAGTTTATATTAAAGTGGGTAACAAGCAATTGAAAAAGAAAATATAAAGATAAAGACTTATGTGTGAAAAAGCAAAATATATACCCTAGTAAAAAGAAAGTGGTGTAATGAAGTTTGTATTAAAGATTCATTGATGACATGACCATTCATTATGAATGAGTATGTTGGTTATACAGCTAACTTGGAAAACTATTTAAGGTACGGAACTCCTTGGAACTAGGGCATTCAAGATCTCTCGGTGACAAAGCAAGGTAGGTGGTGGGCATAGGAGAAGGGGCATACGGTGTGTGTCCAACCAAGGATACAATGCATACCTTGGATTGTTCTTGACCAGGGAAAAGTATATAAGAAATTGATTAATTCCTCCTTGTGGCCATAGCTTAAGGACCTATGCTTTTGATCACAAGAGAGAGTAGGGTCATTTCGTAGCAAAATAAAATATATGTATTCTAACCTTGAATTAATGAAAAGACAAGTATTCTTGTCGATTATTTGATCTAAGGAATTATAGTTTTTGGACCATAAAATAATATTTAATTTAATACAGTTGATCTAAGTTTTAGATGGAATCTTTATTTTGTTGGGTTTAATGTAGGCTTAGGAAATAGCCCTATAACATTTTGGTATCAAAATTTATAATCCTAAAAGGCTCGTGAGATAGGTGAAATAAATGTATGAATGATATGAATGAATTTAATATATGTAAACAATTTATTGGAAGAGAAAATCAAGGGTGAAGGAGAAACATGGAGGCATGGACACCTTGAAGAGACATTGAGAAAGGGTCCATGGAGTGGTTCCAAGAGGAGGTATAAAGTACACCCCTTAAAATGTCCTAGTCGGGGCTTGTTATGCTTAGTAAGCATTGAAATTGCAAGTATTGCATCTTGTTCCTCCTTATTTGGGTGTTGCTCTCTACTTTGAGTCCCCCCTTGAGGAGATTTCTATCCCTAGAGTTGATCCACTTTACTTAATTTGAAAGACGTTATTTTGTATACCTTTGGAATTTACTTTAATTGTTGGATAAATATTTATCTAAAAAAATTGAGTAATATATATTTAATTAGGGCATAAGATAATTTAAGGTAGAACTAGGGTTTTTCATACAATATATTTACTTAAAATTAAATATGTAAACCGATCTCGCAAATGAGGCTCATGACATTTTGGGAGATAGGCTCATCACATTTTAGTATCAACTACATTTGTTGCGGATGGGCCATAGTGGGGGAAAGAAGTTGTTGATTTACATATTGAGGGGGAGAAAGTTTTAGGGTAGATAAAATCCTTTCCGAGAAAGGATGAGGAATAATTCAAGCAAGTGTTGAGTTTTATATGGAGTGTGTTGAGCCTTGGGAGGCCATTATCTTAAAGAGAGCCTTCTAGGAATTGTCAGGGTCATTAAGAGACATATATTGCTTCTTAAAAATATCAAATTTCATAGCATGATGTCCTAATATCATTATGATATATGTCGTGAGACAAGTTGCAAATATTCATTAACAAAAATTGATATAGAGATTAAGTTGTTAAGGTGTTTGTCAAACTACGATTAGGTATAGAAGTTTTGGGTAGAGATCATGTGCAATTTGTAAAGGGGATTGAATTTCTAAAGATGAGTTAATTAGTTAAGGCGAACGAGTAAAGTACAATGATTTATGTTTGTATAAAATTTTGATCCTCTATATCAAATGGAGACGTTAAGGTGTTATAAGGAGAGACTACCCATTATAATTACAACTAATTAAAGTAAAATCACAAGCAAGATTGAATAATGATGAAAAAGTTGAGGTCTTTAACCTTGACTAACTTGGTAAAGGTATCGAATGCATATCGGTGACAATTCGGGGACGCCCAACTTGTCAATATTTGAGACATCCAATAATGAATCACATTCAATCCTTTTGTGTGTTATTAAAATATCATATGGTTCGTGACTGAAAATTGGGTTGATATTATATTTAAATTGAATGTTACATCTAGTAGAATAAAGAATAATGAATGCATAGTTGATAGTAATTGAAATTACACATATTTTTAGGATCGCATCTTTTGTACAGCCCTAAGCACAAAACTTAAGTCAAATGTGAAAGAAAAATACAATGTTAAACCAGTCCAAATATGGCTCTATTGAAACCATAATCGCAACCCGATGTGACATGCAACAAATCTTGATTACACAACACATTTTGCACATCACACACAACACAACAACAATTCCTCCATCCTTTCCTAACCGTGTAAATGCTTCAAACCCTTTTCACCAATGCTCAAATTCTTGCAAAAGACGGGTAGCCAATGGTGTTAATGCAAACTCTCGAGTACCGGTGACAATGAGCCTACCCAAGGATTTCTTGGCCCTCAAGTCATCCTAAATTTGAACACACAATCTAAACCCTTGGTGAATGTGGTTTTGTCTAGTTTGGAGACTCCTAGTCTAGTGTCCCGAGATGTCACCCCCTGAAACTGCGGGACTACCCCTTTTAAAAAATTCCGTTCTTTTCAAAGTAATGGGTTGTTTTGTGTTTATTTTGCCTGCAATTGTTTGCATTGCTCTAAGGTATCCCCAGAGAGTCATAAAAGCCAAATTCCCCAAATACCCACATGCTAAAACTCACTCTATCCCTTCATGGGTTTTGTCTTGAGAGAATTTTATTTATTTATTTATTAAATAAATAAAGTTCTTTTAAAAATAGATTGAGCTAAAATTGGAGGATTTAGGTTATATAAAGCACTTCACCCCATCATTATTACCATAGAACATTCACCCGGGGAAGAATTTTTGCAGATCAACTAAATGGAGAAATTTTTCTAGCAATTGCCCGCAGATTGTTTTTGTTTTGTTTTATTTCTTTTTGTCTGTGTTTTGGTTTGTTTTCTCCAGCAATTCCCGTAGCCTATTCATTCTTCCTGCTAGATCTTTCCCTAGGCCTAGGGTTTTGAAAAGCTATCCAATATTTTTAATTACTAATTTGTCTAAAGGTGATCAGAGCTCATGATTCTTTCAGAGATTGCAAGAAGTCGCTTGGTCCAAAAAGGTGCAAAAATGGATTTTATGAAAATAAGAAAAATATTGCCATCAATGTGTAGAGCTCGAGAAAATATGCACTTTTAGAGAAAACGGCACCTAAAACGGAGCCACAGAGTGAAAGTTATGGCACTTGCAAGTTTTTGCTGCTACATCTTCCTGGACCCTTTCCAAAAATGGAAAATTTTATTTTGTTCTTGTGTTTTCTTCACTGAAAATCCAAAAATGGAAATAAAATGTTGCTGATGAGTTTTCACGCGACTTTAAAAGCAGAAGTCATGCAAGTCGCACTTTTTGGAAAGAAGCATTCTTCCATGCAAGTCACACTTTTGGAAAGAAGTTTTCTTCCATGCAAGTCGCATTTTTGGAAAGAAGTTTTCTTCCATGCAAGTCACATTTTTTGGAAGGATGGTTTTTAAGTGCCAGTGGGAATTTTGGCGCTGCCTGGAAGGTGAAAAATTCCCATGATGGAAGTCAAGTCACTTAAGTTGCCAATGGGAATTTTGGTCTTTGGAAGGCAAGTGAGAATTTTTGCTTGCCGGAAGCTTGTTTTTCCCATCATTAAAGTCAAATCACTTAAGCTGCCAATGGGAATTTTGGTACCGCGGGAAGATGGGAATTTTATGCCTTCCTGGAAGGTTGTTTTTTCTCATCATTAAAGTCAAATCATTTAAGCTACCAATGGGAATTTTGCTAGTGGCAGGCAGTGGGAATTTTATGCCTGCATGGAAGGTTGTTTTTTCCCATTATGAAAGATAAATCACTTAAAGTACCAATGGGAATTTTAGAGCTGCCAGGAAGGGTAAGAATTCCCATCAAGGAAGTTTTATTCACCCATGCAAGTCACACTTTTGGAAGGAAGGCTTTAAGCTACCAATGGGAATTTTGGTAGTGGCAGGCAGGTGGGAATTTTATGTTTACCTAGAAGGTTGTTTTTTCCCATCATTAAAGACAAATCACTTAAGTGAAGGATGGGATTTTTGGAGCTGCCTTGACAAGGTAAAAATTCTCATTGCTTTGACTTCTTATTTTTAGCATATCTTCTAGCCAAAAAGTGTGACCCATTTTGGCATAGCTAAATGCCTAAAAGCTGATTTTTTTATTAATTGTCGGGAAGCATCCAGTTTTGGCGCCTAGGGTTGGAGAAGCTTTCTTTTTATTATTCAGAGCATCTGCATGTTAATGAATACTTCATTTATGCCCATATTGGTGAAGAAAGCAGAAGTCAATGTCCGATACATTGAATATATATTCGAATCGAGGAAAAAATAGATCCAGCTCTCATAATTGCAAAGACTTCCGGCAAAAATTCATTCTCTTGTTTCTAATGCAGCCCATGTGGAAGTCATTGCATGGAAAATTCCTTTCAGGAGCTTGTGCATGTGCTCTCAATCTTCTAGTTGAAGCCTTCATTGAATTTACTTGTATTTTTCTTCACCCGGAGTGTTGTCTTAATTTAAAATTGCTCATATGCAATTAAAAATAAAGATGATGAGTTTTGTCTCGAATTGTTTACAGCAAAGCATTTTACTGGTGCACGTCTTGGAGAGAAGAACTGCAAAAGCTTCAAGTATAAGAGGGAAAACAGTCAGAGGCAACACCCGCAAGCAAAATCACAATCAGCTGCTTCCAAATCCAGTTTGGTGAGAATCAAAGGAAATAATTCAACAACATATGGGAGAAAAAGGCATCTCAGATTCAAAGCATAGATATCATTCAGATCATTCATTGCTAAAGTGAATGAAGCAGAAGTTCAATACAGGTTGGATCAACATGCAGAGTATGGAAGAAGAACAAGGTGGAGTGTTAAACAGCCTTTCTTCTAATTTCTTCTCCTCTTTCTTCTTATTTCTCTTATTTTCTCCGACAAAGTAATTGAGTAATCAATTAAATTGTAAAACTTAAGTAATTGGTTTAAAAGTCATTACTTCAAGTTACTGGAAGAAGTCAATTACTTGGAAATAGGTGGTAAAACATGCAAAATAGAAGGTTCTATTTTCAGTTATAAATCATGCATGTCATGCAAAGAGGAATTCTAGGAGGAAGATTGTCAATGCTTCCCTTTTTCATAGCTTCCACATGTGGCAATTCATTAAAAACTTCATATTTGTAATTGCCCTCTATACACTATAAATAGAGGAAGAGCCTACGGGTTAAAGGATCACAATTTGTTAATCAACATTCTTGAGTTCCAAACTTTGTGTCTGTAACCCTTGATGTCATTTTTGTGAAAGTTGAGGAATTGAATAAAGGCAAATTTCTGGAGAAATTTGTGTCCACTGGTGCATTTGCTTCTTACTTCTGTGTGGATCTTTAGATAAACTTTGTGTTATCTAAGATTTAGATTAGAAGCTTTTCTTTTCCTTTACTCGAATATTGTGAGATCTACTCGTTTATTTAATCTGCTGTATGAGACCAACTCGTAAACTATTGGTTCAATTACATATCTTCCTTTCTTCTTTCCCAAATTTCATTATTTCCCCCTCTGCAAATATCTCTTTACAGCTGCTTAATTGCTACGGAATTGCTTAGCTATGGTTCATGAGCTTTGCAGTTAAATTAAGACCCACAGATAGTTACTAAGATCCATAATTAACATACATCTTACACGGGAGCCTCACCGGTAAATGAGGGAGATTTATCTCATGACTGCGTAGGTTTTCGGCTATGCAGGACATCTAACCAACATAGTCTAAAGGTTTGTGGCTCAAGGTGAGACACGAAGCTAGGGTTTATGGTTGAGTCTAATCCCCCCTTTGTGTTGTCATTCAAAGAGGCCTTGGAGACTCCCTTTGTTCAAGGATGGTAGGGCATAACGCAACAAAGAAGAGGGTGATGGCAATAGTAAAAGATAACGCTTTCTCCGATCTAAAGGCTACAAGTCCAAATTTCAATGGAGAAAAAGGCAAGGATCTGGATATGGTGCAACTTCCTCAGAACTTTACGGGATGTGTAAATATTGTAAACCCTTTCCACGAATGCTCATATTATTGTAGAAAATGGTTAGCCAATAATGCCAAAGTGAACTTTCAAGTTGGTAATGACGAGGAGTTGCCTGGGAAAATTGATGTCAGTTTGAAGCTTCCAACAACGAAAGGGGATGGAGGATCCAAGCATGTTTTCTCGGAAGAAATAGCATAATTGAGCCCTATGTTGCCTTCCCTAGTTGGTAGTGTTTCAATGGAAAGGGAAAGCTAAAGCTTTAAGAGCAATGGGTTTGAGGGTGCAACAAGGACAACAGAGGTGATAGAGAAAGAGATTGTTGTATCTAATTAAAGCTATGAGATTTGAATGGCGAAGAAGGAACTAGAGAGGTTGGTGATGCAAAGGGGACCTCAAGAAAGGAGATTCAATCTGATGTGGTAGAGGTTTGTGACCTAGATTGTTGGGAGATTGGAGATATCCCTATAAATTTGTTGCGGAAATACCAAATACCAAGATTTTAAATACTACCCTTAATTCGCTTTTTTGAAGATTTTGCATCTAGGGGCTCTCATTTGCAGATTTATAGGAAAAAAACTTGAGCTTGGAAGATCTGCAAATTTGTATGTCAAAGATGCGGATTGACTGTTCTCAAACCAATATTCATTTCCTACCCAATGGCTTCTTCCAGATTTTGTTTCAGTTGAGAAGGATACAAACTTTGTTCTTCAATTGGGACCCTGATTTCAGGGTTTTAAGAGTTTGCATGATTCAGAACTTGGATTATGAAGGGCTGCCTGTAGGGTGCTTCTAGCGTCGGCAAACTGGACATTTAGTTGTCAGATGTCCCCTTCAGTGTGATAGAAGCCGAAATCTAAACTCTTGGATCTGGAAGAAAAAGGATGGTAAGCCCAGCTCATATTTCATTTGGCGAACTCATGGAAAATTTGATGATCAGAAGCAAGTTGACAAAGAATGTTTTGAATTGGGAGCCCTAGGGGTTTTTTTTTCAGGCATAGAAGTCAAGGACTTCATGAGCCCTCCGGCAGGAAGTCCTCTTTCTTATTTGAACAAATAAGTCTTGGAGGCTTCATGTTCTACAACAAAGAATGCAGATTCCCCAGCAACGGCTGCATGTTCTACAGAAAATGCTATAGATTTTGCAGCAAAGGTTGCATGTTTTGCAGCAAAGATTTCAAGGTCCGCAGAAAAAGAGGGCACTGCAATTAAGGCTTTAGGATAAGCAGCTATGGCTTCAAGCTCTGCAGCAAAGATTGTAGGTTCTGCAGCAAAGGCTACAGGTTCTGCAGAAAAAGGTCAAGACATTGCTTTGACGGTTGAATTGAAGGAAGGGAAAATAGTGCTCCAAAAAATTCTGGCATTGCCAAATCCTTGTGGGATTTCTCAATCTCCTTTGGTTTCTACTTGTTAAAATATAGAGCATTATATAGCCTATAATGCAGTTATGTATTGTTGATTCGGTTGGTAACTGTTCAACCAAATGTAACTACTCCTATAATAAATTGAATCTGCCTGGGTCATTTGAGCAGTGCAGTTTGCCTTCTCTAAATTCTTTCTTCTCTTTGCATATGCTAACATTGGTATCAGAGCGGTCAGTTCACAGTTCGAGGAAGCCTTGTCAACAGGCACGAACTGGAAGTTTGGGGAAGCCCTGGTAGGGCACAAACTGAAGATGTTAGTTCGCCGCTTATTGTAGAAGATTCACAGAAAGGAGAAAATCCTGGCTCGTGTATGTGCAGAGTCGTGCAAAGGAAAACGTGACTCGGTTCGAAGACAATACAGTCAGTTATGCACAAAGTCGTGGTTCGAAGAGAAAGACATCAAATGTGAGAAGTTTGAAGGTAAAGTCTTGTTCGAGTGCACAAAAGTCGTGCCATCATAGAAAAAGCATATACACTGTCACGGTTGGAAAAACGATTGGAAAAAAACTAGTCACAAGGGACAGAAGAAAAATCGTAGTTCAAGGAAGACAGGATTAGAGCTTAAGCGAATAAGTGGTTCGAGGAAGTCAGGATTGAAGGTGTCGCAAATACCCAAAGGTCGTAGTCGGTTGTAGGCAAAAATATAGTCATCAGGAGGATAAATGTGAGGGCAAAGGAGACAACGAGGGCAAGTCGTGTGATTTGGTAAGTAATAATATTTTTAATATATGCAAATATAGTTCGAGGGCAGTTCAAAGGTGCTTTACATGTGAGTAATTAATTTAATATTACTTGCTGGAATAAGTAATATTTTATTAGTGTGGGCAAAATATTATTTTATTATTTCCGTTATTTTGGAATAATAAAATGGCAAATATTTCACACTTGACTTTGCTGGAGACAAAAATTAACGGGCACTAATTTCAATGTATGGAGCCATAAGATTTTAACGCTTGCGGAGTTTCGTGATTGTGATAAAATAATCACGGGTAGTGAAAGTCGACCAGCAACGAACTTCACATTATGACAAACGTCATAAGGAAGCGTTATTGCTTCTCAAGTTGTCGGTGTTGGATGATATGATACCGGAAGTGCGGAATGCTACTGTAGCAAGCACGTTGTGGGCCAGTCTGAGGGATAAATATCAGACGCGTCGAAAAGAGTCGGGTTTTATACCTAAAGAATATGCTCTTTTCCGTAAAGTTACAAGGTGGATCGTTGTCTAAGCACCTACTTCGGATGAAAGACCTTCGAGACCAGTTATCTTCCATCAACAAAAAGGTGGACAACAATGATATGGTGGCTCTAGTTCTGAACATCTTACCTTCTTCGTATGAGTCATTTGTGGAGGCACTCCATTTAATGGTTGAAATTCAAACACTCACGTTTGACAAGGTGAGTTTGTACCTATTGCAAAAGGAGCGTAGACAAATTCAGGCAAAATCTAATTGTGACTAATCAGAGAGTGCTCTTGTCACTAAGTCAAAGGGAAAGTGGAGACGTCAGTCTGGTGAGTCTTCCACTCGGTATCAGGTCACATGCTATTATTGTCACAAGGTTGGGCACCTTAAGAAGGATTGTCGGAAGCGGAAGTATGATCTTTCGCAACAGAACAAGAAGCCATGTGATGAGAAACATGTGGCAGCAAGTTGCAGAAGAACGGGATTCGGATGACGGGCATGCTCTTTATTGTCTTACGACATCATGCTCGCATGACAATGGTACTAGTTGTTGGATCATTGACTCTAGTGCGTCCGCACACTTTTCATGTCGCAGGGACTGGTATGTTTCATTTACTACAAATATATGTTTTGAATCAGTAGTACTAGCTGATGGAGAATCACTTGCAGTAGAAGGGATAGGAGATATATTCATTGTATTGAATAATGCCCATAAATTGTTGGTATGGAATGGTAGATTTAGGGTTTACAAAAGAATCTTCTACCTATTCACAATTAACTTAAAATATCAATATTTATGTGGATTTTCGTGGGAAGAAGTGTGTTGTCTCGATGTGAAACAGAGATGGATAATTTCCTGGTATTGGGAAGGTGGTCAGTATCGGCTTGTTGATCCGGCTACGATCAACATGAATGCACGTGTGGAGGACAACTCCACCATACAGGATGTGCAGGAGGCTGCAATGCCTTGGGAGGAAGCCATTCCTCACAGATCTATTGACTTGGATATAGTCAACCTACATGCACCTATTGTGGAGGGAGTATCCACTATACCAAATGTACTGGGAGGCAAACATGCCTTGGGTGGATGGATTTCCTCATTTTGAAGAACAGTTTGTTGTGGATAGAGACTCCACTATTCTAGATGCACTGACGGTGCATGGTGAGATGGCATGCCAAGCCACTCACTCAGAGGTACTTGCTCGAAGGACAATAGAGCATGAACAGTTTGTTCATTGTGTTGTGAAATATCTTTCCCAACAGGGGGTGATCGAAAACCAAATTTAACTAGCAATTGTGCACACACATTTTTTTGCTTTGTATTGATTTTCGATGTAAAAATTGTGCATTATTTCTTTTTGTATTTTTAATAAAAGAATAAAAACTGCAAGTACTGTGCAAATATTGAAAGAAATGAAGAGGATTCACCAGCAATGTGACGCAAGAATTGATAACGGAGTTCGGCGCTTGAGGCCTACGTCTCCGGGTCCGGTTGAATGGGACCGATCTATTAAAATCTTGAAAATAATTCTTTACAAAGAATTCTACAAAATTCTAACCTTCTCACAGTCTTCCTCTGTCGAAAATAACAGGGGTTGCTTTTTACATCTCCTTCAAACTCCACTCCTAGCTCAAGATATGAGCATTACAATATTACTACACAGTCCCCGAATGCCATACAAATAGAATATCACCCCTTTTATATTGTTTCTACACCTCCTAGCATGCCGGCTGGGTGCTTATCATTTTACACGGCCCACCCGAGTTCCATTCTCCTCCCTTGCTTTTTGGTCATATCCTTTGGGATCATTATCCCACATTTGGCGCATGTAAACTTGGTCAAGGCTTTATATGGTAGGTGGGCGCGGATTTTGAGTGGCTTAAGAGCCGCCTAAGCCTATGTGGAGGGTGCTTTACTTGGGGCGCATTGCATTGGGGATGGTGCATTGTTTAATTTTAGGCGCCAACAATCCCATCCTATGTGCATGGTACAGTGGACAGTTTACAATATGCGTGGAACATGGAATATAGGTAATGCGTTGAATAGTTTGAGAAATATGCGTGGAAAATTGCAAATAGGTAATTAGGCATGGGTAATTTAAATAATACATGCCCAATGTCCCACATGCATGGCGCAAAAGGAAATATAGAGGTTTATATACACAAGTTGGTTTAATGATTAAATGAGAAGGAGGCCAAGGCACCCCTCCATAATCGAGTGTGTCGAACCTGGCTGAGGGCCCCCAGCCAGTAAATAGCGGGGTCCATTTGTCCGAGAACGAGTGTCCAAGACCGGCGTTCCAAAACCCATTTTTTTAGTACGTCACACAATTCATCCACGTGTCGCAATATGATCGAAACACTTGGCGAGCGTGCACACGTCCAACCTGCACAAAACTCCAAATTTCGCCAGTTGCCCAAAAATTTCAGCGGGCTATAACTTTTGCAAACGAGCTCCGTTTCCTGCAAACAAGATGTCGTCGGAGTCGTATAATTTTTCCCACGCTTTAAAAATGACTGCAACAATTTTTGAGAAGATCTTAGATCGGTGTTTCTCTGTGAGGATCCTCTGGATCATTCCTCCCCACTGAGAAACTTTTGGACCCCAAAAGTCAACCTAATTGGTGAATAGGTGAGGGTATTTCTCCCTCACCTTTCCGGTTTCCATCCATTTTGCCTTGTTCGGATGCATGCCTTTGAACCCAACACGAAGATACTCAATATCACCCCTTCGCGAAGTTCTTACTTTCCTGTCCAAAATGATGTCTTCCTACAACTCATCAAGATACTCAGGAGCAAAATCATCAATGGAAGGCATAATGTTAGAATCATCATGATCAATAATCATAGGCGGTTCATACAATCTTAAATTCTCAACATTTACAACTAAGTAGATTTGCATATATGGAGGTAAATCTAACTCGGAAAGTGTTGTTACCAATTTTTTCCAATATTTGGAATGGACCATACCGTATAGGTTTCAATTTTTTACCTTCACCTGTCAGTCTTTCCTTGCTGATGTGAAGCCAAACTGAATCACCAACTTTGAACTTGTGATCGCCTCTATGTTTATCATGCCTAGCTTTGTACTTAGCCTGGCTTTTCTCCAATTGTTCATGGACATACCGATGAACTGTTATATTCTCTCGCACAAATCTTTTAGCCTTGTCAGAATCACTTGCACCATTAACAACAGTTTCATGTCCATAATATATATCTAATGGAGAATTAGGCAGATATCCATAACAAGTCTCAAATGGAGACTTTAAAGTAGAAGAATGTAAGGCACGATTATAAGCATGTTGCACATAATAAAGATGTTCATCCCACAATTTAGGATGTTTGTTACTATAGCCCCTAAGTAATTGTACCACTGTGCGGTTTACAACCTCTGTTTGACCATCAGTCTGTGGATGAAAAGAAGTGCTCTTTTTCAGTTTTGTGTCCATTAACCCCCACAATGTTGACCAAAATTCCCCAAGAAATCTAGAATCCCGATCAGATATGATTGAAGTAGGTAAACCAAAATGAACCCAAACAAACTGAAAGAATAAATGTGCAGTTCCCTCACCAGTTATTTGTTTAGTACATGGAACCAACACACACATTTTGCTAAATTTGTCCACTACCACATATAAGTAATCATGTTTTCTCCGTGTCATGGGCAAGCCTCCTACAAAGTCCATGGAAACACTTTCCCAAGGCCGTGTTGGAACAGGAAGAGGAGTGTAAAGTCCTAATTTCCTGTTACTTGGCTTGCTTGTGGCACAAAGAACACATCCCTTAATATATCGGTTTACATGTTCATGCATTCTAGGCCAATAGCAATATTTTTGTAAATGTGCAACTGTCTTACTAACACCAAAATGCCCTGAAATAAGAGAAGTATGTGCTTCCCTAATCATATGCACATGCTCATTTTCTGGAATACAAAGTTTTCCAGAATGATATAACAATCCTTCATGCAAATGATAATCTTTTTCTCCTACTTGTTTCCCACTTACTAAATCCTCATACACTTCTCTAAAATCAACATCATTTACATATTGTTCCAGAACTAACATGAGCCAAAGAACTATGTCAGAAAGCGATAGATGCTACTACCACTGGTGGTCTGGATAACATGTCGGCAACCTTGTTTTGAATACCTTTTTTATACCTGATTACAAGATGAAATTGTTGCAAAAATCCCATCCACCTGAAATGTCTAGACTGCTGCAATTTGGTTTGTGTTTGTAAATATTGAAGCGGTTGATGGTCAGTATGGATAATTGTTTCTTTTCCCATTAAATAATGCTTCCATTTTTTAACACTTTGAACCAAAGCATACAACTCTTTATCATAAGTTGGATAGTTTCTTACCGCACTTGTAAAGGTTTCTGAATGGTAACACACTGGTCGTTTGTTCTGCATCAAAATCGCCCTATCAAGTAGTCACTAGCATCCGTCTCAATCTCAAATGAATGTTGTAAATCCGGAAGTGCCAAGATCGGAGCGGTACTTATCTTCTCTTTCAGTGTATCAAATGCTTTTTGTTGTTTTCCTCCCCACTGAAAGACCTGTTTAATACTTGTCAAAGCATGCAAAGGAGATGCAATATATGAGAAGTTAGCAATAAATTTCCTCCAGTACTGAACTGCACCTAGAAAACTTCTAACTTCCGTCACATTTGTGGGTCTAGGCCATTTCACAATAACCTCTATTTTTGCAGGATCAATTTTCAATTCTCCATTTCCTACAATATACCCCAAGTAAATTAAAGATGTTTTTCCAAATTCACATTTTGACATCTTCAAATACAATTTCTCTTTCCTTAGTGCATCTAAGACTTTCTAGATGTGTTTAATATGTTCATCCCATGATTTACTGAAAATAAGAATATCATCTAAGTAGACAATAACGAAATTATCAATGAATGGTCTAAAAATTTCATTCATAACTCTCATGAATGTCACGGTGCATCGCACAAACCAAAAGGCATCACTAACCATTCAAACAATCCCTGTTTCGTTTTAAAAGCAGTTTTCCAAACATCACCTTCTGCAATTCTTACTTGGTGATAACCACTTCTTAAGTCTAACTTAGTGAAATAAATTGCATTCCTTAATTGATCCAAAGAAATCATCTATTCTAGAAGAGGGTAACGATTCTTTTATAGTAATCTTGTTTAAAGCACGGAAATCAACACACATTCGCCAAGTGCCATCCTTCTTAGGAACCAATATAATTGGTGAACCACATGGGGATGTACTTGGACGAATTATACCTTGAGCCAAAAGTTCCATTACCTGTCTCTTGATTTCCTCGTTTCTCACTACTGACAACCCGTACATTCCGATATGGGAAGAGGTGCATCTCAAGCAACCGTATCTCATGTCAACCTCTTTTGGGAGGTAGACCTTGTGGATCCTGAAAAACATCATCAAAATGAGAAACAATTTCTACCAATTCATCCTTATGTTTTAGATCGCAAGTCTCAAAAGCCATCTCATTTTCTTTTTCTTTGGCTTTGACCACCATGAGCACAAAACTTTTGCTTGAGTTTACAAGCCTTTTCATTTGACTCAAGCAGTTACAAGGATAGATTATTCTTTTCACGGTGAGCTCTAATAATAAACTCAATTCCATCCTTTACAAGCAAATATTTATTTTCTTCCCTATAGAAGATTGCTTTACGATCATACAAATAAGGACTTCCCAAAACCACCCCACAAATATCCAAAGGAACTACATCCAATTCAACCTCATCAATAAACTTGTCTGTAATGGCAAATCTGAAAGTACAAGTTTTAGTTACCTGCAGTTTTGCATCATCACAAACCCAGCCCAAAGGATAAGGCTTGGGATGTGGTGTAGTTTTGAGTCCTAGTTTTTTAACAACCTCCTCAGAAATTAGATTAGCTTGAGATCCACTATCAAAAAGAGTATCAATTTTCGTATGCTTTGAAATTACTCTAATGTGGAAAAGCTCATTTCTTTTCTTATCGTCAGGTGTAGTTTGTTTACTAGAAGAAGATGCAACATCCGTAGTGCTATTGTTGGAAATTGAAAGAGTTGATTTACCAGTAAACCCATAGCTGTGATTTTGGTTTCATCACCGAATCGTAACCAAGATCATGCACTACGGTGTTTGTTTTCTTTTCTTTTCCTTTCTTAACCATCCATTTAGGCTTCTTTTCGTGATGTAATTTCCAACATTTAGACTCATCATGGTTTTTTTACAATGATTACAAAATGGTTTTTCATCTTCCTTCTTAAATAAAGAGAGTTTGTTTTATGCTTACCCTTTCCTTTTCCTTGTTCTTTCGAACCTTTTCCTTCGATTGCTTGTTCTTCCGATTAAAAGAAGAGAAAGAGGACTCCTTTGTCATTTTCCTCGTGCTTCCAGGATGGGTTGCTTGAACACATACTGCATCAAGATTAGTAGGACCTAAAACAAGTATCATATGCCTTAGATAACTATGCAATCCACCAATATATTTGAGCAGTGTTTCTTCTGTGTTTAGGGAAATTCCCAGAATTAGAGCCCTTTTCCTAAATTCTTGTGTGTATTCTTGAACACTTTGTCCCTTAGTTTGTCTTAATGTTTGCCAATCCATCATAGCTTGTTGCTTATAACCAAGAGGATAAAATTGTTGCCTAAGATTTGAAACAAATTTAGACCAAGAAGTGATTTCTATACCTTTGTTTTCTTCCACTTCCTGAAGCTTACTCTCCCACCAAATGAGTGTTGTTCCACCCATCCGAAGAGTTGCCAGATGAATCTTTGCTTCATCATCAACAATTCTCTCGAACCCGCAATATACTTCTATTTGTTTGACCCAGCTTATCCAATTTCTCTCGCATTTAGCTCTCCAAGATATCCATAGGCAATTCAAACTTGATATCTAACTTTAATGAAAGAAAATCAGATTTTAAAGAGTCTCTTTTTGGAATGTCAGAACTAGAGCTTTCTTCTTTCTTACCTTCTCTAGTCCCCTTTTCCCTTTTCCTATCTTGGTACATTTCTTCCACCATTTCCTTCATCTGTTGGAAGGATTGACGAAAGTTTTGTTCCACTTCCTCTCGATCCGCCATTGTAGGACTTCGAGATCGTCTGGTACCAATTTTGGGATCTCCTTCAACTAATTCTCCTTCACCCTTCTTAGATCGAGACCTTGTTAACATCCAACACACAACTTGCAATCCAAAACACGTTAAACTGAACCAAAAATCAGTCAAAACCAGCTCTGATACCAATGATCTGAAAACCAAATTTAACTAGCAATTGTGCACACACATTTTTTTGCTTTGTATTGATTTTCGATGTAAAAATTGTGCATTATTTCTTTTTGTATTTTTAATAAAAGAATAAAAACTGCAAGTACTATGCAAATATTGAAAGAAATGAAGAGGATTCACCAGCAATGTGACGCAAGAATTGATAACGGAGTTCGGCGCTTGAGGCCTACGTCTCGGGTCCGGTTGAATGGGACCGATCTATTAAAATCTTGAAAATAATTCTTTACAAAGAATTCTACAAAATTTTGACCTTCTCACAGTCTTCCTCTGTCGAAAATAACAGGGGTTGCTTTTTACATCTCCTTCAAACTCCACTCCTAGCTCAAGATATGAGCATTACAATATTACTACACAGTCCCCGAATGCCATACAAATAGAATATCACCCCTTTTATATTGTTTCTACACCTCCTAGCATGTCGGCTGGGCGCTTATCATTTTACACGGCCCACCCGAGTTCCATTCTCCTCCCTTGCTTTTTGGTCATATCCTTTGGGATCATTATCCCACATTTGGCGCATGTAAACTTGGTCAAGGCTTTATATGGTAGGTGGGCGCGGATTTTGAGTGGCTTAAGAGCCGCCTAAGCCTATGTGGAGGGCGCTTTACTTGGGGCGCATTGCATTGGGGATGGCGCATTGTTTAATTTTAGGCGCCAACAATCCCATCCTATGTGCATGGTACAGTGGACAGTTTACAATATGCGTGGAACATGGAATATAGGTAATGCGTTGAATAGTTTGAGAAATATGCGTGGAAAATTGCAAATAGGTAATTAGGCGTGGGTAATTTAAATAATACATGCCCAATGTCCCACATGCATGGCACAAAAGGAAATATAGAGGTTTATATACACAAGTTGGTTTAATGATTAAATGAGAAGGAGGCCAAGGCACCCCTCCATAATCGAGTGTGTCGAACCTGGCTGAGGGCCCCCAACCAATAAATAATGGGGTCCATTTGTCCGAGAATGAGTGTCCAAGACCGCGTTCCAAAACCCATTTTTTTAAGTACGTCACACAATTCGTCCACGTGTCGCAATATGATCGAAACACTTGGCGAGCGTGCACACGTCCAACCTGCACAAAACTCCAAATTTCGCCAGTTGCCCAAAAATTTCAGCGGGCTATAACTTTTGCAAACGAGCTCCATTTCCTGCAAACAAGATGTCGTCGGAGTCGTATAATTTTTCCCCACGCTTTAAAAATGACTGCAACAATTTCGAGAAGATCTTAGATCGGTGTTTTCTGTGAGGATCCTCGGATCAAGGGGGGTAAATGAGCAAATGGATGAGGCTGATTTGGTTCTCACTCCTACTACTTTTGTGGAGATGGGTATTTCTCCCACTACCGAGACGGATGAGACGGAGATGGTTATTTCTCTTACTATTGCAAAGAGTTGGTTCTAACTCCTCTGCACAAATGGTCACATTTCTCTTATTGAGAAAGTTGGATGAGCACTATATGGTGTCATAAGGACATGATCAAGGTGACTTCGATTGCAAGATTATGAGTCTCTATACTGTGACTCGAGGGCTATATAAGCCTCGGGAATAGATTTTTCAACCCACCTCTGTGAGGTTCTAGTTTGACACTGAAATGGGGTCTGACACTCTCGGCCATATGAAGATGCATAAAAATAAAACCTAAACTAACGAGAGGTGATGCACCGAGGAATGAAGAACATCTATCTTGCCAATAAACACAAACCATTAAAATGCAAATGCAAGATCATGCACAGATAACAAAAATTGTAGTGAAAGATCGGGAGGATGCAAATGGACACGAGAGAATCATCCACGGACATGCATTATTTGCTCTCCAAAATTGAGCACAATACACTACAAAATGCCAAGAGGCAAAGTTGCATTACGCTTTTAGATGGGAGGTTTGAACTCCACAAATTCACCTCGCCAAAGAGAAGGAAGGGCAAAACAAGAATGTCCAACCTTTAAAGAAGCCCCTCACAATTTATAGGAAGAATGAGAGAGGGAAGAGAGAGGAAATCCAAATCTACCCCAACCACCTTCCAGGTTGCATTTAATTTATCTCATTATGGTGGTAGGTGAGAACTCTAGCAAACCTAAAAAGTGGCGAACTGTATTTTGCATTTTTAAGAACTTGTTCCCACCCAATTAAAGATATCCAGTCAGTAGTTGGACATAGGACCTCGTAAGCTTTCCAAAATTCCAACCTTGCGTGAATCCGAGCTCCCTACGAAAAGTTATGGCCGTCTGAATATCTGGGTCAAGGTCAAGTGCCTCGCCGGGCGCCGAGAATGTTGCACCTCCTGAAGGTGCGCCATAAGCGCATCCATATTCATGTCGACATACCCTTACGTGCGCCAAGTGGCGCATCCGCTTTCGTGTCAACACCTTCGTCGTGGCGCTTTACTCGCGCCAAGTGGCGCATCCATTTTCGTGTCGACACCTTCACATCGTGCGCTCTTACCGCGCTTTAAGGGCGCATCCATTTTCGTGTCGACACCTTGTCGCCGTGCACCTCTTACTCGCGCCATGGCGCATCCATTTTCGTGTTGACACCTTCTGTCGTGTGCCTCTTACCGCACTCGGGCGCATCCATTTTCGTGTCGACACCTTTATCGTGGCGCTTCTTACTCGCGCCAAGGGCGCATCCATTTTCATGTCGACACCTTCTATCACGCGCCTCTCTTACTCGCGCAAGGGTTGTTGGTGACGCAACAAATATCGGGCTTTGATTTTCCCGATTTCCATATTCTTCGCTTGCCTATATCTACCCGGGGGGAAAGATATATACAACAATTTGGCGACTCAACGGGATCACCCGCTGCTAGGTAGAAGATCGGTGGCTTTTTAGCAATCCATCGGGGCATGGAGTCATAAGCAATAACTGAAACCAACCTAATATCTAATCCCAGAGCGATCACCGCAATAACTTCTTTCTTCTCGACAAAGACGCTGAGCGCAAAAATTCAACCCGAGAGAAACAAAACCTGTCTTGCCAAGCACCTAGGGAAACGAAACCTAACTATAACGAGACAATGTGCATACGCACTTAGAGGAATTGAAATCTAGGCTAATATTTACAAGGGTAAACCTTTTCTTTTCAAGAAGAATGTTTAAGATAGATTCCAAGTTAACCGGAATCGGGAGTTCTTCTCCGTCCAATGTAGACAATTGGAAGGCATTGCTATTCTTACATCTTGTGACCATGTAGGGGCCACTCCAAATGGCATCAAACTTGGAATGCCTTCCTGGTTTTGCCCGTCCGCATCCCATTTCGTAACTAGGTCCCCTTCTGGAAGGTCCTTGCTCTCGCTTTATCGAACCATCGTTTTACTAAGGCTCGATCCTTCTCAATTGTTTGAACCGCATGTTCTCTAATTCCTCCAATTCCATCAACTCGCATACCGGCCTCCATTGGTTCGAACTCGATAACTCCAACCGTCACGAGCTCCAATGCCGGGCAATTCTAATGATATAGGGCATCGCCTCTTTCCCATGTAGACCAACTTCAGTAGGGAGAATTACCAGAGACCTCTTTCGCGTTATTCTGCCACCACCTGATGTTGATCTTAGCTTGGTATGCCATGTCCTTTGGTTTTCATCCGCAGTCCTTCGATGATCCTTAGCAAATTCTTGTTCGTGGACTCCGCTCGGCCCATTACCTGCGGGTAATAATTTGAAGAGGTGCTCAAATAGATTCCATTCTCGACAGCCCATCTCAGTAATCTTGGAGCCTATGAATGCCAATGCATTGTTCTCGATATGATAGTGGCGCACACCGAACTCCGGTCACTATTCCTTCATAAAAGTCTAGTATGCTAGACTCATTTGCTTCTTTGAGCGCTACTGCTTCGGTCCACTTGGTGAAATAGTCCGTTTCCGTGAGAATCCACTTGTGGCCTTGGCTTGAGTTTGGATTGATGACCCCGACGAAGTCCAATCCCCATTGCATAAATGCTTGGTCAACCAAAATTGGGTGCAATGGAAGTGTTGCTAGTATTTCTTTTCCCGTGAAGAGTGCACATTTCTTGCACTTTCTTATCCATGTATATAGCAATCATCGAACACTTTGTAATAATAATACCCCGCCTTCATTATCTTGAGAGTTGTTACCCGTGGGGCGAAATGTCCTCCCAAAATCTCCATCGTGAAAATCTCGTAACACCCTCTCGATTTTACACTCGGGTCTCAATGCACCTCAATAGAACTCCATTGATGTCTTTTTTTAAACAAAACACCATCAACAAGCACATATGGAATGGCTTGTAATCTAGAAGTATCTCCTTTTTTCTTTGCTCGATTCGGAGAGGGCATGGCCACGTCTGTAGGAAGTGTATCATATTCTGAGTCCAACAAGGAGTGGGCGCATCATCATTTTCTGTTCTTGACCATCTTGTAGTACCAAGACACCTCTTTTTCATTACTCGATTCAATTTGCCGACTCAAAGCTAGCTGTTCACATAGTCCTTTTCCACGTACTAGCTTAGTGACCTTAATTTCGATGTCATATTCCACGACACAAGTGATCCATCCCGCACGTTTCTCATTTAGATCCTTGTTTAGAAGGAAGTCCTCGACTCGCATGAGAGACCAATAATTGGATCTTATTGTTTCGAGACTAGGTGTCAATTTCTTTAAACTCCCGATCACCGCAAGGACATGCTTTTCAATAAAAGAGTACCTAGTTTCGTATTCCTCCAAGCCTCACTAAAGAAAACAACTGGTTGCTTCTAATCCTCTTTGTTTTGTTGGACCAGATTGCAGAAATTGTATCTCCGCCACCGAAGGCATATAACATGAAATCCTTCGAGAAGTCTCTGGATTCGACGAGAGTGGAGCTTGAGATATAGCCTCTTTTATTGCCTCAAAACTTGTCTTTCCTTTGATGTCCACTTAAATGTCATGCTCTTTTTCAACATCAGCGTTATTGGCTTTACGAGAGCCGCAAAGTTTGGAACAAACTCATGGACAAAATTGATCCTTCCCAAGAAGCTTTCAAGAGCCTTCTTATGACTTGGCAATAAGCAACGCCGAATCGCTTCAACTCTTCTACAGGTCAATCGTCAATCCCTCCTTTGAAACAATATGGCCTAGAAGTTTTCCCTCGTGAGCCAAGAATATGCATTTTTGGGATTTAATGATACCCCAAATCTTCTACACCTCAAATACTCCGCCTGGGATGAAAGAGGTGATCCACTGCATTTTTGGAGAATACAGTGATGTCATCAAGATATATCAAAACTATTTTATTGATCAACCCCTTGAATGCCATATCCATTGCCCTTTGGAAAGTGGCTCCAACATTTGATAGTCCAAATGGCATCTTCTTGAGGCATAGGTGCCCCATTTGGTGGTGAAAGCCGTCTTGAATCTGGTCATCTTCTTTCACCATTACCCGATTATACTTTCGAGTAGCCATCTCAGAGAGAGAATCTCCGAACCAGATACTACTTGCAATATTTGTCCTATCAAGGAAGTGGGTAATGGTCTTTGAGAGATGCCCTGTTGAGGTCTCGGAAGTCCACACACAACCTGATTTCTCCGCTCTTCTTCTCGATCGAACCAAGTTTATGCAACCCAGGTTTGAGTGCTTGATCGGGAATATAATGTTTGCTCTATTAGCTTGCTTAGCTCTTTCTTCATTAGAGGCTCGATAGAGGGTTGATTTGCCCCGTCTGCCTTACGCGATGGGCCAGATCTGGATCCAATTCTATGGTATGTTGTGCCAACTTCGATCAATCCTCTCAAGTCTTCATAGCTCCAAGCGAAGACATCTGGAAATTCTTGGCAAAGTCCGTATGAAATCTGATTTCTCTGTTCAAAGTGGCCACTTTGCCAATTTGAAGTGTTTTGCCTTCCCAACCTAGGAATTGGCTCAATCTTCTCTCTTGACCTCGTATGTTAGCCTTTTCCTTACGGAATCGGGTCGCTAGGGTCAAGATAGACTCCAATGTTACTAAACCCTTAGAAGCTTGTTTGTCCACATTACTGCACTACTTGATCACCGTATCGCCGCTGCTGCTAGTCTGTCTTGATTCCTAGCCGAGAATTCAGCCTCTTCTTGTAAGAAATCGACGACCGTTGATCGTTCTCAAACACTGCCGACCTTGTGTTATTATCTGGAATGCTGGCCTCACAATCACATGGATATGTGGCTGCGTTTTTCTCTTTTCGACGTTGTCAACCACATCAAACGTTGCTCTAACCGGGCTTCGTGAGCCTATCCGGCATGTGCTTCATTTTTCTTCGGGTATGGACATGATGTCAAAGCTTCAAATCCTCAATGAGGTCCCATACCCGTCTTGTAGTTCTTCAAGAGGTTAGGTCATTCTTTGTAGCATGTTGTCCCGACTTGATTGACGATCAGCTCGCTATCCCCAAACACTCGCAAGTTCTTTATGCCCCTTTTTCGTGCCCAATGAAGTCCGTGAATCGAGGCCTCATATTCATTTGTGTTGTTTGAACAGGAAAACTCGGAAACGGAAAGCTGAATAATATTTGATGCCTCGAGGTGAAACAAGCATAGCTCCTCCTCCTCCTACACTGCTGCTACCTTGATCCATCGAAAAATAATTTCCATACCTCATTATCATCCTTATGGTCTGCTTTTGTGATGCTAGGAATAGGTTGGTTTTCTTCATGTATACAATAGACTCTTAGCTCAGATTCTTCTATTTCTTGGTAGGGATCAAAAGCATGTACCTTGTTTGCCCATTCATCAAGAGTCAAATGCGGGATGCTTCCCAACTTTGGTGTCGCCTTCATCTCGTGCTTGGATAATCTTCTTGGTCAAAAGTGAATACGGTTGGCATTGATTTGGCTTGGAGTATGAGGCTCAATATGAAAGTTTGTAATTGGTTCGGATCTGATTGTGACCTTAGTACCATATCTTGTTCACGAAGAACATGTGTGACCAGCCAACAAGAAATAAGTAGCCTCCGATTCTAGTTGTGAAATCCTGATAAGCATAGGGCAAATAGTGGTGGCAAATCTATCACCGACACATCTTGCAAAACGGTAACGTTGGGGCATGCATGAAGGGTAAGATTCAAACTTTTAATCACTCCCACCGCTTCTACCTGTTGTCCCATCCAATCGCACTACCCCACTTTGATATGACTTCATATTGAGACCCAATTGATCAGCTATTTGCTTGGGCATGACAGAACTTCATTTGCCCCAAAATCAATCATGCACGATTGTGTACTAATTTATCCCCGATGATTAATGAAACATAGAATGGAGGGGTTTCAAAACTTTACCTTGTTGTCCTCCATGATTCCCTTCAGCCGAAAGCAAAGATTTGTGAGGACCTTCTCTTGTATATGGGCTCGCTCGGTTGAAGTTGACCAATTCTTCATGGTAGCTTGTAGAAGATCTCTTTGGCCCGGGATGGATAAAGATTCCCACATCGATATATTCACATTTGTCTTCTTCATTTGATCAATGATGCTAAATGGGGACGAAAGATCTCTTTGCTTTGTCCTTTGGCTCGTATATTCCTTTCTTGCTGCATGGGCAGCAACAAATGGCATTGAGATGGCTTAGAAGGTGGTTTGGGCTGTCCTTGCATGTTTGGAACTCGTATTTTGCTTACCAACACCTTGTGGAGTGATGGAAGGTTGTAGATCGCTTGGAGCCCAATGACCGCCCTTCACCAATATTCCTCTCTTTGATCTTGTGTTAGATGCTACACTCGAGAAATTGTTTGATTCATGCCACAAAAATCCTCGCTTCGCCAATTCGCAAGTGCGGTATCATTTCGAGCTATGTTTTGTTTAGATGTCCCTTGTTGCTGATTTGTTTCTTGACTCACTTCACCCTCTGCGCGCCAAAGTAGTTGTCACCATCAAGGCTTGGTTCAAAGCACCATAGAAGCACATAGATTGGTTGTGAGGTTCATTGCATGGAAACACCAATCATACTCTTGAGCTATGTTGTTTTGGATCGGGCACTAATGCTTTAGAAGCGAGATGCAACATTGGGGTTATAGGGCTGAAATGGTCTATCGGGTGGGAGGCCTTACTTGGCTTTGATTTGTAATTTGGATTGGGTGGCCTATCGGGCTGGTATGGTGGCTCAGCACTGCACTCGCGTGCTTGAAAGGTCGACACGGTTGAAGCACTTTGAGCTTGCTTTGTCTTTTGATAGTCACCACTCATTCCTAAGGTTCTACAATCGTTTCATAACCTCTCGAGTTCATTTGAAGCACTAGAGGATGAAGTAGAAGTTTCATTTGAACTTTGATCTCCGTGAGTGGGAATAGGAGCCAAAGTGGGTGCTTGACTAGTGCTTGGATTTTCTAAGTTTGGATACAAGGGCATGGGAGGCCTCAGGAGCCAACTTACCACTTGAATAAGACAGTTTTCAGCCCTAATGGCAATGCTTATAAGCGGCAGAGGTAAGGTCATGCCTCCCATAGATTGAATTAACATAGAAATATCGTAATTCAAAGCTTTAAGATAATATGTAAAAGCACCTTCACATTGGCTTGACGGCCATCTGGAATCCTATCCCAAGACCTCAAATCTGAAGTCAAGTTTGCTACCGCCATTGGGGAGCTCTCGATAGTTGTCAATTGTTCTAGTAGAGACAAATTGTCTCCTTTCTCCAAATCGCTCATGGAGGACTATGCATAACCGATTCCAATTTTGGATAGAACCAATGCGCAAAGGCTCTAAACCATCAGTAATGCCTTCTTGAACGAAGATGCAGCATTTGGCCGGATAAAGAACATCCATTTCATTTATCTCATGGATTGCACAAACGCTGGCGATGTCTTTCACATGATCATCAGGAGTGGGTATGATTTTCTCCGATTGAAAATGGAATGTTCTTCAATGCTTTAATTGGGAACCGGATTCTGTGTATGGAGGGCAAGTGGGTCACGCTGAAATTGACAAAGGGATCTCGGTGGTTGCGCCATTCTGATTTGAGAACCTTGTTGATCTGGATGAAAGGTCTCTAGGTGGAGGTGTAGACAAAGTCCCGTTAGGTAGGGAGAAGGTGATCTTGTGGTCTTCTTCTCTCCTTCCTCTCCGCCCTCGGTGATAGTTGTAAGTGGACAAATAAACCCTCTTCTCGAGTATCAAACCCGGTTCGAATTCTTCTCATGTACACAGTGCAACCTATGTTGTTACAGTGCCACCGAATTCTACCTTCTGAGTCGCATGGGATGTGTTAGATAATGAGTCTCGAAAATGCTTGGATCTACTAAGTTACACACCAAACCCGACAATATTAAAAATAGAATTTAAAACTTGAAGGACCTGTAAGATACAACTCTTTAATTTGGTTATGGGGGCATTACATGCAATGCGACTAATCTCCAAAGGTACAAAGTAAAACCGGGTGTCATGCAAGTGCAACCGAAAACCCAAATACCTAAAAACTATGAAATTTCGAAAGTCAAAATCCAAAAAATCTAAGAATACCTCTTTTGAAGATTATCCTCCATCTATCAACAATCGGTGAAATTTTGACTTGTTTCGAGCAAGTTAAGCCTTGAAAATCGATTTCAAAGTTCAAGCTCAAGGTGAAAACTGAAATCAGAAACCTCGTAATTTTCTAAGTCCCACTTCTTGAAAATCCTTCCAAATCTGGGTGGCAATGACCTCTCGTCCCACTCCAAGCGCATAAAACCGCTGGATTTCGACCACAAAGACTTCCGAATGTCTACAACTCGAAGGATTGAAACTTCTCAAAGCCACAGACCGCATAACACTGGAGCTTTTCCCAAGTGTGGACTCGCGAATCGGAAAGCTCTCCTGATGAAGGCTGCTCCATTCCTCCGTC